>CM053501.1:72221955-72698717 GCA_028627145.1 Eidolon dupreanum
TACAGTCCATCGTATGTATGCTATATACAATGAGAAGATGTAGTCACCCTGGCCATTAGCTAAAAATCATAGTCAAGCAGTGACTATGAAGTTTACCTCTCAAATTGAACACATTACAAGCAATGTCACTGCAATGATATTAATAACCAAGTCGCTGCTAAAAAACATGAGGCCTTGGAACGGAGAAAGACAGACTAGCCGAAGCAGTCGGGCAAAGGTCAATGCTGAGTGGGGACTTGAAGGATGGAGAAGAAAGGATTTCAACCACGTTTCCACCATTCTCTCCTAACAAAAGACAAAAGGAACTATGCTTTTCTTTCATTACTCCTGACTATCCCCTAGTGGGAAGTCTAATGTGCAGTAAAACAGCCAAGATGCTGAGAGTCAGAGGGAGAAACGGATGCGAGGATGCACAGATCTAGCACCATCCTCACACCCCAAAAAGTTAGAACTGACTCTGGCTTGGAGGGATGAGCCCTTCCAACTATTAGCATCTGCTACAGAAAAGGCCTTTTTACTCATTATTAGTTGAATGAATGAATGACCAAAATGATGCCCAGAAGAACTTCCCCAGTCTCAACTTTCACTTCCTAGGCAGCTTTGCAGCCTCCTGAAGTGAAAAAGGCAGAACTTGCCTTCAGGCTCTGTAAATAGATTCTTAATATGTGCTCCTTTCCTGTAGAATGGGGTTATGCAGTGATTTGCAAAATAATATGTAATAATTAGGTTGTTTTCACTTCTTTGCTAGTACAAGCAGCACATGATGAACATCCTTGTCTGCATTTCCTTGGGCACACAGGATGACAATAAGTCAGTACTTATATACATTCTCAGCTTTTCTAGATAATGCCAAACTACTTTCCAAAGAAGCTATACCCATTTACACACCCACTAGCAATGTATAATTGTTCCTGTTTGTCTGCATCCTTATCAGAACTTGATATCATGAATTTTACCAAGGTGATAAGGGTAAAGTGACATCTCATTGTTGTTTCACTTTACATTTCCCTGATTACTATCGAAGTGGAGTCTTCTCTGAAACTCCTATCAGGTCAATGTAAGAACCTATCTATTCTCTAGGTCTCTTGACTTCCTTTTCATCTCTTTGTCTCTCTGTTCTATTTATAAATAATTTATTCCAGTTCACTTATTTATTTTTACTGTGTCTAATTTTCTGTTTAACCAATCTATTGGAATTTTAATTTCAATAATAATGTTATCATTTTTAGAAGTTCTATTTGTTTTGCAAGTTTTCAAGATCATTACTTTCGGTCTCTTTTTCCTTATATCTTTCAATTCCCTTTATTATTACTTTTCATCAATTAAACACCCATTCATTTTTACGTATGACTGATAATTATAATATCCAATGTCATTTGGGGTCTGATTCTTTTGTTCTTTGGATATCTCTTATGCTGTCTTGATTACGTGTACCTTTCATGAGTTTAGACGGTCAGGACAGATCCTATGGTGTTTCATTGTGCAAATATTTGGAGGCCTAATTTGAAAGTGGGTGTCTCCAAAGAATATTGTTTTTATTTCTTCCATGTGCTTGGAAGCAACTAGCTTGAGTTTTTTTTTGGTTCCTACAGATAATGGGAATTTTAGACCATAAACTCCTGCAAGGGTTTGCTTGTGCTTATGAATTTTGGGGGAGATTTTGCCCCGCTCTCCCTCTACCCAGCATAATGGTCGAGATAAATGAGTTTCCTTGTTAATCCCCATTTGTGAGGTGGGTAATTCACCTGTATACTGAAAGTGTGGTAAACTGGAGTACTAGCTTTATTACAGAGGGGTCTCCTATTAGACTTTAACTTGGTTAGGCCCTGGCCTTGGTCTCTGCTTTGTCCCATCAAGACCCAAGGCTAATGCCAGCAGTGCTCTTCAGATGTCTCCATGGAGGTGAAATCCAGAGCACTCTTACCTTTCAGGATTTCTGCTTTTACTTTATTTGCCTCTGAATATTTCTTACTCTCCTTTAAATGCATCCAGCTTTGTGATGCATTTGAAAATAATTTTTAATTCTGATATTTTATGTAGTATTGATAGCTGTTTTTAGGGAAGGGATGTTCAGAGTATCTCATGGCCATACTGAAGCAAACAGGAGTTTTATTATATTACTTATTGTATTTTTTGGTATGTTCATAATATTTATATTTAAAAGATTAATAATTCTAAGAAAAACTCCTGGAAGAAAGTAGGCAAAAAAAAAAAAAAGTGTTAAGTTAGCATGGTGAGATTATTGGTGAGTATTCTCTATCCCTATTTTCCTGTACTATTCACACACACACAAAATTAAAGATGGTAACCAAATGAAAGTATTTAGGATCATATCTGAAATAACTTATCTGAAATGACAAGTAATTCTTAATTTAATCAAGTTTAAAGAGCAGGTATACCCTCTCTCTAGAAAAAAATGAAGAAGTTAGGTAACGTCAAGTATTACTAATGTACAAAACCATTACCCAACTTTAAAATATATGAAATGATCTTATCTAAAATGTTTTCTGAAAGAGCTGGAAACATACTTTCCCCTTAAAAAACAAACTTTAATATTTGCTTGTTAAATAAAACTTTTTAAAATCTCTTTTTGAGTCTCTTAAATATGTAAAAATGGCTTTATAGTGTTTTTTAAGTAAATAATTCAGATCCATGCCACATTGATTGTAGTGTCTCAGTCTCCAGAGTGTTTGTGGACCGATGGTATTCAACTTGATGGTACCCGCACCTATCAACACTCCCAGAGAAAGCCACCCCGTGAGGAAGTGTTTCAGGTACTTGGGTACTCGTCTATACCACTTCTGACATTATTACCCTACACTCACTAATAGAACATTATCAAACTCTCAAATTGTTGCCTAGGTAGGCAAAATGGTATCTCATTGTGGTTCTTTTCCCCTTTTTGACAGAAGCATAATGTATCATTACATAAAAGTAAAATGATCTGTTTTTATTTCAATAACTTCTTTAATGATGATGTTTTAGGTTCTTTCCAATTTTTTGTTATAAACAATACCACAAACAACTTTTTTTGGTTCATACATAATTGTTTTCTTACATCTTTAGGATAAATTCAATATTTTGCTGCATGGTGCCAGACTGCATTACTTAGGAGTCGGTACAAGTTCTTACTTTAGATAAAAGTTCTAAATAAAAATCTAAATTCCTAGATTATATTTCTAAAACTAAAAATATTTTCAGTTATATTTAAAAATTTTACATTGTATTAAAATCTCACTGCTTGCCATTATCTATAGATGTACTGTGCTTTTAAAACAAATGTAAATACAAACTTACATAACAAATAAGTTAGGGAGTGATGGTTTGCATTACAAAATTATTTGCTTTACAAAATGAAACCAATTTAAACTGAAAGCACTTTGTGAATATTTGAAATATGACCAAATTTGAAAAAATTCAATTTACACATAACTCTCCCAGAATATATCAAGCACACAAAGTGAGGTATATTTATATGAACATGATTTTATGAATCTGAGGTTGATTGAATCTGCTGCTGCTTTTTTAGGAGGCAAATTGTATACAGTATAGGGAATCCATGAAGGATTAACAAAACTGTAATTATGTGATATTTTTTTCTCTAAAACTCTTTTTTTGTTGTTGTTTTTTTTAAGCCTGTGCTTCAAAAGTAGAAAAAATATGCATTTTCCCTCCCTTGCCTTTCAGACTTCCCACTGCATGCCAGCCAACGGAGTGGCATATGGCACATAACATGCATAGTCAATCTCCCACCAGCTTATTTGCAGAACCAACGGTACATATTGAACTAAACCACACCTCATGTCAAAGACTTTTAATCATCCTTTACTCTTTGGTGTAGGAGAATGGCGGTAGTGGGGGGTGGAGAAAGGAGATCTGGTTGTTGGCAAGATCACTGAAGGGAATAGAAATATATCATTACCGAGTTGGGTGGTGGCCTTCTTATTCACTGACTCTGATTCCCTCCTCAGATAAATGAAATGACAATGCTGTAGGGCTTAGAAAAATTGGGGCAACTCTGGGGCAGTGGGTGGACTGTCTGCCTGGGCTTTTGAGTGGCAGATAAAACACACTGATATACATACACTGACACACATGCACACACATTTAACACGCCCC
The DNA here is from genome assembly GCA_028627145.1 of Eidolon dupreanum. Classification (NCBI taxonomy): domain Eukaryota; kingdom Metazoa; phylum Chordata; class Mammalia; order Chiroptera; family Pteropodidae; genus Eidolon; species Eidolon dupreanum. The sequence continues at coordinate 72,226,075 of CM053501.1, forward strand.
AGTCCTATCTAAGGGAGAGTCTCCTGGTCTTTTGTCCCAATCACTCATCTTTTTTAGCCCGATTCAGAAATATGCAACGTACTACTTAGTTAAAACATTTTTGTTTTTGTGAGAAGGGTCTGACATAGAAGTTTGAGGGGGCAGTCTGGCATTTTCCCAGCTAATTTGGGATTTCCCGCCTGCACTTGGACTGTAATTAGCCTGCAGCCTTGAGAATGGGCCTAGGGGGAAGAGGACAGGTATAGGCTAGGCCCTTCTGGCACTCCCCTTTTCTCTCTCCTCACCATGGTCCCTGGACTCTCATCAGGCAGTAAAACTGTAGGCAGCACCTGCCAGGTGTATACTGGTCACCCCTAGAAGGCCACATGAGGCGCTGTGCTCAGGGACCTGTTTGGCACTTTCAGAGTTTATGGCCTCTGGACTAGAAAAGGAATGGCACATTTTATTTTATGAGGTCGGTGGGAAATTAATTAGTGAGAAAAGGATTAGATTGGGTGTTAGAGACCTGGGTTTACTCCCAGGTGGGCCACTGCTTAACTATGTGACCCTGGGCAAAAATTTCGATTCCTCTAGACCCAAGTTTTCTCAGCTGAGAAAGGAGGGTTGAACTAAGTGATCTAGGGTGTAAAACAATCTATCACTTGATAAATTTTGTGTGTTTGTGGAAGGCTGTGCCCATGTGAGTGTGTATGTGTAGAGTATAAAAAGATAAACTCAAAGAAAAATGGATAAAAGCAAATACAGTGTAAATACTCAGAAGTGAAAGTAAGCAGCTGGAATGACGAGGAGGTACGTCAAAGGAAAGAGTTCCACTGGCACTATATAATAAATTACCCCATAACTTAGTGGTGCAAACCAAACAAGAATTTGTTTAAAAACAATTTTTAAAAGTGATTTTGTGGGGTATGAATTTAGGAAGGGCTTGGCTGCTTTGCTATCACTTGGTGGGGGTGGGGGGTGGTTCTTGAGATTGGAGTCAGATATTGAAGGGGACTGTAGCCATCTGAAGGCTCAACTGGGCTGTGTGTCCATGATGGCTCATCCACATGACTAACAGTGGATGCTGACTGGTGCTGGAAGCTTGCTAACCAGAGGCCTTTCCAGCATAACTTTCTCAGGGGAGGCAGACTCCTTATGTGGTGGCCATCTTCGCCAGAGCAAGTGTCCAAAGAGAAAAAAGCAAAGCACATGTCCTTTTCTGATCTGGCTGAAGAGGTCACACAGACATTTCTGCCATACTTTATGGGTCAAAGCAATCACCAGTCCATCCCGATTCAGAGAAGGGGGCGGGACTCTAGCTCTTGATGTGAGGATGTTAAAGAATGTTGAGGTCAAGTTTTAAAAGTGCCACGGGCACTTGACAAGAATGTTCTGGTATTTCGCAGTATCTTTAAAATAAATGTCTTGATAATTTATACAATTTAAACAGCTTTCTGAGATAAGAGGCTTCCTGAATAATCTGGTTTGTTGAATGCTTCTGAAGTGAATGCACTTAAAGAATCACTGCAATTTTCAAGTAAATTATACAGCTCTGAGTCTGAGATAACTTTCACCGTTGCAGCTGCTTGATGTGAATGAAGTTAGCTACCTAAACTCCTCAGTGCAGGGAATAGGGAGAGAGCTGTGAAAAATCAAATAACCAGATTATTCTTTCTAGACAGATTTGGATGTTTCAAAAACAGTCCTCTGCTTGTAGGACTCTGACAGCTCATCGTGAACATGGGACAATCATGCCACACAACATGTGAGAAACAGACACCAACCAACTCACCAGGAGTGCCTTGGAGCAAGCTGTTACAACAGAGAAATTCTCCAAAATTCATCTCAGGTGAAACACATGCTACATGGATCTGAATAGCTCTGATGCCAGCAGCTGAGAGCAAGCACACTTCACACGCTCTTCCTCAGGTCTAATTGCAATATTATTCCTTCCTGTCTTGCACAGACACCATCAGACTGATTTCAGTTCCTGGGGATTAAACAGTTACTGAAGGTTGTTATCACTCCCCTTCAGTGGAGCATATCTTCAAACACTTTCCTGGATAATTACCATGGCCCAGTGATTGAGCAATCACCACAGAGTGATTTTAAACACACACACAAACACACACACACTCTCCTCTGGTGTGTCCCTTTGTGTTTGTTTTGTTTTGTTCTTGCATTTTCAAAGCCCAGTGGTTTGTGAGAGACAGTAGAAGGACAAAATAAGAAGACATATGGTAGCACTTAAATTATTCCCCGAAAGGGAAAGTGTCCAATATGAAATTATTCAGTTTTTCTACTATTCTGGGGTGGGGAGAAAGGCACTGCAACCAAGAAAATCATAGTATACCCACAATGCCCAGAGGAGAACTGAATTATATTATCAGCTTCCAAATATGGTCAGCAATATTTCACCAGAAAAGCTGCTTTGCAAAAATTAAACTTCTAATGTTGTTTACACTGGGAAATACCTCCAGTCCTTTTCTGCCATCTCCCCAGACCCCTGCACACATGTGTACGCATACATACACGCATGCAATCTCTTTCTCTTCCCAAGATTCTCTTTGTTTTATTCACCTCTATTATCCTAACATGTACACAGGTGATTCTGTCGTGAGGTCCCCGAAAGGAAAAATTACACAAAGTAGAATTTTGTCTCTTATTTTTCAAAATGTTCTAAGAACCTATAGACTCATCTAATGTAAGCCAAGGAAAATGACGGCCAGAAGGAAATCAATGAGACGATATCTCAATATCTTTTTTCACCCAATTGATAAGGAGAGGAGGGAAGTGGGAGTTGGGTTTCAGCTTCCTATTGTTTTTGTTTAGTTTATGCAACTCCAATCCATTCAACTCAGGCTTAGGCATGCTATATAAAGCTTTTATGAAAAGATAAACTTTAAGAAATATTCTTTAATTTTAAATTAAAAAATAAGTAATATATTCACAAGGTTCAATATGAAAACAATATAAAAATGTGTGTGTTGAGAGGTCTGTCCCCATCTATTCCAGTTCCTTCCCCACCATAAGTAAGCATATTGTTAGTTTCTTGTGTATCTTCTCATTGTTTATGCTGATACAAGCAAACACAAACATCCATATTTTCCTCCCTTTCCCACTGTTTTCGAGAAAGAATTTAAGAGTGAGGAAACAGGTTTTGTTTGCACCAGTGGCAGGAATACATGAGTAGAGAAAGCCTAATGGGATACCAGAAGCTTTTAAGAATGAAAATGATTTCTCAGTTATTTAGATCCCCAGAATCATGTTCATTGACATTGGATATTTGGTTAAATCTATTCTTTGGGCTTCTTAATTCTTTAAACTTCCCAAATCCCCACTGTTAGCACAAGCAAAATTTTAGAGAATTCATATAACTCATCTGTTTTGCCTAACAACAAAAACATGTATACACCACATCCTTAAGAATAAAAGTACAATAGCAAATGCAAAGCAGAGTCCACTTAAGAAGGGCTCCCCTCAGCCAGAAGTCTGAACATGGACATCCAATGGGGATGCGGGCCATAGCCTGAGGGAAGAACATCTGTTCTGACCTGGAAGTTTTTCTTTATTTTATATGCATCTATGCAAAGAGCTTTGAAAACATCTTACTCTTCTGATAATTAGGAATCTACAGTAGAGGAATTTTGTAGATTTTAGAAACAACCATAGGAATGTGTATGCAACCATATAATTGATGCTGGGCATTGTACGGGACTGTGTCAGACCCCCAAAACAATTAAATAATTTTAAACTCATATTTTGGAAATGAACAAGCAACAATGACAACCTTTTAAACAAGCTGAAATACAACAATAATGTAATTTGTTGCCATTTTTTGTATGTAGTAATATATTATATGCCAGATGAATAAAAGAGAAACTAAAGTGTGAATGACATATAGATTATTGCATAGGTACATATTATAATGATTGCTTTACATGGTCAGTGTTTTCCCAAAGAGTTATGTGATAGGTGAGTTTGTGAAAAACAAATAAAATTTGATGAAATATTTAAATAAATCCTTAAGATGACACTTACTTTTGATTTTTATTTGTTAACCAGCTTTTTATTGAAAAAGAAATACAAGAACATTCTAAGATATTTTAACGGTTTCTAGTGTACAATGAAACTAATCTCCCTCTTACCCCATTCCAGTTTGCCAGCCCTGTTCCTCAGATACAACCAACATACCACTTTCCTATGTTTCCTACAGAAATCTTCTGCATATTGCAATATGTAAATATCTCCCTTTTAAAATACAAACAAGAGCATGTTATAAGCCCATTTTTTCCTTGGCCTTAGTCTGGATCAGCACAGGAACACCTCCGCTGCTGAATATCCCACTGAAAGGAAGGATCTCGGGTTATTCAGCCAGCCCCCTCTGTGGGATGACTCTTTTATGCAGTAAATGTAAGAATCCTTTGTACAGTAAAACAAAACATCTAATAGTCATGTTTTATAAACACATTTGTCATACCCCAAGTGTTATCTGGTTCTCCTTTTCTGGCATCTGGAAATTCATTGGCTCCCTTCTCCCAGATCACCATCCCGTGCTGCCTGATGGTCTGAAAACCATTCTTTTATACACTTTGTCCAGTTTTCCAATTGTTTCAGGCAGGAGGATTAATCCAATCCTTGCTACTCCATCTTAGCCAGAAGCAGAAGTGTCATATTTTTTAAACAACGAAGTGTTTCCTAAACTTGGACGTATACAGTTGTCTGAGCAATTCATTAAAATAAAGATTCCTGAGCTCTCACTCAGAAATTCTGATTCAGAGGGCTGCCTGGGAACCTGTATTTTAACTAGCACCTGAAGCAATGTCAGTGCAGCCCCTCCATGGACCAGACCTGTTGCGTAGGAGCCATAGGCTTTAAGGATGATAATTATTTGTCAGCTGTCCTAAAGTGATACCAACATATGGACACTTTGTTTTTCGGATGAACAAAATAAAAATAAATGGTGAGGTCAATTTCTTGCCACACTTTGAATTACTGAGTTTTTGGAAACACACAGTCACTTCTTAAGAGTGTCTGAGGCCAGGGTTCTGTTCTAAAGGGACAGCTCTGCTCAGCACGTGACATACCAGACCCAGAGAGCTTGAAGGCAGGTTGGGCATCAAGTTCAAAGGGGCACATATATTTGTCTGCACAGAGAGGGCATGAAACCCAGCAGCTTCCGCTTAGTTCAACTGATTTTGGAAAATATTTTTGGCTTGTGTGGTTTTATGCTTTTAGAGTTCCATTTTTAAGTACGGGGCTCGTCCAAACCCACTGAAGCTGAGCTGAAGCATCCAAGGAAGAAGCTGAGTTTCACACCGATCTCTGCTGAGTCTGTAAAAATTTCTCAGATTTGTCCAAACTGCTTTGCTGAGAAACCAAAACAAAAATCCCTAATCCCAGTGGGGTTTGTAGGGTCTTGTGGTTTTCATCCAAAACTATGGCAAGAACAGTGGTCAGTCATGTGACTTACAAGCCTAAAGGTTTCATTATGAAACCTAAAAGAAACCCACAACTTCAGTCTTAAAATATACTCCCATGAGATAAACCAAAAAAAAAAAAAAAAAAAAGAGAGAGAGAGAGATGGAGAGAAAAGAAAATCTTCTTAGTTTTGGCCTGGAAGATAAACTAAGGAAACATATCCAAACCAAATGTTGTCAGGACTCACTACATTTTAAATCCAAAGCTGAATTTTATTCCATTGAAGTGACATTGTTTATTAACACTGTCTGTAGCAATTAGATTTTCTAGAAAAGTTCAGGAGAGCTGGAGGCCCTCTCTCATTTGTGCCAGAAACAGAACTGACCTGCTGTCCAAGAAACAAAATGAGTTTAACATCATAAATGATGAGATTTTATTTTACCGTATCGTCCTTCCCCTAGGATATGCAAATTATGAAATGAATTATATTTCTTATTCTTTAATATAAAATTTTACTCATTAAATGTCAGTTCCCTTTCAAATTCTAGGACACACATGAATAACCTGAAGAATTTGTTACATTTGTATATTCTTGCTATCTATCATTAGGTAAAAAAAAAAAAAAAAAAAAAAAAAAACTATCCCAAAATTTAGAGGCTTAAAGTAACAACCATTTTAAGATTTTGTGGATGAAGAATTCTGGCAGGGAACAGCTGGGTGATTCTTCTGCTCCATGTGATTGGGGTCACCCACTGGTTTTCAGCTGGTGACTGGTCTCACCTGGAAGGTCCAAGACATGATTGGAAAATTGGAGGGGAAAACTCTACTGGTCTATCTCCATGCAGTTTCAGGGTCTATCCATGTGCTCCAGGGTTCCTAGAGATCAAGGCTAGGCCTGGACTTGGCATAGTATCACTTCATTGTTCAGAGTAGCCATGGGCCAGTTTCAAGGGGACAAGAAGCAGACCTCACCTTGTGAAGGAAGAAATGTCAAAGAATGTGTGGCTATCTTTCACCCACTACAATGCATTTGCCAGTTCTCTTCCCCAAAATTCTGATTTAGTAGGTGTGTGCTGGGGTCCAAGAATATGCATTTTAGAAAACACTCAATGAGATTCTGGTATAAAGGATGCTCACAGCACATTTTGAAAAATAACTTTATAAAATGTGATGAAAAGTGTGCTTATAATCAATCTATCCATCAATCAACAAATATCGACTAATTGAGTGAGATGAGCCAGAATCATGTTAGGTGCTGTAGAGAGTAGAAAAGGAGTGTACAAAAAGGATTCTAGCCTGGAAGGTGCTCATACTTCACAGGAGATGGGAGTTAGAGGGGATGGTGGGGTGGGGTGAGGTATGAGTTGTTGGAGCCTGCAGGGCAAAGGAGAGGGCTAGGCGGGCGGCAAAGGGTAGGCCAGGTGGGCTCGAGCCAAGATGACTTAGGGAAACACCTGGAAAAGAGCTATAGGAATCTGATCAAAAGGTATTTGGCATGAGTAGGTAGCCAGGACAAATTACGGCGGGATGAATTACAGGAGAAAAGGGAGCTAGATTCTGCAAAGTTCATAGTCAGAAATGGGCTGGGGACAGAGCAAAGGAGCAGGAAGCATAATGGCTCCCAAGCACATTTTTCAACGTGATCTTTTTTCCCAGGCTTTTGACAAGATCATTTCCCCTTGTCTTTTATTCCTCCCCAAACTTGGCTTTCTTTATGGTCCTATTTGCCTTGTCACTCCCATCCCAGCAGGCCATGCAGTTCGGCTCCAGGATGGGACAGCCAGTCCTTGCAGTAACAATGTGGACTTTCAGTCCTGGCTTCTGACTCATTCTGAATATGGCTTCAGCAACCAAATCGTCTCTGGGTCCCACCCCCAAAGCAGGCTCTGTGGGTGTGCACATGTTTGGTGTAAGGGGGTGACCCCTGCAGGAGATACAAGGTTGGGAGGGTTTCGGGAGTTGGGTACAGCTATGAAGGATGTTATTGAGAGTCTGAGCACATTGCTGAAAACAATACTGAGAAAGATCATCTGTAATTTAGAGATGCACAGATGAGATAACAGAGGTATGAACTCTGTGGCTGCAGACCAGAACAAAGTGAGAGAGGTGCTGCAATAAAAGGGTCCAAGAGACCATCTGTAAAGAGAGGCATGTGTACGATGCCCCAGTGGGTCAAGTCTAGCTGCTCAAAGATGTTTTATTGGGCTGGACTGAAACGCTCCACCCCATGGAAAACAATCCTCTCTTGTCCCGATCAGACACTGTTGTCAGTGCTAAGCCCAAGTTTTGAAGCCCAGGGTCAGAACTGAAAGCCAGGGCCAGCAGCATCCAGGGATGGCGTCAGCAACCAGGCAGGAGCCTGGGCACAAACAGAAGTTCAGGGCTGAATTGTGAGCCAGGAATCAATCAGGCGAGGAGCCAGAGGGCAGGCTAAGAGTAGGTTGGGCAGCTCTGACCCCCATGGCGTGGGGTTCTCCCTGGGCTGGAGATAGGTAGAGATCAGGGAGCCACAGATCTCACAGGAACAGGGCTGGGAAGATAGGCCAGGATCACACTGTTCTACATGGTCTTATTCTCAGCAAGAGCTGGGGCAGGTAGCAATTGCAAATCAGCACAGGGCTTCTGGATCTGTCAGCCTGACAAGATGGGAAGGGAATATGAGGCCTCTGTGCCAATTAGACAAAGGTGCCCCTCAGGCAACAGTTGATGTTTATAGGAGAAGAAAGGGCCCCCTCCTGCAGGCAGACTCAGGGTTCAACTCCAACCTCAGGTTTAGTGAGAAGAGTACAGTCTGGATTCAGCCCTCCCTGGTCCTTCAGCAGAGCCTCTGTGCAAAACACAAAGTATATAATGACATGAGGTGACTCGTGTGGAGACAGGAATGAGGGCTGATTTTTGTTCTGAGTGTTTGAATACACTGGCTAGATCTGAGCATTTTTGATCTTAAGTCAGGAAAATTTTAGGTTTCTGTACCTCCTCAGACACAGGGGTGGTAAATTAATCATCACCAGAGGGATAGGAAACATTAACACTGGGCTAACTGGGGAAGCAAGGGCAAGTGAGAGAGGGGCCTAAGCACCGTGGTGCCAGCCCAGCCTGTCTAGTAAGTGGCTGACTTGTGTAGGGGACAAGCTGAGAAAAGCTACTGAAAGGCATTGCTGCCAAAAATATTGCTCCAGTTGAAGAGTAAGCCATGTTCCATACCCTGGCAACTGGGGACAAAAGCTTCTGCTGTGCTCCTTTTAAGATCAGGAATACACCACCTCACTGGGGACTTACTGCTGATGATTTCAGAAAACTTGCATTAAAAAGCAACAGTGTTCTGCATGCCTCGCAGTCCCAGGGGAGGCCAGTGCCCCTGACCAGTAAGCTTTTGTTTTGCTAGTCAAAGAAAGCCCTCAAAATACCTCTACTTCCTAATTTGTCATCCACCCATTTCCTTATCTGTAGATGCCAGCTTTCCCAGTGAGTGTGTTGGTTCTGGCAAAAGGCTCTTGACCTGATTTCTCTTCTAGTCGGCCTGACCAGTTAGGTCTTTGTTAAGCTAATCTTTTGTTCAATAGTTTTTGAATACTTGAGATGTGCTCAGGAACTGCAGATGATTATGCATGGCCCCTCCTCTCAAGGAGTTTGCAATATGGGGGGGGGGGCAGACTGGTGGGCATATCATATTAGTCATTTATTTCTGCTTCTGTGAAAGCCTGTTCAAGCCTTTTGCCCATTTTCATTTTGAGATATTTGTATTTTTATAGTTGATTTAGGAGTTATTTATATATTCTGAATAGTAACCATTTGTCAGCTGTGTTTGTTCCACATATCTTCTTCCATTTCATAATGCATATTTTCACATTTTTTATAGTATCACTTAACAAACAAATGTTCCTCATTTTTATATGTATGCAGATTTATCAACATATTCTTGATAGTACTTTTTTGGTCTCTTTTGGTAAGTCCTTCTCTGCTTCAAAGTCATAAAGATATAATCTTCTATTTTCTGCTCAAAATGTTAAAGTTTTGCCATACATATTTAAGTTTAATTCACCTGGGATTAATTATGTGTATGGTATGAGATAGGGATTTAAGTTCACCTTTTTTCCATGTGGATAACCAAGTGTCCCAGGACGATTTATTGAATTATCCTTCCTTTCTCCAATTATTGCAATGCTATCTCCATTATATATTAAGTGTTTGTATGCACAGGTCTTCTGCTGGGTTTTTTATTTTATTCTATTGTCAATTTTTTAGTCCTCGGCCAATATCACCTTGTATTAATTACCATAATTTTATGAAAAAGTATTGATATCTGGAAGGACAAATTCTCTCACCTTATTCCTCCTTAAGAGCACTTAGCTTTTCTTAGGCTATGCTCATCAATATACATTTAGAATCGATTTGTCAAGTTCTTTGAAAACTTCTGTTGGGATTTTTATTGGAATTGCACTTAGTTTATAGATCAATGTGAGAATTGATATCTTCATAATATTGAGTTTTCCTATCCACTAAAACAGTGTATCTCCATTTATTTAGGTCTTTTTTTTTTAAATGTTTTCATTCACTCAAAATTCAACTGCTCTGTGCCAGACACTACTCTAAGGGGCAAAAATACTTCCCTCATGGAACATACATCCTGGCAGGGAGAAGACAATAAACAAAAGAAATAAAAGAAATACTAAGTAAGTGAAACAAATAAGTAAAAAATAATAAGTGAAAAGTCAGAAGGAAATGAGGAAACCAGCCATGTGCCTCTCAGAAAGCAGAGAGACAGCAAGTTTAGACATTTTCATTTGAGGAGTCTGGGGTGGCTAAAGCAGAGACAATAAAAACAGGTGCTGTAGGAGAAGAGGTCAGAAAGGAGACAGGGACCCATTCACATAGGTTAGAGAGAGGCTGGGCTGCTGAGTAGAGGAGGGACTTGATGTGACTGTGCAATAGGACTGCCCTGGCTGCTGTACTGAGAACCTATGAAACAGAGAAAAAGGAAGCAAGGAGGCCATATATAAGATATCTACAATAATCAAGATGAGATGGGATGGTGACTTGGACCAGACTGGTGGCAATGAGGTGGTGAGAGTAGCCAGTGAGAAGTAGCATCAAGAGAATTTGCTGATGGGCCAGATGCAAGGTAGGAGAGGATCCAAAAACTGATTAGTCAAAGATGTGCCTGAGCAACAGGAAGGATGCCATTGCCATTTACCAAGATGGGGAAGAGTAGGTTGGAGGGAGAATGTCGGGAGCTTAGTACTGGACATAAGTTTGAGATTTCCCGTAGATAGCTCAGAGGAGTGCTCTGTGACCTGCTTGATATAGAAGAGTTGGTTCAGAAGAGAGACCTCAACCGAAATTATACATTTGTAAGTTATCTACACTGTATCAGACCGGCACCCAACAGAAAATAATGGCGTACAGAAATGAGGAATATTTAAAGAGGATTTATTTACAAAGGGACTATTTTTAGAGGTGGGTGTGTAGGGAAACACAAGAAATAGTGGGACATCTTGGGTGTTCCAAATACCAAAAGAACAAAGGAGACAGTAGTTATAGGAACTTGGAAATAGAAGGTTTGTTAGAGAAGGTGGTCTTGGAGGACTTATCTTTGGTTAAGAATCCTCATAGAGAAGAAGCCAAGGAAAAAGATACCCTAGTGTCACTCTTCTCTCTCCTCTAATATTCTGCCTCCATTCACCACTGTTCACAGCTAACCAGAAGCCAGAAAGCACAGAAGGCTGTTGTACATATAAGCCAACTTTCTGAGGTAGAGACCAGGATGAAGAAAGATGGAGAACAGATCTGGAAGGAAAGAGAAGATATGTGGAGCAAGCAGATTAAGATGGTATTTAAAGCCATCAGACTGGTTGAGATGATTAGGGAATGCTTGTAGACAGGGGAAAACAGAAAGGACTCAAGAAAAATATGGGGTCTTAGAGGTCAGGTGAAGAAACTGTTCTAAGGAGAGAGCGTAACATGCTGCCTATAAGTCCAATAAGATGAGGACTGAGAATTGATCACTAGACAGCAAAGCAGAGGCCACCAGTGGCCTTGACAAGAGCAGTGGCAGTGGGAGAGGGACCCAACTGAATTGGGTCCAAGAGAAAATGGCAAGAGAGAAATCAAAGAATTGAGGATAGATAATGCTTTCAAGGATTTTGCTATCAACTATAAAATTACATATAAGGGGTTGAGAGAAATGGTTGGTTGCTGGAAAAGAAAGATAGGTTTTTGTTTTTGTTTTTAAGATAAGTAGAATAACAGCATAACTGTATTCTAATAGGAATGATCCAGTACAAAGGGGAAACAATGAATGATGGAAGAGAGACGTGAATTGCTGGGGCAATGCCCTGGAATAGACAAAAAGAGATTGGGCTTTGTACACTAGTTGGGAAGAAGAGTTTTGTTAAAGCAAAGTTATGGAATTTTTGAAACTTCTAAGTTATTTATAAAAATCCTAAAAATTATGATCAAAAATTATTTTTATAAATATATTATATTATCAAAAATTATTTTCAATCTATTAGCTGACAACTCAATTAGTCTTTGTTCAGTTTAATTAAAAGCTACAAATTGGAAAATAACTGAGCTGCAATAATAAATATTACCCAATAATAGGTCATTCATTTTCTCAACATATACAATCATATTTCGAATGATTTCTTTATCTGATTTCTTACCTACTGGGGCCCATGCACCACAATAAGATTCATAATAATAGATGAGATGCATGATTAAAAATTTTTTTTTCATAAAGAAGAGAAGGGCAAGAGTGAAAGGAGGCCCCTGAATCCTAGACATTCTCAGGCAAATTAGTCTTGGTGAAGAGTATATCTGCAAAGTGGCTCCCTCTCCCACGTTTTGTAGGAAGCATTAGTGTGTCATTTTTAAAAGCTGTGGTAAAATATACATAATATTTCTCATTTTAACCATTTTTAAATCTATAATCAGTGGCATTAAGCACATTTACATTGTTGTGCATTGGTCTGCTTTTAATTCTTTTGAGTATATACCCAGAAGTGGAATTGATGGATTACATGTTAATTCTATGTTCATGAATCCATTTTGAACAGATTGGTCTAGGAGAATGGAAGCAAGAATGGAGTAAAGAAATAGCATAATTTTAGGGTAGCAGTAGGGTTAAACTGAGATGAGTAATCCTGAATGTAAAATGAAACTAGTCAGCATACGTGTATTATTTTATTCTAGCCATATTCAGTTACACAGGTGCAGGTACAGGGTAGATAGAGTATTGGGTATAACCACGCTATTGGTTAGGCAGGCCAGTATATTAAAGCAATGGAGTTGAGGCTATGCATATAACCCTTAGTGGTTATAATGGCATATAACCTGGGTAAGGTTTTCAAACAAATTTTATTATTTTTTCCACACTGGCCTAGAAGTCCTTAGTTAGGTTCATTTCTAGGTTCTCTTTTAAAATATGTTTTCCCACACTGTTTGTTGCTAGAGTACACGAATAAAATTGGATTTAATATATTGATCATATTATCAAACCAGACTGATAAGTTATACTCTTTTATTAACTCTACTACTTTGTATATAGGTTGCTATGGATTCTCTTGCAGGTGGTCAAATCCTCCATCAGTATTATCAGTCATGCTTTTTCAATCCTTATGCTTTTCTTTCTTTTTTGTGTCTTGTTGTGCTGGCTAGTACCTCCATTATAATGTTGAATATAGAAGTGTTGATAGTCACTACTACTATCTTATGACTGATTTAAATGGAATGCTTCTAAAATCTCATCATTAATAAAGATGTTTACATTTTTGGTAGGTAGTCCTTATCAAGTAAAGGAAGTTTCCAAGAGTTGGCTAAGAGTTTTTATCATGATTAAATATTGAAGTTTTTCAAATGCCTTTTCTGCATCTGCTGAGATGATAACATGGTTTTTCTCTAATGATTGGTTTATGGGTGGGTTATATTTATGTATTTTTTATATTAAATGACTTATCTATTCCTAGGGATACCAATCTACATAATGTAATATATATTTTTTTAATGTGGCTAGAGTCTGAATATTTATAATCTAAGGAGATAGGGTTTATTATACTCATTTTACAGTCAAGAAACTGAGACTGAGAGAATTACATAATATGCATATGGTTTATACCTAACAAGTGGCAGAACAAGGATTCAGACTCAGGTCTGTATGATTTTAAACTTAGGCTCTTTCTACCAGCTATTCTCTTTGTGGGGCAGAAACCATGTATTTCTTCTATGTCGCAAATGCCTAGGGCAGTGCTATGATTGTAGTATCCACTCAAGAATTTGTGTTGAATAAATATTGAATGGATGCTTCAAGACCCTATAGATTTACTTAGGTGGAAAAAAAAATAACACTTTCCTTATCAAATTAGTTTATTTTAGGTATTAGTAAAAAATGAGGATAAATGTAATCAGAAGAGATCTATAAAAGTGAACCTAATAAATAATCCTAGTAGTTTATTATTGAAGTTCTATAAATTCTTCATCATATTGAAATGGATTAAAAAGGGCCAACAGGAGGCAGAAAATGATGAAATGAAGAGAAAGTTTCTTAAAATGTTTAGAGTTTCCCTTGTTCAATGTTTTTACTCAGGACTAAAGAGAAATCTAAACTATCGATGCTCAAGTCTTTGTTAGATCCTCTTCATTTCTTCAGTACAAAAAGTGGCATTTCCTGGGCAGAAATGTTATAGAGAGGTTTTGAATAAGCCTCTCCAATTAGAAAAACAGGATGAGCATGGAAAGGCATATCTGAGAACAATGACAGGTAGAAAAACCAGGTCATGAAGACTCTGGGGAGGAAATCTCCCTCCATCCCACAAGACCCTAGCATGGGCATCTGGGGTCAAACAAGGGCAGGAGACCCTACATAAAACTTTTGCCAAGATAGGACGGAGTCAATAGTTGCAGCCAAAATAACATCTCACTGCTTGTCGAAAAACAGGCAAGAAAAACTACATTGTCACCTCTTCTGGGAAAAGCAAAAATAAAGTTGTATTTCAACCTCAATTTTCCACCTTGTGGGCAAAAACAAAAGGAAAATTACTTCTGGGCAATACTGCACATATTATGGAATAATGAGCTGTTTTGGGCAGTTGAGCAAGAAGCAGAGCAACCAACGTTCTCTCTAGAAAAGAAGAGTGAAGTAAGTTCCTTTAAAGTAAACCTTAGAAGGAAATGCTATATCAAAAAGGAGATAAAATGAGAGATACCATCAAGGGCCATCTAAGAATGCCACACTTATATCTATTGAAGAGACAGTATGATATTTGGGAATAAATTGGAACTTTAGCATTTGGGAGGCTGATTTGATTCACAAATGGCTCCATCACTGCCTCATGCCCTGTTCTATGTGAAGTCATTTCACATCAGTTTTCTTTTTTATTTCCTCTCTTTTTCTTTCCCTCCCTTCTTCTCTCTTTTTTATGTTTTAAATGTTGATTCACTGAACAATCCAACAAATTTTCCTGTGAAGCCAGCTTTAAGATGATCTTAAACACTGCTGGCTTTAAGACCCACTTCTAATTGCACAGATGTGGCCCCTCTGTGTCTCTGTTGGCAAAATTCTAAGATGGCCAACAAGATTCCTTTTCCCTGATGTATACACCCTCTACAATTCCCTCCCCTTAAATGCAAGAGGAACCTGTAAATATAGTAGGATATCACTCCCATAATTGTGTTATATGACAGAGGGATTTACAGATGCAATTAAGATCCCTAATTAGTCGACTTTGAGTTAATTGAGAGATAATCCTAGGTGGGTCTGACCTAATCAGAAGAGACTTTACAAGTGGCCAGAAAGGTCTGACATGAGAGAAATTTCTCCTGCTGGCCTTGAAGAAGCAAACAACCATGCTGTGAACTGCTTGTAGAGGAGACCATGGAGCAAGGACCTGAAGGTGACTTCTAGGAGCTGAGAAGGTCCCTGACCAACAGCTAGCAGGCAGCTGGGACTTCACTCCAACAACTGCAAGGAACTTAATTCTTCCAACAACCAGTGAGATTGCAAGAGGAACCTATGCCTCAGATGTGATCGAGCCCTTTCTGAAACCTAATTTCAGTCTGATGAAACCCTGAGCAGAACACCCAGCTAACCCATACCCAGACTTCTGATTCATGGAAAGTCTGAGATAATAAATACATGTTGCTTTAAGCTACTGAGTTGGTGTAGCAATGGAAAACCAATAAATCTATCCTTGAGCTTTAGAGTTTGATGACAGTGTCCCTAATCTGAAGTTTTGAGTTGTGGTAAAGATTTATTAGGTAATGAGGGAGAAGTAGCTAAGGAGCTCCTTCATAAACTGGAAAAGGGTGTCTTTATTGTTTTAGTTGAGGGCATGTGATAGTCATTCCTGCTGTTCACCAAGTGTTTCCATTGCTCCCTCACTTCAGACCCAAGACATCCCTATACTGTCTATTCCCCTGGTGCAAAACTTGTTGGATGGACCATACACATCATGTTGGTAATGTGTATCACTTCTGGGAAAGAGCACTTGATCAATGCAAGATTTCTCGTAGCTCTCTTTCCCTCTGCTCTTGTGTACAGCAATGCTCCTGGTAGCCTGGGTCTTAGAGTGAGGTTATGTGGGGCAGAGTTCATCCTGCTGACCCATGATTTCACTGTAGAATGAAAAATAAATCTTATTTGAGGACACTATAACTTTACAGTTTGTTACTACAGCAAAACTTAACAATGCTGACTTAAATAGGGAGTTACTAAACTACACAACCAAAGGAAACAGCCAGAGATATAGACATGAGAAGATCAGATAGGATGACACACAACCTCTTACATGTTTTCATATGTCTAAATTATTTCCACTCCTTATTGTAAAAGAAAAACAAACAAAACAATAAAAGCCTTAAGTAAGTACAAGAAAAAGAGAAAGAACATGAGAATGTCAACCATCCCTCATCTATGTTGAAAAGCACAAGGATTACAGGATTCACCAACATTCGAGAAGGCAGAACCAGTGAAGTGTCTGGCTCTTTTCTCTCTTCGAGGGGAAAGTGGAGGAAGCTCTTCTTGTGCAACTCTCCTTAGGACAAATGCCATCATCAGTCTTTGGGGTTTCCATGTTCCATTAATTTCAAGAGCCTAGAGGGCAGTCTTTATATTCTGTTGAACAAGACTATCTAAGATAATTTAAAAGGAGCATATCTACCCAACAGAAACAAACAACACAAACAAAAGGTCTAATTTTTTTTAAAGTATTATCATTGGGAAAAAAAAAGATGAGCATTAAAACCCTGCTTTTAAAAGGAAGAGAAACAGCACCAGGTTAATAGGAAGATGTGTCTGATCAATTTTAAGGTCCTTTTGAAAACAGTTCAGATGGTTTCTGCGGCAAACACTAAACTTAGGTCTTAAAGATAAAGGTTCTGGTAAAATGTTCTTTGGGACATTAACAGAAATTCCATTCTAGAAGATTTGGATTTTGAAGATAAAAATACCACAGGCTCTGTAAACAGTAAGATATTTAAAGCAGACATGTATAAATTAAACTAACCCTATGTATACTTTTTCAAAGTGTTATCCTATTCAGATCACATCAATAATGTATAGCCAAGGAAATGGATTGTGCTAAAGAGATATTCTGACCCCACCATCCAGTGACTCTTGACCAATTATTAGAGAAGTAACTAGATTATACTTTGCAGAGAGTTAAATTTGACCAGAAAGGTATATTACCAAGAACTAGAGCTGGACACTATTGCTTGTGGAACATTTTTCAATTTGAATATATTAGCTGTGTCTACATAGTAAGAGGAAATGAAATACTGAGGCAATGATTTGGTAATTTAGGCCATAAACTTATATTTACAAGGAAAACATAAAGTAATTGTGACAAAACAGGTTTTTAAATTGAATTACCTAACGTAATTGCTTCAATTCTCTCTCCCCACTTTTTTTTTTAATAGATGTGTAGTCATAGCCTTTGGAAGAGATAAAGATATTGCGGGTGCCTGAAAGTTGGACTTATGTGCTAAGGAACACACTCCTAGTGACAGTCCAAAAGCTATTCTAGGTGCAAAATACTTGTCTACTAGTCATATGTTCTTCTCATTCCAGTGCTAGGTAATATTATCAGCATATGGATATTACCAGATGCGACCTTGTTGCTTTTTTTTTTTTTTAATATTCTATCTATATTTCCCGGGACCTGTGCAATGAAGTCATCTGGTGATGGGAACAAAATACAGCATTCTTTAAAGGCATGTCATTCTGCTCTCACAACAGAGGCATCAATTTATGGTACATTTAAATACAAGTAAATGTATTAGATTTAACAAATGAAAGATCTGAACACCAAAGAGATATCGAAATAGGCAATTGACAACCTTTTACATTCCACCTGAAATTGTAAAATGGTGGCATAAGAGGTAGTTTGGGTCTTTCAAAAGAATCACTTCCTTCCTAGAGCCAGTTATCCACCTCGGTTTCTCAGCTTTTCTTCTAAATAGCAATGCTGACGCTTTATTAGTTAATCAATAAGACATGATACAGAATATGGTTATCATAAAATAATCATACCCTGGAGCATTTTGAGGCATGAGCCAATGGCCTCTAATCAGATTGGGTTGAGATTACCTTTGGATAACCACACTCTTGGGAACTGTCTCATTTCTATTATGAGTACATTTTATAATAGGGAAAAATGTACATTTCTGCAGGGGGAAAATGAAGTTGGCATCTTATACCTAGCAATCATTTCAGTCGAGCCGAGAAACATTCCTCTTTTTGAACAAAGTCAAACTATGCTTTGTCTATTCAAGCAATGTCTGACTAAAGAGGCAGCTCACAGGCGGTGTGGGTAATGCAATACAATGGAAACTGTATTTTACTTTGGCATTGCAAGTTTCAAATTATATGCAAACATTCAAAAAGGGCATTTGAAATTTGGCATGCATATTTATAAATGGCACATTTTAAATCTGGAGTGGGTTTAGGTGTCTAGGTTACAATAACAGATGATCTCCAATATAAAAATGGAACAAAGCTCTTCTTTAACTTCCTACAGAGAAAGATGTTCATTCTGCTTCAATTATAATCCCAGACACACTAGAGATTCTGTTAAGAGCAATTTCCTTTATTTCTCCTTATCCTGACTAGCCAAATTTTTAATCGAATTACATATATTAGAAAGTTAAAGACAGAAAAGCTCAGTGAGCCATGAAATACACTTTACAACAGTGTGCATAGCACTTACCCCTTTGGTTTAGAATGATGGAAAAATCTATTTAAAATGTTAGATGAACACATTGAGGGCTGCAGAGATTATTATAAACTCTTAGAGCTATATGTTTTAATCCTAATTTTCTATGCATAGTATTTATATCCAGAAATTTTTAACATGAGATGAATGATAAAGAAAGAAAATAGATGGTGAAAATACTTATTCAAATTGCTTCATGATGGAAGTAAACACTTGTAACTAAGAATGAAAGTAAGCTATAAGAAAGTTGAACAATATTATTGCCATATGAATAGAATCAGATGATATTCTTTGTGGTAGTCAAAACTATACAGGTCTCATTATAAAACAAAATTATTTCAGTTTGATCTTTTGAATGAAAGGGGAGACGGTGGGACATAATTCTAGAACACCATAAAGAGAAATAGTCTCATTTATGCATTTGTTACATTAGAATTAAATTTAGTTTCTATATGGCACCCCTGCTTTTGATTAATGATAGCCCTTTTCAATGCTGGTTATTTCAAGAGCCTCAGAATATCTGTCTTGGGTCCAAAAATTGCATAATCCTTCCTACTATTTCATTTCCTCAGAATTCTACTTGATTTCTGTAAAACAGCTAGGGCAGCTGGGCTCCTGGCTTGAAAGAAATGAAGCCTGGCCAAAAAGAAACCAAGCAAGGATTTTTTTACTCATCATTAAAAATTCAACTCACTGAATTAGATGGAAGAGTCCATTTTTAATTATTCAGAGATCAAAAAGGCTCCCTACTTCAGATTTCTCCAAGTTGGTAGATTACTTGTGCTTTTTCTAAAAGTCTCATTTTGTTTTGTCTGGAAAAGCCAAAACAGCCTAAATACAAATTGTGGTGCTACCTTACACATGCCAGAAAGATAGTTAATTGAGGGCCCTGTAAGCAGAGCTAGACTGAAAAAGGCCTGGGAAAGCTCATTCTCTTCTAGAAGCAGTGACTCAGGGCTCAGTCCTGCCCTTAACTAATGTGGGAGTCCCTGGACCCAACGTTCCTCTTCCACAACTTTAATGTCCTCTGCCCCATTAATTCCCCACAATCTCTACTCCACCACAACAGTTTTCTCTAAATCATTGCATCGTCAAATGAATGGTTTTACCAACATTCTCCATGAGAGTTGTTACATTCAACTCTATTAATCACCCGGCTCTTGAAATTTCTTGCTCATGTGACAGTTCATAATTAGTTCCTATCCGCATTCTGTTGATCTTTCTCTACTTCGACGGGTCCTCTTACTTCTAAATAGAAAACATCTTCTCAAAGTCTTTGATACTTTGTTCTCCTCTTTCATAACATGAACTATGTCAAATCCACAAGTCCACCTTTAGCTTTTCACCTGTCATTAGCTTCTTGTCTCCCACTACCACTCAAACTTGACAAAGACTGAGCTGACTTGCTGTGGTCCGCAAATTCTAAGATGGCTAACTGTGTTTCTTGCCCTTGGTATCTACATCTTTGTGCCATCATCTCCCCTCCAATGTGGAAAGAGGCTGTGGCTTGCTTCTAGCCAATGGAAAAAGGCAAAGGTGAAGGAACTGAGCAGATGTTATTACGGTCCCTAATCAGTTGACTGAGTTAATCAAAAGGGAAATTATCCTAGTTGGGCCTGAGCTCATCAAGTGAGACCTTTAAAAGAGGGTACACGCCTTCTTTAAAAGAAAAGGCTCAAAGCAAGAAAGACACTCTCCTGCTGACCTTCAAGAAGTAAATGACCCTATTGTGAACTACTTAGGGAGAAGAAGCTGGGGGTCTCAGTCCTATAATCGCAAAGAACTAAATTCTGCCAACAACCTGAATGAGCCTGGAGGAGGACTCAAGCTTCCGATGAGAACATTAGCCCTGGCTGACACCTTGACTGCAGCCTGTGGGACCCTGGGCAGAGGACCCAGCTAAGCTGTGCCCAGATGCCTGACCCATAGAAATTGTCTATTGTTTTAATCCAATAGGTTATGGTAATTTGTTTTGCAGCAATAGAAAACTAATATTCTAACTTTCCCAACTTACTTACTATTGTTCTCTCAGGTTCAAAGCTTTAAAGTTAACGGTGACTCCTTCTCCTCATCAGATATAAGACTTGTCTTTTTTCTTGGACACTATCAATTGAATTAAACTACATTTCTTTATTTTATTCAAACCCCTCATTCATTCAGCAAATATTTGCTGGACACTGAGTCCAGCTCTGGGTATACAATGATGAATGAAATAGGCATGGCTCCCACCCTTATGCAAAGTAAAGTTTACAGTGAATAAATCAAACATGAAAAATGTAATTGCAAGGTGCTTTGAGAGAGCTCTGCAGGGAACTTTCACCTAGTCCGGTTGGGGGAGGAGGCAGAGAAGGCCTTGTTACCTCAAGCCTGAATTTTGTGCCAGTCTTCTAATGTGTCTCCCTGTTTCTCATTCTTCTAAGCAGTACACATGAAATTATTGAGGTTCAGCTTTCTTTTTTTTTAATTTTAATTTTTCAATTAGAGGACATTCAATATTACTTTATATTAGTTTCAGGTGTACAGTATAGTGATTAGACATTTATGTAATTTACAAAGTGATCTCCCCAAATAGTCTAGTACCTACCTGGCGCTATACATAGTTATTATATTATTGACTATATTCCTTATGCTGTACTTTATATCACTGTGACTATTTTGTAATTGTTAATTTGTACTTCTTAATCTCTTCACCATTTTCAACCAGTTTGTTCTCTGTATCTATGAATCTGTTTTCATTTCGTTTGTTTATTTTATTCCTGTTTCCACATATAAGTGAAATCATATGGTATTTGTCTTTCTCTGACTTATTTCACTCAGCATAATACCTTCTAGGTGTATCCATGTCATTGTAAATGGTATGATTTCATTTTTTATGGCTGAGTAATATTCCATTGTATATATGTACCACAACACTTTTATCCAATCAGCTATTGATGAGCATTTAGGTTGCTTCCATATCTTGGCTATTGTAAATAACACTGCAGTGAACATAGGGGTGCATATATCTTTCTGAATTAGTGTTTCGGTTTTCTTTGGATAAATACGCAGAAGTGGAATTGCTGAGTCATAAAGTAAATCCATTTTTAATTTTTTTGAGAAACCTCCAAACTCTTTTCCATAATGCCGGTACCAATTTGCAATCCCACTAACAGTATATGAGGGTTCCCTTTTCTTTTTTTCCACATCCTGGCCAACATGTTGTTTTTGGGTTTATTGATGGTAGTCATTCTGACAAGTATGAGGTGATATCTCATTGTGGTTTTAACTTGCATTTCTCTGATAATCAGTGACATTGAACGTCTTTTCATATGTCTATTGGCTATCTATAGGCTTTGGAGAAATGCCTATTCAGGTCCTCTGACCATTTTTTAATTGGATTTTTTTGGTGTTGAGTTTTATGAATTCTTTATAAATTTAGGATATTAACCCCTTATCTGATATGTCATTGGCAAATATCTTCTCCCATTAAGTGGGTTGTTTTTTCATTTTATTGATAGTTTCCTTTGCTGTGCAAAAACTTTTTAGTTTGATGTAGTCTCCTTTGTTTATTTTTTCATTTCCCTTGCCTACAGAGTTATATCAGAAAAAATATTATTAATAGCAATGTAAGAAAATGAATTGCCTATGTTTTCTTCTAGGAGTTTTATAGTTTCGGGTCTTACATTTAATTCTTTAATCCATTTTGAGTTTATTCTTGTACACAGTGTAAGAGAAGTTGGTCCACTTTCATTTTCTTTTTGCATGTATTTGTCTAGTCTTTCCAACACCATTTATTGAATAAGCTGTCTTTACCCCATTGTATATTCTTGCCTCCTTTGTCATAGATTAAATGACCATATAGGTGTGGGTTTATTTCTGGAGTCTCTATTCTGTTCCATTGATCCATGTGTCTGTTTTTATGCTGATACCATGCTGTTTTGATTACTGTAGCCTTGTAGTAGTATAGTTTGGTATCTGGTAGTGTGATACCTACCACTTTGTTCTTCTTTCTCAAGATTGCCATGGCTATTTGGAGTCTTTTATGGTTCCATATAAATTTTAGGATTATTCATTCCAGTTTTGCGAAAAAATGTCATTGGTATTTTGAGAGGAATTGCACTGAATCTATAGATTGCTTTGGGTAGTATGGACATTTTAACAATGTTATTTCTTTCTATCCATGAGCATGGTATATATTTCCATTTATTTGTATCTTCATCAATTTCTTTCTTCAGTGACTTATAAGTTCTCAAGTATTTATCCTCCTTGGTTAAATTTGGGGTTCACCTTTCTCAAAGATATTTTAAACATGCTGGCCTGTGAGGACTTTTAATGGCTCCCTATTACCTCACAGATATTATAAACAAAATATTAATATGGCTGTAGCAAATGTCAATTGTCCTTTATCTAACAAAGTCCCAGAGAGGTTTAAAGACTTGGCTGAAGCCATGGAAATGATAGAATTTCCTGTAAGCTAACTGAATCAAATTATCTTTTTACACTATTGGTACTTATTTAACAATATAAAAATTATCTAATCATGAGTATGGAGCTTACAAATATTATAGATTAATCAGGTATAGTCCCAAAAGGAAAAGCACTTAATCCATTTTTGGCTCTTATCTCAGGAACATTTTGATTAGTCTACATGCTTAAAGCTAATCTAAGATCAATATTTGGTTAATACATCTGGCCTCGTGGTCTATGACTGTAAAATGAGGGTCACACTTACATCTATATCTAAATTACAATAACTCAGAGACTCCCACCTGCCAAATAGGAATATAGCATCGGCTCTGATGCACCTGGTGCTCCATCCAGCCTCCTTTGACACCAGGCCTCTCCTACTGTGGTTTGGATTTTAACAGGGCATAGCTTCCCTTTTCTCCAAAGAATTGCCCTCAGCTGCCTCTTCATTGGGAAGGCTGTTCCAATCTTCCACACCTTTGCTGAACTTCAGCCAAAGACTGGTTGATATTCAGACTCTAAAAATCATGCCCCTTGCCTCAAAGTGAGACCAACTGTGAACTGCTATCCACCTTTCAGAGCTTTTGTGTGAGGTCTGATTGAAGTTAATGTCTAGCTGAGACCTCATTCTTGGATAGCTATCTCCCCTGCCCAATTTTACTTCCCCCATGCTCTTTGGAGAACACTCCTCAAATCGATCACTTGAATAAAAATTCTTATCTCAGGCTCTGCATTTAGGAAACATATTCCCAAACAATAAACTTGCTCAAAGTATTTGTTTCTGTGAGCCACCAAAGGGAGCCTCATCTGTGTCTGCTAACCAATCTGTCATGGAATCTCATGTGGTGTTTACCACCTTCTCCTCCCCCATTCAGATGTCTTCACCACTGGCCAGGAATCTGGTTGAATAAACTCCACTGCTGAAGGCTCTCATTCTGAGAGTCAACAATGTCCATGCCAAAGACACTCCTTTGGCTAGTCCTCAAACTGCCCATCCTCAAGATGCCACAGCTGACCCGACTTCCATGCAAGTTGGCAATAATGGCCTTCACTTCCAGTTCCTGGACACTGGGACATGCAGGGCCCACAGCAGCTCTGCTTGTGCCCGAAGTTTCAGAAGGTCTGATTTCTGGCCTTTATTTTTCTGATCCTGAAGGTTTAAACTCATTTCTAAGAGCAGGTGGCAAAGCTGACATCATCCCTTTAAAATCCTCTTGCAGCCTATGTCCCTAACCAAACACATTCCTCCTGTTCCAGTGAAAAAGCAAAGCCCTGTGGTATGCAGGAGTGTGCGGGGTGGGAGTGTTGTCTACGTTAGCATCTCTGGCACTCAATTCAAATATTTTTTTTCTTAATTTCATTTTTATTTTAAGCCTGTATCAAGGAAACCTCCTTGAAACTATTTTGGATAGAGAATTTCTGTAAAGAAGAACAGATACAACCGGTTTTTAAGAAATTCTTTCATAAAAGTTATTAGTATGTGCTTAAATAGGAGAAATTTTGAAAGTATAATTCTTGTAGCTTACAAAGTTTGTTTGGTTTTAGATATGGACATTCTAGAATGAAATCCAAGGTGTTCCATTTCTCTTAGAGCTTCAATGTTTATGACATTTTCTCTAATATTTTATTATAAGCATTTTCAAACATACAGCAAATTTGAAAGAATTTTATAGTAAATATCTCTGTAACCATAATCTAGATTTTATTATTAATCTTTTTTTATACTTGCTTCATCATATATCTATATATCTATCCATTTTTCTGTCAATCCATCTTTGATCTATAATGGCATTTTAATTAATTTTTATAAGATATTTTATACTTTGATTTAGAACAAGAAATCTAAATGAAAATAAGGTCTAGAAAATATCTCTTCAATAATAAAAATTAGAAGCATAATCTGGTATGGTCTTAAGAAGCTATACGTGACAGAGTGGCTTTGCAAAGGAATCTTAAATTATCTTAAAAAACACTAGTTTTGGGTGAATATGGCTTTAAAGCAATGGGTAAATCAGTCATGAAATAAATTGCATGGAAAGTTAAGCAGAATACCGGGTAAAGGTTTAAGTAATAATTTTATAATGCCCTGGTTTGTTCAATCATCAATGTGGGATGCTATTTTTATTTAATCAGTAGGTAAATGTGCCTATTCATTAACACTTGTGTATGATGTCAGAAACCGAACTTCACTTATAATTTTAATGCACTAAATGAAACCATATATTTTTAACACAATGTTTTACAGAGATCTCAATCACTTCTCTAACATTTACATTTATATGACCTAATCACTTGAAAAGTGTAAAATTAGGAGCAATATACTCCATTCTGTGATCTCATTTTTGATATGGATCCAAGAAAAAAGACACGGAATTTTGGTTTAGTAGAAAGCAGGCATGCATTTTGTCTCACTCTTGTAAAAGTAAAATTTGATCATGTTGGCACACCCAAAGTAGTTTTATTATCTTAAATAAAATAACCAGACAGTTGCCTCAAAGAGTGATTTGGCTAATTTATTGCCTAAAATTACAATTTCCTTGAGAATATTATAGGAGGATAGAATGGTGTTGAAAAACAAATCCCTGCATAAAAACAGAGCAAAATCCCAAATCCATGGACTACAGTTACATCCAAACTTGGTGACAGGGTATCTCTATGAATCCCAAAATACAAGTAGGTGGGAACCAATGAACAACCACCATGAGATCTGCCTTCTGTCAGCATCTGTACAAGGGGAAGCACAAAACTATAGAGTATCTGCCAGATATGAGAACAGGAGATCTCAAAACTGCCTATAGAAATTCACTGAAATCATAGCAGGCCAATTAGAAGACAGCAGCTGAAACTGGCTGGATTTTACCTCCAGAAGCTACTCAGCACTTCTACCTGAGTTGAGACTGGGAAGTTAATATTAGTGGGACCCCACCCCGGAGCTATGGGGAATGAGACCTGATATGTATATGCTCCCCTTTTTATCCCTTAGACAGTTCTATGAGGTATATTTTATGATTCTCCAGGGTCTTATAAATCAGGATCTCCTGAAGCATTGGTGGCACCAATTGTCTATAGCTATGGCCAACTTCATAACACAGCCTGGTGCTGGCTTTCTCTCACACTCTGTGATCTCTCACTTTAGCATCCTGGAATCTTTCCCCCAAATAAACCATCTGCACACAAGTCTTTGTTTTAGGCTGTACTTTTGGGACAACCAGTATTTCAAGGAGAGAGAACACAATTGTATTGAATGCTGCCAAGAGCCTGTTAAGGGTCCACAGGATGTGGCAGATGAGATTCCTGGAGACCTTGAAAAGTGCAGTTTCAGTGCAGTGATAGGGCAGAAGCTCAATCAGGGGAGGCTGGAGAAAACAGATGTGGCATTGGAGACAGTGAACTGTAGAGCTCTCTCAAGGGCCCATAAACTGTGGACCCTTGACCTCTCAGCAGCATTCAACACAATTGACTACTGTCTCCTTTTTGGAATATATCACATTTGGCAGTGATTTGGGAGAAGAGAAATAGGCCAGTAGTCAGAGTGATATGTAGAGTCAAGGAAAGGCTTTACAAAACAAGGATATAGTAGACCATGGGGATGATGAGCATGTCCAGTAGAGAGGGAGAACTCATGCAAGTGAGAGAAGGGAAGATTGAGAATAAGAGTGAGTAGGATCTTGAGCCCACGGGTCAGGGTTGGCCTCTCATTCCTAGAAGCAGAGGGAAGGCAGAGTACAGGCAGGTCTGAAGGTGGGTATGTTTGATGATTTAGACAGGGAGAAAATAACTGAATTCATGTCTGGTTGCTTCTGTTTTCTCAGTGAATTATATTGTTAGGTCAAAAGCTGAGAAGAGCAGTAGCAACTTTGAAAAAAGGAGTGAAATAATTTTGGAAACTAAAAACACAAACATATTAGGCAAGCGATTGCTGAGTTGTATACTTAGTGTCCACTTATTTATTTCACTGGAAAGATTGCTAACTAATTTCAATCCCATTTTCAGGACAGATGGCTTTTTAAACCACAGGTTATACCCAAGTACAGTTTATTTCTAAAAACTCTTTGCTACCAACATGATGGAGTTGGAAAGAAGATTATAAGATTATAAGGAAGAAGGGCAAGACAGAGATCTAGCCTCTCAATCAAAAGCAAGGTGGCAGTGAAGGCCAGTTGAAGGACAATGGTCCAAGGGGGAACACTTAATTCAGGTCACACAACTGGCTCAATGTTGTCCATGTCCACCAAAAAACTCCTACTGAAAATGTATTGATTTTTCAGAAACAGAACCATTTAGAATATACATTTTCCTCCAAACAATGCATTAAACAGAAAGATTGGTTTCCCCTTTAAAAAAAGTCATATGAATTTATTACAGAGGTGAGCTTTATTAAATGACTGTAGACTTCCAAAACGATGAGCCTACATAAAGAGTTAGTAAGTACCATGCCGGGCAGTGACATCACTGTTTCCCTGGTTACCCAATGTGGAGGCAGAAATGAATAATCCAGATCTAAATGCAATATATAACAGAGTGGGAGTGTTTGAACTTTTAATGGCCATGAGGTCAGTAAGCCTTGAAACTCAAAATGTGGTCACTCAAAATATGTAACCAAAAAATATCATGGGGCCTATCAACTCATTGCTTACGGCATTGTCGAAATATGTTCTATATTTATTGACTTCGGTGGAATCTAAATGTAGCTGGTTCACTGGCTATACCTAAAGTCCTGCATTAGGGCTTTGTGGATATGTCAACACAAAAACATACACATATTTTGTATTTTACACAGAGTTAGCTGATAACAAGTATGTAGTAAATATCACGAGATTTAAAAGTCCGTATGTGCTTATTTATGTTATACACATGGCTCATTCCTTTTAGTTAAATGACACCTACCTACTCATGGAGACTCTACTCTGAAAAGCTAAAACAATCATTTTCTTACCTTGATGAAACTCAACTTCATTTTTCCTTTGTGCTTATCATAATATGTAACAAATAATTTTTTTTTAAAGGTGATTGTCTTTGACAGTTGTCTTAATTGTTTTTTATTTTTTTGGAGTAACTCTAATAAGTAAACTAGAATAATTATTCTCATTTTAGCACTGGCAAAACTAAAGTACAAAAAAAGGTTCAAAGTTCTGTGTAAACTCAATTTTTATTGTGGTTGTAAATACTTTTTGCTTTTGATTGGCTGTAAGACCAGAGGCCAAAGAAGACAGCTTCTAAATAGTGCCTCATCCTCACACCTACGATCTGGACAGTTGTATTTAAGTGCCAAGCTTGATAAACGGTAACTAGAAGATAAAATACAGTGTGGCTAGCAGACACAGTGCCAAAAATTTGGCCTAGGTAACTACTAAACATGCCTGAACAAACTATTTTCCATCAGAAGTGTAAAATGATTTTTTGGCAGTTTTGCAGAAATCCTCATTTTTCAGTGTTTAACAATTTCACATCATTTGGACAATAACTTTCTAGCCTTCTTTTGATCAAATTTTAAGTTTCTAATTATTTTTAGGAGCTTTTTCTTTAAATTGGTATAATATCTCAGCTGTTTTTATAGCTCATGATTCTCAAACAATATTTTAACTTCTTTCCAGAATTTTAGGGCTGCACGCTATAGGCCATCAATCTAATAAGAATTCGTGCAGATAAACAGCACTTTTTTTTTTTAGTTTTTCTTTAAAAAAATAATTAAGAGCAGGCACAGCATGTCTTTGCCATGTAGAAAATGGCAAAGGAATTAGCTTTGGCTGAAACCAGTTGGTTGAAATAATAGATCAGCTGATAGGACAAGTTTCAGGCAAACTATTTTTAGGCATGAGCTTCCATTATTTCTATTGTATGTTTCTTTTCATTTTAGTTAGCCTTGATAACACCTTATAATTATTTTTAATTTTTATCAGTTGTGAATTTCATAAACAGTTCAAAGAAACAAACAGCTTTAAAACTTGGAATAAATATCTATTTCATTTCTACTACCACTCCTCCAAGTAACCATTTTGAACTCTTAGAGCAGATTCTCTGATTTACTTTCTTAGTTCTAAATA
This sequence comes from Eidolon dupreanum, assembly GCA_028627145.1. Lineage (NCBI taxonomy): Eukaryota > Metazoa > Chordata > Mammalia > Chiroptera > Pteropodidae > Eidolon > Eidolon dupreanum. The sequence continues at coordinate 72,255,173 of CM053501.1, forward strand.
ATATGAATATTTTGTGAGTTTTTACTTTTAGACATTATCTTTCAATTTCCCAATATAGAAGATGAAGTTTTAGATATCTTTTATTTCCTGCTCCTCCACACAAACATATACTTCACCCCCAAATTTGGTCCTATCACAATTTTGGTTAGACTGCTATTCAGTACTTCCATTGCTTAAATGCTATCCTATCTATGCAAAACAGCAAAGAATTGTAAGGTCATGATCAGAGACAGGAAACCCAGAGAGGTGAGCCAGGAATTTGGGCTATATTCCCCTTAGTCACCTGCTGATTTTGTACTAGGTGACTGAACTGCTGAGCAAAGCTTCTGATAGACCCATAAGACTAACAGGACAAAACCAGAGTTCAGTGCCCACCAAGTAAAAGGGTGTCTAGGATGTCCTCCAGGTTTTAAATAGAGATAATTAAAGGTTAAGTCCTAGGAGTAAAGAGTAAACTGGAATTAGGCCAATCCTCAAAGTGATTTTAAAGCCTAGCTGGAATTCTCTCAGTCCTCTAAAGGATTAAAGTCATCCAATATTGCCAATGAAACAAAGTAAAATTTTTGCTGGAGTAAGAAGACCTAATCTTAGACCTCAAAGTATCTATACAAGCTTTCATATAAAATGACTGGCATTAGATCATAATAACCAAATAATAACAACAAGATGAAATACCAAGAGAATGAAGATAATGGAATTATCAAACATAGACTTTAAAATAATAATACTTATTATGTTCAAAGAAATAAAAGACAAGATAGAGAATTTTGTTAAAATTTTGGAAGCTATAATAAAAAAATCAAAAACTTAAAAACAATAACTTATATTAAGACCCCAATGAATAGATCTGACAACAGATTAAACATAGTTAAAAAGAAAATCAATAGATTGGAAGATAGATCAGATTAAAACATCCTAATAAAGCAATTTTGTTTTGTTAGTTTGTTTGTTTGTTTGAAAATTGCTTTCTGTAAGAAATATAGAGACCACAGAAGAGAAGAAAAATTGGGCAGAAATAATGTTTGAAGAAATAATAATTAAGGTTTTTCTAAAAATGATGAAATATGCCAAACCACAGATTTAAGTCATATTATAAATCACAAACAGGATAAACACACATACACACACACACACACCCATAAACACATTATAGTACAACTACAAAATATCAAGGACAAAAAAAAAGAGATAAAAATGTAAAAATGATAGATTGTCTTTAAAGGGACATCCAGTAAAACAGGAGCAATGGAAGGTGAAAGACAATGAAACAATTTTTAAAAGCCAAAAGGAAAATAAATCCCAACCTAGAATTCTGTTTCCAGAAATAGTAATACTCAATAAAGGAAGTAAAGTAAATACATTTTCAGACAAAAATTGAGATTAATTACAGGATGTTACTCAAGTAGAAGAATTGTTTCAGGGAAATTGAGAAATATGGAGAGGAATTAAGAGCAAAAAACCGATAAATCTGTGGGTAAACAAGTCAATATGATTACAGAACACAATAGGAATTCTTTTGGTTTAGTAAATGGTAAATGGTTTGGGGGTTAAAAACACAGAGAAAATTAAAATACATGACAATAATGGTAAATAAGTAGAGAGAGTGATAAATGAAATTTAAGTTTTTTAAAGTCTTTGAATTGTCCAGGAAAACATAAAAGTACTATTTTATATTGGACTCTTTTCATCAAGAATATAAGTTATACTCTTTAAGATAACCACAACAATAAAAGTAAAAAAATATATGACTATTAAGAGAAAGCAAGAGGATTTTAAAAAATTAATTTTGAGTGCATTGTGCTGTATGTAATATTTGATATTTACTTTTTCTACTTATGATAAAATTGTTAAAATTCATCCATATACTTTATCTATCTGTTATTTAGGTATCTAATCTTCTAAATTGGTTTTCTAATTTTGCTTTTTCTCTCTACATTCTATATCTTTTATTTTACTTTCTGGGATATTTCCTAAATTCTGTCTTCTTTATCTATCTATCTTCTATTTAATCTAAATCCCATTCATATCCTTTATTATAATTTTTCATTTCTAAAAGTTTGTTTCTTTGTTCTCTGAATGCTTTACTTTTAACATAGTACCACGTTCTTATTTTCTGACCATCTTGGTCATAGCAGAGGCTTTCTTTGCCCTTCTGGTATTCTATGGATGTTTGCTTAAACCAAATGCTGTCCACTAGAAAGTTGATTAGCAACTCTGCATGTACATGTGGCTTGTTGACTGTAGTCTTCATTGCAGGGCAATCTAGCTAGGCCTATTCTCTGGGAGATTCCCAGTATCAAGACCTTAGTTCTATTCCTTGGGGACTTCTCAATGTCAGAATCTCAGTTCTTTTTTCTCCCCCAGACAAGATTCTTATTTTTCCTGCCAGGTGCTTATTGGTTGACAGCCAATAGTCTGGGAGCTGAGAAGGTCAAGGGCTGTTGCTGTGCAAGGTGGGAAAGGAATAAATTATAATTATTTCATTAACACACTGTCAGTGAAGCCTTAACCCCATCTTCACCTTCACCTTCCAGAGATACCTGGGTCTCCGGGGATTTTGCAATGTAAATTGAGTTTCTGTTCAGTTTGCCTTGCTGACAGTTTAGGACTGTTTTCTCTAGTCTGCTAAGTCAGTACTTATGTGCTTTTCAGCCTCCAAAATTTTGAGACTATTGCCTTCCTTCCTACTCTCCCTTTTGTTTTATGTTTGTGCCTTTAACTGGAAATTCAACTTAAGCTTTTTAAAGGATTGTCAGATCAATTCAACAAGCATATATCAAGCACCTATCATGTGCCAAATTCACAGATTCATCACAACATTAATGGGTTTGTGGGCTTTGGGCTGTTATTAAACGCTGAACTGGAATGATAGATGCTTCTCAAGTCTTTATTGTTCTCTTTGCAACCACTGGCTACTTTCTCCAGCTCTGAGGTCCTTTGTTTATTTTATTTCATTTTCTTATTTTATTTTTTCTCTAGGGTACCATTAATTCTTTTATTCATCTGCTATTGACTGGAAACATCTTTTCTCATCTCAAATTTCCTTTTAGATTTAAGTACATAACCTATTTCCAAGTCTGTGTCTTCTTTCTACATAAAAATAACTCCTTTACCAATCTGGAACAAATAAAGAAGATTTTAAACTCTGTCTAGTAAGAAAAATTACCTTCAATTTATATTCAAGCTAAAAATGATCATCCTCCCTGCTCCTATTGGACAGTGCCATGACTCTTTCTGTGTCATACGTCTGGCAGTAGTGATTCAGAGCTATTATGATTAAGCACTATATATATTAAAATGTTTATTAATTACTACGGCTCCCTATATACCACAATTTTCACATGCGTGGGGCAGTACTGCTTTCTGGAAGCATAGTGTCTGAATTTCAACTCTACTAGTTATCAGCTATATGACTTGGCATGAATTACTTTTTTGAGCTTCATTTCCTCATCTGTAAAATGAGGAAGGTAAAGACACCTCCCTCAAATGACAGCTTTTTCTTCTGCAAAATGGATATAATAGTAGTATCTCTTTCAAAAGACCATTTTGAAGATTAGATGACTTAATATGTTAAGTCCTCAGCATAGCACTGGGTGCAGTATACATTATGTGCTATCTATTATCATTATTATTATATTATAATTATTTCTCTCTTAATTCTATTTAACAGATTAGGAAATAGAAGTCCAAAGCAGTTTATTTAATTTGTCCATGGCTGCAGAATTAGTCAACAGCAGAGCTGGAATGCAAACTTTGACAATTCTGATAATACTAACACCTCTTTTTAGAATGTCAATATAGCACGTGTCCATTTAAAAATTTGGTTCATTTTAGTCTTATTAAGCATTTATAAATTGCCAATTATGTCCTAGACAACATGGAATTTAAATTAAATAAAATGGACTCAGGTGGGAGGAATAATTTCACAAATAGATGAGAAGAGAAAGTGGGGTCGTGTCCATGCTTTGGAGCAGTCTGGCACAGGTGTCAAAGCCTGGGTGAGTGTGGCGAGCATCCACATAGGGTGGGGGATGAGGGGCAGCTACAGCTCTGGGCAGGATGTCAGAGCCCAAGTGGGGTGAAAAGGGCATTTGCGTGGGGAATGGGGTAGCACTGGCAAAGGGAAGTTGATAACTACACACAAAGGAGTTAATCAAATAAGTAAATATATTAAAGATAATAGGAGTCAGATATCTCACTGTCAGAGAAGGGAGTTACAAACATGGAAAAGAAGAAAATTAAAATTGACTTCGTGGTGTTGGATTGTAATCGAGGGTATTGGTAAAAACTGTGTATCTGTTCAATAAATAGTAGTTTATAACCTTCTCATAAGAAAAAAACTCAAGCCCATATGGCTTTAGGGGAAATTTTCCTAAACATTTAATAAAGAAATAATAACAATTCTATTCAAACTCTTTCAAAAAGTAGAGGAGGAAGTACTTCCTAACTCATTCTATGAGGCCAGCATTACAACAATACCAAAAATCAGACAAAGATATTACAATAAGAAAAAACTACAAACTGATATCCTTCATGAATCTAGATGCAAAAATTCAAAACGAAATTTTAGCAAATCAAATTAACAATATACTAAGGATAGTATACCATAACCAAGTGGGATTTCTCCTAGAAATGCAGGTTTGGCTTAACATTAGAAAATCAGTGGGCCTCATCATGTTAATGACCCAAAAAAGAAAAATATATAACCGTCTAAATAGATGCAGAAATGACATCTGACAAAAATTCAATTGAGATTCTGCTATCATCTTGTCAAGAGACGCCTCTGTTGAGAATCGCAATTTTAGGAGTAACATATAGATAATTGTCTATCCTGTTCCTGAAGACATACAAAAGTGGGACTCCATAGCCATTCAATTACCTCTTACCTAAACACATTATGCTATAGTTTAACTCAGTATTTCTGTTCCTTAAAACACTGGTGTCCTTTGAAATATAAGGCTCTTCTTGTACGCTCAAGATGCATATTAACATATTAAAAGTTCTAACTCCAGAGAAGAAATCATATCCAAGATTTTTTTTTCTTTCATGTGAATTTCAATCATTGCTGTCCTATCAGGGAAAATTATTCTATATTTGCTACTAAAGCATTTTATTTTGACCCATCCATCTGTTCTTGTTTACATATTGAATAATATTTACAAGAGTTCAGAAAACAGCATGGGCAGAGCAGTATGGGACACCCTCATGGAAGGGTAGATGTCCTTGACTCTGGCCTGCTGCCAGCATGGTCTCCTTTGGAAACCACTTTCATTACGGCATTCCTCCACTCGTCTACCTTCCTGCACATGCCGGCTCTCCACCCCCAACAAAGAAATGGACACACTTCCCTAGCCACTTTTCCAATTCTTTGATTTTAATAGGTTTTCACTTCATTAAAGAGTCTAAAATGTTTTTTTTTTTCCTCCCAGATTTGTAAAAACAGTAAGTTGTCAAGAAAACATTTTAAAATTACAAAAATATATGTCAAAAAGATACTTTCACTTGACTTGCTGAAGCACTTTAAGGGGGCTTCTCTCCATATACCAAGAGAAAGTCATGTGGTAAAAATGAAAATTCTACTGTTGTTTTCTAACTGCTATGGTTGAATGTTTTTGTCCCCCCAAAATTCCTATTTTGAAATCTTAAATCCTAAAGTGATGGTATTAGGAGGTGAGGTCTTTGGGAGGTGATTAGGTCATGAGGGTGGAGCCTCATGAATGCGATTACTGCCCTTTAAAAGAGACCCATGTTTCTACCACGTGAGATTATAGCAAAAAGAAAGCTGTCTATGAAGCAGGACGCAGGCCCTCACCAGACACAGAATCTGCCAGAGCCTTGATCTTAGAATTCTCAGCCTCTAGAACTGTAAGAAATAAATTTCTGTTTATGAGCCACCCAGTTTATGATATTTTGTTATAGTAGCCCAGACTTAGACACTAACATAGTGTTTCTTTCTATAAGCATAGAAAACACATTAAAGGGAATTGTGTCTTGTGAGAGGTGAGTCTATAAAGAAGCTGGGCATCAAGTCATAAACCTACCATAGAAAAACAAAATAAAATGGAAAACCCAGCAGACCATTTTACTTTTGAGCCTCCAGGGGATTACTGACATATTCTTTGTGTAAAGTACTGCACATCTTGGAAGCAAATAGTTTAAATAAGGTAGTAATACATTTAAGAGCACCTTTTGAAAGTTACAGTCCCCAAGGAAAACAAACCATAAGAGTCTTTCATTGCCACAAAGAATTCAAACATATTTGTTATAGCAAAGGAGCAAAATGAATTGTGGTGTGGTTAGTATGCAGAATTCACAAGAAGCAGTGTTCTCTGCCAGCCTGATTCTGGATAATTTTTCAATTAGCATGCCTTTCCTCAACACTTGAAATAGTTCTTGAATGAGTTGTAAAGTGTTCATGTTAACTGCATTAGGCCAAGTTCATTTTGTGTAAACAGGAACAAGACTTGAGCTAACCCAGAATAGTGTGACAAACATTTTGATTTTTCTGCTAAAGCCTTACCTGGCAAAATCAGGCCAAATGCTAAAATACATATACTTTGAAGCAAAGGACTATCAGAAGTAATAAACTTGTATCTTAGTATATTTTCTACTTTGGCTTCCATTTCAAAAAGCAAACAAAAAGCCCAAATTATAATTTTAAAAGACCTCAAAAATATACTAATATTAGCTGTAAACTTAGAACATGTAAAAATACGCTAAGAAAAATTGTGGAGAAAACAGATTATTACAATGACTCATCCAAACTGTTATTTTCTATCTTTCATGAAAGAGGCTTTCAAAACAAAAAACATTTTTTAAATAAACTAATCCACTCCTGCCCCCTTTTAAGGGGTCTGCCCCTTGGAAATTACACCATTTGTACAAACAATTTTACTCCAAAGTGTACTTACTGAGGGAATACATATTTAGTAGGGACTTAGCATCTTTCCAGCACTGCCACGGTCTCTGTGAAGAACATAAAAGAAATGTAAGATACATTCCTCTCCCTCTAAGGACATTCTAGCCTCATAATTTTAGAAATCCAGAAATAATAACAGAGGTAGTTTAAAAACTAAAATATTTTATTTTCCTAATGAAACATTTTAAAATCTGAATATTAAGCAGAGGTACAATCTTGGACATTCTATTTTTTCATTTACCTGGATAGAAATGGCATCTCTGTGTCTAGACATCACTTATCACCTTAGAATAAAAAAAAAAAAAAAAAAAAGAAAAAGAAAAAGGTTTCCCTTCATTAGATTACTGGCTCACTAAATTTGCATTTAGAAAAAAAGATAGTTTCATTGCCCACTGTCACATCATTAATATTTACTAACTAAGATTATGTCCCACAGAAATACACGTCCATTTCCTAGAAATACACGTGTACCAAGGAATAGCAAAAGAATAGTCATGGGGCAACATTATCCATAGTAGGTGCGAACTATAAACCCAGATGTCCAACACAGCCGAACGGATAAATAGTGGTATGTTTATACAACAGAATACTATGAATCAATGAAAATGAACAGTGTAGCTACATTCAACAATGTGGATAACCAATGGAAGAAGCAAGACTAAAGAATATAGTGAGTATGATTCCATGGATGTTTCTGGTGCATATGGGTGCACACTCAAGTGATAAGACTATAAAGAAAAGCAAGGAAATGATTACCTAAAAAGTAAGGCTAGACCTTACTCAGGGAACTGGGGACAAGTGTGGGGAGAGGGTTGTGTTTGAGATGAGATATACTAGGCTTCTGACATACTGGTCAAATTACTTTTATTTTTATTTTTATTTTTTTAAAACATAGGTGGCAGTTACAAAAGGTGTTTCCTCTTACAATCATTGGTGAACTATATGTGTCACATTATCACTTTTTTATAAGTATATTATAGTTCACAGTAAAACATTTCTAAAAAACTCACAGGTTACTATGCTATATATTAAATATATACATATGTGTATGTATAATACACACACTAAACCCAAAAGGCTTCAAGGAAGAAAGAGAAGTCTGATTCTATATGAGACTTCTTTTGTTCCCCTGCTCTTCTAATGAGCACATATTAAGAGTTCAAATGTATTTTAAAAATGAAAGAGATAAGGGTTTAAAAGTACACCAAAATGTGCTATTTCCCTGTCATGAATGTCATTTGAGAATTTGAGAGACTTAATGTGGCTTTTTGGCTGATGGTAAAAGTGCACATATATATTCTTAGTCTCTCCTTTGTCTATTGATACAACTTGTTGATATAACTATGCAGAAGCAATACTTGAGAAAAATGGGCATCTTCCTCTCCTTATAGCTATGACACAGAAGCAGCTATACTTTGATCTTACACTTAATGGCCTGCCCCTAAGTTTACTCCTTCTACCAGCAATGTTGATTCTAACCTTAGAAAAAATTGGCTTCTCAGAAAAAAAACAACCTTGAACTAATGAAACCATGTCTGCCTATAAATTACCTGACTTGAGTTAAGCCTTAATCAACCTATTTTTCTCCATGCTCCTGAATTAGTTGAGTACTAGGTTACTGTGTTACCCTCTCATCTGCTCTAGATTAAACCTATAATGATTTCTAAATACTGGTAATACAATATCCTTAAAGCCTCTTCCAGCAATGATCCCAATACAAACCTTGGTAACAGACAATATCAAACTCTGATGTATCACACAGGAAAGAATCTGAGTTTACCAACTGCTCACCTCTACAGTCTAGAATAGATTTTCTAAAAGAGCACAGAAACATTTGTACAGCAACCTTATTCTCTTCTCTGTGATCATTATTATTCTGTAGTTCCTGGGTAGGTCAGAATCAATTTTACATTTAAGAATACCTGAATCTGATCTGTGATCTGAGAAGTCTTATTTCATTGTTCAGAATCAATACCACCAACTAACGTTCTGGTGGAAAGAATGTAGGGGGCAATACAGTCGCTCTTGATCTTCCAAAGGTTTATCTATGGCATGGTTTACTTCAAGCAAACCTCAATCTAAAGTATGGTAAAATAACCAACAATACTGCTTAAGTCACATGTGGTCAATACTCTGTCTATTTAATCTAACATCTAGAATCAAGGCCTTAAAGGCAAAATAATTACTTGCCTCTTTTTATCCTGGCAAAGATAAACTCTGAATGAAAATGAGCATCTCTTTTTAGGATGGTGCTTTATTTCATTCTGTGTTAATACTTCCTCTAATTGTTGTTAAATAAGGTGACTAGGGATGAATTCCACAAGGAGGAAGAAAAAGAGTTATAGAATAATCTTATAATGAAGTTGCATTATTCTGTCTAAGTAGTATCTACATTACGACTCATCGCTTGGCTCAAAAATATTATGGGTCAAGGATATTTCCCCAAATAGAACCGCATATTTTAAGAACATGATATAACAGAGTTATAGGCCATAACTAGTAATCCTGTTCCCCAATAGCACTGTTACAAACAGGGTGACACTGAATCTGAATTTCTCAAAATATCAATCACATTCAAATACAAACTCTAACACATATTTCAAAATCAAAACTCATTGTGTTGGGATTAGTTACCGTTTGGCTTATATATACCATGGCTGCCCTCACTTATAACGAAATAAAAGACATACATTATATAACTTTTTTTATGGAGAAAAGGCAAATGTGTTCTAGGACAAAATGTAAACTTCATATTTAAAAAAAGCATTTTAACAGAGGGGAGAGAAAAATAATGCCACTTTAAGGAATTAGATCATAGCCATACGTCTCTTTTCCCACTCAGCGGTAGCCAGTGACTGAAGAGCGAGATAACCAAAGCAAGATTAGGATCTAGAACCTGCACATAATAGTATAGACAATTTGAATTGAACAGTAACCAGAAATTAAGTATAAACAGTTTCTAAATCATATATGGTTTAAAATTAATTAAATACTTACTGCAAGAAGCTTGTTAATTTATTAAAGTCAAGATTACACTTATTCAGATAATTTCAACCATCCAGCAGATTCAATTGCAATTTTATTTCCTTTAATTAATCTCTCTCAATATACATATAGGCATATAGCAAAATCATTATTTTATTGGGCTACACTATTAGCTTTATAATTTTATAAATTATAAAGGCCAGGGTGGTGGTTCTTGGTGCAAATGCTAGAATTTTGATAAAGGATGTCAACCATGTAAATTCAGCACCTATGAGTAAATAGTTATTTAAAATCAAGCTTCCCTCAGCTTGTGAACAGTGATTGCTTATATAAATAAGTAATGTTCTGTGTATACACAGAAAATAAAATTTTAAATACTTATCTTTGTGTCAAACTGTGTTTCTTTAAATAAAGGCAAACAGATAGTTCTCACTCAGTGCATACCCTTTCTGAGTTAGTATTTTAAAGTTGACTAACTCAAAGAAGGAATTCTAAAACAATCACCCAAAGCATGACAAAAATGTCACCCTGGTAGACTGAAGTTTTATAAAACTAACTGCATAAGAAGCTCTCAGTGTCTGAAAATGGAATAGAAAAAATCCAAGATGCAACATTTTTGCTATTAGGACAAATTACAATACATAAATTTAACTTTAAAAATTTGCAATAAACTATTTTATATCCACCTGTGGTCTTTGATTAGTTAAAAATTGCTTTTCAGTGATTAATTTCCCTCTCATTCAGTGCCCCTGCTTGGGCTCAAAGTTGACAAAATTGATGGAGAAACCAGAGGAGCTCATCAAGGGCAGGGAGAGGAGGGAGTCTAAGAGAAGCCAGAGCTGTGCTACCTTGCAATCGTGAAATAAGCTCTTTAGATCAGTGGCTCCCAAGCTGATCTACACATTGGAATCACCTGAGGAGTCAAAACCTTCCTGATACCTGTGTCACATCCCAAAAATTATGATTTAATGGTCTGGGGTGCAGCCTGGGTTTTGGAATTTTAGAGCTAACTACAGATGTTTCTGATGTGCAGACAAATTTAGAAACTATTTCATATTCTTTTATATTTTTATCTTAATTTTTCTTTTTTCTTTTTTTTTTTTTTTTAACAATTTAGGTTCATGTCCATTTGAGCATACTTCCTTTATCAGTCTCATGCCATTTTGGGAAATCTATAAAAGCACAACTTGTTCTGTAAATCCATGGACCCAAAAGCAAAAGTACAGCATAATTGAATTATTTATCATTGTCAGAAGGAGAATAAAAGTAGAAAGAATAAAGGCATGAATAAGCTGAATTTCATTAAATGTTTCTTCATGACCAGAATTACTAGTGTATGGGTGATTTTTAAAATCCAAGCCTTAGAAACTTTATTGTTTGCCATACTACAACCAGCTGGAAAATTAGAGAACACTGCCTATAATAATCATGGTTTAAGCAGTCACCTGGATTTGTATGACCTGTTCCAGTTTTCCATTATTCCAGGGACAGCTGCTGGAATAATGCATAAGGAACTGGGTCTTACACATTAGGAGAGCTGCGGAGATACTAAGTTCATTAATGTTCTTGTTGGCAGGAATCAAAATGACTTAGAGGCAGCCAAGTTGAATTACAGGTTTGATTTACTTAAGAGATAAATGTTATGCGGACATCAGCTTTTTTTTTTTTTTTTTTTTACATCAGCCTCAAGGCATTCTTGATGACAGAGTGCAATGCTTCCTTTCACAGTACGATTCAGTTGTATTTCCCTGTGGCTTCTCTGCCTCCTGTGGGGCTATTTGATCTGTCCAGACTAGAGAAGAAAGAAAATAGTTTCAAAGGTTCAAAAGTGTCAGTTTATCAATAGCAAATAAAAGGAATTCTAGGTATCTTGCTCCTTACAATAAAAAAAAGCACCCTCAACATATGAGTAGATTGAAACTGGAAAGCATACATCATAGTGTCAGGGAGTCACAATAAGAACATGTAACTTCGCTCTGATACATGCTTTAAATAGGCCGAAGTCTTGAGCTGAGTGTATTGTTCCTTTGAAATTAAAACAATGACCAGATCATAATGAGGATATGTGGATGTCATCATCTGAACCCTTTCCGCCTCATGACACAATGTAATCTGATGCAGTTCAAAATTCTACTAATAGCTGGGCAAACTAAGGTATTACTCATCTAAGTGGAAAATGGGGTAAAGGTGTCTAAGAAGTGTGTGATGTGAGTGAACTATAGCCAGTGTATAAAAAGAAATAGTGACAAGCAGCCTATGTGGTTCAATTTTAAAGGTTTCTTTAGTTTAGTGAAATAGAATGCTTTCTAAAAGCCAGTAGAGCAAATTCTCAAGATCTTCCTGGTCTTATTGAAAGCTGATTGCAAATCATTAAAACATATGGAGACAAAACAGAAGCTATGTTCTTGATTATTTCCAAATACACAGAATCATCCACAAAGATGTGCTCTTTTGGCAAGGGACACGGTAATTTGTTTTTTTGTTTCTAGTGCCAACTGCAACCAATTGTTTTTTCTGAGGCTTTAAACCTAGGTCTGAAACTGAATTGTTCATTTCCCTCTGTCTTCTACTTTTGCTGTCCCCATATTTGCTGCCAAAGTTACAGTCTAACGAGCACACAATTGTCAAGCCAAGACAGGAGAGTCATCATGGGCTCCTCCTCCTTTTGTATTTCAGTGCCTTTTTCCAAGTCCTAGCCCATATATGTCCTCAATAGCAAACGAATCCTCCCGCTCCTTTTCATTCCTTAAACCGCCACTGCAGGTCATGTCCTCATCCTACCTGGTATCTGTATCCTCATTTTGTGTTCTCTCAACACTCGCCCTACCCTTCCAGAGTTTATTCATTCCCTATTACTCAAATATGAACATACCATTTCCCTGCTTATTCTCTAACACATTGTTATTCCTTTGCCTACAATGTTTATCCCCTCATGTTCTGACTAGCTTTTACATTTAGCTTCAGACTTGGCCTAACATTTTCTCTGTCAAAACTTTTCTGACTTTATCAGGCTGAGTTAGGTGTTTTCTCTTCTGTGCTTCTTTTATCACCTTGTGCATAACTCTGCTGGAGCATTTGCCACATTGCTGTCAGTTTGTTTACATGTTTGTCTTCTTGCTGATCTATGAATAAAGGTTGAGCTCTCTATCTCATTCAGTGTTATAGCTCCTACACCTGCCACTCAGAAGGGGCTTAATACATTTATTTATGTTAAATCAGTAATTCTTCCTTCATCTTCTCACTGTAATTACTTGGGGAACGTTTAAAAAATACTGAGGCCTAGGCCCATTCAAAATGAATTTCTGGGGGCGAAGCCTAGGCACTTATATTTCTTTAAAATTCCCTGTTGATTTGAATATTGTTAGTGGGTGAAAACCACTGTGCTAAATCATTTATCTGGAAATGTTAGTTAAAACTGTACCAAAAAAAAAAAAAAAAGAGAGAGAGAGAGCGAAAAGAAGTTTGAGGGTCTTTTGTGATTTTTTTTTCCAGAAAGGATACTATATTAGTTATGGATTGTTAAGTAACAAATTACTCCTTAAAACAACCAATACTTATTATCTGTTTCTCCTGGTCAGGAATTTGGGTACCAGCAGCTATTAGAGTTTCTCACAAGCCTGCATTCAGGGTGTCAGCAGTGGCTGCCATCATCTCAAGGTTTGACAGGGAAGAAATGCCTGCCGGCAAGCTCACTCACACGGTTATGCAGGATTCAGTTCCTCACTGACTGTTGGCCAGAAGCCCTCCTCAGTTCCCCTGCCTGTCCATAGGGCAGCTCACAGCATGGCAATTGGCTTCCATTAAAGTGAGCACAAGAGGGTAAACAAGATGGAAACCAGACTTTCTGTAACCTAATTTTGGAAGTGATATCCCATCACTTTTGCTGTGTTCTGTTCATCAAAAGCATGTTATTAGGTCTAGCCCAAACTCAATGGGAGGAAATAATACAAGGGCATGGATCCAGGAAGTGGGTATTATTAGGAGTCATCTTAGAAGCTGCCTATCACAGACACTTAATGATACTTGACTAAAAAATTAACCTACCTTAAAGGAATCCAATGAGACTATCTTAGCATTAGGACTATGCTTTGGTTTCTATGTAAAACTGATCCACCCTGCTTTGACAGATGAACTAAACCTAAACTGACAGGTGTACTTTCTAATAATAATTTAAATTTTTTGTTTCATTAGTTGTTTCATCTAACTATAAATGCATTCATTTAAGACATTTGGACAAGATAATATCGAGGCAGATCAGATTGCCTAACTCTAGCCTTTGCATGACCTTATGAATTAGGTCAGTGTGCTTTTCAAAGATTAAAAGTGCTCCTCTTTCTTTTCCCAAACACTTTTTAAGTTATATAAGTTCACAGAAAACAAATCACTTGAAGTATTTAACATTAAATTTGTTTTTAGTGAAGGGCAGGTAACAGGAAATCTAAAGGTACAATACCAAGAAAAATAGGCAAGTTAATGTACTGACTTTACGCTGGTAAGAGTAAACAATTTTAGGTTTACCTCTCATTTTGGAAGGTGAAGCCAGTGTTGTGGACAACACTGAATACTGATCGTAGCAACTAAAATTTAAACCTTCCCCAAAGATTCTACGGATATAAAAAAATTCATTATCTTTGGACATCTTACCATTTAATGTTAGGAGGGCAAGTTGAAATTGCTTAATATTATTTAGAAAAACCATACAAAGTACTAAAAGCAAAAAGAAGTCCTTGTTAAGGCAAAAATGACTTGCATCCTTGAACCTGATGTCAACAGCATATTTACATAAAATCTTGAACTTTTAATATATGTTCTAACTATAAAATACTTTTGCGCAAATCAATGTTTTTGCTGCAGAAAGAGCTAGCCTTCCAGATTGAGTACTGCCTTTGATAGTATGTTTTTCCTTGAATCGTTTTCTAAATATTTGTTCAAAAATATGTGTAGCTCATAAAGCCCAATGTGATTTTTAAAAGGATATGATCGTAACACAAGGTTATAAAAGATGTAACTGAGAAATTGTGCTGTAAGTACTTCAAGCATGGGCGGAAATGACTTATGAACAATCTATTGTAGTTTGCTTTTAAAATGATTAAACAGCACCTTTGGGGGGAAATCTGCCCTTTCCTTCAGCTGAGGTAGCAATTCTTATTATATGCACTAAGACCTGAAAGATAAAGCCATGATCAGCTATTATTACCCAACATAAACAATTCTATGTCAACCACTATGAGTTACAGCAAATACGAGGATTGAAGCTAATGACCTGGACTGTTGAAGCTCTATAGCCCTTTAAACATTAATTCCCTGAAACACCCAGTTTTCGTAGTCTAGACATGCTTGTTTGAGGCTTAAGTTTTAATTTATTAACTTCACTTAAAAGATGGCTCAGATGGCTACCAAACTGAGGAACAGGTTGAAAACAGACATATCACCTAAAAATCTGGTAAGTTTTCCTTTCACAGTAACATGAGTTAGCAATTCTAAAATTACCTTTTCTGTATCTAGCTTGAACAAATGAGTAGATATATTGAGAATAATGGCAGCCAGGTTTTTCTGTTGAGTTACCGAGATGGAAAATGGCCAGCTAGAAAGTAGTGATAGACTAGAATAGAAGGTATCAGTATAAACACATGATTTTTAACAGATATAGAAGTAAATACAGATATTTGCCTATCCATCTGCCTGCTGAGAGGGACTACAAGCAATGACACATCAGTAGCAATGAGCAAACTTAGCGATCAGAATTTGGTTTGTGAATACCATTCTCCATGAAAAGAAAGCAGGGTTCCTTGAAAAAATGACTGATTTCAGGGTTGGGGCAGGGGAAGTACAAGATGAACTTGGAACACGTACTAAAAAGAAAGGGCTCAAAGAATGAAGAGGACATGGCACAGCAGGGCTCCTGACACAAACAGGACACATTCTGGGGCTCCCATTGGTTAAATTTGGGACAACTAACATGTATAAATAAATAATGATAATAATGGATTTTAATAGGTTAACTAAGAATCTATAAGTCCATCTGTTATAAATGAATGGGGGAGAAAGGAAAACACTTCCTTTTACTAGAACGTCAACTGGAAAACATAGTTGGAATGATGGGTTAGAAAAACTGGCCCTTCACTTGGATAGGGGTTTGGAGAAAGGGTAGGTTTTAGTGTCCTTGGGTCAAGCATTCAGTCTCTGTGGGCCCAGTTACATTCCAAGAACTGCTTCTCAATGGGCAAACAATTATCTGCTGCAGATGGCATGGCCTTGCTCTAGAACTCCAGAGGCCTATGTTGTGATTCTCCCACTGGACTTGCCATAAATTACACACTATCTTTTCCCACCATTGACACCACTATGGTCTGCTGGATCATATGGTCCAAGTGTCAGTCAGGGATTCTTGCCCTGAAGTCTGGAACTGCTGCAGATCCCTTTCCTGCTCTGGGCTCATTCAAAACTGGCAGCCTTTCATGTTATTATGTGAGAGCATTATTCCTAGTCGTAGAATGTGTGGCCTTCAGAAGAGAAAAAGGCCTACAAAGTGCTCTACTTCTTTCTTTGTGGTAGGGGCTGCAGGTGGCAGCAACTGTCTTTCACTTTAGAGGGGTTGTCCTGACATTCCTCTGACCACTGGACCTCTAGAAACACTGAAACTTTATGAATCTATATAATGACATATCATGTATCTGAGGCCTTATTAATCTGTTCTGGCAATGAGTCCAGCACACAACAGCAGGTGTGAACAGGGTTATTATTTGGTTTAGTCAGCAGCAATCTATAGTCATACCCCAGGATCCACAGTTTCTTTAGAGGCCAGACTAGTAAATTAAAGAGATTGGATTGGGCCAGCACCCTTGCATCCTTTAGGTCCTAAATGGCAGCACTAATCTCCATTATCCCCCCAGGATATAATGTTGTACCTGATTTATTATCTTGGCAGGCATTGGGGGGGGGCAGTTTTAGAGGGTTCCATTTGGCAATCCCCAATATGACTACTCCATAGACCAGGGACCTAATGTGGCAGTTACTCCAACTGCCACGTGTATAAATTCCAATTATGCACTTGGGGACTAGGAGATGATCACTGAGTGGGTCCATGGACATAGTGGGCCCACTGTGAGACTAACTTTAGCCAGAAAACCTGGTCTGGTAGGCTCCCATTCTAACAGGAAGGTCGTGATGCTGTTTTAGAATTTCCAGATATCAACATGAACTCAGATTATGTGACTAATAGTTCTCAAAATACCTGATTTCCTCCCATTCAGCAGTGTACAGTCACTAGCATAGATAGCCATGGAGCCCTGAAAACTGTCTTAGGTCTGGGACCCAAGCATGGGATCATGACTTTTTATTGCAGTGACTACCCAGCACCCTGGTAGACTGCCCATCTTGCCCCCGGGAGACTATGCTCTATTAGCTGTCTCCACAATTTCTTGTGGGTCAAGCTCCTGTGGCTGCAAGAATGACCTTCCCAGTCATTATGGTAATTGTGCCCTTCTAGCTTCTGGCAGTTCAGCAGCACCACCTGGCCTCTGTTACTTCGGGGCTCTCTTATTCTCATGGACGTTAATAAACCAACTCTGTGGCCTTACTTCTACCTCCATCCCTTGCCTGCAGAGAACAGACACCACCAAAGTTCTTAGTAATGCTGTTACCTCTCTCACCAGTGCTTTTCTGAGGGCCTTGGGTGAATGAATGGTAGATCCTCCAGGCCCTCTCATGGAGCATAATCCTGTTGGGTCCTCTGGCCTTATCTAATACATCCATTCCAGCATGCCCACTTCCCTCAGCCTCTTTATTCCTCTACCATCTGCCAGAGCAACCCAGACATTTTTCACTTTGCTGAGAATTGGCTGTGCACTGCCCCCCCATGCTCCAGTTTCTAAAAGCCATCGCATTAGTGAGTTTCCCCCCACCACTGTGGTCTGCCTTAGTCAGTTTTGGCTGCTATAACAGAACACCACAGACTGAGTGGCTTAAACAGCAAACATTTATTTTTCACAGTTCTGGAAGGCTGGTAAGTCCAAGATCAAGGTGCTGGCAGATTTGATGCCTGGTGAGAGCCTGCTTCCTGGTTCATAGACAGTTGTCTTTTTGCTGTGCTTCGCATGGTAGAAGGGAAAAAGGAGCTCTCTAGGGCTTCTTTTATGAGGCACTAATCCCACCATTCATTAAGGGCTCTGCTTTCATGACCTAATGGTCCTACTTCCAAATACCATCACATTGGGGATTAGGTTTGAACATATGAATTTGGGGGAGGCAGAAACATTTGGTCTATAGCAGGATTCTTGCTAGAGTGTTATATATACTCCATACCTGAGAAAATACCAAGTCAATGAATTCTTATTCATCCAATCTCACTACTGGCCCCTCTGAACAAACACCTTTAAAATCCAATCCCAAGAGTCCTCCTCTGGTTCCTGTCAGAACATGCCAGTTAAACTTGCAAATTCTTAGAACAGTCTCCTTAGCTGGGATTTAATCTAGTTATTGGCTTTGTTATTGGTTAGTTATTGGCTTGGTAGCCAGGAAAGAACGGGGGCAGCATAGAGAAGGTGTGTGCTATTGCATTGTGGGCAAGAGGCTTCTCTAGCATCTTCTAGCACAGTAAACAAAGCTACTTTTCAATGGAAAAATGCTACCTCTGCAAGACTTAAGGGTCTAGAGAGAGTATCAGGCACATCCATCCAGATGACCTTATCTCATGTTTAGGATCCTAGGTTTCCCCACCTTCACAGTAACAGACCTGCCTTGGCTAAATGTTCACTGCTCAACTGTCACTGGAGCTCTGGGACTCCAACAATTGGCGAGCTTTTCAGTGGGCGGTTCACCTGCGTCTGTCCTTCTACTATTGGTGATAAACATGTCTTTATAAGCTACCACAGAGGCTCTCCAGCTTTCACACTGAGCTAGTAACTGCTTATTAGCAGCTGTTTCTCATTTTTCTACTGTAGTGCTTTAATACAACTTAGCAGTTATCAGCCAACTCTGTTGTCTTTGTAGGTACTATTCCTCACATTTTTAAAATGCCTTTATCATCACACCTACCCACAGCTCCCCTCCACTGGGACATTGTCCCAGGTCAACACTGGTGAAATCTTTATGAGTTAACCCGTAACCTTATGTCAAGGGTGATGAGTGCCCCACCGACCAACCAGGGTGGGATCTTCATGTCCAGTAATGGATGAGCCTGTCCCAGATCCCAATTTTACCATCCCAGAAGCCAAGATGGGATTAAACGTGTAAGATTTTTTATTAGGGGAAATATCTGTGAGAGAAAATGGGAAGGGAAATGGGCAAGAGACTAAGTGGATTGTCACCCCATGATGGAAATCTGACCCCTAAGTGAGAAAGAGAGAGGCAAGGAAGGTTGGGTAGAAGTGTCCTAGACTATCACATATTCTAAGACAGGTTTGGCAAGGCAACTAGGGGGAGTCCTTGAGCCCCAGCTGGCCATCACGAGTCTTAGTATTTCTGTCATGCTCAGTCACTGAGCTGTGAAAGCAGCAAAATCTCGGCACAAATGTAGTGACGAATTCCACACAGCAGCTGGGCCTTTCGCCAATCAAGTTCCTTGCGGTGCAGGTCTGTAAGGTAATGCACCTCATAGCCACCTCCTCATCTAGCAGAGCTGGAATTCAAACAAAGTACTTTGGTTCCAGAGACTATGCTACAACCACTGCACTAAGATGACATCTCTTAGAGCTGCAGAGGTCTGAAATAAATGGTCTTCTATCATGTCAAAGATTTATATGGCAGGTTGGGCCAGAGAATCATTAGACTCTTCTAAGGAGTTTGTACTTCATTCTATAAAGTGGGAGAGGAGCATATCAGATTAATGTACATGAATATATTCCGTATGCACTGCATACACACGTGAATAATTTATAGACCCATATGTGACTTTAGTTTCCTGTAGTTTAAAAGTGTTTAGCAGACTTGATAACAGCTGCAAGAAACAGTGATTCCAGGACTGCATATATGGCAAGATGTATCACTCTGCATATATGGTAAGACGGTCAGAAGGTGCTAACAAAGCATTCGTACCTTTTAGAATATAAAAATTTGTAAAGAAATGGACTTAGACAAGTTCATTTTCCATCACTCTTTATAAAATCTTACTATGGTACAAGGCAACCCAAATGTATTTAATTTTTACTATTTTGCTACTAATATTGAAAATTATCTACTATTTTTATGCAGAGGCACTCTTTCCACTTAAGCTATGTGTCAAATAGGTATTTAGAGGTTAAATGAGGACCTTAACCACTATTTATAACACAATTTCCTGGGGATCTAAGTAGCCTCCCAACAATCAACTTACAAATGAATTTTGAGAATACAATATTTTATTAAAAGAAGGCTACATACATGTCTATTCATTAACTAGTTAGTGTTACAAAAAATAGGTATTATGAACTCTATGTTTTAGACATGGGATCCTGGGCACAGAAATGTTAAATGATTTCTTTGGTCCACATAACAAGATCAAATATGAACCCAGAACTAGTGATTAAATCACATTGCTATATGCCTATATTCATTAATAATACAAGTCTACAACTGCAGTAAGGTTCTACAACAGAATATTGAAACTTAGAAATGAAAAGAACCTCAAGAGAACACTGGTGCAACTTTCTTGAGAGCAGGTTATCTGCTTATTACAGAGAATGGAAAATTAGTTGATCAAGGTCAAACGTAAAAATTAAGGGAAACTCCAAATTCAAAGTCTCCAGAAACTCATCAAATGCACCACTATTATTTATACTTCAAGAGGACATATGTGAATAAGAACGGAGTTTTTGGGTTTCAGATGATTTCACTTCCTGATTTAAAGTCTAAAAACATAAACTGTAAATTCAGCAAAAGCAATTTATGAATTTGGGACTATGGTATGTCTCTAAGTAATGGTTTAAGAAACTATATTTATAGCTTAGCACCAGTAAATTTTTGTTCACTTTTGAATGAGATTCCAAATATACACACTGTACTCCAAGGGTTATTGAAAACACAAACTACCTTTTAGAATTAGACTCTGGGATGCAATTCCAAACAATGGTTTCCTATGTTCCCTAGTTATGAAAAATGTGGTAATAAGACTTTAAAATAAACATAAAAATTATAATTAGTGGAAAAATTTTACTAGAAAATAACTACTTGTTATATATAAAAAGTCTTTGTAAAGTTCTGATTTTCAATCACTTGATCTACACACAAACTATGCCATGACTTATTTCACCAAAGACTTGAAGTCTTTTACTACATAAGTATATATAATAATGACACATATAAGATACCTGTCCTAGGAAAAATATGCTTAAAAAGAAATATAAGTATGCAGGTCAGGATGGATGTTAAACAGGAATTTCAAATTTGGCTCTTGAGCTTCCTGAGTCAAATCAAAGAGAGCTAAAATTCTCACTATCAAAAAGTGACTTCCAGACCCGAAACCATAAAACTCCTAGAAGAAAACATAGGCAGTAAACTCTGACATAGCTCTCAGCTTTACATTTTTGGTACGTTTCCTTGGGCAAAGGAAACAAAAGAAAAAATAAACAAATGGGACTACATCAAACTAAAAAGTGTTTGCACAGCAAAGGAAACCATCAGCAGCTTACTGAATGGGAAAAGATATTCACCAATGAACATCTAATAAGGGATTCATATGCAACATACATAAGGAACTCTTACAACTTAACATCAAATCTTCCTACCCCAAATCCAAACAATCCAATTAAAAATGAGCAGAGGACCTGAACAGACATTTCTCCAAAGAAGACATACAGATGGCCAAAAGAAATATAAAAAGATGTTGAACATCACTAATCATCAGGGAAATGTAAATTAAAACCACAATGAGATATTACTTCACACTTGTCAGAATGGTTATCATCAAAACATCAACAAACGAGAGTTGGCGAGGATGTGTAGAAAAGGAAACTCTTCTGCACTGTTGGTGGGATTGTAAATTGATGCAGCTACTATGGAAAACAGCAGGTTTCTCAAAAAATTAAAAATAGAACTATCATATGACCTAGCAACTCCACTCTATTTATCCAAAGTAATCCAAAACACTAATTTAAAAAGATCTATATTCACTGCCACATTATTTACAATAGCCAAGACATAGAAGCAATCTAAGCGTCCATCGACAGATGAATGGATAAAAAAAGATAAAATACATATATACAATGGAATATTACTCTGCCATAAATAAGAATGAAATGTTTCAATTTGTGACATGGGTGGAACTAAATAGTATTATGCTAAAATACATCAGAAAAAAGACAAATGGCATATGATTTCACTTATACATGGAATTTAAAAAGAGAAATAAATAAACAAACAAAACAGAAATGAACTCACACAGAACAAACTGATTGTTATCAGATGGAGGGGGTTTGGAGAGATGGGTGAATAAGGATTAAGTATAAATTACCAGTTATAGAAGTAGTCACGGGGATGTAAAGTACAGCATAGGAAATGTAGTCAATAATATAACTATGTGTAGTGTCTGATGGTACTAGATTTATCGGGTGATCACTTTGTAAGGTATATAAATATATAATCATTATTTTGTACACCTGAAACTAATATAATATTGCATGTCAACTCCAATTGAAATATAAATTAAAAATAAAATAAATTTTTTAAAGTGGCTTCCGAAACTTTTTTAGAATTACATTCTAAAATATCTTACACGAGATTTTATATAAAGGGCACTGTATAACACAAAGGACAATGTCCTTGATAATACAGCAAATATGGCTAAAATGTTTTATATGGTTACTTCCAGTTGCTTGCTTAAGTGAAGGTGATGGTGCTAGAGGCTGCTTTTGCAATATGTATTGCTTTTACACCAAAGAATTCTTATATGTAGATTAGTTTTCCCAATTAAGCAGCAATTCTTATTTAATGGCTAGGAGCCCCCACCCCCAATCAGAAATAAAAGATGACTTGACATGGCTAATATAATTACATCATTTAGGGACAGGCCTAATAATTGAACCTCTAGATTTAGCAGGAAAGCTTAGTGTCTCACAATCTTAACAGGACTACAATCCAAGGCTTTGGAAGAATTTGCTGTAAATTTTACCCCTTCAAAGGTGTGCCCTCTAACTACAGGGATATAGTTTGCTGCAAGCACATGGATAATACATTCTGGAGATACAGAATTGTAAAGGTAAACTGTTTTGGTGTTAAAAAGCAGAAACATCCAATTTTCAGTATCATGTAAAAAAATTATAAACTACCCAAAGCAGCAATATATAACCACCTGTATTGACTGTGCTCAAACACACTGAGATGTTTTAAAATGCATGGAAAAGGCCAGGGGCAGTAATAATCAACAAAGAAGGATCTCATCTGCTATCTAAGTTCAGTATTTCTCCTGTAATCTGAATTGGGAATCATAAAGCTAGAAAATATCTAGAGAGGGCATCTAACCTGCATATATGCTCATAACCCATTTTCAAAGATCTCTGCTTAGATTTCTAGTGGAGCTTGTTCTTATCTTAAATCTTAACACCTACAGCCTAAGACTAATTCCTTTTACCTTATCTCAATTCCTTTCATCATCTTCAGATGAATCTCTATGTTCCTTGCACATACTTTAACAAGTTTGGAAATCATTAAGCAACTAGTCCCCTTTCATTAGCAAGCTAACTACATTATTTTTTACCTTTCCTCAAACATCTTATTTGCTAATCTTTAGATCTCTTCTTACTAGAGCATCTCTTATTACTTTTAAAACAGTTTGGTACTTTAATATGAGCTTCACAAATTCCCAGAATTTAGATTTTTCTATGATTTGTTCAAACACAAACAATTTCATCTGTAAGTAGCAATGCTTTATCCTGGAATCAATTATTTGAAACAATATTCTAGATCTGGGGTAACTGACCTCATATTGCTTACATTCTAATGGGAAATATGGACAATAAACTTGTAAACAAATAAGATGTCAAATTGAGGTTCTGTGAAAAACATAAAAGTGATAGGGGTAGAGAGGCCTTTTGTGAGGAGGAAAGAAGGCAATAGCCCTGCAAAGATGAGAACAATGTTCCAAGCAATTTTTGACTCAAGTAAGTTTAACCAGTTATTCTGCTACGTATTTACATGCATTCCTTCTGCATTAGATATCCTTGCATTGCTCCCTACTGAATGAATCTTCCTGTTCTTATTGTGAAGACTAATTCTATCTTTTAAAAGCATTTCATTACCTTCTTAATTGGTGTACCCCATAAGTTTTTAAGAAGTATGCCTTCTAATATAAACAAGTACTTTATAATATTAGCTAATTATTTAGTTTAGGATGTGTTTCTGTCAAATTATTTTTAATGGGTGAAAATATTTGAAAAAAAATTCTTTGTTATCGGGTAGGCCTACCCAAACTTCCTAGAAAATAATAATTTGGCGATGCTTTGTAGGCAAAACAGACTAAAAGCAAATTGGCAGAGTATGACCCATTCAGATGAGAATGAAGAGAGGATGGAAGATGGAGTGAATCATTGATTAACTGGTCTAACAGTGAAAGGGGATGATAAAGAAGTTAGAGGTTGGTAGACAGGTCACATATGTGAGATGAAGAGGCAAATCAACTGACAAGTTTCGAGAAAACCTGCACCTCAACAGCTCTTTGAGACATGCTGCCACCACATGGGCAATAGGCAATTGTGAAGTATTGGGAAGATTTTAGTCGTGATCATTAGTTAAGTGATGATTATAGAATCAAGAAACATACTTTCATTTAATTAAACTGGCATTTTTTGCCAAGTCTTTGGACATTAAAAAAGAGCAGAGATTTTGCAGATGTGTTTAGAATTCTGCTCTACTTTTTAAGTCTCTGGTTCCTTAACTGTAAAATGGGTATAAGAATACTAACTTGTGGGGTTGTTCAGTCTCAGTTAGTGGCAATAGACATGAGCATCTAATCCAGTTTCCGGTACATAGTCAGAACTCTATAATAAATAGCTTTAAAAAATTATTATTCTTCACTATGATCTTCCAAATATCACTAAAACTTGATTATCACTTTTTTAATTACATAAGTATGCCCATTAAGAAATGTACTTGTGTTGTGTTTTTATGGAAGGAAAAAACTCACAAAATTAAAACTTAGGGAAAGAAAAAAATTCCATCAAAATAAGTCAAATATGTGAAATGTTACTACAGGGAAATAAGCACAAAATGTTGAGTAGGTAAGAAAGCCCTCAAAATATTTAGTCAAGTCTAGATTATTATAACAGAACCTTATTCAGGTTTCACTCATTTACAATTTTGACATGAGTCAGGGTGAACTGTAACTTTGTACCGTCCAAGGGAAAAATACTTTTAAACCAAACTAATGACAAAGTTTTTTTTTTCAGAGAAAAAAAACTTTGAATTTTGTAAGACTTCATATTCAAAATATAACTGCAGTAATTAGTATGAATGGGGCTGGTGGTGTGATATGCAACAGAGAAATTATGCAAAGACAAACCCTCCTTAGTTAATTAGTGTAAGGTTTAGTTAATTTGGTTAAAGTTACACGAATGGTAAGCTTTTATTGCTGAAAAATAAATACAAGTAGATCTCATTTCCTTGTTATTCTAAGTTGGTATTCTGAAAGACATTTGAGGGAGAATTAAACCTGATTAAGAATCTTTTCAAATAAAGAATAAAACCTTAAGAAAACTGGCTATGATGTTCCAACCAAATTCCTTATTCTGCTGCTGCTTATGAAACATAAGTCAGAAAAATGGCCATATCCAGTCCAACTGACAGAATTTTAAAGCTGAAAGAACACCAGAGATAATGTACGCTCTCCACAAACAGAAGAGGAAACAGGCTCAGAACGACTTATCAGAGTATACAGATCCAAACACAAGTGAATCTCAACTCACAAGCTAAGAATCTCACTACAGAAAGAACTAATTTTGACACCACTGCTCATTAAGCCAGTGTTTAATGAGGTTGCAACAAGGAGCTCACCTGTGGCTGGAAGCTGGCTCTGTAATATTAAGACAGTGAACGCATGGTCTACACTAGAGCCCAAGAGCTACAGAGGACTTCCTCTTTATGTGCCTTTTCTTTTGGTCCAAGACTCCTATGTGTTTAATGAGGGATACAACAGAGTATACTAATGGGGAGATGGTAATTGGGAACAGTCTCTCCACACTTAAAACCCACATACCTTGGCCTCTGGAATGAAGGATGTTAAAATAAATTGATCCCCCGCCCCCACCCCAAATTACTATTTGGCAAGCTTTTTTAAATCACATAACATTACCTCCAGCAAATAAAGTTTTCAGTACACACAATCCAGTGACTGAGTCTGCTTTTTCTGGCTACTACAGGTACAGGCTAGGTCCAAGCAGTACAAGCTTTGAAATCATCGTCCAAGTTTTCAAACAAGAATGAGTAAGAAAACAACTGCTGCTAATACAACATACAAACATTAACATGTGCCCAACGAACAGTATTTTAGGTCATTAGATTATGTGCCAAAAGCCTGTTCCCTGGTAAATAATAGTTACTGTTGTTATACCTAAACTAGTTATACATGTCACAGCTTGCTTCTCAAAGAGAACATTCTACAGTCTTTCAAGAACAAAAAAACCTGCTTTATTTGGCATACAACAGTGAAGAGGTCTTGCAACATTTACAGTAGTCAAACAGAGCAGTTCAGTGCAAGCAATCACAAAATTTGGTCACCAACCAAACCAGAGCTAATCTCTCAGTTCCTGTAGATTAGAAGAAAATATTAATTCACTCCTTCTGCTTGTTGACTTTTGCATCCTTTTATTTGTGTATTGAAAGTACCTCTGTGGGAACTCTATGACTTGACAGTTTAATTATTTATCGTTTACTTTGGGCAAATATCGATCATTCTTTTGTGAAATGAGTTAGGTTCTTAAATTAAAAGCAAACAACAACAAGCCCTCTTCGCACAGTATGGCTGCGTTTTCCCTTAGTAATAAGACTTCAGTGCATCCATCCACCTCGGTCCAGCTGCTTGTCTCCTCTAGGTGAGTCTTAACTACTGTTCAACAAAAGATGAGAGGGGCAAAGGGTGGGGTGTGAACCAGAGGATACTAGCCAGAATCCTTCAAGAGTCGTTGTGACCCTCACCTTGACTTTGGGCGATTTGTGGGGACCAACTCCTTTCTTGCCGCCGCTTATTGTTCTGAGTTTCCAGGGGCCACAGACCTCACCTACCCTGGCCCTCCACCAACTGTCTGTAGCAGGAGCGGGAGCTGTTTCCCAGCTGGCTCGGGGACAAAGGTAGAGGGCCCTCGGTGGTTCCAGACCCGCTCCTGGAGACCTATGCCCACCGCGCTTCCACGCCAGCCCCGGCAGGATGCGCCTCGCTCGGACTCGGAGCCAGAGGTCAGCCCCGGCGGCGACCCCGCGCGGCCTCACCTGCCGCTCCCCGGAAACCGCAGCGCTGCCCCGCCCCCGCCCCGCGTCCTGGAAGTCGAGGTCCCAGGACCAACGGAGCAATGGCGCAGCCGGAAACTGGCCCCTCGACTTCCTTAGGCCGGATCCAGACTGGGGCCGACCTGTGGGCGGGGCGGCCAAGCTGGGGCTTCCGCCTTCCTGCTTCCGGTTTGGCGGTGAGTTGCGAGTAGGGGTCCGAGTCCAAGCTCCCGGGCGCGATGTAGGGAAGTCTGGTGGCGGCTGCGGTGGTAGCTTTGCCCTCGTACCCAGCAGAGGCGGCCATGGCGTTGGGGGCGCGTGGTGTGGCAGGGGCGACCCCGGAAATCCCGGAGCCGCCCGCTCTGCGAGCCCTGCAGGGCCCGCACTCGCCAAGGCCGAGGGTCGGCTGAACGGGGCCCTCAGGGTCCGGCGGCCCGGTAGGGTAGCGAAGGAAGAATGAGCAAGGGGGAACGTAAGGAGGGAACGGAAGTGCGGATGGCGGTTGAGTGCTTTGTCACCTACAACTTAAGGCGCGGGTCTGGTCTGGAGAGGCGCACGGGAAGTTTGTGGCTGTGGACGATAACTACTTTCTTTGTGTTAATGGCGAAAACTTTGCCATGAACCGGGCCCTTCACTCCCGCTTTACTTTTCATTGCAAAGTTCTTTTGCTTATCTCTGAATTCTGTATTAATTCATTACTGGGCTGGAGAAGTTGAAAACGGATCTCTGTGAGTGGGGCTTATGAATTTGGGGGGTGGGGAGGGTGGGCTAGGATATTTAACAATATCCTAAGCACTTTAATGTGTCTTCAGTTGAAAATTTGAAGAAACCGTAGGATATAATTAAAATCAGGCAGAAGTTTTCTTGAGATAATGGGATTGTGGTGATTTTTGTTTTGTTTTTTTCTGATTTTTCTATGAAGAACATGAATTGTTTGGTTTTCTCTTCTGATTTTTGTATGAAGAACATGAATTAAAGAGTAAGGCGAGGTGTTTGATATTGTAATTATGTACCTAATCCTATAGTTGACATTTGTTGTAACATCAGTGAGCTAGTCTTTTTATATATAACTGTGCTTCATAAATAATTTTATTGTTGAAATAAGTTAGTAAACTACAAGAGCTACAGTAATTAGTATTTTCTTATAGGGAATTTGCAACTGTAATAATTCTTCAAATTAGGGAGAAATAGTTATTAAATGTCTATAATGTGCCCTGCAATTTTACATGTCATTTATAGATCGAATATATAGACTAGGAATTTTCCATTTAAAGTTGTTATAATTATCTTGAAAGTTGTGACTTAAACTTTTTATTTTTTTATCTATTCTTTTCAACCCCTCCAGTATATAGAATTTAACCCTTCTCTGAGAAGTGTATAGTAGAGCAAAAGAAGACAACGACCAACCAGGGGTCATCTGAAATTGTAATTGGCTCATTAATAACCCCAGGACAAAGTTAGAGATCACAACTGAAGCATAAGGTAGATGATTTTTTAAATCCCAGCTGAAATTGTAAGTGACCGTATATACACTCATTCCTACCCAGGTATTCTAATTCTGCACTTTGAATAGAGGTTGACACAAACAAGAAAGGTCGAAAAGCCTCTAGGGCAAAATAGACAATTTCACTTAATTTTACACTGTCCTCATTTGTCAGAGAGCCCCCCCTTACCAACTCAAAATGAAACTAAATGCATGGCACTTGCTCTGGTTAGTTTTCTCATAATTAGATACATTCTCATTTTTTAAATTAGGTCCTCAGGTAGGAGTCCTCACAGCTGAGAGGGAATAAAATAGCATGTCACTTTTTGCTGTATATGAATGTGGATGTTATGGCTTCCTTACCCTTTCCTTTTTAACCCTGGGAATGGCCATTACCTCTCTTTTCTCCAAGCATTTCACATACTCTGTAGCTTGTCATTTTCAAACACCAAATTCGATGATTTGTATTTTTGTTAATTAGTACTTAATAGTACTAAGGCTATGTCAAATAAACACCAAATGGAACTCAGCTGTTTCCTGGAATGAATGCATGGAACTCAAGGTCGTTATCAAAGTATGCTGCTAAATAAAGTTTGTCTTGACTATAGGAAGCATGTGAGAATGCATAGTCCTTATGACAGAGTCCACATGGTTATCTTCTATACCTTCACATCTTTTAAATGACACTCTTCTGGTTGACACTCTTCTGGTTGTCCTAGTTGAGTTATTCTTAACTGGGGATATTAGTCTATATTAAAATAGTAATGAATACTTTTAAAAAATAACTAATGAGTGATAATGGAATTCTGAGTTAACTGATTGTATAATTTTCAAAATTTGATTAACCACTTGTCTTTTCTCTTGTTCTCTCCTCGCAGCCCTCCTTTTCTAAGACCGCTACAAAGATGTTTGATATAAAGGCTTGGGCCGAGTACGTTGTGGAATGGGCTGCAAAGGATCCATATGGCTTCCTTACAACAGTTATTTTGGCCCTTACTCCATTGTTTCTAGCAAGTGCCGTACTGTCTTGGAAATTGGCCAAGATGATTGAGGCCAGGGAAAAAGAGCAAAAAAAGAAACAAAAACGTCAAGAAAATATTGCAAAAGCTAAACGACTAAAAAAGGATTGAAGGAATGAACAGGCTCTGCAACCAGAGTAAAATCATTTGGAAAATTGTGCAGCTTTGGAAGGACCCACTAAGGCTTTTCTGGATTCTCTCACAGTATTTAGTAAATGAAATCTGAGCATATGGAAGAATCATGTTAGTTCTGACCTCTACTGTAGCAACTTTTATGCTTTGGTGTGAAAGTGTGTTGATAGTTATTGTAAATTGGCATTTGTTGTACTACAAATTTCTTTATAACCAACTTAGTCATTTGCCATTTTGCATCTTATGTAATGAAATGTAAACATCCTGTGGAGAAAAAAAAATGACTTTCGATTATGAACTCTGTTCAATTAATGGCTTAAAATGGGGTCCTATTCTGGACAAAGGAAATTCAGAATGTAAAAATCAAAACTGTCCTGAAGTGAAAAGTGTACTTTGGCTTAAGAGAGATACAGTATATTAATTATCTCTTTTATCATTGCTTTAGAATCATTTTTTGGCTTTCTCAGAATAATTGAGTACTTCTATTTTCTGCATTTTTCTCATTTTAGCCTTTGAGATACTGGTACATTGACACATTCTGCAGTTTTAAAGTCTAATTTTATAAAGAATTCTCTTATTTTCTTGACAATAGAATACTACCTACCCGATATAACAATTTTTGTACTGATGAACACTGCCATTTTCTTATGAGATGCTGAGTAGAGTCACACTATGATTTAAAGCTTGCAGTAAAAATGCCAAACCTTGTAGTACTTTGGAACCATTTTATTTTAACTTGTGCTAAGTAGAAATGAGAAATAGTTAAAATGTCTTATCTTATAATTTGCTAATTATATAGCTACCATTTTTACTTTTTATTCCATTCTTTGTTTTAATTCGTGGTAGTTATGTCTGATACTTTTTGGTCAAACAAGTTCATGAGGAACATTAAAATTTCAAATTTCTTTTAAGGAACTCTTCAGTCACATTTCATAAGTGGTAAAGAAAGTCTTAACATATAGAAAAATTTTGTTTAGCATAGTAGTAATTGAGTGGAAAAGATAAATTATGTCAAAATGAGAATCTGTTATAATTAGAAATAAAAAGCTAATGGCTATTTCAGTTAAATAGTATAACTGGAACTTTTTACTATTAAAAATGGCTTTTATAAATGCATGGTCCAATAATTTTACTTGCTGTCAGTATTTAACAGCTTATTAATGTTTTCCTCACCTCTGATCATGAATTTTAAATTATAAAAATTATCCAACAGCTTTTATTTAAAAATGAAACTAGATATTGAAATGAATTTGATATTTTTATAAGGAGGTCCTAGTTTTTTTTGTTTTTGTTTTTTTTTTTTTTTGAAGGGATAATTAAATACAAATTAGGTATGCTATGGAAGTTAGACTTTTCAAAGGGTTATGAATTTCATTTATAGCTAAGCATATTTGTAAAAGTTGAGGGCAGTGTTTCTCAAATATGAGAACCTAAGGACCCCTGAGAATGTTTATGGACTTGTTTGAACAGCAACACTATTATTTTAGGTTGCCAGTTCCTACTTGATGCCATTGTAATCAACACATTGCAACCCTAGGTACAGAAATAATTCAATGTTTAGAAATGAGTTATTCAGGTGATGTAGGATATGCTTTTTGTATTGAAGTTAAAATAAATAATTCTTAGATATACCTACTAACCCTCATGGGTCTGCAAAGCCCAGTTTATGAAAAACTAAGTTAAGATATATCTAAAATGCTTTTGGGTTTCTGCCATCAAGCTGTTCACGGAAGGAATATATATATATACATATGTCTTGCTTATGGCCACATTTTAGAGTAAAAGTTCTAAAGCAAAAGATATATTCACCATAATGCTTATCTACTAAAACTGCGGTTCATCGGTTGTGATAATTTAAAGGTATTTATTTAACAAATCTGTTTTTCTATAATTTTTGTTGTCTTAACATGCAAATTTTCTATTTGTTAGGCATATGCCATTTGTTTCTTCAGCTTTTCCCAACATTTATGGAGCCTTTTTATACATTTGAGGTCAACAAGGTTTTATAATATTTGTGTCTGTATTTTTGTGTCTGGGGTGGGGGTGGGATTTAAAATAGAAACTTGTGAAATTTGGGATTCTTTAGAAAAATCAGTCTTTTCTCATTGTCACAAATAGTACTATTATTGAAAGACCCCCATTTATTATTCAGAATACTACTTTTAAAAATTGTCTATGTATTTTTCTGAACTGAGAATACAATCAATTACCATTTTTTTTTGGTCTGATTTTGGGGAAAAAACCAGGCCGCCTATAACATTTTACCCTCTTCCCCATCCCACCCCCCAAAATTTGTCAGAATTTGATTCATAGTGTCCATGTGATTAACTCCAGCATGGTATTATTACTGTACCAGACGTACAAGGGTAGTTTTTACTTTTATTTCTTGAAGTTACACTAAGCAAACTGGAATAAGCTTAGGGAAGCTATGAAATGGAAACCCAATGTGAGATAAATTAAAATTAACAGTTTCTCACCCATTCCTTCTTAGGAAGTAAAGTGGCAAGGGGCTCTTTACACTTCATTTGCTTTTAAGTTGGAGAAAGTTTGATTCCTATTTAGGAAAGATTGCTTTTATGTGTGTAATTGGTTATAGGGTCACTCTCATTTATTTCATATGTGAAGTAAATTATAAGGACAAATTTCTCAAACATATTAAAAGAGATTCCATGTTCAAATACCAGGTTTGGGAAACAAGGTAAAAAAGGATTCATTCCTTTATGATTTCTTGGGGTCTTTCAAGTATCACATACTCTTCTCACCTTACTTTTCCCTAAAGAACACACAGTTTAAGAAAGCCTGGTCTAAACAAATCCAAGTTACATATTAAATGGCGTGGTTAATGAGACAGCATTAAAAACAATGTAATGGTATTGGTTCAAAACCGATTAACTTAAATGACAGTCAAATCTGTTAGTAAAAGGAATGGAAAAGGACAGCATAATGGGAAAATTTTCTCCACTTTTATTTTTAACTTCATATACTCAAGACAGCTAGATTTCTATGAGTAAACCCAACAGCTAACATTTCCTATATTGGAACAGTTAGTATAATGTAATAAGCCCATTATTAATAAAAACAAAGATAAGCTGTATGCATGTATTGTAGAGGCATAGGAATCAGGAAGGATTTACCTCTGAAAAAGTAATGCATATATTAAACTATTTAAAAATAAACATCTTTTGGAATTAAAGCTACATAAGTTTAAGTCTGCAAGATATGAAAAACACTTTCATTTAAAATATAAGTACCAAAAATACATTAAAATAGCAATATCATTTTTATACTGTAATATTTTAATACTGTTAGGTAGCTAATCAGACATAAGCGGCAGGGGAACAAAAGAATAGAGACCTAGCCTAGAGACCTCCCAAAGAAGACCCTATTGGTAGGGTGTGGCATCCCAGAGACAAAGGAAAGGAGGGTCATAATCTTAGCTGGCCTAAACCAGCTACAGAAGTCTGCAGAAGGTACTACTCTAAATTGCCCACAATTGTAAGTTTCATTATAATACTATGTTTATGCCTAGAAGTTCATGAATCTATAACAGACTGAATTCTGGGTAAGCACATGAGCAATAGGCAGAGTTATATAGTATCCGAGTGTCAATCAAAATGACCTCACTTGCCTTTGTAACTACCCATCATGGCCCTAATATAATGTAGACCTCTTCTTCCCCAGGGGTTACAGTTCTCTATCTTCCCTGGCTGTAACCCATGTCCCACCCACCCCTTAGGGGTACATATCCTCATTTCCACGTGGTTAGCCAGTTTTAGGCTTGACCCATCTTCTACCTCATAACGTACTTTTAATAAATGAATATTTCTCATATTCATTGAGTTGAAATTCATTTCATTAGTGATAAGGACCTAGAGGTGTGTGCTACAGAAACTCCAAATGCCGCAATGGTAACAATATTTTCATTCTGCTTGTATGTGCCAGGCCTAAAAGCCAAGTATAAAAAAAAAAGAGTGTTAATTAGGCCAAGATTATAGTTCAATTTTTACATAGGACATTCAACTCTGTTCTGATACCACCCAACAGTGTAACCAGACAACCTAAAATTGTTAGCCTTGAGGAAAGGAGTATGGATGGATTACTACAAACTTCATTCCCACCTGTCAAAACCACTTTGAAAGTGCATACTCTACTAATATCATCTTATTGTAACATAAGGTAGTATCTCACAAGTACTCAGCTAAAGGTTTTTTTCCCCCCCTGCTTATTTAAAACATTTTAAATGAGAACCGTAAAAATTAAAATTAATGTTAGTCGTTAAGATAGCTATAAACAGGCTATATATATGGCAAACATTTACAAAAGATGTATATAGAATATAATTAATAAGCTAATGTGAATTTCACAGTAGAAATATTCTAATGTGTGTGAACATTTACCTTTTTCCTGTAATCCAGGATTCAAGAACATCTTAATTTACAACCAATTATACTATAAACTTTACCTCTTTTTATATTGCCTAGTTCTTTTTTTGCCTCTATGTTAAAACATAATATTATTTTGTAATGATGTAAAGACAGAACAGTTAACCTGATAGTAACAAGGCAGCTGAAATATTATCACTTAGGGGCTGTTTTTGTCATTCAATAAGTATGTTATTGTGATGATATTTGGTTACTTGTTTTAATATAATATTTTATAATGTATTTTTCTGTGGCTTATTTCTTAAGCAATAAAAATTTTTACCATCTATTAAGTAAAAACCTTAACCTTTGTTCATTGTAACACTCAAATAAGTGTTACAATTTCCTTATATTTTTCAGAGCATTAAATTTGGGGTAATTTATTCAGTACATATTTATTGAGTGCCTATTTTTATAATCCCAAACACTGTGAGAAGAACTCTATATTAGTTAGAACTTTAATTAGCAATGAAAACTTGGTTGTGCACTTCAGAAAATGTATGACCCTTGAAAGATACTTTTGTATAAAGTCAGTGTTTTAACGTTGTCATCTGTCTATATTTTTCTTCAGTATACAAGCCATGGAATACCCATCATCAGTGGAATCACTTTTGTAGAACTCCTATTTCCATTTTCTCAAAGCAATTTTTAATCCCATGGAACTCTGTTATTGTACCACTTCTGTTTATTGTTTTTCCACATTTTTTTTGATTGTTTCTCTCCTTTTATTGGTCTTAATTTGTCTTCAAACTCCAGCCTTAATTCATAAATTAGCTTTAGTCCCATCTACTCGTCAAGGGGGTTGTGGTTCTTTTTTCGTTGTCATTTATCAACTACATTTCCTTAGCCTCAAAGTGTTTTAACCAAATCCATGTTCTTGATTACTCCTTAGAATCTTATAGAGTGCCTCTTCAGAAATAGGAGTCTTCTCATTTTTTTTTATATATATATATGATTATTTAGGAGAGCTCACATATATTTATCCTTATCATTTCTATTAAGATATATCTTAGCTGGTTCTTAAATGATCATAAGGATTCATAATGTATTAACCATTTACAACTACGTGATACTTCTTAAGGGAACAATCCAACAAGGGGAAAAAAACAGGGTCATAAACCCAGAACGATGACTAGATCAAAGGAAGGATTTAAGTCTAAAAGAAGTTAGGTTGATGTAGTCCATAATCTCACATTTCTTATGCACACTGAAAATGAATTCTTAAGCTTCATGGAATAGAGAACCGTGCAGTCAGAAAATACAACATAATTTTTACTTCTTTTATTTGTTAAAATAGTCACATATATGTAAATTAAATGATTTTACACATTACATTCACTGATTGTGCCTCCTGCCATCTTGTGGCATCCAAGATCCTGGTTGAAAGGTTTTACCAGTGCTGGTGGGAGCCACTGAGGGTTCTTCCTTTCTGAAGTATGGAGCAGATGCATGCCCTTTAATCTGAGTTTCAGCTGGTGGCGCCAAGAGCTCCTCGCTGCTTTCTTTACCAAGGAGTTTTCCTTTTTCATAAAAATCTTGGCTTTTTATTTTAATTTCTTCTCTGTGTTTCTCATTCTTTAATATTTCCTGTATATATATAAATTGGAGAAGCTTAAATTTCTAGTTAGAATAAAACCCAAAGTACAACTTTTATGAAAAAATAGCTAATAGAAAATAAAGTACATATATACATGATACTTGATTTGCATTTAAATAATACACAGATATGTACAGGATAAGTTTGAAAAAGCTGATTATATATCAGTGTTACTTGAATTAAAAAGCTCTCTTCTCATATACTATAACATAGAAATATTCATTATCCAATAAGTTAAACAAACTACTTACCGTGAAATATTATTATACAAGAACATAATAGTCACTCCGTCAAAGATTTCCTAAGCTTAACAGCTACTGTCTGCCTCAAAACTAATCAATGGTGAATATACTTTTTCCTGGAGATAAAGTGAAGGTGAGATGGCCTCAGAAAGATGCCCCTACCAGTCTTTTTCCTCTATGGGATTTAAAGAATGGATGCCATGGCCACCCTCTGTTGTGCCAGAACCAAGCTCCATCTGCTTCTCTTTCTCTAGAGAGGTATGACAATGAAGAGGATAGAAATGGAATCAAGAGTTTAGCATGTCCTAGACACTGGTTTAAGAGACGTACTATGTGATTAGAAATGCTTCCTCAAATCAGTGCAAGCAATTTGTGTAATGCAGTTCTGACCCTCAGATTTGCTATTCCATCTGCAAGGATCTATACCCTAATTTACAATGCATCTATTACTGTATTTCATTGAATATAAGATCATCAAATTCAAGAAGCACCATGGTTATATGTACCACTAAAGAAGGCAATTGTATTCCTTCATACCTCCTGACTTCAGAGATGTTAAAATTTGAAAAGATTTGCATTGTAAAAACAGATGAAATATAGTAATTACATCTTTTTTGTTGCTGCTTCTTCTGTCTTAACAATGATTATTTGTAAATGGGTGACACTTTTAATGTTCTTTTTGCTTACTGTATTTTCTGATTTTTTAAAGAACATATACCATTCATAATATGAAAAAAGTTGTTAATGTAACTAATATCTGACAACATGGACAAAAAAAAGTTCTCCCAAGTTATTTTTTAATCTTGACACTTTAAAAAATGACACTGAAAAGCATCTCTGGGTATCTAAATGTAATGATGCAATCTTTCAGTTTCTAAAGAATTTCAAGTAATAAAAGTCCTTTAAAAATGTAAGCACCAATATTTAAAATAAAATTTAAAATAATGGTTTGTATTTAAAGAGGCATAAAGGGCTTGAGGGGTTATAGTGTTGTGGACTTTCAGTTTTAGACAGAAAGCAGGGCTCAGATAATGAAACTCCTTCCTCAAAGCAAACATGTGAGGGAAAGAATATTTATAAATATTTTTATAATTTCCACAAAATTGACCAATTCCCCACAAGTAATTTAATAACCACAGTAACTATGAGTTTAGGGACAGTTGCTGTGTAACAGGGTGAGAGTAGTCTGCCTTTCATATACATTATAGAATTCTCAGGTGAAGTGACCATATATCGTAAAGGAAATGCCTCAGTGTGATTTTGGAAATAGTGAAAGTAGATGAAAATATGTTCCCACATCTCCATACTCTTCAAGATCCTCTATGAACTGCTGTGTCTTCATGTCTTTCTCTTGAGCAGAATTAAAGGTTCAGGACTGGGCTGGACTTGCTCTCATCACCCAGCACAGGTTGCAAGAGGCTACTGAGATGTTGGTATGCAGTGGCCTGGTTTTTGTATAAGAGGATCAGTCACATGCCTGAAGCGGTCCGTGCCTGCTTTATTTACTTCAGCTCTACTGTTGCAGTCTTACAGTTGTACAAGCCTATGCCTTCTGCATGAAATGAAATGGAGGACTGAGAGCTGTTCTTTTTGCCTGCTTCACATAATTTCTCTTTACTTACCATTACTCTGCTAAGTCATTTCCTTTCTTTCAACAGCTATTTAGGCAAATGAAAAGCCAATCAGAATATGTTAACTTAATATATGATGACAGAGTAAAGATTTCAGAGTTAAAAAATACAGAGACTATAATTTTTCCTATAAAATAATTTTCATGTTTTTCTTAAAAAACAAACAAAAAACATCCCCCAAAACAACTAATTGTTACCAGACCCCTGCTAACAGCTTCCAGGAAAATTAAACAGAACATAAATCATTTATGAAAGGAAATCTAGTTTTATAAATATTTGGAATAGAGAAAACGAAAGTAGGTAGAAAAAAGGAAATTTGTAGACTTAAACAAATCATTCCTAAGAAAGCCTATTTTACAGTAGAAATTGCCATAAAGCATGGATTTTCCTTAAATTTCCTTGTAACAATATCACCTTAAATATCAGTTTATCAAAAAAAAAACCAGAATGTTTGTTTCACTGTTTGCATAGGGATAAACCAAAAGTGGGTCTTCCTTCACATAAACGTTTATATATTTAAAATAAATACTTTTACACATTGCTTTTCTCTCTGCCAATATTTTTTAACATTAGCATACAAATCTCAGCTTTCCTATTAGCTGTGTGACCCTGTCAACATTGCTTAACCCATCTGTGTCTCAGTTTCCTCATGTATAAAATGGAGATAACAAGATTGTCTTTTTCAACAGGCTGTTGTAGGGACTGGGAAAGAACTGGATGCTGGGCAGTGATAATACAACAAGAAAGGGTATGGGTAGATTTTTAAATAATGGCTATTTATTCCATTCCATTAAAAGATAAATATACCAAACATATACCCGTTCCTCTTTCTCATTGGAGGATACAAATATAGTCTCAATACTTATACTTTTAAGTACTTAAAATTTTAACCCACTAGTTTGTGATAGAGATTGAATAACTATTTGTTGTGAAAATTTTGTAAATAGCAGAATCCCCACATCAATTGCTATCCTTATGAAGAATAAACAGACAAAATTTATAATGTGCTGAGGAAAATCTCCAGTGTTTTAATGTGCTATAGCCTCCAACAATGGTAGCAACCATTAACACTGTGTTGAGAACAAGGTGTTAGCAAGGTACAATCCACAGGCTTGAGAACAAGATGGAGTAATTGATGTCTAGCCCTCCTGCCACAAACAACTAGAAAACTGGGCCAAAAGTAGTAAACTCTTCATGTCATAAACAATAGGTAGTGCAGTATTATGATCTCTAAGAGAAGGGATACAAATGAGATAAACTTTGTATCACCTCAGCTTTCTGCCTGGCAGCATATTATGGTAACAGGGTGGGGAAACTTAACCAGAGGTTAGAGGTCTCGTTGAGCTAAGAGATAGAGATGACTGGTTGGGGAGGCTGAGGAAGCAGAATTTGTGGGGCAGGGTACCAAAATACACAGAGAAAGAGTACCAGAAATTTGCACAGAGGTCCACTTGAGTACTGGGCTGAACCTTGAGCTGTATGTGGGTAGGGTGAGACTCTATAGGGCCAGAAGGTCAATTCTTGGGTAAAGAACAACTACTGAGGAGCTGTAAAATGAACAACTACTGGAGTTTGCATGAGACTAGGAGACATTCAAGTTCTAATCATTTAGAGATTCCTCACAGAACATGCAGGGCATTTATATAAAGACTTCTGAAGGATCACACCTTAGGAGTAGGGATAAACTGGCATGAGAGTCGAGGTAACTCTAGACCTGAACTGTCTAATATAGCAGCCACTAGCAACATGTTGTTATTTAAATTGATTAAAATAACAATTTAGTCCTTCCATTGCACCAAACACATCTCAAGGGTTTAGTCGCCAAATATTACTATTGGCTACCATATTGGAAAGTGTAATATAAAACATTTCCATAATTGCAGAAACTCTTATTGAACAGCACTGCTTTAGACCCACCCCAATGAGACTTAAAAAATAAATCCGTGAAAGTTTGTGCTGATTCACATCTAAATCAATGTACTCCAAAACAAAAAACATTTTTTAAAGGAAGGTAATAAAATCCAGACAGTAAACAATAGATTATTTCAATGTTAATGATCTAATCAAGAAGTGAAGGAAAGTGTGATCTCAAACCAGTCAACAGAAACCGAGCCGAACATGACAGAAATGATGAAATTAACAGACAAGGACATTATCACAACTACTAGAAAAATGTTCAAAGGCCTAAAAGAAAAATGTACACAAAGAGGAAAGAAATAGAAACTATTAAAAAGAACCA
The DNA here is from genome assembly GCA_028627145.1 of Eidolon dupreanum. Taxonomy (NCBI): domain Eukaryota; kingdom Metazoa; phylum Chordata; class Mammalia; order Chiroptera; family Pteropodidae; genus Eidolon; species Eidolon dupreanum. The sequence continues at coordinate 72,295,229 of CM053501.1, forward strand.
AATGGAACTTCTAGAGGTGAAAAAAACAACAACATATAAAATGAAAAATATAATACATAGGCTTAACAGCAGATTAGACACTACAGAAGAACAGTGAATCTGAAAACAAGGCAATCGAAATGATCCAAACTGAAGCAAGAGAGAAAAAGTTTAAAAAGTGAACCAGAGCCTCAGTGAGTTGTAGGATAATATCATGCAGTCCAACATACATGTAATTGGAGTCACAGAAAGAGAAAAGACAGGTAGGAGAGGAAATAACAACTAAAAGTATTCCAAATAGATAAATATATAAATCTACATATTCAAGAAACTAAAAAACAAACAGTATCCAAGCTGAATAAATATAAAACCAAAGCACATCAAAATCAATCGCTAAAAACTAATGATAAATAGGGGAAAAAAAACATTACTATGCAAGATACAAAAATAGGAAATAATGGAGTTCTCATCAGAAATAAAGCAAGGTATAAAACAATGGAATGACTTTCATGTGCTGAAAGCAATAAAACTTTACAACTTAGAATCCTATATCCAGTGAAAATATCCTTCAAAATGAAGGCACATTACTATTTTCAGACAAAGGCCAAATTTGTCATAAGCAAGCCTCTACTACAAGAAACATTAAAGGAAGTACTTCAGGCTGAAGGAAAAATGATATAAGATGGAAATTTTAATCTACATAAGGGAATAAATAGCATCAGAAATTATCAGAATGAAGGACTTCACTGCAGTGGAAAATGCTAGATTTTTGACACTCTCCTAGGTGCTTAATGCCCTGTAACTTTTATGTCCACTCACTCCAAGCTCCTGTTCATAGAAACACTGTTCACTAAAACTGCTATGGATTCAGAGGCTTATCTTGACTGTACCCACACCGACAGGACTTTTCAAGCTTTGCGAAGGTACCGATTACCACTGCGTTGAGAAGTGCAGTGAAGGCGAGAAGACTGTGGTGGTCACATGCAACCCTTGAATTAACAGCACTACTATCTGCAAAGCAAGACAATGTCCATCCCCTCCATATCCCTGCCAACAGAGCTTCTACTGGCTGAGACTCCCACTGCCCTGGCCTGCCTGGCTTGGGCCTCGCTAGCAGCATGTCAATGATGGACCTTGTCCATCTGAAGGTGAGCTCCAGTGAGCTGACAAGTGGAAATTCATGCATGAGGCCAACCCCATGCTAAGAAGGTCACATCAAAGAGTCCCTTAGAATGAGGTACTGAAGGATGCCGATCTCAGGGAAGGAGAGAAAGAAACCATACTAACAACAGAGAAAGCAGGAGCTGTATCAAAATCTGTTGTTTCAGACTTTTTCCTAAATATACTGTCTATGAATGACTATTGTTCTGTGACAACCTCTCTCCTTTCAAAAGATGGCAGGGGTGTTCAGTCAGAGCAAAGGAGCTGAGGCGTGAGTTGTTTATGTAGTCTCAATACTGGGAAAATATTCAAATTTAGTTACAAAAGTATTATGTATTAAGTGTTCGAATTTATGTAGTTTTCTATGTCAGATTATAAATTACTATTGTTTGTAAAGGATTACATTGTAAAGGATATTTTTTTTTAAAAAAAGAAAAGCTCTGGATGCCTTTAACGGGCTCATCACTGTTTTTGTAGCATAGGCAAGTTAATGGTTATTTATTGTGTACTATTTATTAATTCAGTGACGTGAACTTAAGCCCCTAAAAGGTTGTAGCTCAAGTCCTTTCCAAAGCCACTTCTTTGCCAAGAGTATGGCTTAAGAGCCCTTTTGGTAGCTGTACTATTATTGTACTCACTGTTGTAAACTGCTAAGTGTTGTAATGATAAAAAGCTTTTAAAGTTTTTTTCTAATTAATAAGATATGGGCAAAAAAAGTTTGAAAATGCAATCTACTAACACGTTGACTAATAGCTCACTCCACTCATAGGCCATTAGGCACAATATAATCTCACTCTAATCATACTGTCCCTTATATGAAATTCTGGTATACATGAATTTTTCAAGAAGGTAAAGAAATCAGCTCTAATATACAGTTATAGCTGTGGAAGGTATCAGATAACAAAACTGGATATTGAGACTATAAAAAAGGGGTAAAACAAATGGCAGGATAGGACTAGAGGTCTTGTGATGAAGAGATAAAGGAAACTGAGGCAATGTAAACCTGAACCCTGAAACCACACTCCAGTATCTAAGAGAGACAGCTGACCACAAGTGTTCTCTGATGATTATCCTGAGTGGAAGAAAGTTTAGTTTACTCGATGAGTACTGGGGAAAGAGAAGGGCTGAGAAATGTCTGAGTGAATTAAAAATGTTACTCAAATCACTTTGTGAGTTATGTGGATCCCTGATTACTAGGTTGTACAACTGAAACTGATATATTATTATATGCCAATTATAATTTTAAAAACCTCACTGAATTGTACAATGTAAATATGAGCAACTAATTGTCTATTATATTCAATGAAGCTGGGAAAAAATTCAATAGAACTAAATACAATAAAGCTACAGAAAACAAAAACAAACACCGCCAACAACAAAAAACGTTACTCAAAGATTTTTCTGCCTCAGGTATTCAAGTGATTCTGCATCTCTGGTGCCATACTCGGACCAGATGTGTTTAAGTGAACAATTCTGAGTGTATACTATTGAACTGAATTGAATATTTGGATGCAGATCTAAGCTTACATACAAAAACATTTTAGAACTATTATCTGTAATTACACATATACCTAGTGAACAAGGGAAGGTAAATACAAATTATAAATTATCCATATTATTAATTTAAGATATGTAAAATGTCACTGTTTTTTTTATTTAGTGTGCTTATATATATATGTGCCATATATATGTATAAATAAAAATGAATAACGGTTTTAATAATATATTCAAGATCTCAATTCCCTAAACCTATTTCTCTCTTTAGAGCCTTAACCTGGTCAACTGAGAATTCTTCTATTGAGTGTTTCTGTAATACTCTCTATATACATATATATTATGCTGATGGTGTTATAATCATGTTAAATATAAAACTCCATAATAATATACTTTAAAATTATTTGACATTTTTATAGAGATACACCTAGAAATAGACAAGAGCTAATGGTCAGTCCTTTATTAGGGAATAATAAAGTTTGTTTCAAAAAATGCTATGACTCTAGCTAGGAAAAAAGGCAGGCAGAACACACATATACATATCATAACTTGTTTCTTCTTAGCTATTCTGGCTCCATACTCCTCTTTAATATTTATAAATGATCTCCATTTGGCTTCAAGTACTTGTGAATTAAAGTATGCCATATGTAACTATGTTCAAACTTAAGTATAAAACATATCCCAAGATAAAATCTAAATACAGTTTAAAGTAAATTCAACAGTGCTTCGTTGTTAGAAAGTTTACTATATCCAAGAGCAAGCAAAGACTTAGGAGTCAGTCTTATGGATAATGATAAAATTGTCATGTCACTGGATATTTTTTTTAGTCTTTTGTGGGAACAAAACCATGGCCATGTCATAATGATCAAGTTATATTACATAAAAAAACAAGAATCTGAATTTTGTTAAAGTTTTAATTTAAAATTATAAATTAGCAATGATTTGTAGCAAAAGCTTAATGTAAATATAATCTTCAATAACTACTGGATATAGATACATACTTTTCAGAGTGTACATTAAAGATATAGTGAAAGTTTTGGTTTCATAAATAGATCAACTTTCTAAAATATTTAAATTACTAAATGTATTCTTCCTAATCCATACATTTTCCAACTCTCACTAGACATGTGCTATATAATATAAATATATTTGACTTTGATAGCTCCATTAATTTTTTCCCATAAGTTACACTATACATGTTAATAATTTTATTTTCATAAACATTAAAAATATTAAAGTATGAATATAGTAACTTTGAGTCAATTTAAGAAAAAACATTTGAAGAATACAAAAAAATTCAGTAAGTAGATTATAAGTGAAAATTTGGCATGAAGTATGTTCCAAGTCCCCAAACCATAGACATTTGGTTAGTGTAAAATGGTCTCATCCAGAAAGGCGCCTCCCAGAATATGCTACACTCAAAGGCCATTATCAACATAATTATAACAGGAATATGGGGAACAACTGTTTCAAAATGTTCTAAACTGAATATTCTTTTACAGTGTCAATTTTGTAATATATCAAGAAACAATTCAGACCCAGGAAATGCATTAGCAATGCTTAAGCTTGGAAATATTGCCAAATTGTTTAATTAAACTACATTTTCTAGTTCTACAAGTTGAACTGCCAGGATGAAATAATATGTCATTAGATCACCCTTTTTTAATATGTGAAAGAAAGAAGAGAAAAAAAGGGAGGAGGTATTATAGGTCACCAAAAGGTACTCTCTGTTTAGACCCGAGGCATGTCTGCTAAATTAGTAATCAAAAATGAATCTAACCTTGCCTGGATGGGAGTAGAAACAAAAAGGGTAAGTAAATGACAGAGTTTGGTAGTATGAGCCCTGGGTTGCTAAGAAATCGATTAGAATGGAACAACAACCAAGCAAGTTCTGCTTTAGCAGAAGCTGTTCCTGCTATGTGTTCTTGCCAATCACTAGTGTGCCTCTGCCAAATCAATGTCGCATTTAATTTATGCACATTCAATCTAAGCAGAGAGACTTTGATCAGTTACAATAATGAAAATTAGACTGAGTTTTGTTGTTTTGACATGCTTTCTTGAACTTTTCGCCTGCATTTTTTCAAAAATATTTCTATTGCAAGAAGTTGATCTCAATGATTTTTGTTCTTTGAGGGGACAATTGTAAGGTTGTTTATATTCCTTGCTGGCTAGGAATTTCTGGCATTGAGTTTTCCTTCTTTGAACTTGAGCCAGATAATTATTAAATCTCAAAATGTCACTAAAACGAACTAATCAGAGAGCGTAAAGTTTTGCAGGTGGTATTTCCTTTAATAATATAAATGAACTTCCATATATATGAAAAAGGACATTTGAGCATAAAGTTACAATTATTTAATTAAAAAAGAAATTTAGCCATTAAACATTAATTAAAAAAACAATTACAGTCACTTAACTTTAGTCCTATTTAATTGAATTGTTCTGGCGGGAGATGAAAAACAACAATAACAAAAAAAACAAACCTTGTTCCCTTTGTGAGAAGGGGATAGACCATAATCCCTGGGAGGGAAAGCCATGTCAGGTCCCCATGGCTTTCCAGGCTTGGGCTCTTAGAGTGGGAAATAAATGGCAGAGAGGCTGAAGCCCCAGAGGAAAGGGGAGGCTCCATCTGTGAATGATTGCTAATATTTATTGAGCTGTTATGTGCCAGCAGCTATAGGGAGAAAAGAGTTCTTCTATCCTAGGTTAAAGCAGAGAAGTAGAGGAGTTGGGAAAGAAGAGGTGAGACACAATTAAAGAAGCTGCAGCTCAAGCTTTATAGAGTCTGTCCTAGAAAATAAAAAATGTGGCCGAAGATATACTCACTTATTTATGTGTTCTTTATTCTTCCTTTTATTAAGTAAATATGCTGAGCACCTACAATTCAAGGCCATGGGGATATAAAGAAGAAACGTGGCTCTCACAGAGCTTCTTTGGGAGAGGAGAACAGGTAAAGGAGAGATGGCTTGATGCAACACTGACTTACCCAGGAGTCAAGGTAGAGAAGAACTGAGTAAGCACTAATGGCCAATGATGTGTCTAATGCTTATAGGTTCTTTTCTCCTCATTCACTAGTTCATTCACATATCAAGAGCCCACTATGTGCCAAGGATACATAGTGAAAAGACAATTTTTACCCTGTCCTCAAGGAACTCACTATCTAGGGGAGAGAGACAGGTAAGAAAATTAAACTATAATATGATAAATTCTATGATAATATTAGCAAAGAATAATATGAGAAGCAGAAGAAAAGCTGGTGTTCCTATTATTATCCACAGGGTGGGCAATAGGGGTTTAGAACTGACTTCCTGGAGAAGGTAACGCCTGAGTCTTAACAATAGGAATTAATTAGAGAACTAAGAAGAGAGGGGATATTGCATTCTGGGAAGATGTAAGTACATGTTCACAGGTATGGAGGACTAAAGTAGCACAGTAAATTCAGGACACTGTCAGCAGTTCATATGGCACTCAGGGGTCTGAACATGCTGAATCTTATAATGCAATGTTAAGATATTTAGATTTTATCCTGAAAGCTATGGTGAAATATTTTGACTTTGAAGCAACACTAGTAGGATTTCCAGATAACAGAGTAGAATACTCAGTTAATTTGAATTTCAGGTAAACAACAAATAATTTTTAGTATAAGTATATACTAAATATTTCATGGGATATACTTACATTTATAATTATTCATTGTTTGTTTCAAAGCTAAATTTAACTAGGTGCCCTGTATTTTTATTTGAGAGATCTGGCAACCATAACAGAAGACTCACATGTTTATATCACATTAAAAATAAATAACTTGGCAACTGTAGAAACTGGATTGAGGGAGGCAATACTCTAATAGAGGAGTCAGAATACTACTGCAGAAATGCAAGTTAGAAATCATTAGGGCAGGAACTAAGGCAATTCTAGTGAGATGGAATAGAAAAAACAGATTGTTAAGAAAATCAAAGTATTAAAGGTTTTGGTCACCAAGTATGTGGAGGTGAACAAGATCAGGATAATCTCCAAGTTTCTGATTAGTGATAAGGAATAATACTATTAACCATGGTAAGAAATAGAGAAAAAGAAGAGTTCCATTTAGACATACCAAATTTGAGATATCTGTAAAATAACCAAAAATCTTGTATTGAGCTGTTAGCTCCTTCTTCTCAAACTTCTGAATATTGAAGTGCTTCAGGACTCAATTTTAGGCCTTCTTCTTTCTTTAAACTCTCTCCCTAAGTAATCATTTCCAATATTATAAGTTTAAATACTGTCTATATATGCTGAAGAATCTCAAATTTATACTTTAAGGCCTGATCACTCTCGAAGCTCTAAAATCATATTTCCAACTATATGATTGATGCCTGTACTTGAACATTTAATGGACATTTTAAATTAAATATATCCAAGATCACTGAGGCTCACAGGACTACCTCAGGTTTACACAATTAGCCTAGACTTGAAACAGACGTTTTTGCCTCCACTGTGTTCTTTCCCCTAATTATCACCTTGCACAGTTCTCAGCAAGTCTCACACTGGGCTCAGCATCCACTGAACTCAGTATTGTGTTACCTGACTACATTGTTCTCCTGATCGCTGGTAGCTTTGCCTTGTCTCAGTCAACCCTTGCCCTATTCCCTTTCTCCAATGCTAAGATTTAGACAAGCTTTAAAGTGACACCCCAGTGCATGTACATAGAGAGGGACCACCTAGCTAACTGGAAGCCCTGAAAGTTAACTACCATACACTCTCAAAGTAGACTCTCTGACATATCAAATGAACACCAGTGGGTGGATCTAGGGAGGAGGAAGAGACCACTGGGATGTCCTCATGGTGAGAAGCAGCACTTTAGCCATCATTAGCTAAATCAGCTGCCCTTAACACAACTATGTACACTTACTAAAACTATCCTTATTTATCCTTTACCTCCTATATCCTCTTAGCACCAATTATTATCAATTCCTCCACTAAAATGTACCTTGAATTGTGCAGTTCTTTCCACCTCCATTGCCAACAGGGTTTCTTGCCTAGACAACAACAGCCTCTTAATAGGTCTCATTGGTCCTCTAATGTCAACACAACAAGCACTGAACTTTCATGCCACTTCCCATCAACAATCCTTTAACAAGTCCTTAGAACAAAACCCAAACTTGCCACAACAGACATGGGGGTACTCTGATCAGCTCCCCCTTCAAGAAACAACTTGCTTCCCAGCAGTAGAGAGTGTGGTGAGCAGACAGCCTCCATTGTGCTGCCATACCATGGCTTATTAATAAACAGACGCTTCAGTTGTTTCTAGTCTTTCACTATGCCATATTTACTATTTGTATTATGAATAGCCCTGTGAACTATGCTAAATTGTGTATTTTCATCAGATGTCTAGAACAATGCCTAGCACATAATAGGTGTTCATATATATTGGCTGAATGAATAAATTAGGCTCTCTATGTGCATTCTACTCACTAAATGAGCAGATTAACTTTGTATTTTGCAATTGTGTTATAAATCCAAATCTAAACTTAAAAAGCTATTATTAATCAAGGATAAATCATATTCCATCATTTGTAAAACAAATCCTGATTCTAAATGACTTAAAGTCCTCTTCGTAATGTTAAAAAAGCCTTAATAATTAAAAAGTGAGAAAAGATAGGTACAAGTTTATTTATATTCTTGAGAGTTTATACTAGTTTTTAAAAAACTGATGTGGTAAAGATGACTGCTCACTCTTTTGAAAATTAAGAAAAAAACATTTCTCTCTTTGTGTATCTTTTACCTGTCAACCAGGGGACTTAAAATTACCACCAAATACAAAGTTCCTAACTTAAGAAGTCATTATGGTATGAAAACTTAATAATAAATCAATTATTTTGAATCTAAAATACTTTTTTTTCAGAGAAACAGTGTAATAATAATGGTTATATTCTCTGCCTAGTATACATTAAGCAACTTAACCATAGTGTAGCAAATTTGCAATAAAAAATATAATGTGATAGAATCACAATACAGCATCCATACTGCCTATGACTGACTAAAACTTGAAAACAGGCTGCTGACATCTCAGAGGGACTGCTAGTACTGTTTGCCAAAAGAGGGAAAGGTACTGTAGGAAGGCAGTGGGTAAGTGGGGCTCAGTCACTTCAGATAGAACACAGGACTCCACTCTCCTCATTCTAAAGCCAGTACAAACATTTCCCTTCCTATTATGTGACTGAAGAAGGTAGGAATAAGAGGACAGGATTGGGAAAGAGTGGGAGAAGGTGACCATGTAGCCAACTAGAAGTACAGCAGTCAGATAAACCACCACCACTATACCAGCAAAAACAATAACATCCACTTTAAGCAAAGTGACTAGCACTGACAGTCAGTTGGGGCTGCCTGCAGCAGTTATATAAGAGGAGAGCAGAATTCCCAGAAGAGTAGAAGCTGATGAAACCAACCAAAATGACATTGTGGGAAGGGGGGACAATAAAAGGGAGGAACCACATAACGCTTTTTCTCCTAAGATAAAATGAAAAGGCTAGAATATTATTAAGGTTATATAGTAAGTTCTAAAGGGCAGGCGATCAGGTAAGCACAGGTGTAAGCTCAAGTGGGCATCAGTGGTAGCCCAAAAGCCAGGCTCCCTTTAGGTTTGGTGAAAAAAGGGAAGGTAAGGGATGTCTCAGCAGTGATGGAGACAGGATGATGAAAAAGCAAGGTGGAGTGAGAATTCTTATGGCAACTGGGGGAGGGCAGCAAAATGGTCAATGAGAAATAAGAACAAAGGCAAAAGGAAATCAATAGCAGAGTAGGAACGAAGGTTTCCCAGGCTCTCACCAAGAGACTGAGGCTGGAGATCTTTTTCTTTCACTTTCATTCACACACTCATTTGATAATACAGATCACCTACGCTGAGCCAGGCACTGTTCTAGATCTTAGAGGTAGGGAAGGTAACAAAACACAATTCCTGCTCTCATGAGGCTAAAATTCTAGTAGGAAGAGACAAATGATAAACTAACAAATAACACAGCTGGGGAAGTAAATAAGAAGATGACTGCCATTGCAGAAGTAATGAAACTTCTCATTTAATCGGCCTGCCCTTTTAGGTTTGCTAAGAACAGGAAACTTAAACTCACATGGGAGTATTTGTAAAGGGGTAAACAGAATTTTTTTCTTAGCTCCTTTCGAATGTTTTTTTTCCCTTTGAAATGGAAAACACTTAGATGTACATTATGCTTCTTAATGTCTACATAGTAGCTAGTGTTCCATTATACAGATGCATATCATACTTTATTCACTCAATCCTATACTTAGATATTTAGGATGCTTCATATTTTACAACACTACAAACAACATCCTATTATAAAATTTTCACACATTTCCCAAACATTCCTTAGAATATGTCCTCAGAGCTTGAACTACTATATCAAAAGATTCCCATATATTTAGAAAATGGCTCTCTAGCTAACATCAACTTACACCTTCACCTATGGTGAAGGAGAATGCCTGTTTTCTCAAACTTTTTCAACACAAAGAAAGTCCTTATTTGTTGTTTATTTTACCATGCCCAGTCTTTGGTTTGTCTTTTAATTTGCCTAGGACTTTGTTTTTATCAAAAAGTAGAAATTCCTTATACTGTAAATTTGTCAGTCTTTTCATTATGGTATCTGGCTTAGGTGTCATGCCACTTATTCTTCATCAAATGTTGGGCTTGGGGCTGCTTAGCAAGAGGTATAGGGCACACTTAGGCTAGAAACTCCTTATTTGGAGTTTGTGAACCTTTAAGAGATTTAGGTAAGTCTGTAGTATGAACTAAGACAGACCTTTGTGTGGAAAAGTCACTGGTAGCACCTTGGATGGGCCCACAAGTTGGGTGGGGCAGGGTCTCAGGGAATCACCAGTGGGGGTGAATGGTGTTAGCCATTTACTTTCTCTCTCTCACAAATTAGACAAAGGGCTTGTTCCTTTTTACACTTCAGGTCTCAGTCTAAATATCACTTCTCAGAGCAGGTTCCCTAAACATTCCATCTAAAGAAAGCAGTCACTGTTATTCTTTCTTAGAATCTTTGCTTTTTTCTTCACAGCTCTTTTCATAATTTATAATGATCTATTTTTAGTATTTGTTACATGTTCGTCTTTCCCACTAGAGTATGCACTCCACGAAGTCTATCACGTGGTCGTCTGTATATTTTCTACCACACCTCCAACATCTAGAATAGAATAGACAATCCTAAATAATTTGGTGAATATATTTTAGTTTCTTCCTTTCTAGAGTCTACTGCTAGTTTACCCTTGAACAGTGTTCCTACTGAAAGATTAAATGAATAGTAAAGGCAGTGGAACTAACCCTTCACTAAAAAGTAATTTAAGAGGAGCATAAATCTCACTCACTCCTTCTCAAAGACAAATGCATCATCATGGTCAGGCACTAGACTATCTAGACTAGTCAGTGATTCTTAGGCTGGGCTTAACTAAACACTGTAACTGGGTCAGGAAAGTTACATGTAACCTTTGAGGAAATTCTTCTGGTTCAAGGACTTGCAATACTGTTTTTATGGCACCTGAGGATGCATCTACATGCTGTATCTCAAGAATGATTGATGGTTTCAAAATCTAACATTAGTTCACTTTCAAAAATGAATACATTCTATATTATTAATTTAAGATAAAAAATAAAGTGTTGTGATGCCAGTGCACTCAAAAAGTTAGGAACCTGTAACTTAGTTTCTACTGATATCTTCTGTGATAGCAACTAATCACTTATTTCAAGGAAAGTAATATTTGTTTCAGGTATTTAGGCACAAGATTCTGCAACAGTAATAGTCAATTCCTTGAATAGTATCAGTTAGTAAGGTCACAAATTGAAGATTATACCATGTTTTGTCACTTGCTAGATAAAAAAGAGTTCAAAGAGATCAGGATTGCTCCCTTTTCATTCTGACAATAAAGAGCTCTGTGATACTCAGGTTGGATGGATTTTTTTTTTAGGATAATTATTAAAAACGTCTCTTTCCTTCTAGACAAAGATCTCTTTTAATTGTGGCAGGAACTAAGAAAGTTCTAATTTCAGAATTTTTCTCAAGAATACCTATAAATCAGTAGTTTCAATCAAGATGGCAGAGTAGGTAACCACTGTGCTGGTCTCTTCTCACGACCAGATCAAAATTACAACTGAACTCTAGAATAATCATCATTGAGAATTTCCTGAAATCTAGCTGAACAGAAGTTCTATAACTAAGGACAAACAAAAGAAGCCACTTGAGACTGGTGGGCAGAGACACAAATGGGCTGGTCCCACACCCACATGTGGTGGTTAAAAATTGAGAGACATATCTCAGTTGCAGAGGTCCTCCCTGAGGAGTGAAGGTCTTAGCCCCACACCAAGCTCCCCAACCAGGGTTCCAGGGCCAAGGAGAAGTCCTTACAACTTCTGGCTGTGAAAACCAGTAGAGATTGTGGCTGAGTAAGACAGAGGGTGGCTAGAATCCCAGGTGTTCCTCTTAAAGGGCTCACGCATGGACTTACTCGCTGACGAACTCACTCGCTCCGAGCCGCAGTGCTGGAGCAGCAGGTGGAAAGGAGCCAAGGACATACAGGATGGTAATGAATTGGCTGGCTTTAGGGTAAGGGCTGGAGGGGCAGCTTTCTCCAAGACAGACGTGCTGGCAGAGGTCACTTTCCTTTGTTGAGTCCTCCACTTACTCTACTTACTCACTCATATCTGAGTCTCCATCAACCTGGCTAAGACCATTTGACCCCCAATGGTGATTCCCTGAGACCCTGCCTCACCCAACTTATGGGCCCATCCAAGGTGCTACCAGTGGCTTTTCCATACAAATCGTCTGTCTTGGTTCATACTGAAGACTTTCCTAAATCTCTTAAAGGTTCACAAACTCCAAATAAGCAGCATCTGGCCTAAGTGTGCCCCATACCTCTTGCTAAACAGTCCCAAGCCCAGCATGAGCGGCAGCCTGCCTCAGTTCACAGCTTAGCCTTTCCTAGGCACCTCCAAGCCCAGCACAAGTAGCAACCATTTCCAAATCACTTTGTAGCTCATACCAAATAGCTTTGGGCAGGGCATAGGCAATGGCTGACTTTGGCCTGCAACAGAGCCCCTCTGGAGAGTCCCCAGGACCAACACACCTGGTGGCCCATGTGTGTTGACACATACAAAAGACAGACTGGGAAGGCACCAGAGCTCTGCTAAATGAATCCCACTCCATATGTTAAGGTCCTGCACAACAGCTCCTCCACTGAAGTCATGGCCAGTCCTCACAACACATCATCCTGCGGGTCAATTCCTTCCACTGATGTGCAAATAGTAACTAAGGCTCGATTACAACAGAAGGACACACATAACCCATACAAGGACACACTTGGAGCACCCAGCTCAGGTGACCAAGGAGATATCACCACTGGGCCCCAGAGGGCCCTACTATATAAGGACACTCTACTAAGACCAAGAAACAAAGAAGCACTACCTAATACAAAGAAATAAAAACAGGGAGGCAGCAAAAATGGGGAGACAAAGCAAATTGTCCCAAATTAAAGAAAAGAACAAAGTTCCAGAAAAAGAACTAAACAAAATGGAGACAAGCAATCTACCAGATGCAGAGTTCAAAACAAGGATTCTCAGTGATTTCAGTGAGAGCATCAACAAAGAGACAAGAAACATAAAAAAGGAGAAAGAAAACATAAAAAAACAGAAATAAAGAATATAATAACTGTAATGAAGAATGCATTAGAGGTACTCAACAGTAGATTAGATAAAGCAGAGGAATGAATAAGCAATTTGGAAGGTAAAGTAGCAGAAAACACCCAATCAGAACAGCAAAAAAAAAAAAGAATCCAAAGAAAATGAGAATGGTTTAAGGCGTCTCTGAGACAACATCAAGCATACAAACATTTGCATCATAGGGGTACCAGAAAGATGAGAGAGCGTGTAAGGAATTGAAAATCTATTTGAAGAAATAGTGACAGAAAACTTCTCTAATAACTTGTTGAAGGAAATAGATATACAAACCCAGGAAGTGCAGAGAGTCACAAATAAGAGGAACCCAAAGAGGCCCACACCAAGACATATCATAATTAAAATGCCAAAGGTTAAAGACAAAGAGAGAATCTTAAAAGTAGCAAGAAAAAAGAAATTAGTTACCTACAAGGGAGCTCCTATAAGATTGTCAACTGATTTCTCAATAGAAATGTTGAATGCCAGAAAGGATTGGCATGGAATATTCAAAGTGATGAAAAGCAAAGACCTACAATAAAGATCACTCTACCTAGCAAAGCTATCATTTAGAACCAAAGGACAGATAAAGAGCTTCTCAGACAAGAAAAAGCTAAAGGAGTTCATCACCATTAAACCAGTATTACAAAAAATGTTAAAGGGACTTAGAAGGAGAAGGAGACAGAGGAGGAGGAGGAGGAGGAGGAGGAGGAGGAGGAGGAGGAGAAAGAGGAGGAGGAGGAAGAGGAGGAGGAGGAGGAGGAGAAGGAAGAGGAGGAGGAAGAAGAAGAGGGGGAGAAGGGGAAGGAAAAGATGAAGAAAAAGAAAAGGAGAAGAATACAAGATAAAATATGAATAATAAAATGGCAATAACTATATAACAATAATTACTTTAAATGTAAACAGATTAAATGCTCCAATTGAAAGACATAGGGTGGCTGAATGGATAAGAAAACAGGATCTTTATTTATGCTGCCTACAAGAGACTCGCTTTTGGAAAAAGATACCTCCTTGATGGACCTAGAGGGTATTGCACTGAACAAAATGGGTCGGATAGAGAAAGACAAATATCACATGATTTCACATACATGTGGAATCTAAAGAACAAAATCATCATCAACAACAAAAGCGGAAATGAACTCATAGATACAGAGAATATTTTGAGGGATACTAGATGGGAGGGGGGTCAGGGGGATGAAAAAAAAAGGCAAAGGGATCAAGAGGTATAAATGGATACTTGTAGAATAGATATGAAGATGTTATGTTAGATATGGGAGAAGATGGTTAATGATGTAATAAATATGTAAAGGAGAAGAGAGGTACTAGATTTAGTGGGATTTGCAAGTTATGTGGATCTCTGATCACTATGTCATGCAACTGAAACTGGTATATTATTGTGTGCCAACTATAATTGAAAAAAACTCATTGAATTGTATGATGTAAATATGAGCAAGTAATTGTCTATTATATTTCAATAAAGATGGGAAAAAAAGAGACTTCAGATCAAAAGACACACACAGACTGGAAGTAAAGAAATGGAAAAAGATATTTCATGAAAATAAAAATTTTAAAATATAGCAATACTCATACTAGAAAAAACAGACTTTAAAACAAAGGCTATAGCAAGAGACAAAGAAGGACCTAGTTACCCTACTTCTGGGTATTTATCTGAAAAAAACTAAAAACACCACTTTGAAGAGACATGTGCATCCGTATGTTCACTGCAGCATTATTTATAATAGCTAAGATATGGAAACAACCTGGGTGCCCTTCAATGGATGAATGGATAAAGAAAAGGTGGTACATATATACAATGGAATATTACTCAGTCATAAAAAGGAATGAAATCTTGCTATCTGCAACAACATGGATGGACCCAGAGGGTATTATGCTAAATGAAATAAGTCAGACAGAGAAAGACAAATATATGATTTTATCTTATATGTGGAATGTGAAAAACAAAATAAACAAAACAGAAACAAACTCATAGAAACCAAGAACATTTTGATGGTTGCCAGATAGGAGGGGGTTTGGGAAACTGGGTGAAAAAGGTGAAGGGATTAAGAAGTTCACAAAGGTAGTTGCAAAATAGTCAATGGAATATAAAGTATAGCACAGGGAATATAGTCAATAATATTGTAATAACTATGTATGGTGTCAGATGGGTACTAGATTTATTGGGGTAATCACTTTGTAAGTTATATAAATGTATCATCACTATGTTGTACACCTGAAACTAATATAATATTGTATGCCAACTGTAATTGAAAAATAAAAACATTTTTAAAAACCCTAAAATGGAATACAAAGAGCAAGAAATGAACTAAGCCATGTTTCAAATGAATAATCTAAGCACATTAAAAGGTTTGGGGGAGGCTGGAGGGTAAGAACTAATCTAAGTACTTTAGGACATAATATTTTGATTATATGGCCTCAGCATAAGAACAAAAATAATGCTAAATAAATACTGAGAAGAGGAAGAAAAAAGAAGAGAGTGAAGAGAAAGGAAAAGAAAAGAGAAAAGAATAACAAAGATAAAGCAAGCATTGTAAACATTTACATTTGAAGAAAATGGATGAAGGGTATATGGGAATTATTTGTCCGTGTCTTGTAGCTTTATGTAAGTCAAAATAAAATATTAACAGGAAAGCACAAAAAGGGAAAGAATATAATAGAAAACAAAAGAGATTCAAAGAATTACTCATAAGGGGAAAATATGTAGTCTCGACAAAAGTCTTCCTTACACAAAACAGCCAGATAAAGACTTGGTATCACTAAAAGCATATATAAGAAAAAAAAAAATTGATTCAAATTATCATGGCCCAAATACTAGTACATAAAGGATCACTCATATTCTTGTGAGTTAATTTTTTTTCACTGGGTCACATTCATACTTTCATGGACAGGTATTTGAAGATCAAAATTCCTGAGCATTCAAAACCCACTGGATTTTACAGCAAAAAATATAACTAAAGTGTCAAAATATAAAAACAATTATCTGAAACGGTTAGTTTTATATGTCAACTTAGCTAAGGCAGTACCCAATTATTTAATTAAACACCAATCTACGTGTTTGTTGTGAAGGTGTTTTGTAGATGCAGTCACCATCTATAATCTAAGTAAAGGAGACACCTTTCACAATTTGAATAGGCCTCAACCATCTTGTTATAAGCAAAACTGAGAGTTCCTCGAGGAAGAAGAAATTCTGCTCAAGAATGCAAGATCTGCTCTTACCTGAGAATTTTCAATCTGCCAGCCTGCCCTATAAATTTCTTACTTGCCAGCTCCCACAATTGTGTAAGCCAATTTTTTGAAATCAGTAAATCTCTTAGTTATATCTACATCTATTCTCCCTCCTTCTCTCTCTCTCTCTCTCTCTCTCTCTCTCTCTCTCTCTCTCTCTCTCTCTCTCTCTCTCTCTCTCTCACCAATTAGAAAAAGAAATGCCTCATGCCCTTCTTCCTCCTTTGAGTAATTTATATGCTCTGGGGCTCCCTGCTATAATTTTTAAGTCAAGTCCATTGCAGTTATGCCATGCTGGTACTAAAATCTTCACATCTTGACCATCTGACAAGTACCACAGATTAGTATGTTTAACAGAGTGAGCTCAAACATCTCTCTCCCTAGCCTGAGTGTATTCAGTCAATCAATCTAGAGATTTTTTTTTTAAGGATTTAGGCAGCTTACACACATATCCATATGCACACACACACATGCATTCACACATGTAACAAAGTTGTTAAGAGTCAAATCACGGGGAACGGAGGAAAGATAGCTCATTACTCTGTTAATATAGTTACTGTGATTTAACATTGCATTTTATTCTGAACTTCCTAACAGCAAGAATAGAAAGCAAAAACAAAATAAATTATATAACTTTTTATTTAATAAAAGAAAACAAATTATTTTTTGAGAGAGAAAAAACTTTTTTTCTGATAAAGAAAATGAGGATCTTGTTTTCAAGAATCCTTAAAAGATAAAGAGTAAAGTAACTGACACCTTCAGTAATAGTTTTCAAACAGATGAAGAAGCGATCATCTTCCAGCCTTTCACTTATTAACAAAGGCCTGAAACATAAAAGTTAGAACTTAATGATGGAAAAATTATATTTTTGATGATCTGACTTGATACAAGTAAGTAGCCAGTACATCCCTTAGATCTGCATTGTTCAATGGTGGTCACTAGCCTCATATGGCTACTAACAACTTGAAGTGTAGTTAGTCTGAATTGAGATATGCTGTAAATATAAAATAAACACTGCATTTTGAAGATTAGTCTTAAAAATAGACAATGTCTCGTTAATAATTTTTATACTAATTACTTGTTAAGATGATAATATTTTGATATATTGGGTTAAATAAAATATATTATTGAAATTAATTTCACCTATTTCTTTTTACTTTTTCTAATGTGGCTCTTAGAAAATTTTAAATTACATTTGTGATTAAGATTATATGTCTACTGATATTCTTCCTTTTTACACAACAGGAAGCAACTGGCCACTGGGTGACTAAGGGCATCAATATCCTGGGCACATCTCTAATACAGCTCTGGCTTACCAGTTGGGAAGTTCTATCTCCAAATATCTTCTTTAGACATAATTTCCCTTAGCCAAACTTTTGAAACAATCAAGACTCTAGATAATCTAAGGCATCCCTCTGCATAGTTTATTAGCAGTGTTCCAGATGGAGAGGAGATGTCTGCTTCTAATCTCTGATGGACAGTAGTAAGGACAGCATTCTATTGTCAAACTTGAAAGGTACAATTAGGATTCTTACTGGCAAAGAAAATCACTGGACTCCTGTAGGAGTTAAGTTTCAGGTATCCTTGTAGGCCAAGCCTAGCTGCTCCTGAAAAATTAATCTCGGGGTCTCTCAAGTATCTGGGCAAGTACTGAATGGCACCCCAGAATTTCATTCAACTGAGATGATTTTGGTCACAAAATTTTCAAGTACATCTGATTCATTCTCTATATTCTCTCTTCCTCCCACTCTCCCTTTCCATCTCTCTCTCTCCTCTCTTTCTAAAATTTCTAAGGAACATATCATTTTGTGCCAGCAGGACCACTGTGCACTCGTGTTACAAAATGAGTTGGCCTATTGAGTTTATGCTTGAATTATCTGCCCAAGGAACAGAGAGCAAACATTTATCCATTAGCTCCTATCCCCAAGGGGTCTAGGGTTACTTGGTGTGTTAACCCTCTTACATTTCTAGCTTGGTTCCCTATAGGCATCTCATGTCCGATGTCAAAACAGAAATCTAAAGTTACTCAGAGAGCTGCAGTGAAGCTAAACCAATGAGAGTTGGTAGCTGTAGCTAGGCTGGAGTGAAAGGTAGGCCTACAGGATTTAAGGGAAGGCTCAAGAGGCATCTAATACAAGGTTATTATATACCTGTTCCTTTTTCCACTGGGATTGAGAATTTAAAATCATTTTGAACTACAGAAGTAGATTATCTTTTCAAAAATTCAAATATATTAAATTATTTTGAGTATTATGGTGGAAAAGACAGGTAGCTCTCAGGACATATTAATGAAGAGACAAAAACATAGCAGAAAATTTCATAATAATTTATGCAAAGCAAATATTCAAAAATACCACATTATTATTCTCATAGATTAATCTTTTTTGAAAAGATAGTTTAAATGAGTGTAGAGATAAGAATTATTTCTATAAAACTTCACATCAAATTAGGGTTCTATGAACTTCAAATAACAACAAGTAGAAATAATAAAATAGCAGTTATCACTCATTTAATGCTTATTTTGAGCTAGGCATTGGCTAAGCACCCAATATATACCAGCTCACTAGGTTAAAAAACTACTCTCAAAATGAACAATTTTCAACTTTTTGGGCTATGACTTTTAGTGAGTGTATTAGGGTTCTCCAAAGAAACAAAACCAGTTAAGATTTGTCTGTATGTATGTGTAAATATATATGTGTTTATGTATACTCGTATAGAAATATGTGGGGGAGAGAATGATTGATTTTGAGGAATTGGCTCACATAACTGTGGAGGCTGGTAAATCCAAATCTTCGTGGTAGGTTGGAAGGCTGGAGACCCAGGAAAGAGTGGATGTTGCAGCTCCAGTCCAGAAGCAGCCTACAGGTAGAGGATGCCAGTTTTTCTCTTCAGCTGATTGGATGAGGTCTATCCACATTAAGAAGGGTAATCTGCTTTACGCAAAGTCTACTGATTTAAATGTTAATCTCATCTAAAAAAACACCTTCACAGCAAAATCTAAACTAGTGTTTGATCAAATATCTGGGTACTATGGCCTAGCCAAGCTGACACACAAAATTCACCATCACAATAAGAAATACATTTTACACCACAACTTGGTACACAAATATATGTGCATGTATGTATCTGAAACAAGAATTTCAGAAAACAGTACTTACTCTTAGTAAGGTTTTGTATACTTGTGTTTCTGTTCCATATTTTTTTCTACTTCATTAAAAAGAAAAAATACTTATAACCCACTAAATTGATTTCACAATCCACTAATGTATCCCATAAATTGAAAAACCCTTCTCTGGATTACACATTCATCTACTCATGTTTTAGAATACTGGTAAAGAAATGGATTACAGTGATACCAGAA
This sequence comes from Eidolon dupreanum, assembly GCA_028627145.1. Taxonomy (NCBI): domain Eukaryota; kingdom Metazoa; phylum Chordata; class Mammalia; order Chiroptera; family Pteropodidae; genus Eidolon; species Eidolon dupreanum. The sequence continues at coordinate 72,315,157 of CM053501.1, forward strand.
TGTGATATTTGAGAAGGAAATTAAGCATATTTGAACACAAGAAATACAATGAATATATGAATATCAGAAAAAATATATAAAATGCCTAATTCCTTATTACCATAGCAACAATATACATTTAGCAAATGCATATAGTATTTTATCACTGTCATAATAAATATTTGAGAATAAAATCTGGCATGCCTAAAGACATAATAAAATCAGAGGCAATCAACTGTGGTTTGGCATCTTAGAGGGTGTATCACCAATACAATCAATGTAATTTTCCTAAACACTACTATCCTCCCCCACCTCCATTTAAAGAAATCAAATTATATCTGATAAAAGTGATCAGCATAAATATATTTATTTTAATTATGAAAAAAAATTATTACTTCTCCGGCATGTAAAGAAGAGGAAAATCACAGGAAATTGTTTTGGTGAGATAACTGAGAAAAAGTGTGGATTCCAAAAAAAACTAACCTCATTTTAACTCCCTTAACCTTTTTCACCATGGATATAAGCCCAGTTTTAAAACCTAAATGGGACTTATCTTAGTGACTAATGACATGACTCAGAAGGTTAGCTATTCAGAACTAATTATGTATACTTTTTAAAATGCACCTAGTGAGTTATAATGAAATTTAGAAGAACCTGAGCACAAGTTTCCTAAAAATAAAGAATAATGTCACTTTATTTATATAAAACTTAAAAAAAAAACTTTTATATTCCACTCCTTAAAAGTCAGATAAAGGTCAAAATAGAAGAAAATATATGCTAAGAATAAACTAAGTTCAACCTCAGACCTAAGCTTTGTATAGAAGTATATGAGAAGCAATCCTTTTAGACTCGGAAAGATGGGATGCTTGAAATTTGACATTCTGCTTCCTAGTAAGACCCACCCAAAATCAATGGTTTGAAAACCAAAAAGATTTACAACACAGGCTAGCATGAAAATTTCTTGCACATTTAATATATACCTATAGTCAGAGAAGCACACTAGCTTGTGTTTAAGAGTACAAACTCTGAGGAGCTCAAAACACTGAAATGATTCACTTTCATTTCTTACCACATTTTTTCTAGAGAAGCATAGGAAATTTTATATTTTCTTCATTTTTACAAAGCTAGAGGTTAAGATCAAAGAAGGTACATAGAAAAGGCATCTCTAAGTGTTATGCTATTGTTTCAAGTGCTTGTTTTTATTCATTAAGATAGTTAAGAATACACAACCAGATAACAAAATAATAAGTATGCCAAAATTACAGTTATGTACCAATGTATGCATTGGTAAATTAATTTGTTAAAGTTAAGAGTTGTGCTGCCAGCCATAGGACTTTGAGGTGATTTATTATTTTTATTTTTAAAAAATTATTTTTTAATTGATTTTTAATAGAACAAAGGCAAAACTCAAGTAAGGTCATAGTATAGGCTAAGCTGGAGTCATGAAGCACCCAATAATGACACAGCAGGTATAACTGCAGGGCCTTGGGCACTCCTGAATGAGGATAAGCCTGCATCTTTGCCTGGTCAAAGGCAGGCACAAATGGGTTAGGCATGAGGCAGGTCAAACGACAGGCATAAAAATCTGGCCAACAGGGACCTTTCATTAGGAATGGTAGTAAACCCATTCAACCACATCTTCTCCTTTGGGGAAGTAGAAATGATGTTAGGCAAATGAAGAATGAGACATTGATCAAGCTCAGGATATATTCTTCCAGTCTTAGAAACCAAAGATCCCAGAATGACTATACTACTTAAGATATAATGCTCCTGTATAAACCTGCAATAAGATCTAATTTCTTAAGGCAATATGTAAATGTTTTTTCCTTATAACCTTAAAAATTAAGCTAATTTGGTCTCATGGAGGGAAAAAAGTTATACTAAAAATAGAATGTAAACATAATTTAAAAGAGTTATGATATCTAGAAAGGTTGGTAGGTACAACAGAAATTTACAAAGAAATGATGTTAGCTATTAAGCACATACCAGGTGCTTAATAAGTAACTGAATAATAAAACTATATAACCATTGCAGTTTTAAAGAGAATTCCAAAAACTGAGACACCATGATGACTGTTTCTTATGCATATTGCTATGATAATTCCTTAAGTGCCTTTGGTATTTTAGAATTCCAAGCATTTCATTTTACAGTTTATTTTGAATATCTTATTTTTCCATCAGAGATGCAACATATTCTCTTACAAGGTTGCATTGTATTTTTTAAATAAAATATTTCATGTATATAAATAAATATAGCAAATAATATAATATACACCTTTATGCCCACCATCCAACTTAAGAAATAAAGTACTAAGATATGACTAAAACACTAAAAATATGACCCAGCATGCAACTTAAGAAATAAAAAATTACAAATATTACTAATAAGATACACCAATGTGCCCGACTTAAGAAATAAAGCACTCTAGATATCACCAAAACACTTCAGATACGACCACTAAAATATTCTGTGACCTCTCCCTTTCACAGTCTCCTTCCCTAGAGGTAATAACTACTCTAAATTTCTTGTCTATCATTTTCATGCATGTTTTTACACTATCACTACATCTTTGTATGTCCATAAACAACAGCAGCAGTGATTTTCTAAAATTTTTCCACACTTCTTTCCTAAGACTTGAAAACTATATACCACCATGCACATTTAAGTTGACACTTAAATAATGGCAAATGATGTATTTTTCAGTTTATTGCATACTGAATACATGCTTTAAATATGTTTTGTCAAAGCCTTAGAGCTTCAGTTTAGCTTATTTGATTTATGGAAAATATAAACATATAATCTAATTGGCAAAGCCAGTCCTCATTGTCAAACTCAATCGGCCAAATCTGACTTAGCCTCTGTCAGAAAAAGTCTAACTTAATTTTTAAATTAAAATAAATGTGTTATTATGTGTCCCTATGACAACTTTCTTGTGAATTTTAATTTTAATATAGATAAATAGTCAGCTAGCTAGCTAGCTAGAAAAAGAAATTATAAGGTATGGAGGTTTGCCATGAGTCTTTTGCCTGAAAGAAAGAATGGCTGCCCCATTCAATAATTTTTATTAAAGCTTTCTCTGCTTAGCTCTCAAGGGACTCTCCCTTAGGAGAGATTCACTTCCCAACAGTCTTTTCATTTGCTGCCTTGGAGAGTTTTAAACCCCAAGGCAATGCACCATAGTAAGATTTAGTATGGACAAGGGATAAGCTTTTCTTTTGAAAAGTGGGAGACAGATGATTACCAAAGAAGTCAGAAAGCAGAACTGGCAGACCAGAAGGGAGTTCTCAGGCAGATCATTTTTAGGAAAGACTACATATGGAAAGAGAGAATATGGAAATTAATTCTTTAAAGCTATCAATACCTGTATATCCCATAGAAAGTCTCTGTATACTGAGTGGTACAGGTATCCTAATTTGAAAACCACTAATCAACAGCAGAGGTTAGCAAACTAGGATCCACCTGCCATCTGTTTTTAAATAAAGTATTACTGGATACAGCCACACTTGCTTGTTTACATATTGTCTATAACTGCTTTCACACTACAATGGAAGAGTTACACAGCTGCAATAGAGATTCTGTCTCACAATCAGGAAATATTCACTAACTGGTGCTTTGAAGAAAACCTTGCCTATCTCTCATCTACAGTATTGTGTATGTGTTCTTACAAATTCTTTTCTTTAAATCAAAGTATATATTCACAGAGTTTGTAGGGCCATATCGTTCTAAAAGGCTTTTTATGAAAAATATTTCCCTTTCCTCAGAAGAAACTATTTTATATTCTTTTAGCTAATGTTTATGATTATACTACAGGCCAAATCAGAGAGCCACAAAAGTGTTTGACAGCTATAAAAAAGACTAACCCCTCCATAATATCTAAATAATATTCTTACATTATTATTTCTTTATTTTTCAGTTTTAAGCAGTTTATTAATTTCTCATTATTAAAAATGAAGATTTACTCCTTCCTTCTTGTGACAATACTTTCAATATAGTTGTAGATCAATATTTGATATTTATATTACTATTAGCAAACATTATCAACAAGTGAGTACTATACAAGGATTATTTTTCCCTTTCCTACCCAAGTTTTGTTTTTCCTGGAGATAATGTGAATTTTGTTTATTTTCCACGTACTTATCTATAATTCAACTTCACTTGATATGTTCAGTATGTATATGTTTATTTAATCCCTTTATTTTCAGAAGGTACTTCTTACCTCAAATTTGTCTGGAAAACAGACTGTTTTCTCTTTCCCATGAATAAAGTTCCAGTTTTCAAAAAGGTAGAGAAGTTGCCTGGTTTTCAGACATTCATATAAGGAATTTAACAGCATCCTTTTCTTTTTCTTCCAGAAGTTTAACATCAACACAATGCTATTCTTTAATATATGGTTCATGTTCAGACCTCATGTCCTTTATAGTTAAGTTTTTCCCCCAATCCAGGATCAAGTGGTACATCTAGTTGTCATGTTGATGAATTTTTCTTTGCTGCTCATGACATCGACATAACCAGTCTGGTGTTTTATGAACTGTGTCTCAAGTTAGGTTTTCTGGTTGTTTCCTCATGATTAGATTAAGATTGTGCATTTTAAGAAGTACTGCATAAATGGTTTCTTACTCTCAGTGCATCATACAAGGAGGCATACATGATGTCGAGCCTATTAAACTTGGTATAACATTTGACAACCTGGTTAAAGTGGTATCTTCTAGATTTGTCCACTATAAAGGTACCTTTTCCCCGCTATAATTAAGAAGTAACCTGTAGGGAGATATTTTGAGACCATATAAATATCCCATTCCCCAACAAAACTTAACCCAATAGTATCCACTAATGATTTTTCCCTGAATCAATTATTACAGTGATAGCTGAAAAATGATGTTTTTTTCAACTCTATTATTTCTTCTACTTTATTGGTTAGCATCTAATTGCATCTTAAACAGATTTTCAACCAGGTTATTGTTTTTAGCATAAGCCTCAACTCCACTTTCAGAGTTTCCTGGCACTGCCAATTACCAAGCAATCTAGGGTTTGTGGTTTAAACTGGGTAGCTTCTGGGCTTTCTCCTCTGCCAGATTAGGAGTCATTCTTCTCAGTTTTGCTAAATCTGTTACCACTTGTTCATCTGTTTTTCAGCTTCCACAGTATTGTTGCTGTTTTGCCTCTTCAATTTTCCTTGACCTTGTAGGTTTATGCTTTTTAAAATAAATCTCTTTACTATCATTCTTACTAGGCTTAAAGAGAAAATAACTCATGTGTTTAACTCTCTAACTTTACTTGAAAGTCCATTATTCTTTCCCTGCTTTCAAACTTTATACACATGGCATATCGAATGAAATCATTTGCAACTTGCTATTTGCACTCAATATCATGTTTCTAAGATTTATCCATGTTGATACATGAGCTCCAGTTCATTCATGTTATAACCCAGTGTAGGAACATTCCATCATTTTCTTATACATTTCTAATATACTCCCATAAATGACATTGTGAGGTTTGGGGCAAGGATATTTTTCGACAAGCATATACACTCTATCTTTGCAATTTAAGTCAATAGGACAGTAGAATTACATATGCAAAAAGTCAATTTTAAGACATTTCAATTCTGTAACTTATAAAATGAAACTAATTATACTGGGTAAAGAGAACTCACTCAATAAATGTCAGTTACTTGAAGACAACAGTCAATTGGGCCTCAAGAAATAAGATTCCTCTCAATGTTAAACTGCAAGATCAACACATTATAGGCCAGAGCAGAGGATGAAAAGAGTGAAATAAAAGAATAGCTTCAGGGTCAGCAACTTCTGACCATAAAATAAGTGTTGTAATAGCAAAAGGAATAATATTTCAATCAGAATGAGGAAGCAAAGAAAAAAGAATCAAAGAGACAAATGCTAGCAATCCATTTAAACACTGTTCATGGGGGCAAAAACATTAACCAGCAGGTGGCAATTTTTTCTATTCCAAATCATAAGGCTGTTGGTAGGATAAAGGTAAATATTAGGAATTGTGGCCAATTTTGTTTATATATTTCCATTCCTATGGGTCAGATTATCTTTATTTTGAGATAAACACAACTTTCAATTTTAGGCCTGATGCAATTAAACATTTATTTTTCCTAACCCCCTTTATCTTAAACCATACTCACCAGGTAACCTACTGTTTTTTTCCTGTACCAATTTAATTTCTTGGTATAAATTAACATACTGGAATTTTGGCAACTACTTCCAATTCACATGTGTTTTAGTCATTGTGATTTTTTTTTAGAGCCAAAGCATGTTGGACATGGACAAAAATGAGTCTTTGCAGCCTTCAGCCCAGATCTGAGAACACTGTCAAGTAAACAAGGTACTGAGAACTATAGTTCTACTTAGCTGTTTGAACCTTTCCTTAACTACGGCATCACCATCTTCAACTCTATTCTTTACTGGTTTCTAGAATTTCCTCTTCCTCTTTCATGGAGAATATGTATTAAAAATGAAGTAGGTGAGCTCTAGGGTTATAGCTTCCTTCTACCATCTATAAACCTATTGCTGAGTCATACATTTTGTCATAGCAATACATTTATTCACTTTTTCAAATAGAAAACATTCTATTTCCTACTGTTTTGTCCATAGGAAAGGAGAAGCAATATTTCAAAACATTTGCTATATGTGGTTTCTAGTGGAATAGAGTCAGGACTAGAAAAAGTCTACCTCATTAATTTTGTGAAATGTTAATTCAACTTGTATTGCACTGATGAACAGGTGCTGAACTATACTGGCAATCTTCAGTAAACTATAAATTTCTATGAAAAAAGTACAAGCAATCTTCAACTTTGACATATGTTCAGTTTTACAGGGTTATTTTATAGTTACTTATTGGAAATTCAAACTCTGTCACAGAAATCATGTAATATACTTACACGGCACTGAGATTTTCAAGTCTGTCAATAAAAGCCTAACAAATAATGAATCAGGCTCTGAGTTAGGTGCTTATGACATGTAAATGAAAAAGACATAATCCCTGTGCTATATAGCCAACAATATACTCAGAAAGATGGGCAAATAAAACAAATAATTATAATACTAAACTCAAAGGGTTATACAGGTGCACAAGGCAGTATAGTTACATCAAGAAAGGAGTGATTGATTAACTCTTTAAGAAGTTTTTAAAAAAAAGTTGAAGAAAGCATCAAGGATTTTAAAGGGTCTTTTAATGGAATTAAGCATGAGCAAAAGTGTGCCAGCTGATGGAAGAGGGAAAAGACATTAAACTTGAGAAACGAGTTCCTTGAAGAGTAGGGTGGGTATAACAAGTATCAGGAGAAAAGCTAGAAAATAGGGTTGGGCATAAACCAGGAGGCCTTGCATGGTATACCAAGGAATTAGATCTTCTTTTGGCCAGAACTTCCCAAGATGTGCGCCTAAAATTTGATTCTTTCTGCCTTCAAGGTAGCCTTGAAAAGAAATTCTTGGGTCACATAGGTGTGTTTGATTTTATAACAAACTGCCAGTTTTTGAGCATGTCTGCATCATTTTCGCACCAACCAGTACCGTATGAAAATTATAGTTGCTCTAGTCATGGCTATTGTCAATCTTCTAAATTTTAGCTACTTTTAGTGGATATGTAATGGTATCTAACTGTGATTTCCATGATAAATAGTGCTGTTGAGTATCTTTTCATATGCTTAGTGGCCATTCTTATATCTTATGAAGTGCCTGTTCAAAATTTTTGCCCAATTTTTATTAGCTTTGTCTTTTTTTTGAAAGCATTGAGTTTGAGGTGTTCTTTATAAAGTTTGAATATGAGCCCTTTGTCAGATACATATACTGTATTTTCTTGCAGTCTGTTGCTTCCCTAATGTTCTATTTTGATGAGCATTAGTTTTTAATTTGGATTAAGTTCAATTTATCAATATTTCCTCTTTATGGATAGTGCTTTCGGTCTCCTGTTTACCCCAAAGTTGTAAATGTATTCCACTATATTTTTTTTCTAGAAGCATTATAGTTTTAGCTTTTATGTTTAGTCTATGATCCATTTTGAATTAGTATTTGTGTGTTATATGAGATAGAAATCAAGATTCATTTTTTTTCCATATGGATATTAAGTTACTTTAGCATAATTTGATGAAAAGACTTTCCACTCCTAATTGTGTTCCTTTGGTGTTATTGTCAAAAATCAACTGGCTAAATATTGTCTATTTCTGTACTCTCTATCTTTTCCATTAATTTATTTATATATCTTTATGCCAGTACTGCACTGTCATAATTACTATAGTCTTTTTATATATTTTTAAAAATTATTTTTATTTTCAATTATAGTTGGCATTCAACATCATATTATATTCGTTTCGGTTATACAGAATAGTGGTTAGACATTTAATTTACAAAGTGATCCCACTGGGTTAGTCTAGTACCCACCTGGCACTGTACATAATTATTACAATATTATTGACTATATTCCCTATGCTGTATTTTGCATCCCACGATTATTTTGTAATTGATTACTATACTCTTAAAGCCAGGCAATGTAGGTCCTCTAATTTTTGTCTCCTTTTTCATTATTGCTTTAAGCTATTCTAGGTCATTTGCATTTTCATATAAATTTTAGAATTAGCATGTTGATTTCTACCAAAACAATTTGATAAGATTTCATTTGGATTTTTATTTGTGTGACTCTATAGATCAGTGGGTCACAAAGCGTGGGCTCTTTCAGCAGCATCAGCATCACCAGGAAACTTGTTATAAATGCAAATATTCAGATCTTACCTGGCAACTAATTCTTATACTCTGGGATAGGGCCTTGAAATCTGTGTTTTAAAAAGCATTCCCAGTGACTCTGATGCATGATAAAAGTGTAAGATTTACTGCCAAGGATCAATTTGGGAGAATTAATATCATAGCAATACTGAATTTTCCAATCCACAAACACATTTCTCCTTATTAATTTAAGTCCTCTTTAATTTCTCTCATTAAGCTCTGTAGTTTTAAGAGTATATGTCTTATATATATTATATTTTGCTTAAGTTTGACCAGGGTATTTTATGTTTTCTAATGAGACTGTAAATGGCATTATAACTGCCATTGGCTAACCTTTAGCCACAGTGTATAGTAATGTGGCCAGAACTCTATTTGGTACAGAACTCAAATGATTGGTAGCATTGTGAAAACTAACTAGTTTTAACAGGTATGCAACAACAGGTTGTTTCCAGTAAACTGACATAAGCATTAAGCATAAACAATTGCAGAGATCACAAAAAGAGGGACCATCAGACATTATACTCGCTATGGTCTTGCCAAACATATCTATATTTTCTACAAAAACATCAAACATGGGTGTACAGCTTCTGTATCCAGCTGTCAATTTGGAAGAAAGATAGTGTAACATGCTAAACTACATGAACATAAAATCAGTAAAATTTTGGCTGTGGCAAACTCTACAGGTCAAATGGGCTGGGGTTTGTAAAGAAATAAAAAATGGAGGAGGGACATAGAGATGGAAGAAGATTTAGAACAAATATGAAGATTTTACAAAATGGACAAGTCTAAACTATAACTTATTTTTGGGTGTTAAATTATTTTTTAAAATGTGAGGAAATGATTACTATAAAAGTCAAGTTCAGGGCTGCTTTTGTGGGGAGAGAGGGTTGTACAGTGATGGGGCACATGATTCTGGAGTAGATGGCAAAGTTCTATTTCTTGACCTGGGTGGAATTTACCTTATAATAACCCATTAAGCTATACATTTAATTCTTGTGGTCTTCTGTACATATATTTTATATTACATTAAATAGGTTTTTTCTCCCTTACTATGACAAATCTAGAATCTGAGATTGAAGAGTTTACAAGTTTTAGTAGAACAGTGTTTGCTGATTATAAGAACTAAGGTATGGCCATGGAAATGTTCGTTGACTTGGGCAGGGATACGAGAATGGACAAAGTCAAAGAACTGAAAGCTAAGACCTTGGAAGCCTTTGAAGGTAGAAGTCTGTAATTCAGGTTCTAATCTCTGCCATCAGTGTTGGGGAGTGGACTGGAGGTTGGCAAAGATAATTCTGATGAATGAATAGAAAGAAATATACTTGGGTTGCAAAGGCACTACACTCCTCAGAGCACAAGAAATGGAAGAATATTTTGGAAGGGACTGGGGGAAGGTAGGAGCAGTTGAACCTACTTTCTTTCATGGGTTGTGAGAAAATGAGCACAATTCACTTAAAGGAGAGAAGAGACTCATGATATTTCAGACACAGGCAGATTTCAGTTGTGGCTCTGTGGTAGAGAAAGTTCCTAAGACAACATTAAAAGGTGAAGGATAATTTGCTGACAAAGAAACAAATTCCTGAAACACAGTGGAAAGGGTCAGGAAGGAGGGAAAGAGGGTGTGTGTGTGCGTGTGTGCGTGTGTGCGCATGTGTGCGCATGTGTGCATGTTTGTGCGTGTGTGTGTGTGTGTTGGGGAGGGTACAGAAGAACATAAGAGCGATGTGATTAATAGTAAATTAGAAAGAGGCAAGAGAGGGCTCCTTTTTAGATATTCGAGAATGTAAGTACCATGGAATGATTTGGTGTCACAGTTCTGATTGCTGGGATTACCTAAAATTTACATTGTGGTGCCTTAGGACTGATTATTGCAGTTGCCTCCATCTAATCACTTTGCATATCAACGTTTCTATGGAAGAAGGCTTTCAAAGTTCTGAAGATAGAAGAAACACCTTTTTCTCTAAGAATAGTAGCTCTTACTATAACCTAGAGAAGGAGAATCAGAAGGGCTCCTCCACCCATCCTACCACTGTAAACCACTGGTGATACGTCTGAATCCTGGTTAGCATTGACTTTTTTCCCTTTTATTCCAAGGTTCAATGATACTGGAAAGAAGAGTCTGAGAAGAATAAGACAGGGCCAAGGTAGAAGCATCATACAAAACTAGAAAGGGTTTAGAGATGTGCTTACTCAGATCTTGGCCAGAGAAATATTGATGGGGTCAGTACAGGAGGAATGAATCATCATGAATTCTACCCTGGAGTACCTTGCCTCTCAACAAATGGGGCCTGAGTGTTGGAGCTCATTTGTGTTGTGACAAGGGTATGCAGTAGGATGGAAATCGGGGAGAGAAAAGAAGAGGAAAGTCCTAAATAGTAGAAGAAAAGGAATAGGCAGTATAATAGCAAATTTAGAAACTTTCTTATTATGAAATACATTTATTTCTTAAACTATAAAATAATTTTAGAATACCTTATCTTATTGTTTTAAAATAAAAATTATAAAGTAAACATATTTAAAAACACACATACCACAGCATTGCCATACTTTTTATTCTACATAGCACCAAAACTATGTTTTTAAAGTATTAAATAAAAATACAATTCAACTATTAATACTGTGTTACATGTTACAACCCAGTTGTATATTTTAAAGTTTCCTTGGACACTTGATAGAGTTAAATTTATATAAAATTATAAAATTTTAAGTTTTATATAAAATAAGGGCAAATAAGCAAGCAGAGCATGATTCAGATAGGACCAAGATATTCAGTGTTTCTCATACTTTTCCACCAAAGCATCCATACTGGAACGGGGCCTGGGGAAATGTCCTGCTATAAGTCCAAACTTTCTAAATGTTGTTTTATTTTTTTTATTATTATTTCACTTAAAAATTTATGTGATTTTTGTTATATTCTATAATTTGTTCATTTATTTTATTATAAAAATGTTTTAAATTGGTTTCTGTGGAGTAAAATGAACACTTTGGAAGATGCATAATATCTATTCTAAGGTTTCATGTATCTCTGAGTACAAGCTGAGAAACAAGCATTATAAAAACATGCTATTTGAGTATTCTCCTTGTATATTCTTACCTCCATAGTAGGTGGAGTCTTTCTTGTTCTTCTAATCCAAGCTATAAAGAAAAATAATATTTAAATGTAAGTTTTCCATAATTTGCACAAACATTTCATTCACATATGCGTAGTAGAAATATTTGTTGAGCACCTGTTATATATTGTTTTACGCACTAACGGACAACAGGGAACAGAACATGAATTCCCTCTCTACTATAGCTTCTACACTAGTGAAAGTATAGAAAAGAAACACACAAACATATGATGTCAGAAGGCGATTTGTATCATAAAAAAATACAATAGTTTGGGAGGATAGAGAGTGGACATTTTCATATCTAAAGGTGTACCTCATATAATCATTTTAATCAAGTTAGTGTATGTAAGGCATACAGGCCAAATCACAATACAGTAAACTTCAAGGCAATATCAAAATTATATATCATGAAAATTTGAATTAGTTATTGCTTAATTTATAAAGGAAGGAACACAGAAAGTTTTAATTTACAGAGACTTCTCTTCTACTCTGTTCTAGCAAGCAGCCTAACTCCTATGGTTGGTATCAGGTATTAACTCCAACACTTGGGAGATGAGCTGCAGAGCAGAAGGAGCTTGTATTTGTTAAATACCTACTGAGCACTGCACTAGACACTTTATAGCAATATGAAGGGAGTGGGGCAAATGCCCCTACTGAAGTGCATCGGAATCACTGATATCAGAAAGAAGGCTCTGAGAAGAGCATAAAGAATGATGTGATTAATAGTACATTAGAAAAGAGGCAAGAAAGAGCTCTTTTCTAGATATTTAAGAATGTGAGCACCATGGATGGAATGACTTGGTCTCAACTGTTCTGACTGAAGCTTGTTTGAGATGTTGGGATCTCAAAGTGCTTAGGAGAGTAGAGGCACATTTTTGGGGTTCAAATCCCAACTCATCACTTACTTGAGGCAAGTTATTTAATTTTCTAGGCATCAGATTTCCCATGTATAAAATATAAATTATAACTATATTTTAGGGTTGTTATTAAAGATATATGAAATAGTATATATAAATTCTTAGCTCAGAGTCTGGCATACAGTAAGTATACACGTTTAAGTTGTTACTACCATTAGCACTATTATTCAGCAAATCTATATTTTTAATAGCAAACTCAAAAAAAGCAAAGATCAATAATATCTGTTTGGCCTATGAAGATATAAAGGAAACTGAAGAAATATACTGTAGGGACTCAATAATATCTGTTTGGCCTATGAAGATATAAAGGAAACTGAAGAAATATACTGTAGGGACTATGTCTTTAAAAAGTAAAAAACCATGATTTTATTATGTTAGTTGATTCAATCTTCATTACAAAATTGTTAGGTATCCTTATTTGATAGAGAAATTAAATAAGTTTTCCAAATTAAGTCGTAATGGTGGGATTTGAATCCAGATCCAACCCTGTCTCTGGGTCAAAAAACCATCCATGCTCCACCAAGCAGTCTCTCGAATTTTGGTAAGCAACAAGCAAAAGACAGTAAACCAGGAAGAGAAATAGGTTGTGAAACTTAACTTCATGTAAGGAAATAAGAATTACTGATCTCATTTTACAAACTGGAAACTGATTAAGCAACTGTCTAAACTCACGTGACTAGTGAGTGGCAGACTGGGAATCAAATTCTGCACTGGCTCTAAAATCTGAACAACTCCACCAGCTTGCCTCCTGTCATCCAAGGTCCTGCCCTCATACAAGCCCAGTAGTGAATGAATGGCTGTTGGGGCAGAAATAACAGCAGTCAACTGCTGTCCTGGAATTAATTACTTTTTTTCTGCTCTATTGTCTCTTGCACTGATCCCATACCTCTATTTTTAATATAGTCCAGCATTTTGCTTTCTCTACTCTTGTTTCTGAACTTCTATCCCTAATTACTCTTTTCTGCATTGTCTTTCTTATTAGCTTCCACTCCAATTTGGTCCATTTCTAGCCACAACTTGCATAAGTTTTATATTCTTTGTTAGACTGTAAGGTTGTCAATCTATCCATGGGAGATTTATTTCCCTACCCCCTAAATGCCTTGAAAGAGTAGGTATTTCATACGGCTCTTGAACAAATATTTTCACTATAAAATAATTCCACTATAAAAATACTTGTTTTAATGGGAGTTTTGACCTGTATTAGAAAATCCAGCTTAGTAATAGCAAGATTCCTCTGTGCAATCAAGGAAAGAAGTGGTTTACAGACTTTTTCAACTGCCTCTTTATGGTCAAAATAAAAATTACTTACCTATATTTATAGGCATTTTTTTCTCAGAAAGAAGCTTCTTTTAAAATAATTCAACATGAGCCATATAACTCTAAAAGATTTTAAATGGTATATCTTCAGTTTTAATCTAGATTAGAAACTTAATCTAGATCAGAAAAATCACTGGTAGGGCAGGGATTGGCAAACTACAGCCTGCAAACCAAATTCAGCCAACAGCTTGTTTTTACACTTTTAAATGGTTAAAATAATCAAACAAAAAAAATTTCACGACACATGAAAATTTAGATTCAAGTTTTGATGTTCACAAATAAAGTTTTATTGGAACACTGGCACACTTGTTTACATATTGTCTATGGCTGCTTTTGTGTGACAACAGCAGAGTTGAGTAGTTGGAACAGACCATATGACCAACAAAGCCTACCATATTCACCATTCAACCCTTTAAAGAAAACGTTTGCCTATACTAGGGTTACCATTAAGTAAGTATAAGCCTTTTAGCAATAACTGTATATCTTGATTCAAAGACTTTCATAGTACTTATGATAAACATTAAGTATTACACTTTTTACTAATGATTACCATGTTAGATCTAGCATCTATGAATGCATATTGTTGGCATTAGAGCCTGCTGAAAAAGTATGGGTGGTACAACGCACATTTACTATCGCCATGAGTATAAAAACTCAAAACAACAATTTGTCTTATTGATGAGTTTACTAAACAGCATTTTCAGGTTTTTTTTTTTTTTTTTGGTAAAGTTGGAAAAAGAAAACTTCTTCAATAGAATGTAAATAATTTTTAAAAATCCCAAGGTAGATTAATTGGTTGAGGAAACCCTGATATTGTGTCTTTTAAAGCTTATTGGTTTTATATACGTTTATAAAATTCATTACACATGTAAGAATGTAACATCATTCAGATAATGTATTAAGTACCACCTAGACTATTCACTCTCATGGGACACTATTTTCTAAGAAAAGCTATAAAGGATTCCTTTAGCTTTGCTTTAAATGGCTGTTTAATCTAGACAGATAAATGCAACTGCTGAAATAAATTTGTATGTTTATAATTCTACAATAACTAGATACTTGAAATATCTTCTTGAGATGATGATTGATGCCCATTCTTTGTTATGCATCCAATAAAGGTTATGACTGGAAAATTTTAACTTGACCACTTATTTATGTAATTATCCCTGGTTTCCCGCTCACTACATACAGCAAAACAAAGGAGATATCCTGTTAAAGGTTGGCAAAGTTTAGTAGGAGAGATGAATAAAAATAAGCAATTTATCAAATCATTAAATTTCTTTTCTTTTTTTTTAATCCCAGAACAATCTGGAACTGAATGTCTATCCAATTATAAATTATATAATGATTTTGCCATTGCTAATTGTATCTGTATGGTGGGTTCTATATCAGTCTTCATTATAATGTAACCATTGTTTGAAAAGAAATTAGCAAGATAACTGGACAGTTTATGCCTTAAGATCCTAGCATTCTTTCATCAATGTTCATTTGCATTCTCATCAGTATGCATGAGATTTTCATTGAACTTTAATACCCTTATTGGAACATAACATAATATAATGAACATAAAAGTGAGCAAGCAAATTAAAGCTCCCACTAATCATGAAAAAAGACTAGAAGAAGCAGGCAGAAAAATACTTCATGAAGCATACATTCTTCAAATTTCCACAGGCTAAGATACTTTTAGAGTATTGCCAATAGGGGTTAAGGTAAATGAAACCTTTATCTCCAGATTCAGTAGGTGACCACTAAAAACTAAAATTGTAGAAAGGTTACGAACAGTCTGTTCCCCAAACATATATCAGAAATATATGTTGTTTATATAAGGAAAATATGACATTGTAATAAAGCTTCATCTTTTAAAAAATAATCTTTGCCAGTTCTGAATGTTGATATATCATAAAGAACTATAAAAATCAAAAATCCACATTTTTAATTGTGAAAATTCTTCAAATGATATATTATGAAAGGAGTAATTTTCCGATTGTTGACCCTGAAGCATATCTTAAAGATATTATTAGATTTTGTTGGCACATTCAAGTTACAAATTTTGTGATGTTCATGGCTATTTCTGTTCTTTTTTTCTTAATGAACTTTATTGAGCTATAATTTATATAATACAGTGAAACCATTTTAAGTATGCAATTCCCTGAGTTTTCACAAATGTGTACAACCTTGTGACCAGCACCTCACTCAGTATATAGAACATTTCCAACACCCTCAAAAGTTCTCTAGTATCTCACTACATATAAACATCCACTTAACCCACTCACAACCCCCAATGAATATATTTTCTGTCATTATTGATTAGTTCTGCCTTTTCTACCATTTCATATAAATGGGGTTCTTATAGTATGTACTCTTTCGCATCTTGCTTATTTTACTCAACATATGTTTTCAAGGTCATTTATGTTACTGTGTGTAGAGAACAGACTCTTAAGGTAGCCTCCACAACCCCCACATCTTAGTATTCAGGCCTTTGTATGATCTCTTCTTTTTGAGTGAAGGTAGAACCTGTATCTTATTTCTAACTATGAAAATATAGCCAAGGTGATGGGATATATGTGAATATATATAATTCATTACTTGCATCAAGAATACAGAATTATTAGTCTTAGATTAAACTCTCCTCCAGACCCACCTAACAAATCTTAAAAGCAAGTACTGAAAAGATCAAACTGCTTCCAAGTAACTTAACTGTCTTAGAACAAAGCTCAAGAACATATATATGAATACAAAAATATCCAGTATCCAAATAGGCAAAAATTTGAAATGTCTGATATCCAGTCAGAAATGGCTGAACAAACAAAGAAAAAGGAAAACACTTTGCATATTGAGGTGAAAGGAATCAACTAACCAAAACAAATTGAAAACAGACACAGATGGTAGAATCAGTAGATAAGAACATTAAAAGTTATAATTGTATTCCACAAATGCGAAAAGCTAGAGGAAAAATAAAACATGTTAAGAAGAGACCTGAAAGACATAAAACAGACCCATGTCAAACTTGTAGAGATGAAAACTACAATGTCTAAAATGAAAAATACTGTAGATGGATTAATAGGAATTTGACACTGTAAAAGAAAAGACTAGTGAACTTGAAGATAAAGCAAGAGAAACTACACAAAATGAAACTCAAAGAGAAAAAAGTCTCCACAAATGAACAGAGAGCATCTATGAGCTGTGAGACTTCAAGTAACCTAAAATTATAAATGAGGTACCCAAAAAAGAAGACAGAAAAGGGCACAGGTAAAAAAACGAAGAAATGATGGCAAATTTTTCCAAATTTGATGGAAACTGTAAATCCACAGGTCTAAGAAGCTCAAGAAACTTTAAACACAAGAGACTACATCATGTTATATCATAATTAAATTTCTTGAAGCCAGTAAAAAAAAAAAAAAGAAAGAAAGAGAAACTTTAATATAGCCAAAGAAGAAAATACACATTACATACAGAGGGCTAAAGATAAGCATGACAACAGATTTCGTAACAGAAACTGTGTAAAGTAGAACATCTTTAACTACTGAAAGAAAAAAAAAAGTATCAACCTAGAATACTATATCCAGAGAAATATCTTTAAAAATATATTTCATACATATAAAAGCTGAAAGCAGACTTACATTTAAAGAAATATTAAAAGAAGCCTTACAGATTAAAAGAAGATGATTCCAGAAGGAAATCTGTATATACAAAAAGGAATGAAGAGCATTACAAATAGTAATAATATGGATAAATATGTCATGTTTTTCTAAGTAATTAAATATCTCTAAATGCTAGTTCGCTGTTTAAATTAAAATAACAATGTAGTGTGTTGTTTGTAACACAAATAGAACTAAAATATATGACAATCACAACAGAAATATGAGAAAGGAAAACTGATGGTATACTTTTATAAGATTCTTGTACTCTATATGAAGTGGAATAATCAATCACATAAAGACTCTGATGTGTTGAAGATATAGTCTATAAAATCTAAAGCAACCACGAAAATAACAAAGGGAATAACCTACAAAGGGAAATAAAATTAATCATAAACAATAGCTTCAGCTGCCATAACAAAGCACCACAGATTGGGTAGCTTAATAAACAGAAATTAATTTTTTTACATTCCTGGAAGCTAGAAGTCTGAGATCATGGTCTTGGCAAGACTGGTTTCTTCTGAGGCTTCTGAGGCCTCTGTTTTCAGATGGCTGCCTTTTCTCTGTGTCTTCACATGGTCTTCCCTCTGCACATGTCTGTGTCCTAATCTCCTCTTCTAATAAGGACACCAGTCATATTGGATTAAGTCTTATCCCAAGGACCTAATTTTAACTTAATCACCTCTTAAGAGATCCTATCTCCAAATTCAGTCTCCATATACTGTCTGAGGTACTAGGGGGTAAGATTTCATTCAATATAGAACGTGGGGGATACAATTCAGCCATAACAACTAGGAATGAGAGAGGTAACATCACTACAGCTTCAAAAGTATTAAAAAGATAAATAAGGGGATATTATGGTTGATTTTATGCCAACAAATTTGGAAACTTAGATGAAATGGAAAGATTTTTTTAAAGATACAACCTACCAAAGGCCACTCAAGAAGAAATAGATAACCTGAATATCCTAAATCTAATAAAGAAATTGAATTTGTTGTTAAAATCCCCAGGCCCCAATCACTTTACTGGTGAAGTCTATCAAATATTTAAAGAAGTAATATTAACTGTATATAAACTCTTACAGAATGCTGGAGAAGGAATATGTCCAAACTTGTTTCATGAGATCGGCTTTACCCTGATACTGAAACCAAGCAAAGATATCACAAGAAAAGAAAATTGCTAACTAGCTAACCAGTATCTCTCAAGAATATAGATGTAAAAATTCTAAATAAAATTTTAGATAATCCAATCAACAACATATAAAAAAGAGCAATATATCAGGAACAAGGCAAGATTGTCCATTCTTCTCTCTTCTAGTCAACAGTGTACTGGAGGTTCTAGCTAGTACAAACAGGCAAGATTTAAAAAAAAAGTTAAAAGGCATCCAGGTTGGAAGGAAAAAAGCAAAATGTCTTTATTCACAGACAACATGAACTTCTATGTAGAAAATCTGATGGAACTGACAAAAAAAAAAAAAAAAAACCTACTATAATTAATAACCCACTTTAGCGAAGTCACAGGATATAAAATCAATATACAAAACTATTGCATATTTATATGATAGCAACAAAGACTCAAACTGAAAAAAACATTATCATTTATAATAGTATCAACAATATGAAATACTTAGGGATAAATCTGACAAAAGATGTGTAATATCTGTACAATGAAAACTATAAACTCTAAGGAAATTAAAGGCTTAAATTAAATAAAGAGAAATACAATGTCCAGAGGTGATAAGATCCTTACTGTTGATGTCAGTTCTTTGCAAAGTGATCTATAGATTTAATACAATCTCAACCAAAATTCCAGGAAGCATTTTTGTAGAAATTAACAAGACGGTTCTAAAATCCATGTAAAAATGCAAAGGACCTAGGACAGGCAAAAAAAAACTTCAAAAAAGAATAATGAAGTTGGAAGAGTAACTACCTGATAATCAAGACTTACAAAATGTACAGCTATGAAGGAACTGAGACCTTCAGTCAAACAGCCAGGAAGGACCTGAAGCTAGGCAATAGGCATTTGAGTGAGCCTGGAAGTAGATCTTCTATGGTCTGATAATAGCCACATGAATGAGCTTGAAAGTGGATGATCCCTGAGAGAAGCTTTGGAGAGACCCTGAGCCAAAATATCCACCTCAGGCATCCTAGGTTCCTGACCCATGGAATTTCTAAGATAATAAAATTTGCTGTTTTAGGCTTCCCTCTAACTTTTGGGGTGATTTGTCATGCAGCAGTAGATAACTAATACATATTGCTAACCTATTATCTGATGAAGGAGATTGCCATAAACTCTCAGTAATTCCCAGCCAAGCAATTTCATTGAACAGTAGGTCCAAAGACTATGGGTGGTGCACAAGTTAACAAGAGAAACATCTAGAGTCATATAATCATAGAACATTAGAGATGGAACCTTAAGGATATTGAATCAAGCCTTTTATTTTCACAGATAAAAACAGAGAGGTAAATTGATATGCCCCAAATGATGAAGATAGTAAATGCCCACTGAAAGACCTGAACATAACCTAAGTCTTATGATACTGGGACAAGGATAGCATCATGTCCTGTCCATTATTTTACAAAGCTTACTTTAAAAATTCTTGGTGGGGTGTTCCTGTGGCCTGAAAATATGCTCACTAATTAAAAGTACATATGACATTTTATACTGAGATGTCATTAATTGCGTAATGATAGCAAGGTATGGTCTAGTATATCTAAAAAGTAATTTTTATCTGACTTTAAGCTTGACTTTCCATTTAAAAGAAATACTGGATCAGGGCCCTTCTGTCTTTTCCTACTATATTCTGCTTTGGATGTATTGTAGGTTTTGCATTAATAATATTTATTACTGTTAACATAAAACAAGTTTATGTATTTATTTTAACTAAAAAAAATTTTTTTGTTTTAGGCGAGGCAACTTTTGGTTGACCTTACAGATTGCAAGGACCTTGTCAGCTTACAATCCCTTATTTTTAAATTTTTATGCCTACAGCACCTGGTCTTCCTAAGTGGTCTCCCATCCAAGTACTAACCAGGCCTGACCCTGCTTAGTTTCCAAGATCAGATAGGATTGGGCTTGTTCAGGGTGGCATGGCCGTAGACAAAAACAAGTTTAAATTTACCAAAAACAACAAAAAAGGAACAAAAATGGAAGACAAATGTCATCTGAATTACAGAGACATAGCTTTTGAGAGTTTCTATGTAAGAACTACACATGATGTCATGGATTATATTTAAAAGTGTCCCCAAAACTTTATAAGACTGTTCAGAAACTAGTACTAAACTATCTTGCACAGCTGAACTGCTGAGTATTCTATGTGTTTGGAACCAGTTGCTTTGGTGTGCTGTTCCATGTATTTCTTTTTAAAATGGACTATTTCCAACAAGTCAGCAAAGTCTCTAAAATGTCTCTACCTTATGTACTTTCAATTTGAAATGCATTCATTCAACAAATACTGATTAAGCTTGCACTTATTTTATATTAATTGCTGAGGTAGGCCCTGAGACCACAAGGATGAACAAGATAAAGACCCTATCTAAAGAATCTTTAAGCCCAGGGAGAGGAGGTAGATAAGTAAACAGGGAATACTTTACAACATATATAGTGTTATGCTTGGGGGAGGCATAAAGTGGAATGAAAACAAAAAAAGGAATATTCCACTTAGCACAAGGGGGTGAGGGGGTGGGATCAGAAAAGGTTTCCTAAGGAATCAATGTCTACTTTAAATCTTAAAGGATAAGTACAAATTAGCCAGGTTGTTAATGAGGTAGGCAATATAATCTAATATTAAGAGTAGAGACTTTGGAGACAGATCATTGGGTTCAAATCTTGGCTGTAGCTGCTGTTTATACTTAGGAAGTTATTTAACCACTGCTTCATTTGGATGAATCAAAAGAGGATTTACACAAGTTCTCACTACCACATCTACCTAATCTACCTGCATCTATGCCCATATACTCTACTTTTCTGCTATTACTACTAGTGAACTTTCCATGGTCTTGTCAAAGGCCAAGTCTTCCACACATGGACCAGATCCTGACCCACCATGTCTTCTCAAGAATTTTCTCTCTCCTGAATCATTAGTACTTCCTTTTCAACTTGATCTTTCCTATCACTATGACAAAATTCAGTTACTTCTCTTGTCTTTAAAACAAAACAAAACAAATCAAAACAAAATATAAATTACTCTCTTGACTCTACTTTCCTCTCCAGACACTGCCTCAATACTTGCCTTTCTTTACAGATAAATTCCTTATAAGCATTGTCTACACTCATTCTCTCTAAATTCTCTCTTGCCATTCTTTTTTCCTATCAGTTTTTGTTCCTAACATTCTACAGAACTATTTTGGTCAGGATCACTGATTTCTCTTCTTAAAACAAAGAGTTAATTCTCAGTCTTCAGTTGACATGATTGATCACTTCTTGACATTTGGCTTCCAGTACATGACATTTTTTTTCTCCTACTTTCCTGGAAGCTCCATTTTTGTCTTTTCTTGTCTCTAAACCTTGGAGTAGCCTAGGGGGTCAGTCTTTGAACTTCTCCTTTTCTGTTTACACTCATTCCCTTTGTGATCTCATCCATTCTCCAGCCCGAAATACTACTTATTTGCTGTCAACTCCCAAATTTTATTTGTAACCCAAACTTTTCCAGTAAGTTCTTATTTTATATATAACTTAATATATCTACTTGAGTGTCTAATAGGCATCTCAAACTTGCCATTTCCAAAATTGATCTCATTTCCCCCCTAAATTTGCTCCTCCCGCAGTCTTTTCTCAGTCGACAGCACCTCCATTTTTCCAGGTGAGGCCCCAAAGCTTAAGAGTCATCACTAACTGCTCTCTTTTTCTCACATTCCACATCCAATACGCCAACAAATCTCATGACTCTACTTTTACAACAGATCAGAATGCAACTACTTCTTTCCATGTCCACTGTCACTCTGGTCCAAGTCACAATTATGTCTTGCCTGAATTATTACAAAAGCCTCCTGTCTCCATGTTTTGCCTATGCCTCCTCTCCTCAGTTTTTTTTTTTTTATATTGCAGCAGCCAGAGTGATCCTCTTGACTACAACTCTTGTGACTACTCTTTTCAAACAAGCCATAAGGCCCTGCAAGATTGGGCATCCTGTTACTTTACTAACCTTATCTATTACTTCCCCTCTGGTTCTATTGCAGTCACACTGGCTTCCTTGTTGTTCCTTAAACACCTGAGCATGCTCCTGCCTTAGGGCTTTTACACTTGCTCTCCAGGAATGTGCCTCTGCTACTTATCTGCAGGGTGAGCTTCTTCTGCTTTTATTCAAAAGTCATCTTTTCAGCAAGGTTATTTCTTTACACTTTTTAAAACTGCAAAACCCTCCTCAACATTCTCTATTCCTTTTCTCTGTTTTATTTTCTGTGGCCATTAATATACTATACAGTTAGTTATCTGGTTTGTTGTCTTTCTCCCTCCTATTCTCCCACTCCATGATGGGAACTCCATGAATACAGAGGTCCTCAATAGATGTTTACTAAATAAATGAATGTAAAGGGAAAACTGTCTAATACATATTGTGGCAGGATATGCATGCAGCTTGTGGGTACCTGTAACTGTATTCTGCTACTAATAGTTCAAGAATAGAATATTCATCTGTACCTGAAAATTCATTTCAGATTCATTTGGTATTGACACTATTTAATTTAAAAGTTTTTTTTTTTCTCTTTCCTTTGCTGTATACAGTGTTTTGTATGTTTACTTATATTTTAATTTACTTTTTTTCACAATATGAAGGTCTTATTTTTTACAATTAATTGATATGTAACACTATAAAAATAATTTTAGTTTCAGTGTTTGGTTGATAGAGTTGTTTTAAGGGTATGTCTCATGGGATAGTTATGCTGAATTACTAGATCAAGACAGAGCCATAAAAAGCATTAGAACTTCATTCTAATTCTCTAAAAGTCTCAAAGGCTGAAATATGAGTCATTACTCATTTGTTTATTTATAACTTAATTTATTTCTATAAACATTTTAATTCTATACTGTTATTGGAAAAAATGATAAAATAGGTTCATTATAAGAAGGCACAACCATTATTTGAGAATTGCAAATGTAGCTTATAACATTGGAAAGTCTGTTAAAATAAGAAAGCTCAATTATTCCTCCTAGAAGTGACCAGTTTACATTCTGTATTTCTCAAAAAGTCTCTGGTATCTACCTATTTTTATGTTCTTTTCTCATAGTTCTAGTTTTTTCATAGGTAATAAGAAGAAACAGGAAAGATATCAGGAAAATATTTACACTGATATGATGGCATAAAAGGAACTTAATGCCTATAAGCTATCATATATAAGGTATCATGCCACACCCATGAGGAAGAAGTGGGTCTACTGCTTACAGTGTGCAGCTGTATAACCTAGGCCATTTATCTATGCATTCTAGACCTTAGGTTCCCTATGTATTAAATGGGTAGAATTTTACCATCTACCTTATAGGATTGTTGAGATGATTAAACAGTAAAATGCTTAGAAAAGCAAGGGCATAATACCAGGTATATAGGTAAACACTTGGTAAGTGTTAAGTGATTTTTAACATAGGTATTGGTATTTTAGTTAAGGTCCTTTTTGTTGCAAATAACAAAAACTAACTCAGGGTACATTTCATATATTCAATATATATTTATTAAGCACTCACTATGTGCCTCCCTATGTGCCAGGCACTAGGCTAAGAACTGGTAAGGAAAAAGGGAAAATTTATAACATGGATATGGGTACCTAGAACTCAAAGGCAGACTTGCAGTTGAGCTACATTCAGAATAAAATGGAACCGGGAATTGGAAAGCTGCTAAAAACCTAGTGAATATTCTCTGTCTTGCTATACACTTCTCTTGGCAGACTGGTTTCTGTTTTCTTCTTAGAAGATCAGCTTTTTCTACAACAAAGCTTAGACAGTAGATTGAAAGACAGCCACCCACAAGCTACCAAGTTCAAATGTTACTGTTCCAACCATTCTGAGAGACTGACTGCTACTGTTCTATCTCTCTTTGATCTTTTACCTTAATTCCAAAGTTTGATAGGGATCAAGTGTCCATCCTTGTCAAAACAGGGGGTCAGCTATCAGAGTCACTGTAAGTTGAACAGGTACTTCAAATGGTATCTACAGAAGTATTATCCACAATTTATAAAAGAGAAACGTAAGACTGAGAAGTATGAGTTACTTTCCCAAGTTCATATGGGTAGTGAGTGACAGAAACAAGACTGAAACCCTGCCTGGGGTTGTGCTAGTGTAGGGTCAGCACATGAAAGTGAGTGTCTCTTTCAATTTTGTACCTTTGGAGCTTTGCTGGCCCTAGTCCCAGCTCTGCTAATGTTTAATAGGTCTTTTCACTACACATGTGTTCCCTTACTGAAATGTGGCACCTTCACAACTTTCAAAGAAATGCAATGTTTAACAAAAGTTTCATGGATTCAGATTTTTAAATTTTTTTGCAAAGGAATAAACATGTAATTACATGAGCTCTTATTGATTTGGTATATAGTTAAACAATTTGCCCTCTAGAAGATATTACTAAAAGCAGAAACTTACCTTCCCATTCTGCCGGGATATTCCCTACTTCATAGTCTACTTCTCTTTGATTTGCTGCTTCTACAATTCTTTTCTCTCGAATAGTTTGTCCTATAAGACAAAAGCAATTATTACATTTTTAAATGAATTCATGATACAGCAGTTACTAGACGTAATATTTTCTTTTTGGATATTGTTCACTTTCTTATGTAATAGAATAGGAAAAAGAATAGATTCCACTTAGAATTAGGTATGCTAGAAAAAGTAATTTCTAAATTACTGCAAAAATTTTAATTTCCTACTTGCAGATTCAACTACTTTTGGTAGAACAAATCTAGATTCTGTGTACAGAAAAAGAGCAACCATTTAATCTATAGGGCAGATAAAATCTGTAAGTCAATAAAAAAAATTGAATAATTGACAGTGTTCCACTCTCTCCAACTCTGCAAGTACATATATTAGAGGTGCTACTTCCTAAGGAAATTGATACTGATGACCCCTACTAAGTCTGTAATGAACCACAAGACCCTGCTGCCACCTTGTCCCCTTGTACAAGGGCAAACCCAAGGGAACCAAGTCATGGTTTATGATCTAAGGTCCCTCTGAGGAAGTAGCCCTCAAGGGCATCTCAATAAAGAGGTAACAAAAACTAGTGAGTTTTGGGAATGGTGCCCCAGGTGTGAGATCAATCAATATATGGAGCAGGATGGTAGCAATGTAGAAATCTTGAGGCAGAGAGAGCAGTAAAGAAAAAGGTGGAGAGGGGTCAAGAATGGGATGAGAATACCTGTAGCTTACATTTCTCAATAATAAAAAGTTGATTAGTGTGTATTTTAAGTTCATATGAAAGGCATAAAAATATTTGGCATTTTTTCCTGTTTCTGAAAGTCTTGATTATAGTCTTCCAAGTAGGTTTGTCAAAATGGTGGTTTCCAAACATGTTTTTTTTTTTTTTTTTCATTAAACCTTGAGCCTGGGGAAAACATGTATGCTTTCTACTTCCCATTAGTTAACAATTGTGCCTGCCTGCTCCAGGGAATGCAAACTGACACAAAGAAGACAATGGTTAGGTAATGATGAGGGGAGAAGCATGGCTTAACAATGATCAGACCAGACAGGGAGAGAATTTGGGGCCTTACAAAATACTACTTTCTCTTCTCACTCCTAGGCCAAGCTTACATTATGCTAAATAGACTGGGAGATATGATTATTGAAATTGACCTTGTTGCTAGCAAATCTCTCTGTTACAATACCTAAAAATTCTTTCAATTGCAGACAAGGAAACTCCTGGGAATGACTATGCAGGAAAAGGGAAGCTATAAAAGGATAGTTTAAGAATACTGAGTGATTAAGTTTTATTTCCTCTTCTTAGTAATAGTAAGTGAAAGGCTGGGATTTTATAGATAAGCTATTAATAGCTAATAACTCAGAAGAATGGGGTCAGGGAAGCTCTGCATTTCATAGTGGGCTCTTTAAATCAGGCTGATTTAATCCTAACACAGAGGTTCTCTAAGTTTTATAAAGAAGCATTACCTTTTGCTTATCTTATGCAATAAATTTATAGTAGGGCTACGGATTACTAGTAAAGTCCCTAGGTTTTAGGGACAAGGGTCAGGATAAAAAGAGTCCATAACAATGACAGCTGCATTATTCTCATAGCAGAGGCTCAATATATGTACATGTATTTTTACTAAAATGCCATTTATATCCACATACAGAAGCAAATTGTAATAACAAGAGTTACCATAAATTTAGCATATACTAAAGTATGATGTTTACATGGCAATTTTCAAAATGTCTGAAAGAGTCAAAATTTCTTCACATAGTCCTTTTCTAAATGCCAGGATGTAAGTATGTCTTTTTAGCAATAACAAGTATAGACAGGAAAACTATTGTATAAAATACAAAATGCTAACAAGTGGGCTTCTGAAAGTATGTGTGTATTTTATAAGCTTATAAACGTACATCAGTAGTAGTGGGGAGAGGAGAGAAGGGCCTACCATTCCCAGTAGCGTCACTAAATGCATATATATTCCCAGTATATCTATATGTCTGTGACACAAAAAATTAACTTTTATTCCTACCCTCATGTCTAAACACTTCATTTAAGATATCTTAAGATTTTTAAATACCAAAAGTCAAATGTATTTGTGTGTATACAGAAAAACAAGAAGAGTAATTTGTGAGTTTAATTAATTCCTTGATAATCAATGAAAAAAGCCATTGTTTACAAATAGATTACATCAAAGATGTATGAAAAATGTGCATATCTTTAGAAATGCAAAATAGGACCATTAGTTTATTAAATAAACTCTGTAATCAGATATGGGTCCACCCAAAATAAATTGTTTTAAAACTACTCTGTTTTTTGAAAAATATCCTACTTGTACAATTTTAATGAATTGGGAATAAAATTTATGGCTCCCACTGAGTAACTGTGCACTTACTCATACTAATACACTTTCAATAGTTATAAAGACAATCCTACCTGTCACAGCAAAAAAATTTTTATCTAGTAAACAGAGAAAATTTAAGTGCCTGTTCAAGTGTCAAAATGTTAGGATTTAATTTGTGTTTAAAAATTAACTTAATAGCAAAAACATTTAATCTAATATATGTATAGGTTTAATAAGAATAATACAAGAATAAACAACTGACGGTGGTGAACTCAATGAGTATTGAGTAAAACAGTGCATAATTGTTTAACTTAGTATTAAACAATATTAGACTTAATTAAACAGTCAAAAGTTTGAATTCAGGTACATAATAGTGGTCAATGGGACATGGATTTAAAGACTGTAGTACAAGTAACAGTATTATTTCCCAAATTTAAAACATTTTGAAGCTAGTTGCCATTTAGCCAATTGCCCTAGGAGGATAGCAGATTTCTTATTCCTTTGTTTAGAAAAATATGGAACTCATTTAGTTAAAAGAAGAAAAGGTGTGCTCCCTGGGTATTGGACAGATTTAGGTAAGAGACAGATCTCACCTGTTGTACTGGACTTCTGGCATAGAGTATGGGAGGGAACCCTGTACACAGATACGTGAAGGAGGATTTAAAGCAGAGAGTCCTAAACTTCAGTCATTCACATACAAGTTTTGCAATTTTTGTCATGCCATACAGTATTATATCCCTAACATTTTTAATTTGGCTTGCTTTTTTCTTCAATATTCACTTTTACCTTATCCTAAAAGTACTCATGAAATCACTGACTTAATATACTAGCTGTATTTTGTGTTCAAACACACATAAAATAGACATATATCTTAAAAATTTAACAAGTTGTCTTTGTTCCCATGAGCTCATCATGCAGACTGCACTCTGGAAACCACACTGGTCTAAAGAGACAGGCCCAGCAACACATATGGTGATACAGAGCACAGGAACCAACACAGCAGTAAGAAATTCCTGTGGATGGGAAGTAGCTGAATAAAGTCTTTGTTAACAGATAGGAAAATCAAGGTCTTGCTTGGATTATGTTTACCCTGCATTTTATAAAATCCTATGTTATGTACAACAATCTTAGGTTTGAAAGAAGAGAGCGCAGGTCTTAGAATTCCAAGCACGATCAAAAGAAAAAAAAAAAAAGCAAAAATTTATGGCATGTTTACCATGTGCCAGACGTTAAACTAAGTTTTAACTTTGTATGGGTAATTTCACTTATACTTGACAATTTTATAAGGTGCTATTACTACTTCATTTTATAAGTAAAAAGACCAAGACTGGAAAGAACTTAGACATCTGCCTGAGGTCATACACTAACCAATAGGAAGGAGGATTTGAACATAGACCTTCTGACTCCTTGCCCTGGACACTGAGCTATGCTGCCAGACTTTTAGACATTTACAAATGTCACATCTGCAAACATACTACATCTCAGTTAGTAAAATTCAAGGCCCAAGCTAACAGGAAAGGTAACTGCCATTTTCCAGAAGACTGAAAATCTACTATTTCTCTTCAAAAAGGAAAAACCACTGCCTCTCATTAGGGTATTTTCAGAATGTAGAAAACACATCTTAAATCATTTAAGGTATCAATCCTGATAATCACTTAACTTTCAATAAATACTCACTGAAGAAAATCTGGAAAATATATACAGAAAAGAGAAAAAAAATAAAAATCATCTATAACCTCACCACACCAAAAATCATATTATTAATGCTTTATTGTATTTCTTTTCAGTATACAGATTATAAATACACAAATGCTTACACATACATACACATATGTGTAACATTAAAGTTAAACATTTGTCCCTTCCTACTATATAGAAAGTGTGGTTTCTCATGTTGTTATCCTATAACTTAAAAAAATTAATATTCAGTTTCCAAACATGTTAGTATTCTCAGGAAGAAACTCTTATATAAGTGTATAAGGTAACATTCCTTTTGTTTAGTTGTGTTTTAAATGTAAAGAAGAAAAAAGATCTTGCCTTAAGAATAGGCAACAAAGTAAGTTAAAAAAATGCTAAAGAAAAATTCATGCCAATTAGAGGACAAGTATCAGTTATGTATGCAAAAGTAAGTTTTACACATTAAGGCAAAACTTCATGATCAGGAGAGAAAGAGATAAAATACAGTGATCTACTTCATATCCTGATCAGCAAAGAAGTCCTCTCTTCTCAGAGACAAAAATCCATCATGGGAAAAAGTCTTCTGGCCCTTCCCTGCCCTGTCCCTGCTCTTTTCTGGAAGAAGTATGAAGCAATACTGAGAAGAAAATGCTTTGAGGAATCCTTTAAGTAAACAGGCAGTTACACTCCAGAGAAAAAGAGTTCATTGAAGACCTCAAGCATGACTGGTGGAAGGAGAAAGCCTGGATATCCTCTACTGGTAGATTAAGTTTCTTCAAGAGAATAGTCGAGAATGTCTTGCTGAGAGGCAATGAACTGACAAAAGACCTAAGACTTTGATATTTTAAGCACCATTTTTAGGATGTAGATTTTATGGTCAGTCTTGTGATATTTTCTTTAAGAATTTAAAATTCATTTATTTTTTAAATAGGCTAGATAAGCCCAAGTGTGAAAGTCTCCCTTGGTCATTCAGTTATCCTCCCTGGTGGCAAACATGACAGCCAGTTTCTAAACTAATTTCCTAGGGATAACTTATAGATGTAGAAGCAAATATGTCTGTAGGAAAGTTTTTCTTTGGGAACACAAATGGTTGCATACCAATTGTTATAGACTGAATGTTTGGGTCCCCTCCAAATTCGTATATTAAAATCCTAACTCCCAATGTGATGGTATTAGGAGTAGGGCCTTTAAAAGGTGATTAGGTCATGGGGGTAGAGACCGCATAAATGGGATTAATGATCTTATAAAAGTTCTCTTTCTACATCATGTGAGGATACAAGAAGACAGTTGCCTAACAGCCAGGTAGCAGGCTCTCACCAGATATCACATCTACAGTCTAAAATACATGTTTTGCATCTTGCTTTGTCCCCCCCTTAACAACCTACCTTGGAGCTATTTACACATAAGTATAAAAAGATCTGTGTCATAATTTTTAATAAACAGAATAGTATACAGAATAGGTGTATCATAATTTTTAAAACCAGTTTGTTATTGATGAATATTTAGGTTGTTCCCAATCTTGCTATAGCAAACAATGCTGCAATGAATAATCTTATATCTTTTCATTTAAGTACAAATTATCATGAGCTAAATTCCCATTAAGTAGAGGTGCTAGGTCAAACGGAATGTGCATTTGTAGTTTTGATAGCTATTTCCAGATTACCCTCACAAAGGTTGCATCAATTTAACTTCTACAAAGAGTGCATGAAAGCACATATCCCCCACATCCTTACCATTTGATCTTTGCCATATGTAGGTTAAAAGTGATATCTTGCTGTAATTTTAATTTTTCTTTTTTGAACGAGGTTGGCACTGTAATTTTAATTTTTCTTTTTATGAATGAGGTTGGCATCATTTCAAGAGCCTTTGCATTTCTTTTTCTGTGAAACATCTGTTCATGTCCTTTGACCATTTTTCTATTGGTTGTTGGTCTTTTACTTAATAATTTTTCTTTTCTTTGCATATAGGGTGTTCTTAATACATCTAAAAGTTGAACAAGACTTACATACTAAAAAGATGGTTGGGTTAGGAATTATAAAATTTCTACTTTGGTACCTACAAATACTGCCTTTCTAGGGTCTTAGAGACCCTGTAGGTAGGTGACTAAGAATCTTGACACGTGCCAGTCGGAGGCAGGTGACACCAATGATCCTGAAGAATGAGATAGAGGGTTTAGGCATCTCTCCTTTCTCGGGGCCACTGCTCCTCCCCTAATCCATCCACACAGGCCAAAATAAATATTTGGGCAGCCTTTAATCTTTAAATTTTGGGGCTTCAGAACTCACAAAGACATCTATCACAGTAAAAGAGGGAGTTTTCTTCCATCAGTACCAAATCAAAGGTGGAGGCTTATATTGGTTGTGACCCCCAAGCACACGTAATCTTTGGTGAGAGTTTTCAACTAGTTGTCTACTTCCAGAATACTGGTGGGGCACCATGAGAAGAAAGGAATGGAATCTGGAAATGACTTAGGGTAGAAAGACAGATTGGGCTGTGTAAGGTAACATATCTCTGAGATAGCTATCCCCTTGTAAATCAGCAAGATGTAGGCCTTTGATGCCTGACAGGAGTCCCCTAGATAGAAGGAATGGTGAAGTAGGTAGTATGGCCCCTTTTTGTCTGACTGTTGTCTGGCCCTTTACCCTAGCGGCAGCAGTCAGTGAGACCAGGTGATAATTCTAAATCAGTTTGTCTGGTGATGTATAAAAGACTGATTTTTGCATATAAAAGGAGGCTTAGAAGTATCAATGCATAATATATGAAAGAGAGGGCTATTGAAAGCCAAGAACCACACTACAAACAATAGATTTGGGGACTTTACATCTTGTTATTCTGAAGCATTATAAATTTTAAAATAAATTAATTAAGAGTACTAAATAAGAATTCTTACATATGTGAAAACCATTTTCACATATAACGAAGAATAAATTGAAGTTACTCAGCTGTAGCATCTATTTATCAAGAGCCTGCTACGTAGTAGGCAATGTTTAGGTGCCTTCCATATGTAGTCTCTAATCTTTAAAACAATCTTACAGATGAGGCTAAAGAGACATAGGGTGATTAGCTTATCCAAATGTATATAGCTAATTAAAGGGGTACAGCCAGCATTTGAACCAAGCGTTTCTGTGACTGCTAAACGTAAGCATTTTCTACTTAAGATTTTAAAATTAGCACTTACCAAGTTGCATACGGTATCATTACACATATCCAATTAAAAGCTAACATTTTATTCATAATGATAATAAGCTATTATTTTCCCATAGTGATCAAATGAGGCATTCCAGCTTGGAAATGTAATAATTCTATAATTTGACATATTCTACATATATTTACGTGAGCATAGAAGACTATCACAGCAGGTCTCAGCGGGTTAACACTTTTAAAAAAAGCAATTAAAGAGGCCTTCAGGTAAGTTTTCAGAATTTTTAAGACTTCCAAAAAGTTCAATGGATTACGTAAAATCTTATTTGCTTCACTATATTTACAGGTTTCCCCCATAAGGGATTTCAGCTTCTTCCATCTTAGAAAATCCAAAATTACATAAAAATGTTTGGTTATTTTGAAATGCCTTAGATAATATGGTTTAGCCTTTCTGGACTCTAAAAACTAAGAGGTCTTAAACTATACCCAGAAAGACTGCAGAAAATTTCCAAGAGACTTATTTCTTGATTTGTGTAAACATTCTGTGGCAAGTTTATAGCATGCCAATATTTTTTTTTGTTTAACCCTGACTTCATTAATTTCTTTAAAGTCATAAATAAAATTTGTAAAATTTAAGTCTGAAAGTACATGTGAAAAGTATCACAATTTAAAAAAATATTGCACATTTGTGTCTGTGCTTGCCACATGCACAACAAACTCTTATTTACTGTTAATTTTTGAAAGTTATATAGTGATATTATATGTAAACAAAAATGTTAAGTTCTAAAAATGTTATTCAACCAACAAATACATATTGAATAGTCTTTTGCATCAATTGGAAGATTTATAGTCATAAGTTAAATAGGTTTTCTGATTGTATTCCCAAATCAAGCACATAAGTCTTAGAAATGTCTAGTATTTTAGTTCCTTTACTTCCTTTTCATTACTGTGGAAATCAAATATTGAAAAGTTATATTTTCTAAAATAAATACAAAATACTTGAACATTGTATAAAAATCATTTATTGTCCAAAATGCAAGGAATTTTCAATCTTTGGAATTAGTGCAGCTACAATTGTCCCCAAACTCCCAAAGGACGTAACCACTAAAAAGAAAAATTCATATGATGGATTCACGACTATTTAGTCCATGTAATAATGTGTTCACTCTGAAGAACTCAAAGAGAAGCAGCCATTTCAGGTTTTGATTTATGGAAAATCAGTATTTGAAAGTACTCTATTCATCTAATGCCTTCTACAGTTCTATGTAAAGCTAAATTATCTCCAATGTATAAAATATATTTATAAGTGAGAATTTGATCATTTAACAAAATAACACAAGAAACATTGTGATTTTGCTATGACTACATCTGAATAATGACAGATGAGTTAAAATGTCTTAAATATGCATGAAAAGGAAAATAAAAGGGAAAGAAGAACTTTTTTTGTTAAATTAAATAGGCTTTACGACATATCCTATGGAAATTCCAGGTTTTAAAAAGACTATTTACAACAAGGAAATTTATGAGTGAAAAAAATCTTAACTTTACAGTGACAGTTACTAACTAAAGCAAGCAAATGCCAATCTGGTACACCTATAATGTAAAAATAAATATTTTCTCCTTTCAAAATTAGCACACATTCACAGTGTGGTTTAAACAAATACAGTCAAGTATTTAATTTTCACTTTGAGAGTCTAACTTGAACACTAGGGCTGTCAATAGAGAGGTAAAGAGAAAAACTGAAGGAATTAAAAAACAGTGGCAAATATTACTAGAACTTAGAGAATTATAAAATTGTGCTACTTGTAAAGCTTGGGCCTAGCTCAAACTTTATTTTCAGATTTGAAATGTAGATGATATGGCTAATTATTTGATTGATTTGATTATTTGATTTCATACAAATCAAGCAGTATTTGGTTATTTATCAGAGATTATAAAGAGTCAAGGACTGCAGCGTTAGCTACAGTTACTAACATACAGACTATATAACTATTTTAAACATAAATATTTTAATGAAAATAAATAGAGTACATTTTGTGGTGCATTACTTTCAATTTTTAAAAAATATATATTTATTAATCCATTAAATTACTAATACCCTTCATTAATCTATCTAATTTAGTTACATCAGGCACTACTTATCTTTAATGAATAGAAATCTATTCTGATATAGAAAGAGACCACATAATCATCTAATGAAATGTGATATTCATCAACTTAATACTATATTAGTTTTTGTGAGCCAGATTCCTGAGTCTAAAAATTGGGCTCAGTTGGTAAGAGGTTGAGGTGTCAATAATTTTCCAATTCTTTCCTTTACAAATACCTTCAATGGAGGTTAAATTTTTGAAACAATTCAGAACAGAGTTTCTATGGTTGAGGCAGGGGTCCGGAGTACCACTAGGCTTTTCTCTCCCCCCATTTCCTGGAGGCAACCTGCTTGCATTCCTAGAGCTCTAAGGAGCCCTCTGAAAATCACCGAGTCAGACCAAGTAATGCATTTTTGAGATTGTAAAATTCATCCATGAACTTACACTGGTTCCCAAACAAAATCAAGTTCTTGTGAAAAGCAGAAAGACATCACATATTTTGTGAACAGCGGAAAGACCATCATATATTTTGCTCCTTTCCCTATCTTATCTTTATGTAGTTAATCAAGCAATCTGTCACAAACTTCTGAGTAATTAGGTGTAAAACAATGTAAGATTTTCCCAGCAGTTTCGTACCCTAAGGCCTACTTCAATTGTGGAGCTATGATTTAAGACTAGAGCCTGACTTTAAGGCTTTGCTTCTAGTGTTTAGATAGGATGAATTTGGTGAGAAATCATTCTCTTTCAAAGGAACAAGAGTCTTTAGGAAAAGACAAAGAAGTCTGAATAGCAAAGATGAAAAACAACTTTCATAGGTCTTCATTGGAGAGGCATTCTCAATACTTCTCAGTCCCTCAGACCTGGAGGCTCCTATGAAGGGGAAGACAAGGAGGTAGCCTCAGGCCAACTGCAAGCAGTGAAAGGAAAGTCAGGAAAGAAAATTCCAGCTAGAACAATTTATTGATAGCATCTCACTATTTTAGTCATTAGTTTAAACTTTCTTTATGACAAAACTTTACCTTAGTTAATAACTAATAAAACTGGATGACAATTTTACCTTCGTTCTCTACTCCAGTTCACTGGTAGAAAGATATGCTAACAAACTGATTTCATCAAAAGGAAGGCTGTAGGAGCATGAGAGGGAAAGGTTGGCACCATTGTGCTTGTTAAGGTTATAATAAAGACCATTCATCCTGTTATTTTTACCTACTTATTTCTTATTTTCCATTAATGGTGAAAAAGGTAAAGACTAAAGTCACAAATAGTGAAGATCTATCAAATGGTAATATCACTTTATGACCGGTGTCTCCAAAAATACCATACAAATAAAAGTGAAGACCACCTCTACTCAAGGGTGCATTGGTAATGCATATCGGGATATTTACCTACAAAAAGAATCAAACAATTGAACTTTAAAGATTATTCTTAGTAATAAATGATAAAAGCTTAATATTGTTTTTCCTAACTTTTCTTACTTCTTGCTACTTCTTTATAAGCTTCCAGGGTCCAGAGATCATATATTTTAGTTTAATTTAGCAACATATCAATTATATTATGTTAATTTAGCTTATTAATCCATATTTGACTCATTTAGGAGATGAGCAGAATCTTATTGAGCAACAATTATGTGTATGGTACTTATTGGATGTTTTATTTTTATTTCCTTGTTCAATTCTCACAACAATCTTCATTGTTATAACTAAGTAAAGTAAAGCTCAAAGAAAATGTTATGGACAAGAAATGGTGTACTTTGAACTACACCTAATTTTCATATGGAAATTCAAGAAAATATACTAGTACAATCACCTTCTATGCTACAAAACCTGATGTGTCAACATCACCCACACATAATCAGATTCACACTTCCCCTGCCTTTTTTCTGCCTCCCTTTAACAACCCAGTTTAAAACTACTTTGCATAGACTCCCACATCCTCCGTTCGCTTTGTGCCATTAAACAATCTGTGTGACAATAGCACCACCTATTGGCTGGCAAAGGGATTGAAATAATCCTAAATATAGCATCTGCTTCCTCACCCTTCATGAAGACTAATGCATTACTTGGGTTCTTCTTTTTTCTGCCTTTTATTAAATCCATTTGAAAAAAATTTCAGCTGAGTTAAACCCACTAAACATTTTTTTTCTCACATAACAGCTATTTTTTTCTTCCTTCATCTCTCTCTTTAAAACCTGTAGAATTATTGCATATCTCGATTCCATTGCTAACCAATAAGCATTTTTGCTAATGTGTAACAATTCAGATACATTGTGGATTTAAAGGGATTTGTGAATTATTCTGAATGGAAACTGAGCTACCATTTATAACACAGTTTCTACTTTAAAAAGTTGAATTTAAACAAGTTGTTTAAATGGAACTTTTGGAATTCAAATAATTTGTAGGTTGAGAACTTGCTATATTACTAAAACATATAAAAGGATTGTCTTTCACTGTAGTATCCAAGGCAAATAAAGGAATAGGATGCTGATACAAAGCAAAGCAATATTGCATACATTTTCTCCCCTCTTCAGAGTTGACAGATCTCTGCCTTGTCCTGTGGAATTTGAATCTTGCATTACACATAATGGAATACTCAAATATTTATTGATAATAATGATGAGATCCAATGCTATTTTGCAGTGGCTCATTAAAGTTATACCAATGATACACAAATAACAGATCCCATTATGTTAACCTTTATCTCTATGATGAAAACTTCCAGGATTACATCTATAACTCTAATCACTTAATGAGTTCCAATCACAACCTTTTGTTGAAAGCAATGCTCTTCTTGAATGTCCTCACCCTTCTGTTCCACAGAGCCCTACGTCTTCCTGTAATACATCCTTAGTGTCTAGTCCCTGAAGCTGTCCTATCTTTATGGTAACCCTATAAATTCCCATTTGTGGAAATTTTGTTAAAGCAGGGGAAACATAGAAGAGACACACCAAACCAATTGGTCAATATGAAGTCATTTCTGTTGCTGGTACTAATTAAATAACAAAGGGTTTTTGTCCCTTGGCTGTTGTTCTGTCTCAGTTATAGAAACTGCTCCTAAAATCTTGATTTGAGTCTAGTTTCTCACAGGCAGAAGACTGCCACTGCCTAATATATTGTAACCATAACTGCTCTCACCTACCTAGACAGAGTCTATTCTTGGTGAAAAGACAGACCTGACTCTCTTACCCTGATCTCATGATATTTTGAGACCTGCGGCCTAAAGCTGATGTCAACTGCCCAGGTATATGTACTTCTCCCACTGTTATCTATATTCCTACCCAGCAAATCACTTGCCCAAGACTGTTTTATTTACTGGCTTCCCAGAACTTGGAAACCTATGGTGTGGCCTGTTTAATCAGTAGTAATGACATTCACCTCTCCCAAGCCCCAAATTGCATTTCCTTTCAAAGCTCTCAAATCTTTCGTTAGCATTATTATTTTACTCTTTCTTAATTTTAAAAATTCAGTTGTTTTTGCAATATGAATATATGTAACACTACATTTTTATGATTATTAGTAAATATTACAGTACATTTTACAATTTAAAAATTTTTAATTTTTTTAAGACTTCAATTTATTTTACAACTACTCACCTCAACAAGGCAAACTTTCAACAAAAAATATATTAATGCTCCTTTGATTTATTCCTTTTAATATTTATACCACTATGCTCATCTAGGCCCTGCTTGTTTCATGCCCATATTAACAGAAAAAACCTCTCTAACCATATCATATTCTGATCTCTAGTCTTTATTGTTCAGAAATCCTGTTCAGTTATATTTTCTAAAATATTATATTAGTCTATATAGGTTAAGCTGCAGTAGGAAATAGACTCTAAAATTAAATAGTTTAAATAATAGGAAGTATATTTCTTTCTTATATAACAGTCCAAGATGACCAGCTCTTTCCACACAGTCATTTAAGGATCCAGACTGATAGCCAGAAAAAGGAAAAAGTGCTGAGAAACACATATGGAGATTTTTACCGGCCAGGCCAGAAAGTGACTCACATCACTTCCACTTACTAGAAAAAATTTAGTCATATAGCTATACCTACTTTCAAAAGAAGTTGGTAAATGTAGTTTAGCTGTATGTCCAGGAAGATGGAGAACATGGATTTTGGAGGAAAGCTAGTGACTTCTACAAATATATTTTTTGATAAAGCCAAAACCTCAAAGAAACTGAACACCAGGCCATATCTCACTGGCCCCCAGAAAAACCATTTTTGTTGAATTAAAAATGTGAAGAAATACCATTACTCATATTTCAATGCTATTTTAAGAAGTAGTCCAGAAAAAAAATTGC
The DNA here is from genome assembly GCA_028627145.1 of Eidolon dupreanum. NCBI lineage: Eukaryota > Metazoa > Chordata > Mammalia > Chiroptera > Pteropodidae > Eidolon > Eidolon dupreanum. The sequence goes on from CM053501.1 coordinate 72,354,005, forward strand.
ATCAAATCTATCAAAAGATGTTGTCGAAGACACTTGTTCATTACATTGTGTAATGTCTGCTAATAAAAACCATGGGGAAAAGTCACATCAGATATCAGTACTAAGGATAACAGACACATAACAAATATTTTTTCTCTTATAGGACTAGGAAAGATTAACAACACTCACAGTGTTATTGAGGGTGTAGGAAAATCAGCAAGCTCTTATACAGCTGGGAATGTAAATTAGCCAGTATGAATGGAAACCAACAGTTTCCATTTCTGAACTGATGACAAAGAAGTTTAGGCCTTTTGTCACAAGTTATCTTTAGTAGGGTAATTACATGAGATTTTGTATTTTCTTTACGGGTCGATTTTTTGAAAAATTTAAAAAATCTTTTTTAAGAATAAAAGAAAATGAGGGTATTATTATTTTTGTAAACAAAAATTAGTCACACTCCTCCAAAATAGTTGTTTAGATAATTAATCTCATAGCCACTGTGAAGTTCTGAGAAGGCCACCCCTTTTTGAGCTGGCTGCTATAATGCTTAATTAGAATTGCATTTGTGGTCGATTCTTAGAAAACATGCAGGTAATTAGAGTTTATGTTAGAGCCTCATATCTGGCTCCACTTTTCTTTCACCCTGAATTAATTATTTTTTCCTTTCAATGAAATTTTATGCCTCTATCTTGAGTCCTCAATCTCATGTTTCTTCTGGAGGAAGGAAAAGAATAATCTTATAACAGTTTTATTGTATTATAATTCTTATCACTTTTCCTATACAAAATTTAAAATTCTATAATGCATATTTTTCTTAAAAAGCAAAAATTCTTCACCTTATTTATTTAAAAATATAAATATGTAAATAGAAAAATATTACATACAGTATTTATTTATATAAATACACACATATACTGAGTGCCTAGATCAAACACTGTACTATATATGGGAGAAAGGGAAAGAAGGCTCATCAAGTTGCTCACAGTCTAGTTCAATGGTCTCAATATTTTTTTCACAATGACTCACATCAGACAACCTAATGGCCTCACATTCCCAGGGGCCTACCAAGACATATGTTATATACAATTCTCAGCATGATAGCAACAACTTGGTCTCTTTAGCTATTACTGATATGAGATATACTAGTGGTCCAAAGAGGCAGACGGTTAAGAACACAGACTGACTATAGTATAGAGATAAGTATAAGAGAGAAAATACTGTATGCTATGATATGACACAGGAAAAAAAATAAGGAACCCAGAAATGTGGAGGAAACTTTCTGTAACCTTGTAATATTGGAGTTAAGTAGGCAAAAGAGGAGGAAAACAGAGATTAGAAGAATCATTCCAGAAAATGGAAAATTAAAAGAACAACTGGGTTTTATACAGAGAAGATGGTGAATATATTTCTGGGTAATTGAATATATGCTATTTTGTATAGTATGCCATCTTTTCTGCATCACTGAAAAATAAGATAATCCATATGATCACAATTTTTAGATAAATGAAGCCAATTGCTTAAAAATCAAAATATTTCCCGTCCGACCATTTGTGATAATAATTTAAAAATATTTTAGGTCTTTTTTCTGCCTTAGTTAAAATTAAACACCATTCATGTACTCACTTTCTCTTTGGATCACATACTAATTATAAATAAAACATAGTACACTTGTACTTTAAGTAGGTCCTACTGAGATTGAATTTTTGACTTTTAAATAATCTCACTACATTACAATAACTAGTTATTTCTTATTGCCAATGAGTGCTAATTGCTTCTAACTACTGTATATCAGCTTCCCCCTCCCCCCTCTCCAATCTCTTATGTGTAGAACATTAGGGGGGAAATTGGTAGAGAAAGGACTATTAATGAGTTTGCTAAATCCTTAATCTATTTTTGCACACTACATCAAGTTAGCTCTGTTCCGAGGATAACTGTATTTTGTACAACTTTCAAAGTACACAAATTTTGTGAATTATATTTTTCATACCACCTAAAAGAGATTTTGTTTGGTTTTGTTCTGGACAATTCCCAGACAAATTTTCCTGACGTCTCACGCTGTTATAAACCCTATTTGAGGATTATCATTTGGGCTACAGTGGAGTAGAAAAGGGTCAACTGGCACAGTATTTAAATTTAGACTTTTGCTATCATCTCTAAATGAGACTGTACATTTCATCATAATTATCTCTGTGTTAAAGGTTGACTTAAGATATACTACTACACCTCACACCCATTAGGATAGCTACTATCGACCACACTCCCACCTCTCAAAAGCAGAAAATAACAGGTATTGCAAGAATATGAGCAAAGTGGAACCTTTGTATACTGTTGGTGGGAATGTAAGATGGTGCATCACAGTATAGTGGTCTTCAAAAAAATAAAAAATAGAATCACTATATGATCCAACAATTCCACTTCTGGACATATAACCAAAAGAACTGAAAGCAGGGTCTTGAAGAGATATTAGTACACCCACGTTAATAGCAACATTACTCACAAGTCAAAAGGGACAAACAATCTAAGAGATGAATGAATAAACAAAATGTGGTCTATAGATATAATAAATATTATTCAGCCTTAAAAAGGAAGGAATCTGACACATGCTACAACATGGAAGAAAATGGATAATGTTATTCTAAGTGAAATAAGCCAGTCACAAAAAGACAAATACTGTATGATTTCTACTTATATAAGGCACTTACAGAAGTCAAATTCATAGAAATAGAAAATAGAATGGTGGTTTCCAGGGGCTGAGGAGGGGAGTGAAAAGTTGTTCAATGGGTATAGAATTTCAATTTTCCAAGATGAAAAAAGTTCTATAGATTGGTTGAACAATAATGTGAATGTACCTAATACTATTGAGCTGTACACTTAAAAATGATTAAATTGGGAACTTTTATGTGAAGTATTTTACCACAAATATATAATATAATTTACAGATTTTGTAACCCTGTTTTAACAATTCTTCAACTCTTAGTAATTAACATGCAGTCTTCTTAAAGGGAGTGAGTAGACATTTAAAAATCCTGGGCTTACCACAGAAAGTGAGGACAAGTTTGTTTTTCTAAACATTTCATCTATATCTTGTTTTCCAAGTGAATTACAAACTCCCTATGCATAAACAGTGTCTTCTGCTTATTTTAGATAATATTCTACACCAAACAAACAGAAAGGAATTAATGCTTAATGACATAAGAATGTTTAGGTAGATGTTACTATATCTCCAAAGTGCCACCACATAACTTTAAAATAACAGAATCAGAACTGAAGGAAACTTGGGAGACTAGAATAGTTAGTTATTGAGCAATTTCTGAGGGATGGAAACTCATTTCTTTATCACTCATTCAAAGACATTATGCATTAGGTTAAAAAATGTCCTCCTAAAATGTTGTGGAACTAGAGAGAGGTGATGGTTGCACAACGTGAATCTACTAGGTGCCACTGTACAGGCATACCTCGGAGATATTGTGCGTTCAGTTCCAGACCACTGCAATAAAGCGAATGTCACAATAAAGTGAGTCACAAAATTTTTGGTTTCCCAATACATACAAAAGTTACATTTACATTATACTCTAGTCTATTAAGTGTGCAAAAGCATGTCTAAACATCAATGTACATATCTTAATTAAAAAATACTTTATTGCTAAAAAATGCTAGTATTCATCTGAGCTTTCAGCAAGACATACCTGTTCTGCTGGTGAAGGGTCTTACTTTCAATTTGTAAAAACATGGTATCTGTGAAGCACAATAAAGGGAAGAGTAATAAAATGAGGAGTGCCTGTATTGTGCACTTTTGAATGGTTAATTTTGTTATGTGAATTTTATCTCAACTAAAAAGATCATCATATACATTTGACATTTGAAGATTCTCAAAGGCAAGTGCTAAAGCATGAAGAGCTAATGCTTATGTCATGGCCATAGACACTGCACTGAAACCTCATGTAAGCTGGACAGGATAGGAAGGAATAAAATACTAAAGCAACTGGTTTTTAAAGGTGGTGCTACTTGAAAAGTATTTTAAGGTAATAGGGTAACATGATATTATGCGGGCTGATACACCTAACCACTACCACCACCACCACTACCACAGACTAAAAGTAGATATAAAAGACAATTAAAACTGTGATTTAGGGCTCTTCCCACTTGGCAAACTCCTCACTTATCAGGCCTGCAGAATCAAAGAGGTTAAAGAGAGAGAGAGTGGAATCAGATCATGGAAAGCCCAAGTATGTCAAGACAAGGAGCTTGGGGTTTTTCCTTGAGACAACAGGGAGTTTCTGGCAAGTTTAATAACACAGGAGAGTAATATGTTCAAAGATGTGTTTTAAATGAATCACTTGGGTGGCAACAGTGAGGATAATTAGAAAAGACAGGATTGGAATAATAAACTATCATAATATTCCAGAGAGAGATTTATAAGGTGGAATAGGTTAAACTTGGGATCAATTGAATATAGGGTTTAAGGCACAGTACTTACTCAGTGCTTTTCTTAAGTTAGTCCTTTTAATCTTCACTGAAGCTTAACATCATTATTCCCATTTTATAGATGAAGGTATACTTGGTTCAAAATTAAACTATCAGCTGCTAGAGAAGTTGGAATTTTTATTATGGTATGTAAAACATCAAAATCTGTGCATGTACAATTTCTACTACCCTGTGGTATCAACCAAAATACAACCAAAATAGTTAAACTGCTTTATATAACAAAAATGTAAATTTGCATATATTGAATATGACTTGTCTGTCAATAGCACAATTAGCTCTGAGGGAGGATAAAAATCCAGGTCTCATTCCTTAAATAACTATTCAGTATTTGATGAGATCCTAAATTACATGAACTATAAATGACTTTTACCTGGAAGTGATTAAAAAACTTTCTAAATAAAGGAGACTGCACCAAGCAAGACTGAACTTATAAAAAATTATTATGTCCTCTTCTGACCAGAAGTAGAATCACTGGGTCATAAGGTAGTTTTATTTTTAATTTTTTGAGGAACCTGCAAACTATTTTCCATAGTGGCTGCACCAATTTGCAATCCCACCAGCAGTGCACAAGGGTTCCCTTTTCTCCACATTCTCACCAACACTCGTTTTTTGATTTATTGATGATAACCATTCTGACAGGTGTGAGGTGATATCTCATCACGGTTTTAATTTGCATTTCTCTGATGATTAGTGACACTGAGCACCTTTTCATGTCTATTGGCTATCCGTATGTCCTTTTTGAAGAAATGTCTATTCAGGTCCTCTGCCCATGTTTTAATTGTTTTGTTCAGTTTGGTTTGGTTTGGTGTTGAGTTGTATGAATTCTTTATAAATTTTAAATATTAACTCCTTATCAGATGTATCATTGGTGAATATCTTCTCCCATTTAGTAGGTTGTCTTTTCATTTTGTTAATGGCAAGAATTCTTATTGAAGTGTTAGGATAAGATCAACTTTGCTGAGATTGGGAAATAAGTAAGGTGATTAGCCAAGGAATAACGGCTCAAAGAAAGTTGCCTGCTTTTGACAATACTAACTTCTCGATGCAAATTTAATTAAACATTTCCATTACCCCTACACTTAGGCAAATTTGCTATCCATCAAGAATCTTCATTTTATAACTCTAAAGCCTCATTCTTCACTTCATATAAAAACGAAAACAGTCCATGCCTTTGAAATAGTTCAAGGTATCCTACCTAATTAAAAGGCATACACATTTTAAACTCAATCTCCTTTTCAAAGTTTAATCTGAGTAAGCAATAACCCTGGGATACAAAAATAATTTGACAACTGAGTTATTTGGCAAGAAATGATATGAATATTTATGGTTTTTTCTTGATTTAAAATGGATAAACAAGCAAACGTATCTCAATGAAAGCCATCCGAACCTAATTTCAAAACTCTCCAAATTGTAAAAAGAAAAAACAGCCAAGGGAATGAATTTTTAAACTTAGTTCCAGTACATATTAGACCTTAAAAAAAATTAGACACTGGGTCTTATTCAGAGACACAAAGAGAAATGTATTCATTCATCAATAATAAGGCAATTTTGAAGGGAAAAATATGAAAAGAAACAAGTCTCTCTTGATTTTTTTCACTTCATGTTTAATAAATTGCTTGGAAAGCAAACTTTCTTTGTTCTTTCATTCCATCTGCCACCAAATAAAGACTATAAAATCACTGATAAATGGTTAGAAAGGCTTTCTTTTCACCATACTGACAGTATATACACTTACATAATGCCATTTAAGCATACACAGCATCACCAAATACTCCACTTTATTCTCTTTACTTTTCCTGACCTGAATTACTTAGTAGGAAACCTTACTGGGATGAGATATTATTCTGGGGTAGTTGGGTTGATTCATTTTTAAATTGTGGCCTCTATGGAAGGTTATAATCCTACCTGACAAAAATATGATTCTCATAATGAAACTTAAGAGAGAAGAAGGGAAAATGGATGTCACATCAGTGAAGTCCACAGGCAGTGCATACCTAGTGCAAACCATGAGTTGCTTCAGAAATTGCTGAGGTCAAACCTCATCTCCAACAGTTATAGCAGTGTCTTACTTCATAGGTCTCTACAAATAGCTAAGATTACCTTGAAATGCCTGGACACCATGTTGCCCACCCTTAATCCACAAAGCATGGGATGAGTATGGATGGTTTATTTGCCAGGCATGCTAGGGGGATGCTCACTTTACTAGTTTTATAAATTGCTTAGCCATAAAGTGATCTTGAACTGTGGTAAATTCTAGTTCACAAGACACACGTTCAAATTGTTAACTTTTTCTTTCCCAAGTGTGTTGTCACTATCCAAGCCTCTTAGAAGAGATGTTATGACAAATAAGAAAATATATAGCAAAATGGATATTATAGACCATGGTTAAACAGTAACTGTAAGAAGTCAAAATGTTTTTGGGTATCTACCCCAAAAGTGTGAAAACTTATTTGTAAAGATATATGTAATATTATGCTCATTGCAGCATATTAACAACAGCCAAGACAAGGAAACAATAACCTAAATGTCCTTCAATGGGCAATTGGATAAATAAGATGAGGTACATATATGCAACGGAATACTACTTAGTCATAAAAAAGATGAAATATTGTCATTTGCCAACAACATGGATGGAAAAAGAGTATAGTGAAATAAATCAGGTGGAAAAAGACAAGAACTGTGTGATTTAACTCATATGAAATATAAAACAAAAAGTAAAAAATGAACAAACTAAATAAAAATACAAACAAACAAAAAAAGACTCAAAAATACAGATAACAGAATGAATGGTGGTTACTGGAGGGGAAGGAGGTGGGGGCAGGACAAAGAGGGTAAAGGGGGTCAAATATAAAGTGATAAAAGGAGACTAGACTTCAGGTGGTGTGCACAAATAGAGTATAGAGATGTCTTAATATAAAGTTGTACACCTGAAATATATATAATATTATTACCCAATGTTGCCTCAATACATTTTTAAAAAAGAAGTCAAAATGTGCAGAGGAACCCACCAAGCAGTCTCCAGGGCCTAGGAAAAGCAAACCCTTATATTTTCAAGATGCCTTATTTTAAGTTTAATATTTCAGAAATAAAGTGTCATGAGTGGATTTAAAAAAAAAAAAAAATCTTAGATTGGGAAAGGCCTTTCTATATATTACAAGAAACCCAGAAACTTTAAAGAAATGTGTTGTGTAATATTTTTTATAAAAATAACTTCTGGGAGACCAAAACAAAACAAAAAACAAAACAAAACAAAAAACACCCAAAACAAAGCATTAAACAAAGCCAAAAGACCAAGCAAAAAATTGAAGAAAAAACAAAGTTTAACTAAATGGAAGTCAAAGTGCTAAATGTTCCTAATATACAGTCATGCTGAACGGAAAAGTTCAACAAACTAATAAAACTATGTACAAAAGACATTAATAGTTTTCATATAGGAGAAATACATAAATAGGCAAATAAAGATATATAACCTCACTAATAATTAAAGAAGTATAGGTTAAAAAGACTTTCTCATCTGTTAGATGAAAATATAGAGAGTAGCATAAATGAAGAAAAATGTAAGATACACATATACACATATATAATTTCCTCCTTTTGTTTATCCACAAAAGGCTAACTCTGCAAACTTTTCTACAGTTTTCATTTTTACTTAGTGTTATGTATTGAAGATTTTTCTTATATTAATACATAAAATATACACTCATTATTTTTATAGATTCATCCACTGAATACGTGAACAATAATTTATACACTGGTCCTCTAATAATGAGCACTTGGGTTTAAGAGAAATTTAAATTACAATCACAGGATTAGTTATTTGTAAAGGAACACAAGGTAAATATTTGAAACAGAAGGTAAATAATCTCCTATGGCTAAAATAGTGCTATCAGGGTTATTGAGTTCATCTGGTATTTAGAATCATAGTTCTAAGTCCAAAAGTACAAATATATTTCTTTAAAAAAGACCAGTACATTATGACAAATATACTTGCTCATACCTGAATTTTTAATTTGTTTATTGTGGATAATTTTACCCATATGATTCACTCGTATATGTCAGGGAAATTGTCAGGCTTCAAGAAGTATACCTGGTTTGCCCATGGCTGCTGCAGGAATTTTTATTTTGATTCATGGCATGTGAAAGCATTGTTGAAAGGCAGAAAGAAAATAATTACCAAGTGGTCCTTAAAATCTTTACTTTCCTCCAGGAAATATGGTGAACAAGTTTCTGCAAAGAATCTCCTGTATTAGCTAAAAACAATGACTCTTTTCCCATTAGAAGATAATTTGAGTGTCTACCAGTGGACATCTAAAAATTTAAGCATTACAAGTGATGTTTATTCACTTGGTTATATTAAAGGAGACATACATTTAAGTCTTTGCCACATTTTAAATTTGGCATTCTCTTATTCTAGTATTGGTCCATTTCCTATAGTGAGTTAAGCAACTACTATTTCTTACTTAAAATCCCTCTAAGAAGGGTGAGAATTTAATGTACAAAGACTGAGAAACTTTGGATATTAAAATTGATGAAAAACTGGGACAGGTAAAAACAATCTACGACCACCTCAGTCATTAGTGATTCTACTGGCAATAATTCAACTCTTGGACAAAAATATTCAAAGGGACAATCTAAAACTACTAATGAAAGAGATAATAATGATACTAGTAAATGGAGAGTATGTCTAAATTGAGACATAAGAATATTATTTAATGACCATTTTTTACATCTTATAAATTTAGGCTGTAAGTTAATCTTTTAAGATTAAAAAATTTGAATATTTATATATTCATTTAGATGTTATTTTTGAATATCAGCTCTTAAAATACCATGTTACTGTACATTTTTTAAAGTTTTTTTTTACTGAAATGTTAATCTTTATAAATGATCTGTGCTTTGGACAGAATTTTGATACTTAAGCGATTGTTTATTTTTAACTGTGTTCTATGTTAAAGCAAAATTGTGGCAAACTATTCTCTGGAGAATTCAGATTGAAAGTCTTTTAGAAATTTCATTTACTTTAAAACTCACTTCTGAGCTTATCTTTCATATGCATGGGGTATAAAGTGCTAGTAATAGCATACTGTTGCTAACTATAGAAACCTATGCCTGGCAATTATTTACAACCTTTTCCATACAGATAATCTTTATGGTTATTTATATGCTCTTCTTCCTAAAATATGCAAATTAATAACAACTAACATGTTTATTCATGAAGAACACATTTGAGAACCTTAAAAAATAAAAGCGTACACACAGTTATATAATAAATATTTGGGGGCTACTAAATTATATGTCTACTGTGCATAAGTCCTCATTCTGCCCTCAAGGGCTGTCGCACTTAGTGGGTAGGACAAATATGTAAAAATAAGTAGTGAAATAGAAGTTTATGAGAGAATGTTTAGATATACTGTCTTAATTTCCTAGGTTTGCCATAACAAAGTACTGCAAATTGAGTAGCTTAAAACAACAGAAATTTATTCTCTCACTGGAGGGTAGAAATCTGAAATCAAGGTGTAGGCAGAGTCATGGTTCCCCCTGAAGACTCTAGGGAGACGCCATCTTTGCCTCTTCTCATGTATTGGCATTCTTTGGCTTGAAGCAGTAGCACGTCCTCTCTGCCTCTATCTTCATATGGTCTTTTTTCCTGCATTTGTTTCTGTGTGTCCTCTCCTCTTCATATAAAGACACTAGTCATTATATAAAGTCATCCAACTAGTCATTGAATTTAGGGCCCACTCTAATCCAGTAGGACCCCATCTTGACAACTGCATATGCAAAACCTCATTTCCAAAAGGTCACATTCTGAGGTTTCAGGCAGACTTGAACTTTTGGGGGACATTATTCTAGTCAACCCATTACACTAACCATGTAAGAGGAGAAAGAAAGCAAAACAAACGAACTTGTCAGACTGTGTAAACTTCAGGTAAAAGTGTTCTACAATTTGTATATCATGATTAAAGTCAGAGAAAGAGGACAACTTAACTTCTTAAAATTTCTTAAAGTATTCAGTTAGGGGTTATACAAATCTTCATTTCAACAATGGATCTGAGATTGATTTAGCAGAATATCCTCAAAGTCCAAAATAATTATTATGTCTTGATGTATATTCATAGTTCTTCAAAGTTTCACCCATACACTATTAAAAATAACAAAAAGTCAAGATGATTGTTACTTACATCCATTGCTGCTTGCAGTGTTGTATCTCATCAGAATTAAGGGCAAGAGTAGTTTTCTTCTTGATGAGATATCAATGAGATGCTGTTTGATTTTTATTAAATATAATTATTCATACTTGCTAGAAAGAACAGAAATACAGCCATAATCATTAAAATAAAAGGCCAGCTATCTCATCACCTGAGGGATTCTTAAAGACATGAGAGGTCCCCCAAATCACAGTTTGACAATCAATGATCTAAGTTAATTGATAAAACAGAGGTTAAATATACATTATATTTTTACTTATACTATTTACAAAATACTATTTTTGTGGTAGAAAATAATAAAATTATTTACTAATATTTAGTTTGAAATTTGTGCTTAATTACTATTTTATAGGAGATAAATATATTTGAGTTTTTTAATTAAAAAAAAATTTATGTCATAGCATTCATAGTTTCCAGTTCTTTTTGAAAAGAACTATTATGTATTTATTTTGTGTGCTTTATAAAATGTCTGATAGATGTTATACCTTCTTCGAAAACATGATTCTTTAGAAAATGAATTCTATAATATGCTTGCTACAAATATGGTCTGTTCCCAATCTCTTTTTTCAACAGTAGTTTAAATAATGCAAGTACAAATGCCACTTCTTTAAATATCTGATGGGTCCTCAGCACTCTGGCATGTGGTAGCTTTGTCCCCAAGCCTTTTTTTTTTTTGCCTGTCAGCTGTGAGAAACAGTTTTCTACCAATTACTGTCACAATATGAATAAATTCAAAACTGAAAATATAAGCACTGAATATTTTCAGTAAATTTATCCCAAAACTACATTAAAATAGGGATTTAGCATGTAAACAGAACTTGAGCAAGTAATAAAGAAGCATCACATTGCACTTTATCTTCTATAAATAAAAACATAATATAAAAAGATAAAGGAAAAAGCATTTTTGTACAGAGGAGAAATGGGCAAATGACAGCAAGCATATGAAATGAAAAGAAAAAAGTTACAGCTTCAAAGAGAGAATCAATTAAGAAGTATGAGTCCCAAAATTGATGACAGAGTTGTTGCTGGGTTTTCTCCCTTTTTGAACAATTATGACTTAATAACAAATGATTTAAAAATTTATATAGCATTTCTGTCTTTGTCTAATACCAGTTTCTCTTAGTATGTGGATCTAAACAAACATTAGGCCAGCAGCTGGTTGCTGACATGATTTTTGTTTGAAAGGTGTTAAGAAACACGCTATGAAAATTCACAATGTTCTTAAGTTATTACTGTTAATAAAACCTCAAATAAACAAGATATAGGTGACTCTTACTCTAAACTGGTTCTGAACCAAATTTTTTTTTTGGGGGGGTAATAAAAATCCTAAGTTTATAGGTATGACTAATAAATATACAGTTTGAGTTGGCTATGTACATATAATCTCAACAGTCTGGTCCAACGACCTGGTTTGGTAAGAACCCTGTTCTTTTAGTCTTTGAACCACAATCTGTTTTGATACCATGGTTATGACTCACAATTATTTCCAGGACACATTCTTTTGAACTCATATTCAGAATAGGTATTATATTGCCTTTTGTGTACTGCCACTCTTTCTTCTCAAATGTCTTTTTAAATTCTTTATTCTTGATGGTCTGTGTAATTATAGATTGCAGTTTAACAAACATACAGAACTAGAAGATTTGGGCCTGAAAGTCAGTTTGTGTCATTACTGACCTCTCTTTTTCTTTCCCTTTCTCCCTTCTTCCCTCTCTCTCTGACTTTCCTTCCTCTCCTTCTTATCACCCATATTCAGTCATGTTATCATTTCTTTCCTAATGCCCCACATGAGAATGTATCTTTCACAGCCCACTACCACCCTTTACTTCAGACTAGTACTGTGCCTGTATTACTACAGTAGAAATAGCTTCCTAAATGATCATCTGTACTCCAATCCACTTTGCATAACATTGTCAGAATAATCTTCTTAAAATACCTTTAGAATATCGAAGTTTCACAAGATTTTAACATGTAGTTTTTTTTTTTTTAAAAAAGAGGGTAGACTCTCTTGCCAGTATAACTAACAGAAAAGTTACTGTACAGAAAGATTTTTTAGAGCTTTAAATATGCTAAAGATACATTATACATATTCAAGGATGAGAAAGTACACCTTTCCCAAATTTATTACATTGCAGAACTCTTTTGCCACACAACACCTTGTAACCTCTCCGAGAATACTATGGCAGTTTTAAAAAGCACAAACTCCTTAGTTTGCTCTTTATGACTTTCTAAAGTCTGACCTCAAACTATTTCTAAACTTACTTCTCACTAACTTTTGTATGATTTTCTACCTTCAACTAAACTCTACACTCACTGTATTCTGAGCGAGTTGTATGTATGTATGACTTTATCCTCCTTCTGGTCTATAAAAACACTGTCAACCCTTCATAGCCAATTCAAGTTCTGATTCCTTCACAAAGCCTCCCCCTTGCCCCCCAACAATTTAAGAACACAATAATCTCTTCCTCTTCTGAACTATATCAATTACACTTCATCTAATGCTCCAGTCAATCATTGCTTAAACACAAATCTAGAGTCTTGTCTTTGAATTTAGTTTTTGTTTGTGGTTCCTTCTCCCTTACTAAAGAACAAGGTCCTTGAAGGAAAAGACATACCTTTTGTATATGCCCCATATTATTTACAGCTTTGCAATGAACAGGGTCTCAAAAATGTTTGCCAAATAGATTAAAAAAAATTTTTTTTAGGATTATGTGCTATTTGCCCCTCCTTATCCAGTCTCCACCTTTCTGCCCTCTGCCCCAGAAAGCTGATCCATATGGATTACGTTAACAGGTTCCCTTGCACCTAGTTTCCACTGGGATTCAGATAATAGGGAACACCAATGGGAGGGCTAGAGGGAAGGACGAGAATAAGGTCAGAGAATTTATTTTTCTGGTTCTCTCTGCAAGGTCAAATGGGCTGGCTGTTTCCCTGAGCCTAAGGCCATAATCCCAAGTCCCAGAAACTATGTCTTTTCCTTATCCTTTCAGGCAATGAAATGGTAAGGACACCCTGCTGTTAGTCCTCCAAGATTGCACTTGGTTTCCCACACACTGGTTTTCACCCTAGACCCTTGCCCACACCTTTAGTAGTCCCTTCATAACCTGATTTGAACATGCCATCTCCTCTCTCCTAAATCCTGACTAATACAAATTGTTTGACTATTTTAAAGAATAGTTATTAGTTTCATAGCACTAGGAATAGACAATAGGTTTGTTCTGAGAACCTAAAACGAAATAATAGTCTATAATAAGCTTTGGATTATGATCTACTTGAGGGAAGAAACTATGACTTATTCATCTTTGTATTCACTCCTGTGCTGAGAAAAGTCCCATGTATACTGTTTGCAATAAACATTCATCTAACTGAATTTAATCATCTGTGGCAGAGACATTGCTCATCCACACAAGCAAGTGCTCCTCTACATTTTCCAGCCTCCCCTGCAGTTAGGTGTGGGGTGGGGGGGTCACATGGTGGGTTTTGGCCAGTGGAATATGGATGGAAGTGATATATGCTTCTTCCAGTCCCGGCCTTTAAAATCATTCCATGTGAGCCTTCAGCTCTCTTCTCTCCTTGTCAACTGTGAAGACTTTTTCCAAGTAATGAAAATAGAAGATAAATGAGAGCTGCCTGGTTCAAGAAATAAACATTCATGTTAAACCACTTAGTTTTGTGGCTTATTATTTACCTAATACAGAATCCAAGTATCCCCTACTTATAACAATTTAGCATTTTAAATAATACAACTGATTTTAACTTCTATCTAGATAGCATAGCTTTCTTATGAAAATTTTCATTATTTCAAGATATAGTAAAAAACTAATTATATGCTCTACAATGAATGAAAACAAATGCCTTAACAATAATTTATTATTGACAAATAGGAAAAAAAACCCACTAAAGTCATTCTTTTTTATTTGTTTAGCATTAAGCTTAAGAATGAGACAACTATAAAATAAGGTAACCGATGATGATCTGAGAAGTTCTACCTCTAGACTGAGTCCCAAGAGGCAGGCCCACATCTTGCTCCTCTTAGTGTAGCAAGCAAAGGAAGGAAAGAAGGGGTTGTTCTGTGGTTGCAAAAACGATGTGTAAAGAATAGTGTTTCCAGAAGTTGGAACCATTTTTAGATTTGCTGGGTATTTTCTTTACCCTCTTTACTATGTTTGTTTTATATTTTCAGCTTAAAAGCATTTCTCCTCATCCATAAAAAAAATAAGAAAAAGGAATAGAGTTGTCTTATTCTCCATCATCCATTAAAAATATACTATCTTCTCAAGCAGTGAGTTAAGCTTTTGAAGTTTTATGCTTCACAATTTTTTAGACTTTCATGGATATTTAATACTCATATTTAGACTATGAAATAATATCAAAAGAGAACATATTTGTTACCTACATATATTTATTTTACTAAAAAAAATATACACACATACATAAATTCGTACAAAAGTAGATAGCCATTTTGTATCATTTGAGAGTTTTAAAAAATCTCATCTCTTTTTGAGATTTAGTCTTTCTAGTATTGTTACTGATTTGAGCAACTGTCTTTACCTTTGTGTTCCTTTCAGAGTTTGAACATGCTATTTTGTTAAATTTTTTCTTTAAATGCCTTAGACAATTATTATATTTATAATGTGTCAAAAATATATGGTACATGTTTACTGACTGTGTGGAAACACATCAGGCCCCCTCTCTTGCTGCCATCACATTTCTTGTAGCTACAGTTATACAGATTTTTGTTTACCTGTCCTTTCAAAACACTTGTTAGAGTACCCCTTTAGCAGACTACCATATCCTCTTCATCAGGATTATTAACAGATATACTATCAACTTTTTTTTTCAGAACTTTTTTTGAAACAGAAATACCTGTTTTTCCTGCAGAGCTTTTTGAAGCCTTCTTTTCTAATGTACAGATTAGAATATACATCTCTCTATAGCAATGCCTTTCTTAGCTATCATAAACTCTAAAATTATATACTGATTTTTCTCAAGTTTCTACTTTACTGATCAATTTTCTCCTTATGATCAGAATTATGCCACAAATAGTAGATGCCTCACTATCTTTCTGACATAACAAATGAGAATCTCAGCCACTGATTTATTGTGTAAAACAGGTGTGTGTGTGTGTATATATGCATATATTTATATAGTGTTTCCTTATAGATATAAAAGCTTTCCCTTATATATTTTCCCTTTTAAATATAAAAGCACTCTTAATATATATATTTTAAAAAAGACAAACGGTTTGTCTAATGTCTCCCTATTCCTTTTTTTGCAAGAAATTATGACTCCTGCTAAGTGGTCTTTGGTTTACCCCAGCTTTGTTTTATCCCTGCTTTGATTTTAAAAATACATATGAACTAAAACATTCTCCAAGAAAAAAATACTTCTATCTAAGGAGAGTTTAAGATTATCATTCTGTTAAACAAATACTGAAATAAATGTATTTGTATGTATAAGATAATTTTCAGTACTTATCATACAAGAATTGTCCTAAGTAGTCCTAGGTCTCACTAAATGCAAATGTAAAACTTCCATGATAAAAATTAAATCTATACCACAAAATGGGTATCATATGGAATATTATAAAATAGATATCATGAGGAATCATATATAATAAAGCCCCTGAAAGGGTGCCTTTTAATAGCTTCTATATTATTATATTAACTTATGTATTGGCATAGATAAATGGCATAAAAATCTACATCACTGTATTTACATAGTGTAATAATTAAGGTTCAAAAAAGCCCTATATAAGCCCAATATCTTAGAAGTTACCTATATGAAAACATAATAGTTGGTGGTTGCTGAGAGTTAAAGAACTTGCCATCCATATCCATGATTCTTATATCAATTGAAAAGGCTGATCAGCCTGATAGATACTATAAAATAGGGCTCCCCAACCCCTAGACCATAACCATCCATGGCCTATTAGGAACCTGGCTGTACAGCAGGAGGTGAGTGGCCGGTGAGTGAGCGAACCTTCATTTGTATTTGCAGCCGCTCCCCAGTGCTAGCATCACTGCCTCAGCTCTATCTCAGATCATCAGGCATTAGATTCTCATAGGACCACCTGTCTCTGGTGCCAAGAAGGTTAGAGACCGCTGCTATAAAGGGGTCTATACAAAACTAAGTTGAAAAGAGTAGCCAAAAGAACTATCCTGAAGAGATGATGGTGATATGGTAGGGCTGTCAGGAAAAGCAGCTCAGGGGACAGAGAAATGGTATACTTAAGGCAAAGGATGATAACTAAGGAGTAAATGGGTATTTGGTAGCAGTAGGTTCCGGGAAAATCTTATTGTTCTAGTTTAAAATTAAAAGGTAATATTATGTGAACTGTTTTTTTGCTACAAGGGACCTCATTAGTTATCTGAGGAATTAGAAGCTTATAAATATGCTTATAAAATATGCTTATAAATAGTAAAGATAAAAGGAAAATAGGAAGGAAGGAAAAAAGAAAACAGGAGGAATAATTGTTAGACTATCTTCATACCATCATCTTTTGTGAATTTAGATTTATTGGACTTTTAATAAAATAGATTAAAAACACTTCACATTTAAGAAACACTAAGAAAGAAAACAGTGAAGTAAAAAAAGGAATTGGAAAACATAATCAATGATTTTACACATTAAAAAAATCTAAATTAAGAAGTTGATACCCCCCAAAGAAAAATGGTCCAAACAAAATATTAAGATTTAATAAAGGATCTAAAAGCTGAGGTCTATTGTTGACAGCAGAGCATAGGAGAGTATTATTCCAAGTCGCAGTCTCTGAATTACTCCATGAATTTCTAACAAATAGAAGAGCAGGGTATACTCTGATCACATTAAAATGGCAAGAACGAATAAGACAGAAAATGGAAAAACAAGGAATAGGAAGGCAAAATAGAATCAGCTGCTCTGCATAATGCAACTCCAAACTTAGTTTGAAGAATCGATAAGGTTCCCTCTTTTGTTATGCCCATTCTGCCTATATTCTCAAAACTGCATTTGTCAGAAGTCTCTTGGATTAACCAGTATACTCTTCTTGTCTATCAAAGACAGTGTGGCACACCCTAAGATTCCTATATGTGCCACATTACTAAAACCAACTCCAAAGACCCTCACATTCATCCTATAGTAAAAACTTGAAATACCACCTGGCTCCTACACTTGTGAAGACTGAACAACCTTTGAGACTCACTGTTTAAAGGCATGATCTCTGTTAACCGGGGCTTAATCAGGATCACATTTTCCCTTTTCTCTAGAGTCCAGCTGCTAATGCAGACTACTTCTACGGTCACTCAGGCTCTTGATGGGTCACCATAGCTCCCAGTTCTCATGAAGAATAAATAGAGGCAGAAACCAAAATACACTATAAACATAACCTTATGGAATGGGTGGCTGTGTAAAGGAGATTAGGCTGACAGCAAAGGGACATTTCAACAGTAAGATTCTAAAATGAAGAGACCGGTTGATACTAGGGGTGAACTTTGTTTACACTTTAAGTCTGAAAATGGAAATAAACTTTTATCTGTTTATAACAAACAGCTTGGCAAGTGACAAGCAGCTCTTCCCCTTGCCTGACCTCTGTTCACTGGTGCACATCACATACCAGGGTGAAAACACTTGCCCAATAAAGTGTCAACAATATTACTTCAAAAAATTTCAGAAGACAGGCCTAGAATATGTATGTGATTTCAGAGCTGGAAAAAAAATGCGTAGTAGCCAGGGACGATCTGACAAATATAACTGTATCCTGATCAGAGTGATGTGCAGTATAAGAAAAATGCTTGCTTAAACCCCAAAGAGAAATAGTGTCAAAAAAGAAAATGTTTAACCTTTCAGGTAACAACTCTTAAATGCAGTGAACTGCATTAACAATGAGAAATCAATGTAACCAATAATCTAACATACATGGCAACCAAAAAACCTTGTATATTAGGTTTTAAAGCAAGTATCGACTACTCTCTTACAGTGTACCAAGCCTTGTGCTATTGAAGTATTGGGAGTCACAGTGGGTGAAGATACATACTTAAACGTGCATTAAAACACAACGTGGTAAGATTGCTAAAAAGTGCTCTGTACAGTTCCATAAGGTCACATTGTTCCATTGTTCTAAAGTACATGCCTAGAGTATACATTAAGCATCAGGCAGACATGACGGATGGGTTAAAAATAGAGGTAACACACAAAACAATACAAAGTTACCTAGCACAAGTAAGGCTGTGGAGAGGACACTCACCTACATTGCTGGTATAAATGTGAATTGCTAAGGCCTTTTTGGGAAGCACTCTGGTAACACTTATTAATAAAACTTGCATATATCCTTTAATACAGGAATGCCATTTCTGGGAATTTATCTTAGAAATGTGAAAGCATAAGTTGGAAAGGGTATTTGTACAAGATATTTACTGGAGTATTTTTAGCAGTTGCAAAAAAAAAATCGCAACTCAAATGTCCATCAATGTATTAATCAAAGGTTAAATAAACTGTAGTATATCTATATTATGAAAATATATGAAGCTATTAAAATAACTGCTTTAGGTCTATATCTTTTGACATAAGTGATGATCATGATTTATTGTTGAGTAAGAAACACAAGTGCCAGGGAAAGATAAATATGCAAAAAAACCAATATCTTTTACAAAAAATCTTGTTTGTATGTATTTGTATATAAATATGCAAATTATATGAGCATGCAAAAGCTATAGAAGCTGTGGAAGCATAATTCTAGACTGCTAATATTGGATGTGACTATAGGATGGGGATAAGAGGAAAACACACAGCAAAATCAGGAGAAAATGTTCAGGCTATATAAAATATAAGGGAACTATATGGAGCTACTGCACACTTCTTCACTTCACTCAGGTTTCTTTTCAAATGGCACATCCTCAAAGAGCTCCATTTGGAACTTCCTATCTGAATAGTCACCATATCCCCACTCTGTCACATTCTAGCCTCTTAACTTGCCTTTGTTTTTCATATTTCTATATGACATTACGTATTCATTTACTTATTGTCTGATATATATTTCTAATACATAAAAATGAATCAATATTTGCTGAATAAATAAAAAATGAATCACATCTCATGTATAATAACTAAAAATAAGCACAAGCAGGGACAAGAAGTTAAAAGAGCAAAAAAGATAGTAATTTGATCGGGTGATGGGACCGATAGCAATTTACAATAAAAAAAAGCAGCAGACTTTTAATAAGTAGGAAATTAAATTAGTTAAGCTCATACATTTTGGAATGTTGAAAACAGTAAATCCTCAAATGGAGTAGGCAGGAAGAGAGAGGTAGAAAGGAAGACGAAACCTAGATTGAATGAATGACAGTAAATGTGTATGCCTGAGTAATGCTATAAAGAAAAAGCACAAATGAGAGAAAAGTTTTTCCAAACACCTTTACATTTTATATGATGAACACAATGATATTTCTCTTATAAAATAGTTTTGCTTTGGTTTATAAACTAAAATGTGCAAAGTAAAAATATATTTAAATAGCACATGCCAGTATTAACACAAGGGAAGTAAAATAATAGCAAATGATATTGAAGCAAGCAAGCATTTATAGACTCCTAGCAGTCCTAGCAGAATAAGCACACTCTTGCCATCTAACCTGAAGATGCTTATTTAACACATAAAGCAAATTCTGAAACTCTAAAAAAATATCTATGGATATATTTTAAGCACAAATACCAGAAATGTATATTGTTTTTTTCAAATTAAAATAGTTTATGATATAGACATACTAGATGTTCTCAAAACTCTAACAAACTATATAACGAAACTAATAAGTACATATATATTTTCTAGGTAATAGTCTTACTTTTTATATTTAGATTATATGCTTTTAAACAAAATAACATTTTTCTCAGTAAGGATACTATTTTTACATATAGTTGTGCATACTAATTTTCAAATAAAGCCATCTGAGGGCATCTAGTTATGGTTAAAACATACACTGTCCACAGAAACAAAAAACTCTGCAGGAACAATGAGCATTCTTAAATCCTTTAGTTCACCTACAATTCATGAATATTTTTAAATCACGTACAATATGAAATCTCTACAAGACAAGGATTAAACAAAAGAAATCGTTTTGTCAATTTTTCTAAAAAAAAAAAGAACACTTTAAAATGAGAATGAAATTATGTCTTTGAAAAGTCAACTTGTTATCTGTTTATCTGTTGGCTGTCCATTCAAAAAATTTTAATATTTAAAATAATGAGTTGTTATTCTCGAAAAGTGAATTGTAGGTTACTTTCAAGAACAGGAAATGATTTTTCAATCCCATAAAAAACAAGTCTGTAACATGTTCCTATAATACCCGTCTTTTATCTTTAGAGGCTCTTACGAAAATAACCTATACAATAAAACCTTCTATAACTTAAAGAACTACTTTATTTTTCCTGTTTAAATAGTAACGATGAGTAAACTGACATTTTTACATATGACTAAACACATATTTAGATATCAAATGTAGACATACTTAGTTAAAATCAATTAAACTGAGAAGTCCTTCCTTCTGGCTGTCTATATTTTTCTTTAATCCTGGTCAGTGTAAACCCTTATTACCAGTAATTTGCCACTATAATGCTGAGGAAAAATGCTAGCCTCACAATTTTTGTCATTTCTCCCCCCTCTTCCCCTGCAGGCTGCTACTGTTGATGGCCTTTATGGAAATATAAATTCAATCAGCAGCTGCAAATTTCATGAGACGTCCATCTTCATGCTGAATTTCTAACTGAGTGTCAAAACAATCTGTGGATTTCTCCCTGATGAAACACACATTGAATTGTAAATTTCTGCAATTTTCTCATGTTTGAATTTCAGCTGCAGTAAAATAGTGGTAGCCCAGATACACTTACCTATCAGGCTAAAACAAGTAATTTTCTTTTCTGATTCTTTCATGCCATTTAAAGAGTAAAAAATTTTAAAGCCATGAAACAAAATATTTCCTGCCAAAATTAAACAATTAAATCTTTTATACATTTGTAAGAAAATGAGAATATAAAATACCATTAATATATTTAATATGTCTTAAAGAGATTATTGCCCCCCCAAGAAATCATTGTTCTATGTGGTTGCCTGTCTGTGTGTATGTATGCATTTATTTTTACTATTTTTGGTGGTGAACAATGCTATGAGTTTGATAAAAATATTCTGTAAACAATGTCAAGATAGTACATAAATGTAGTTAAAAATAATTACTAGTAAATTCAATTTTAATGATACATTTTCATTAAATATTGTTCAGAGTTAAAATCTGAAGACAAAGAATTATAATTGCTAGATTAGACATACTTCTTATACACTTACAACTGAGTTCATTTTTTTTTTAAAATACACAATCATCTTCAACTGAATAGCTAAATAGAACTGCTTTCAAATAATGTACTATTATGGGCCCTATGTTATTTTGCACCTAGATATGCAAAAATATGTTTAAAAAAGAAATCTTGAGAAACTCATTAAGTAACTGGCATTCCAAGACAACAGCTTTTTATTCTTACAAACATCTTTTCACTAATGTTACTAACAAAATAATCCACAGTACTTTAAAAAATTCAAAAGGACACTGGTGTAAGCAAACCTTATGAATGCTCTGTAAAACAAGTAATGAAATAACAATCATTCATTCATTCGACAAATATTTATAGAATATTTACTATGTGCCAGGTAATTTCTACCAGGCCATGGGGACACAGATGTGCAAAACACAGTTTTTTACCTCCAGAAGTTAGTCTAGTTGAGAGAGAATAAAATCATTTATTAAAACATAGTGAAGTAAGTGCTATAAACTGGTACATTAAGGAAGGACAAATTTAGAACACTGAAGAGTTAGACAACTATCTCATGATCAGTCATGGAAGCTTTCAGAAAAAGTCAGTTTCTAAGGACATATGGGAGCCATCCAGGAGAGAAGTAGAAGGAAGATACATTCCAGCCAGAGAGCAGAATATAATAAAAAACATGGAAGCATGAAATAACAGTGCCTTTGGGAAATTGTTAGTAATTGAAGATGAAGAACAGGGCTGATAAGTGATGTGGTGGAACATGTCGGTTAGAATAAGGTCACAAAGCACTACAAATGCCATGATAAAATACTTATTTAAAAATTAGGCAGAAGGCAGTGGGAGTCCTCTGAAATATTTTAAGTAGAGATATAACAATAATAAATACCACTTAACAGAATATAAAAGTTAAAATATAATGATTAATAAATATTTACACAATTGCATGGTGAGAACAACATAAATATAAAAATAACAAAATCTGGCTGAACCTTTGAAATATTTCAGGATCCAAGAGGTGTAAATGTAAGTATCACCGCAGGGATACTCACATACTATGCTGGACTTTCATAGAAGAAAGAATCCCTATTAAAGATGAGCTTCTAATAAAAAAATTACAACTTGAAGAAGCCACCGTGATGGGAGAGTTTTAAATGATGCAATAAACAGACAAATCAGCTTGTTTTAGATAATAGAATAATCTGAAAATGACTAAAATAATAAGAATGTTTAGAATGATTATAGATTTAAAAAAGGAGAGATGCTTCAATGAAAAAACTAATCATATGAAAAAAAGAACTAAAATGTTTTTAAAAGAACCAAAGAAAAACTCAATAAATAAATAATCATTAAAAGAAAAAAAGAAAACCTCAAGAGATATGAAGAAGACAACATATACCTCTAATAGACATTATAGAAGGAAATGATAAAAAGAAATGGAAAAGATGCAATATTTAAAAAGATAATGGCTGATAGTTTTCCAAAATTGATGAGCCACATAAATCCCTTCCCAGTTCTAGGAAGGACAAAAATCAGAATAAATAAAAAGAAACCCCTACCTAAATAAACTGTAATAAAAATGCAGAACATTAAAGACAAAGAAAGGATCTTAAAAACAATCAGAAAAAAAGGACAGATTGTTTACAAAGACAAGGCAATTAGCTTGGAGATGCATTTCTCATAGCAACAACAAATGCTGGAAAACAACAGAATAATACTTTCAAAGAGCTGAGGACATAGAAATATTAACCAAGAATTCTATACCCAGCTAAACCATTATTCAAGTTTGAGGGCAAAATAAAGACATTTTCAGACAAATGAAAACTGAGAATTTATTTTCATAGAGTCTCAGGAAATATCTATTAAAGGAAGAAAATTGAACATAGAAAATTGGGTGAAATACAAAAATAAATTATGTGGAAAAAATATTGGTAAAGCTAAATAAGCACAGTATCTTAACAGTAATAATAAAATTAAATAATTTGGGGACATTGGATGTTTCTGTGAAGGCAGTTTTCTTTTTTTTTTCTTTTTTTTTTGATATTAAAATTTAAATTGGTGGACTGTGAGCAAAGTGAATTACCTTCCATAATGTGGGTGGGTCTCATCCAATTAACTGAAGACCATAAGAGAATACTGACTTCATCCAAGCAGGAAGGAATTCTGCTAGCAGACTGTCTTTGGACTCAAACTGCAAATCTTCCCTGGGTCTCCAGCCTGCTGGCCTATTCTGAGATTTTGTATTTACTAAGCCTCCACAAATATATGAAGCAATTCCTTAAAATAAATCCTTCTCTTCTGGTTCTGTTTCTTTGGATAACCCTGAATAATAGAAAAGATATTTAAAAATAAAGGACACTAAAATGCTAGAGAATACAAGGTACAAAAGAAGATGGTATTAAAGGTAAAAAACTTAAGTATTTTGTTTTTGAAGCTCAACTTCAGACTTTGTTAAGTCAAACATGTATGTCAAATACCTAATAGTAACACCGAGAAAGAGAAACAGAATGTAGAATATCTAAGACAGAAAAGGGAAAAGGTTGGAGGAGGAAATGTATAGAAAAGTTGTTCAATCAGAGAAGGCTGGTAAAGATAGAAGTATAGGCATGATCAAGAGAAAACATGAATAAGATGATAGAAATAGGTCCAAATATATCACAAAATATAAGATAATAAATAAAAGATTACATTCACCTATTAAAAGACTGAAAAATCTCAGAATATTTAAAAATATCCACTTAAATGCTTAAGTAAATAAGAAATTTACCTAAAACATTATAACACAATAAGAAAGGAAATAAAAGGATAAAGAAAAGATACACTAGATAAATATCAACCAAATAAAGCTGGTATAGCAGTATTAATATAGATAAAATCATTAATAGAGTTTGAGATGGCCATTACTTAATGTTATAAGGGAGAATTTACTAGAATATAAAATAATGCTGAAGCTAACACACCTAACAACATAGCCTCATTATGTGTAAAGCAGAAATTGATAGACTACAAGAAATGTACTAATATTGAATAAATTCAGGAAATCTTAAGATATAATTCTCAATCTATCAAAGAAACAAAAATCAGTAAAGATTTGGACAGTGTATTTAACAAGTATGATCTTGTAAATATGATCTTGCAGAGAACTATACAGTTACCACTAGATTCTTTTCAAGCACATATGGAATCTCAATTAAAATTAACCATGCACTAGGCTACAAAGATCATATTAACAAATACAAGAGTTTATGTCACATGAAAATACTCTAACCATAGTGATAGGCAGAATAATGCTCCCCTCTACCACCCTGCAAAGATATCCGTTCACTAATTGCTGGAATCTGTGCTGCCTTACATGGCCAAAAGGACTTTGCAGATGTAACTAAGTTAAGGGCCTTGAAATGGGGAGATTATCCTGGATTACCTGGTATACCCAGGTGTTTAGTAGAAACAAAATACAATCAGAAGAGTGATAAGAGAGGCATGAGGGTCAGAGTTAACAGAGGATATGAAGACAGAAACAGATTTCTGAATCAGAGAAAGATTTAAAGATGGAGGAAGGAGCCAAAAGTCAAGAAATACAGGTGGTTAGTAGAAGTCAGAATAGGCAAAAAAAACAGAACCTCCCCCAGAGCCTCTAGAAGGAACACAGCCCTGCTAACACTTTTAGTCCAGAAAGATTGATTTTGAACTTCTGTCCCTCATAACTGTAAGAGAAAAAATTTGTGTTGTTTTAAACTGCTAAACTTGTGGGAATTTATTACAGTGGCAATAGGAAACTAATACGGTGCCATAAAGTTAAAAATTAGAAATCAGTAATAAAATAAGCACCAAACCAAGTTTCCTAAAACATTTGGGAAATTAGCAAAAAAAAGTTCAAACTAATTCATAGGTCAAAGAAGAATTCACATGGAAATTACAAGATAGTTAAAACTTTTTAAGATAAGCACAGTATAATTTACCAAATATTGAGGGATGTATTCAAATTATTATTTATAAGAAAACATACAGCTCTAAATGTTTATATCAGAAAAGGAAAAGGCTAGAAGTTGATGATCTAAAATTTAATTCAGAAAGTTACAAAACTTTGTGAGGAGAAAACAAAGAAAGAAGAATAGATGAAATAATAAAATAATTCACATTTAATGAAACAGAAAATAAGAAGAAAATATAAAAATGAAAGCTTGGTCTTTGAAATGAATTAGAAACAAATTTCTTATTAATTAGTCAGGTTTTTAAAGGGATGGTATAAATAATATTAAAAAATCTACAAATATATGTAAAAGTATAAGAGAATACTATAAACAATTTTGTCAATAAATTTGAAAACTTAAACTGAACAATTTCCCAAAACATATAAATAAAAATGGATCAAAGAAGAATTGGAAAAACTAAATAGAACCTGAAACTATTAAAGAAATTGAATTGATAGGCAAAAAATCTTACTGTAAGGAACAGTACTGAGCCGAGAAGTTCTAACAGGTATATTTTCCAGGACACACAGGCACTGGTAACTCTTGTCTTATACAATCTGTTTCAGAGAATAGAGAAAGAAAAAAATACTACGGTTCTTTTTAAAAAGTTAGCATAATCAGATACGAAAATCAAGGAGGCTAGTAAAAGAAAGGAAAAATAAAGCTGATTTCTTTTATAACAGTATATGTAGAAATTGTTTATTAAAATGTATATATCTGCTGGACTTTTTTAAAGTTATATTTTATTCAGTACTACTGAATATTTTATAGCAGGAAGATTTTTCAGGTTTTAGTCTGCCTCGTTGCTAGAAAAAGAAGTTTTTCTAGGAGACTTTAAAGTTTTTCCTAATTTGTTATAAACTTACTAAAGTGTATAGCACTTTTAAAGAATATTTCTTAGTACTCTACTTGTGAAAAGGAAAAAGGTGGTATTTTAGTATGAACTGGATACACATTCACCATCAACCCTCCAAGGAAAGGAAATGGACAGAAAATGAAGAGTAAGGTGGGGTAGGAGAGGATGTGGGGAAAAGGGGAGGAAAGAGAGAAGAGGAGGAAGACAGAATAGCAGCTCATATTTATATAGCCCATGCTTTGTATGAGAAAGTCTTTTAAACACTAACATATTTACTTATCGAAACTCCAAAATAACACTATTATTATGTTGTAAAATAACATTATTATTATCCCCACTACACAGAGAAAGAAACAAATGAAGAGATCAACTGTAATCATTCTAATTTTATTTGTGGGATAAGATATTCAGTGGACTCAGAGACAATACTGAAAAATAAATTCCTATGAATGAAAGGTAGTATTTTGATCAATCATATTTTCTAAAAGATTATTAAGTAAAATCTCCTTATTTTAATGAATGAGGGAATAGAGACCTTTAAAGAGAATAAGAATTATACATGTAAGACAATAAAACCCCAAAATGACAGGACAAGAAAACTAATCTTCAGACTATTTTTATGTGTACTGATACTTTATTTAGATAAAACTTAGTGATAAACAAAAAAGATCTTCACAGCATATTGCTCATGGTATTCTAATAGCACGTACGTAAGTTGTGTAATAGTGTTGTTAATAGGTGAACAGCATAGAGTTTGCTAAAGTTCTATCTCTTTTATTTTACTTGTTCCAAGTAAAGGTCTTCAAATATTCAAAAAGGCATTGGAAATTATTATTGGAAGTACAGTGATTCCTAAACCTGGGTGATAACTGGTACCAATAGGGCAGGTTTATAAAATGTAGGTTCTTAAGGCATCCATAAATCAGCATCTCTAGGACACAACTCATGTTTTTGCTGTCATGTTTTTTTAAGTTTGTTACTTTGATTAGAAGTTCCTTAGGGAACTTCTAATATAGAGGTTGTTGAGGATATTAAAATTTAAGAAAACTACAAGCTAGTTTTTTATTATAAACATATAAAGATATCTCAGGTTTTTGGTAGTGACGGAAATTAAATGAATAAAAATAAATTTTATTGGCATTTGTGTAGCTTAAATTTAATGTACTTATGTTAAAATCCTAATTTATTAATTAAAATAATAAGTTTGAGGAATTAAAACCAGTGGTATGCTATAAATGTTCAAAAACTGGCTGCCTGAGTGTAATTCCATGAGTGTTGATTGGATTATATTTTTAAATATTGAAAGAATATTTTGTTAATTTTTGTGCTATTCTCAATATAATGACTACAAATGCAATATGCATTATTAACATTTTCTCCATCACTAAGTGCAATCAATAAAACAATACATCAAACCACAAGGGTAGCATTTGCCAATTTCTGTGGTATAAATACTCCATCCATAGCCAGGTTCAAGCTACTAACATGATGTCACTGAACATGGAGTTAGGAAGAGATGCACAGTGGTCCACCACTATATAGTATTTCTACTATATATATATATATATGTACACACACACACACACACACACACACACACAAGCATAACCTCAAGAGCATAGCTAATAGTAAAAGACAGTCAATTAATTAGGAAGTAATCAATTTTGAGTACTTATTTTTTAATATAACTTAATTTTAAGTTTATATCATTTAATTTTTAAGAATGTCTATGTGTTAAACAACCATCACACAAAATTTCTGGAAAGTTAACAAGCAGCCCTCATAAGCCTGTGTAAGCTGCCTCAAGTACACCTTTGAAAAACCTGCACTTACTATTGCTGTTTCTGAAATTTCACATAAAATCACACATCTATTTTGGTTCAAAAATTCTAGTTATCTGATTTAGCAAAAGTCATTTCATAACAAATTACCAATAGCCCCCCAAAAAATCCAAATCAATACTCTATTTAATTACATTTTAGTTCAGGTTTCAACAAAGATTTTTATTTCAGATTATAAGTTTATATAGAAAGGATTCCCATGCTTAAACTCTCTGGGTACGAAGTTTTTATTTTGCCCTAATACACAATGTCAACATAACATAAACATGGATTTGTGTTTATTGCAAAATAATTGTATTTGAATATAATCAATTCTTATGAAAACTACTATTTATTTATTGTAAACTGTCTCATGCCTAACCCCACCTAATTAGAGTAGGAGTAGAAAAGGAAGAGCTAAAATTAGAGAAAAGAAGACACTTATGATCTGAAGAACTGAATCCCTAAACTACAAGAGAGAGATAGAAGAAAATACGTACTTCCTTTGGAATAGTCCTGACTCTTATAAAAGGTGGCCAGGCACTCAGGGACTAAACATCCCAAATACATCAGAGGTGTAGTGAGAGGTACAGGCTACCTAGGCACAAGAAACCTACCAATCCTTTTAAAAAACACAGCTAAGAGCCAATGTCACTCTTTAGTTTTTCAATATAGCATTGACCCCTAAACTCAAACTCCCCTATTACAATCTAGACTAGGAAGTTAGGTTCATATTTAAAACTACAAGAATCAACCACTTTAAGTGATATTTTTTAGATGATTATAAAACAAAGAAACATCTAATCTGGGATGCTCTAGCTTTGGGGTGAGAACTGTCCCAGAAACTCCTACTATGATTGCAGGGGAAACCATGGTAACTGCTTGAGCATTTATCTCTACCTTAAGAAATACACCAGAATATATTAGTGTGGTAGCATGCAAAATGAGTCAAAAAAGAACAAAGCTTCAAATTCCCTCCTGACAGTTAATCCATAGTTATCTCACCACATAGTTGTTTGCTATCAGCTTTCATGCTACTTGGCTGCCACCTACCAGAAATGTCATTATTAAAATTTCAATATGCATGCAACTACAGCAATCATCCAACAGGATTTCATTGAAAGTAATTCTATTTCTCCCAACATACAGTTATGTAATTTCAACCTTTTGCCTCACTAACTTACATAGCATCCCACCTCCTACCTCTGCTGCCTTTTGTCTTTTTCTACTTTTATGTAAAAAGGGCTCCTTATTGAATTCCAAAGGTGAAAGATTTTTACCTCTGTATGAATCATTTAAAAAAATATTGTTGTTAGTAATGTATTTAATTAAAATACAATCCATAATTGTTGTTATTTAACCTCTGTCCTTCAGATTTTAAAGCATCCTTTAAGAAAACCTTGAAAATTTATAATACTTATTGCTTCCTGACATGTAGAATTTTCTGTGCCATAATGTGGAAAGATTTTTGAGTACTGGAGAAGGCCAAGAAATATTTAAACAATCATCTTGTTTCCATGACTCTCCAATTAAATCTAGAAATACAAGAAATTGAGTGTTATATTTAGTCACATTTTAAGTAATTAAAAATAGTATATCAGATAAGTATATATTAGTTTAGTTGCTCAGAAAAAATTTTTTTAATTCCATCATTAATAATAGAATTTAAAATTTCCATTATTAATGATGGAATAATAGTTCACACCTAAGTATGTATATTTCAGAACAAAGTCAGAAAATGTTCTAAAAGTCAATCTTGCTTATGATAGTTCTTTTACTTCAATTTGGTCTCAATATGTAATAAACGAGAAACCTGAAGAGAAACAAAGAATCTGCATTATTATTAAATGCCTATATCATGGGTGTTCAATAAATATTAAACATTTACAAAAGAAGTTCTTTACCTATAGATGGCTAGAGTTTAACATTATTCTAAAACTTATAAAACTCAAGTTCTCTTATATGGGCAATTAATAATAACAGAAAGTTTATTAGCTTTGGCATTTCCAAAACAGCTTCAAATAACAATTACACCAAAATAAAAATTGAAAAATGGCCTACAATCAAACTTAATCTTCAGTAGGAAATGTCCCAAAGTCAGTTGTATAAAACAGAATACCAATAGAGACGCTTTGTAAATGACATGACATAAATTATGCAAATATAGCAGAAACTTCTCAGTACATTTTCAAATTTCCAGCTTTGTTTTCTCTAAACTACTCCTATTTGAATGCTGAATTTTGCTCTAATGAATTCCTAACTCTACAAAAGGAAGAGATGGACTTAGAAACAATCAGGACCAAAAGATATCTTGCATAGACCCCAGTAATACACAAGCAACAATCCATAGAGTTTATGATTATACAAACATATTCAATGTCATGATTCACAGCAATGAATTTAAAAACTGGTTTCCTTCAGAATCTTCAAACATTCAAGCAGATATCTAACAGAAAAGAATAACTAGTTAGAAATAAATCTACTAGCTTTACTATAATCCAAAAATATAAGGCACAGAGCATTACACCAATATATCAACAAAGAGAACTCTTAAAAGACCTTATTTTAAGAGAGTTGAAAGAAATTACTATAAAGGGAAAAATTTCTTTTTATGTACCTTTGAACAAAAGACATTAAATAAAATTAAAATACAAAGGAAACTACTGTTCTTCCATAAATTGTTTTGAAAAAGTCTAAGCTTAAGGGTTTCAAATGAACAAAATTGCACTAACATATTTTTATGCATCAGCTATTTCCTGCAGGTGATTAAATATAAAAAACTACTCTGCAAATTTCAATAATTTTCTCAACTTCCCTGTTTAAATATTTGCAATATTAACAACCAATTTTTATTTGTTTATGTGATTAAATAATTTCCCAATATGAAGAAGTTTTTTTCTTACAAGATAACCAAATTGTGAGGTTTCTAACTGAAACTGCCCTGTTACACTATTTACATGACTGTTACTTAGAGAGTTCAGGTAAGATACAAATTTGGTTAAAAAATTATTACTATAATTTTCAAAACACTCAAGTGAAAATGTCAAAGCGGATGATATTACAGGAGAAATTTTTATATATGAAATAAATGTGACAGTCTATCTTTCCAATTATTATGTCCCATTTCTTTGTATGTTTTATACCACATTTTTCTGAAAGCTAAGATATTCATTCTACTTTGAAAAGATTAAAAATTCTATTAAATAAAAATGATAAAATATTTTAAAATGTAATAAATGATTTCTTAAAGTAGACAAATATAGATACCAATGCATTCTACAATTTAAGTCTATTCAATATACATTACTAATATATATTATTATCTGTGTCTACATTCAATACTATAGTCCTGGCACTAAACAGAATTTTGGAAATTATAAAGTCTTTAATTGTACACTACAATAAAAACAAAGTACTAAAGAAGGAAAAAGTGAGAATAAATCTGAACTGAATTTATATATGCATATTAACAATTTCAGCTAATCTGCTGAGAATTAGTTTAAACAAATGATTTATTTTTAATTAATATTCTTAATTGAAGAAATTATTTAAATTTTTTTCTTCCTTTTTCCCGTTTACCTCACCCGCAAATGATTTAGATAATAGCCATATCTACAACATCTGTCTGTTGGGGACTAACGACAAAATTTGTTTAATTTTAGACATGTATGACATCTTGATTTTGGCAGATTTGTAGGCTATCCATATGGAGATATTAAGCAGGCACTTGGATATAGTGGTTTAAAGCTCAAGGGAGAGGTCTGGGTAGAAGATAAATAAGGGTTAGCAGTCGTTATATTAGATTTTGATGCCATAGGAGTGGGTAAGCTAAATAAAGAATTCTGGGGGAACACTAAGATATGAGCTGGCAGATAATGAGGAATAGTTTCAGAACCTGAAAGAAAATAGAATGGTAAAATGAGAAAAATAGTATGATCAAAGCTTTAAAGAAGTTAATCAAGTTAGAGTGATTTGTAAAGTAGAATACCAGCAGTGATCTTACCAAGAGCAATTTCAGTAGATTAATGGAGCTAGAGTAAAATTACTAGTGTAGGTAAGAAAGTTGAGATCAGAGGAATAAATTCCTCATTTATTTAAAAAAAAATGCTGAGCACCTATTTAATGTGCCAGGCATTGTGCTAGGCTATATTGAGATGCTAGGCACTATATGGATAAATTATAAGAAGAAAGCCCTCACAGCATCTACAATCTGCTAGAGAAGACCGATCATGACTCTATCAGTAAAGGATCTTAACTGCAGGCAATAGAGACCTTTGCTTAGTTTAAACCAAAAAGAAAATGTTAGATAGCTCACAGAATTGTTGGGAGGCTGAAGAAATAGGCTCAGTAGCTATGTTATGAAGGAGAAAACCATGGATAATGCCACAGAACTAGTCCAGTGAAGACCTCACTGCTGCCACAACCAAGCACTAGCTTCTACAATTGGCATCGTGTATCTCACTGGCACTAAACAGTGATGGTACCCTCAGCCTCAATGCTCTAGTGTTACCCACCCAAAACTAATTTAACCAAGGAATCCTGGTTTAAGGGAAACTCTATCCTGCCCACTATACACCCATCTTCCTTCTTGGAGATTCCCGGTACACAACAGCAAATAAAAAGCTCCAAGAAGTTCTCTATTTTGTTAGATAATCTCTGTAACTC
The DNA here is from genome assembly GCA_028627145.1 of Eidolon dupreanum. Lineage (NCBI taxonomy): Eukaryota > Metazoa > Chordata > Mammalia > Chiroptera > Pteropodidae > Eidolon > Eidolon dupreanum. Next base: position 72,387,270 of record CM053501.1, read on the forward strand.
TGTTGAACAAATTGTTCCCCAAATTTATGGGCTTCAGAATACTTCTATCTTGTTACACCTAAAAATACTCTATGATCTGAAAACACTGCTAGAGACTTAACAAAATGTAATGAATTGCTAGTAATCCATAATGAACATGGATTAGTGGTAAAGATCAAAGTAAAAGATAAAAGACATACATGACACCTAGAAATGATAATATAGAAAGACAAACAGTAGAAAGTAAGAAGCACAAATGAAAGACAAATTTTATTATTTATTAAAAATAATATTGATGAGAAAGACAAGGCAGGCAGTCTGTAAAAAGCCTTGGATACTACAAATGCAACCTATCTTTCAAGGTTCTATTCAATGCTATTTTCTCTATAGTTTAATATGATCTGCCTCTATGGAAGAGGTAAAAATAGAAAGACAAAAATGAGCTTTGGAGTGAGAAGGACCTATGTTCACATCCTAATTCTGTCACTTACTAGCGAAGTCAACTAGTCAATATGTGTCTAAAATATTTGACTAATATAATGACGAAGGTAATGATAACAATACTACCATTTATTGATCATTTACTGCACATTATTTACTCATTTACTATTCACAATGCTTCAAGATAGGTGGAATCATCCTTATTTTATAGGTAATGAAACTAAGGTTCAGTGAATTTAGCAATTTTTCTAAGATCTTGAGATTACTTTGAACTTCAAGAGGAATAAGATATAAAGTAGCCTGAAGGCTGTATGTTAAGTGCCATACAAATTTTAGGTGTTATTAAATTAAAAAAAATATATATGTATATATATATGTTTGCTATCTGTATACATGCTTGTTAGTCTTTTTTTTACAAAGACTGCTTTTAGTAATTAATACCAGGTAACAAGGTTTGAGAAATGTGAACATCAGTTCCTTAAGAACTAAACACTGATTGACAGCTTCTTTCTACTGTACTGTTTCAAAACTTGAGATTTAGTGTTACCAGTATTTTTGGAAGCTCTGATGAGTCAAATGCTTTGACCAAAATGATCACTGAATTTAAGTAAATAAAAGGTCATGTTTCTATTATAATATTAACTAACTAGATGGTAATACCTATACTTCAGTACATTCTCTGGATATATCTCCAGGAATGATCATTATTTGTTAAACATATTTTCTAATTAAAAGACTAAATTTACATGTACTGTAAAAGTAATGGGCATTTTTATAGCCATATAGGATTAGTATTCTAGTATCTGGAATGAGGCTGACCTCAAGACTTTCTAGACTATCTTGAGTTCAGTGCTATGGATATCCCACACTATCTCAGAAATGCTTTAACTTCTTATGTATGTATATCTTTGGTTTGAAACAGCTCTTTGCATATATCTCTCCATGACTGGTGGTACTTGATCACTTAGACACTATGTGTTCCTCCATAGGCCGAATGTTATTCACCTATAAAGGTACAAGTTACCCTGCTAAGGTACTGGGGATACAAAAATAAATATAACATCTACACAATGCAATATACATACATATGATGTATTATTGAATTGTACATTTGAAATTTATTTAATTAACCAATATCACCTCAATAATTTTAATTAAAAATATATTTAAAAAGAAAATGTGTGTCAGTGTGTGAAATTTGGTAAGCATTAAATAAGCATTACCTGATGTTATCACACTGAGCAACTATATTGCTCAAAGGTGAACTTGAATATAGAGAAACATTTAATTGGAATATTGAATCCCTAATAAAAGAAAATAGTTGTATATCATTTTTAATTATTTAAAAAAATAAGTAAAGTTGCTATAAACATTTGTGTAAAAAAAAATCTATCTTTGAGGAACACTTGATTTAGTAGGGAAGACACTACCAGTATTTTTGGAAGCAAATTTTTATTTATTTATTTATTTTTTAGGCAAGGCAACCCTTGGCTGACCTCACAGATTGTCAGCTTACAATCCTGTTATTTTTTATTTTTTATACCTACAGCACCTGGTCTTCCTAGGTGGTCTCCCATCCAAGTACTAACCAGCCCAACTCTGCTTAGCTTCCAAGATCAGATGGGATCGGGTTTGTTCAGGGTGGCACTACCAGTATTTTTGGATTGAGATTACTAGCAAATATCACTTTTATTTTGTATTCTTATTTTCTAGATTAAACAAAAATGTCAAATTGGATAACTCATTCTCTACTTCCATTTGGACATCGAATTTCCCAAAACAAACAAAAAGGCTATTTTTTTTTTAATTAAAAAGCTAAAAGTCAAATCATATAATTTCATCATATTTTAAACAGGAAGACCTATTTATAATCTTTCAATAGCTTCCAAATATATTTAAAATAAAAATCAAACTTGTTACCATAATCAATGAATCCTAACTGATCTGGCCTCAGACTACCTCTGATCTTACTTTATACTACTCCCCATTTTGCTTGGTAGTCTAGCTATAAGCCTTCTTTCTGTTCTAGGAATAGAAAACCATTCCTGCATTAGGGCCTTTTCTGATAATTCAATCAAAAGAAAAATCCACATGTCCCTGTCCCTAACTTATCACATATTCCAGCACTTCTAATTGTCTGACAGAATGTTGTTTATATATTTGTTGTCTGTCTCCCTCTTCTAAAATTAGAATGCCATGACATGGACATCTGTTAGAATGGCCATCATCAAAAAGAAGAGAGATAAGTGTTGGCAAGGATGTGGAAAAAAGGGAACCCTTATGCACTGTTGTTAGGAATGTAAATTGGTACAGCCACTATGGAAAACAGTATGGAGGTTCTTCAAGAAATTAAAAACAGAATCAGAAATCTCACCCCTGGGTATATAGCCGAAGGAAATGAAATCGGTATCTTAACGAGTTATCTGTACTCCCATGTTCACTGAGGTATTATTCATATTAGCCAAGATATAGAAACAATCTAAGTGTCTGTCAATGGATGAATAAATAAAGATGTGGTAGATATATTCAATGGAATGTTATTCAGCCTATGAGAAAGAAGGAAATCCTACCATTTGCGAGAACATGGATGGATCTTGAAGTCATTATGCTAAGCGAAATAGAGAAAGAGAAAAATTGCTTGATCTCATAGAATCTAAAAGCTGAACTCATAATAATGGAGTAGAATGGTAGTTGCCAGGAGTGGGGGATGGAGGAAATGGAAAGATGCTGGTCAAAGGGTACAAATTTCCAGTTATAAGATAAATAAGTTCTGGGCATATAATGTACTGCTTAGGAAGTACAGTCAACAAAATTGCTAAAAGAGATAGTAAATGTTCTTACCACACACACACAAAAAGTAATTATGTGTAGTAACGAAAGTGTTAACTAACCCTAATGTGGTAATCATTTCTCAATATATTATCAAGTCATTATGTTATACACATTAAACTTACATGATGGTATGTTTCAATTAAATCACAATAAAGCTGAGGGGAAAATTAGAATGCCGTGAGATAGCACGTACCTTTAATATCTTGTTTACCACAAGATTTCAGCACTTAGACTAATACCTGACACACAGTAGATGCTCAATAAATATTTCTGAGTGACTCAAAGAATCACTGAGTTGCTGAGCTACAATTCAAATCCAGGTCTGACTGGCTGCCCATCCTTAGGGTTCCTCAACTACATCATACAGTTTGTGAGGTCAGGGTTGGCTCTAACTTATTTTTGTACCTCTGTATCTCCTAGTACATTGCTGTGTGTACAATATACTATCTATATATACTTAATAAGGTAACATTTTAAATTTCATACCATAAGTTCTTAGGTACTGGAACAATAAACAAAAACAGTATGTGAGTATCTGTAGGTAGAGAACCAATTCATGCCATTCTTTCTTCCTAGAATACTTCCCCAATTTAACAACCCTCCTTTTTCTGTTTAAAAAATTACTCAGCTTTCAAGAACCATAGCTTATTTCTTTCTTTCAGTTTTCCTCAGCACTGAAAGAAACAATCAGACATACAACTTCTGAACTCTCACAATTTTTTCTTATCTTTATTATACTACTACTATTTCCCATAAGACTGTGAGCTGACTCCAACTTTTTTTCCCCTTTTTTTCCTGCCTTCTTTCCTTTTCATTTCCTTTCTCTCTCTCTCCCCCCACTTTTTACCTCTCTCTCTCTCTCTCTCTCTCTCTCTCTCCCCTTCCCTTCTTCCCTCCCTCCCCCCATTTCTTTTCTTCTCTTTCCTTCTTTTCTTTTCTGAAGTGATTAAGTAGAAAGACTTAAAATGCTTTTAAAACATAAACATCTATAGTCCTGGGATTATAATAAATAATAATCCTTTAAGTGATATATCTTAAATGCTATCTAGTTACATTTTTCAAGAAAGCTGTCCTTAAGGGAAGACTATGACAAATTAAAGCATTCCCAATGAAGTTGAGACACCAATAACAGTTTAACAAGTGCATTTGTAGGACCATGAGATCCCAAAGACTGTAAATATTAAATTTAAATTTACTAAGCCTCTCATAAAGTATATAAAAATATAAATTTTCATATTATTACAGTTAAAAATATCTAAGATCTGGAATCTTTCCATTCTGATGTTTAAAGACTCAAAGTATTCCAGTGGATTTTGTAATCAATGCTTTTTAAATATTCCATATACTGAGTCTATATTTGGTTATCCATTATATCAAAGACTTTGCACTGTAAGAAAACATCTATTTCAGTTTAAAAGTATTATCCTTTAACCTAGGTAGCATGATATATCATTGAAAGATAATATTTTTATTCATTGATTTGATCCACAGGAAACGATGTTTGCTATAGAAAGGTACATGAGACATTGGAAGGTAAAAAAAAGGTATCTGTAAGCCAATAGCATGGGAAAAGGGAAAAAGTAAAAATAATGACCCAAAAACTCAGCACAGCCATGTAGGATAAATAAGATAAATGCAAACAGCCCAACTATACTATTTCCAAAGGGTTATTGTTGGAGTTCAGAACAAGTCACCCCAAGATGTGCGTCTATGTATGTGGATTATTTTGGGCTAAGGGCAATTTTAGCTTCAAGCTCAAGAGAAACTTCTGCCTGTCCCTTTAACTACCTAGAAGAACCTGAATTAGGGGCCTTACCCATAATAAAAGATTATCAGCAATAATCTCTTTTTGACCTACCTATACTGAAGGGCACTATTTTAACTAAACATCTGCTCTTATCATCGTGCAATAATCCTTTGAAGCCCCCAATGTTCATTACTTCTTCCATAGCTCAAGATGTCTTATATATCTCAATTCCTCTTTCTATCTCTGAACTTGTCCTGTATGTGGAGTCTCTGACTCTCCTATATGTGTAGAGGTTCCTATTTATATTTATGTATTAAATTTAGTTATTTTCTCTTGCTAATCTGTCTCATGTCTATCTGATCATTAGACCAACCAAAAAAACCCTGGCAGGTAGAAGAAAGTTTGTTCCGCTCCCACATTATGAAGGCACAAACATTTTACAGAATAGAAAAGTAAATGGTGGTCATTATTGTAATTTGTACCATCATATAATCTCTTCAACAAGAAACAATACAGACTGTGTCAGAGATATTTACTTCAAAGAAACCCAGCTACCCAGAATAATTTTTTTCTGGGGTTTGGCCTAGCTAAAGTTTTAGTGCATTCTATGTCATTATCATTAAAATTAGTTATTTTAACCTCATCATGTTGCTCCAAGGATACAATCCTTCATTTGAGGGAAAGGATTTGATTAATTCACTGTACCTAAAAATGTTACCTGGTTCATAAAATAGGCTTTTGTTGTTGTGGTGGTGGTGGTGGTGAATTTAAATTGGAATATTAATAGCAGAAATCTTTCTGCCGTTTCAGCAACGAAATTTATCTGAGACAATATTCTAGTTCTTTAAGAGTTAAAAACTTTAGAGACAGTATATTCTAAAGGCCTCCTTAGCCAGTTTTCTAAAGTACAGAATAATCAATAAAAATCAGTCTGTAACTATATTTTTCCAAAGTCAATTGGAAGGAGTCTGCATTCAATGGAATGCCAAATAGTACTGGCAGACATTTAGTCTTATAGAAAGAGAATGCTATGTTTGCATTGTTCTGTTAATAACATGCTAACAAGTATGTTTTCTGTAGGGTTACTAATAGACAGAAAAAAATACATAATACAGCAGCGAACAGTGGACAGCCATTCAGGCTCTACTGGTCTACAGTTACTAGAGAGAATAGTAAATCCTATAATCTTAGGCAGCTATAAAAAAGTATACTCTCTTGTTAAAGCTCAAGAGAATTTGAAGAAATAAAAGAAAAAAGTCAGATTATGCTGTCAATTTAAGTTGTCATAATATGCTTTAGAGTTAAAACATTCCTCTGAATGGCAATTGAACAGATGGAAATTTTCATTTTTGGTTAACTGGATGGAAGAATTGGACCAGTACCTAAAATGACATTGAAACGAAGCTCAAACCCCCTCCCACAAGAAAGAAACAGATGCATCACTCCAGATACAAAATAAATTATTGAACAGTGAATATATTATATTGGCATCATTGTATCCAACTGTACATCTGCACAATGTTTCATTCTCCTGGTGAGAGAACAGACATTTCTGAAAGGGAAAATAGGCAACTATTGAAGTGGATCAGATAAGTATACAATTTGGGTAAGAAAAGCCAAACAACACTTCACTGAATTTGAAGTTATTCATGCTGAGAGGAAAAAAAGAACCATAAATTATAGTGATTCCAATGCCCTTGAACTTACACATTGTCTTAAATGTGATAGATTTTGAAATATAAAACCACATTTCCAAGATTTTTATAATCTTAAATATGAATGAATAAAAAATATATGACTGCTTGAGAATCAAAGGAGTTAGGGTTGAATGCCCTCCTTGCTTGATCTGACAGAGAAGTGAGTTATTAAACTAAAATTTCATTCCTTATTGTAAGCTATGATTACAGTGAACTCACAGAATAGGTAACTAAAAGGAGACCTATTTGACAATTTAAAATTAATAACTGACCCTATGAGTTGTGAACTAAGGAAATGAACTCCTTTTTACTCTTTCACGAGTTCTAATTCCACTTTATGACAATACTGTCCTGCTTGGTACTTTCCTAGCCAGCTCTTTCTCATTCCTAGAGCTGATACAAGCAGGCAGTTTATATCTCCTTCTCTCCCACCTCAGTCTTCCTATCAATCATTTCCACTCTTTCCCAACTCATTGAAACTTTAGTCTAGCTGCAGAGGAAATATGAGGATATCAGTTTCTGAGGGTAGGTAAGGATGTCTTGATTAAGCAGGGTTTGTTATGTTGTTTTGTTTTTAAGGTATAATCTCAGTTGACATTGGGCCAACAATACTCCTGTATTATAAGGTGACTGTATAAGGTCTGGTCAGGGAATGCAGATGATGACTGTGGATGCCAGCAGAATGAATCCTGAGCTTAGTACCTAAAAGACAAAGAGGCAAAAAGAAAAAATGTCTCTAATATAAAAAGATTTCATACGTTCTCAGTTTTGGCACCAAAAAAAGAAAAAAAAAACATTTTATAGGTAAATAAAATTCTGACTTCTTTTTATTTATTAAACCATTCATTAAAATGTAATAAGATTTTACTAAATATCTAAAGTGATAGACTATTTTATCAGACATGACTTCCAAAAAAACTTTATTTAATAAGGATTGAAGACCAACTGAATTATGCCTCCCAAGACTATCAGAACAGCACAGGTGAGAAAAACATGTTCAGTGCAACCCTACAAAATATTAATGGAATGCAGATACCATGGGCACAATGAATTACAAGTCTGTATTGGTGCAAAGTCTTCCTACTGGTATTCCCTTTAGAAATAAAGTTGCACAGGGAAGCCATTCTTTGCATTCTCCCAATCATTTTAAACACAGGCAAATGTGAAACAGAGCTCATTAAAAAGATATAGAAGACAAATATAACCTAAAAGTAAAAGTATAAGGAGGTTGGGCCCATCTGGACTTATTAGACAGAGAAAAGCCTTGAGGGGAATAGCTGGGAATGTGGGATAGGAGAAATAGTTAGAAGGTAATTGGGAAAGGGGAACTCGAGTTGGCTCCCTCCCTGGGGTGTTTCTGCCAAGGAAAGAGAATAAGAATAGAACCTTTAGGAATAGTATCATGTGGTGTGGCTTAACGCCCAAAGAAAGTCTGTTGCTAGAAAAAGGCCATGGTATGATATGGTAATAATTCACAGAAAAATAAGAAGTGGACCAGAAATCATGTTTTGTCCCTCTGGCTTATCCTTTTGCTTTCTCTTTTATTTAAACATAAGTTGCTTTATAGTTTCCAGCCACACTATTACCTACTCTCTGTTAACTATATCTCTCATTGTCATTCTGTAATCATTCTTATATTAATATAAGCAGACATTTAATTTAATAGGTAACCTGAAACAAAAGATTTCACAAAACATTTCACATATTCTGGTGTTTGTCTCCAGTGGTCACTGGTCATGGGGCTAATAGAGGTTGATGGACCATCACCAAGGAACCAGGTGAAAAATTTTAATCCACAGACTAAAAGGGCAGGTGGGAGTCTCAAGTCTTCTTAAATGAGGGCAGGGAGAGAGACAAAAGGGCTAACTTGAAGGAAGCAGTGTCTTTTTTTATCTGGTTAAGTCTACTTCTAATTGCATTTCATTGTCAAGTGTCAACAGATATTTAAGATTCTTATTTGGTATCCATATTGTTTCTTATCAAACATAATATCAGCATATCATTTACTGACTTTAAACATGAAATAAGCTAATATATGAATAAAGCATTTCTAAACATGGTTTAGAAAGTATTGAAAGATAACTTTGGAACGAACAGTACAGACAGAAATTCTGGTGAGTCTGATGGGAGGCTGCATTTACTTCCCTAAGTATAAAGCCTCTAAATGGGGCAGAGAAAAGCTGAAGTGTTTTTAATGAAACCATATGTGGCAAATGAACATTAAACCTAGTCATTTCTCAGTGAAGAGGAGCACTATAAACTAAAGCTCTTTTTATCCCTTTGTTTATCCTTTTTGGGGGGCAGATGACCAGCACATTTTCAATGCTGAGCATTGGATCCTTCAACACTATTGAAGATTTTTGTAATACTCTTGCAATCATTTATAACAATTTTAATTATTTCTTCAATCATATTATTTTCTAATAATTTTTATTTTTCTCACCAGAAATCATTATGCAAATTCTAGCCAAAAAAAAGTTCCCTCAATCTGAAATTCTAAATATTAGCTTTTCTGATTTATAAAAGGCAAAAAAACCCCCCAAAACAAACAAACAAAAAAACACTATACAACAAAGCAAAATAATAGGACATCTAGTTCTTCGAGAACTTCCTAAACAGTTCCAGAATGAAGTACTGACTCTACAACACACATTTTTCAAAATGAACTGTATTTGATATGCTGATATTGACAGCATTATCCCTATTTACTAGTATAACCAATTATCCCTTTTTAAAATTTCAAGGTGAAATTCACATAAAATTAACTATCTTACAGTGCACAATTCAGTGGCAATTACAATCAAAATGCTGTGCAATCACCCCCTGTATCTAGCTCCAAAACATCTTCATTCCCCCCCACCCCAAAGAAAACCCTGCTCTCTGCTTTCTGTTTCAATGGATTTATGTACTCTGGATATTTCATGTAAATGGAAACATACAATATTTGTGACCTTTCGTGTCTGGCTTCTTTTATGTAGGACGATATGTTCACAGGTTTATCCATGTCATACGAGGTATCAGTATTTCGTTCCTTTTTACGGCTGAGTAATATTCCATTGTCTGTATATACCACAATTTGTTTTTCCATTCACCTGCAGACGAATATTTAGGTTGTTTTCACCTTCTGGCTGCTGTGAATAGTGATAGTAACATTCATTTGCAACTATGTTTGAATTCCTGTATCAATTCTTTTGAACGAATGCTTAGTAGAATTGCTGGATCACATGGTAATTCTGTTTAACTTTTTTAGAAACCACCAAACTGTTTTCCAGAGCAGCTGTACCATTTTACACTGTTGTAAGCAATGTATGAGGGTTCTAATTTCTCCATGTCTTTATCATCACTTATTTTTCATTTTTTTATTATAGCCATCCTAAGTGGGTATGAAATGGTATCTCATTGTTGTTTTGATTTTCACTTCTCTAATGACTAGTGATGTTAAGCATCCATTCAAGTGCTTGTTGGTCATTTGTATGTCTTCTTTGGAGTAATATCTATTCAAATCCTTTAACCATTTCTAAATACAATTACTACTTTTTTGTCATTTCTTTTGTATACTGGATCCTTATTGGATATATAACTTGCAAATATTTTCTCCCATTCTGTAGATTACCAATTCACTTTCTTGATATGTCTTTTGACAGACAAAAGTTTTTAATTTTGATGAAATCCAATTTACCTATTTTTTCTTTTGTTGACTTGCTTTCGGTGTCAAAACTAAGAATTCACTGCCAAATTCAATGAAGATTTATGTCTAGGAGTGTTATAGTTGTAGCTACTATATAAAATCATTAATCTATTTAGAGTTAATTTGTTTGTGGTTTGAGGTGGAAGTCTAACTTCATTCTTTTGCATGTGGATATCTAATTGTTTCAGCACCATTTGTTGAAGAAACTAGTCTTTTCCCCATAGAATGGTTTTAGCACCCTTGTTGCAAATCAATTGTTCATGGATGTATGGGTTTATTTCTGATCTCTCAGTACTAGTCTATTGGTCTATAGCTTTCCACTTAAATTGTATATTTCTCCAGTGCTCAAAGCATTAGTACAAAAGAGTTTGGATAAGAAACACTACTCTAAGATCTTTAGTTTGATCTAAAGTATCCTAAATGCTTTCTCAATAGCAATGACATCATAATGTGAGTTTACATCTTTGGTGGGGATGATACCCTGAGCTGGTACTGATTTTAAGCACCCTCTTCCTGGTGCTGGCATGAGGAAAAATGGAGGTTCTTCTGATTCTTGCAAACCAATTTCAGGTACTCCTCATCATAAACTCACATGGTACTGAGATAGCTCTATCAATCTTCCTCTTTAACTTATCATCACTAGGAACAGAAGGGTAGTAAAAGAAGAAAAAAGTGACAAAATAGGCACCAGTTTCTACTCTCAAGATATTTATATCAATTGTTAGCAATAGCTAATAAACTTGGGCCTAGTAACAAAGAAGACAGTTTACTACATAGCTACAGCCATCTGCAATCATTACTAGTAACCTCATAGCCACAATACTATAAAGATTTCATTGGAAATTGTATGAATGCTTAGTGTTCGCTGCAAATGACCCTCGTGTTCTCTTGCTTTATTAATTTAGGAAATAATACATGGAAATGAGAAAATGAAAGAAGTGACTGGGTAAAATACTATTTTATGTTAGTTCCAACTTTGAAGCTATTTGCAAGACTCAAATTCAAGATAGTTTTAAGGAAGAAAACTCTAAGGAATTATTTTTTTATCCCCATATTAAAAAAGTATAGATTATTTTTTTTCTTTTTCTAGTTTATTCTCACTAATCATCTAGTAGCTAAAACATAACCTAGTTAGCTCTGCTCTATCAAGGACACTGCTCTCAACAATGAACACTGTTAAGGGATTTATTTACAACTCACAGTACAATGACATTAAAAGATAGACAGAGAGTCATAAATTTTAAAAGCATGGTATGATCATGGAAATATTTATCATTTTAATCTTTAAGAGGGAGAGAAGTATCCTCTTTGGTAGCAGTGCTGCCATTAGAATTAGATGCTGCTTGAAACTTACTCGTAAGATATGAAAAGTCTGCTTCTTTGCCTAAATCAGTCAGAGAAGCAGAACACTTATGAGCAGCAACAGAATCAGTCACTCAGCAGGAAGTGATCGGCCCTGTATTAGGTACTGCAAGAACACTACCATACAAAAGCTCTATTTCAGAGTGCCCCAGGATGTAATAATCCCACTTCCTTACATGAGAGGCTCTCTGAGTTTACAGGGAATATCTTCCAAAAGACTGTACATAAGAAAATTTTCTACCACCTGATAAATCATAAGGTAGGTGATGAGGGTCATATAAGAGAGAAATTTGACTTATTTCATCAACCTCTTTTAGGTGGTATGTTCCTCAGTACATCTTCCTCTCTTCCTTCTCTTCCTGTGTCAGCATGGAAGTAACAAGGATATAAAACACTGAGCTGAAAAATAAGAGTTTAGAGTAGCCTGGACTAGGATGGTCAAATTAAAAGGGCAGAAAAGGGAGTGGAGAGGAGCGCCTAGGGGTGTGGAAGGTAGAGGGCTGTTTTCTAAACTAACCATGATTGCTTGACACAGATATCAGTTACTTGCAGTAGTGCTTCTCAAACTTTAACGTGCATGTGAATCAGCTGTAGATCTTGTGAAAATGAAGATGCTAATTCCGTAGGTCTGAGATGGAGCCTGAGATTCTGCAAGGACCTACAGAAGATTATGTCTGTGAAAGGGAAAGGAGACACAACCAGGACTCTGAACAAAACTACAAAGTCTACCTTGATCTTTCAACTTCCCTTCCCAAATGCCTCTCCCCTTTTATGGCTCCTCATTCTTTCTGTATCTAAAAAGTGTTCTACCTCATAGACGTAAGCCTCACAAGAGAGCAATCTCCTCTCTCTTAACCTTCTAAAACAACTCCCAAACTTAACTGTCCTGTAATCCAATTTGTTATTGTTATCCTTAATAGTTAACACAATCCAGATTAAAGTGAGAATTGATGATGGCTTTACTCCTCCAAAAGGGCATTTATATTTTAAAAGATTTTCTTATCAACCTACAATAATACCTAGTGGGGAGATTATTAACATGGAAAATATTTTTGAGGTCCTCTACTCCTTACCCATCTACGGGTAACATGCTATTATTTCCATTAAACTTTAATTGGTCTGCTAAGGTTTTAAATACATAGATTCTGTATTAAGAATATGTAGCCTCAAAGCCTCCAATTTCACTTCCTCTATGATGGTTAAGTGGTTTCATACTTCACAGTATACTGAAAACATAAGTTGCTACAGCGCACTGTAGTATTCAAAATTTTAAATCATGAATCTCTGACTACAACAGGTCTCCTATACTTAAAAATTTCATTTCAACAATAAATTATCTAGCAAAAAAAAAAAAAAAAATTAAGGGACTTAGGAAGGCTTGACAAGGAATTTTCCACAGTTGGGTCAAGATATGAGGAAGGAAGCCAGAGAAAGGTATCACCTACTGTGTGGAATACTATTAGAAGGAGAGAAAAATGGGATTTTTGCAGAAAGAAAGGATGATACATAAATTAGGGTTGAGTAAAAGTATCTTTCACTTTGGAGGGAGCAAATGACTCAAATCTCTATAACATTTTTATGGTTTACTCAATAGCCAAAGCCTTTATTAAGTCTCTCAACATTCATGCCCATTCATAGGAGAAAAATATGTTTTAGCCTGTTGAGAGAAAATAAAATGGTACAAGTTTATTCCACATATTAAACCAAGGGAACATTTTTTAAAGGTCATCAGGCTACTCTAGTCCCCAAATAGCAATAACTTCTTATTCCTGAAACAATTTATTTGGAGTTTCCACATTTTATTTCTTAATTTTCAGAAATGATATAAAGGAATAATCCTCTACAATAATACACAGTAGAAAGAAAAGAAAGTAGTTATTAAGTTTTTTGTGCCTTCACTATCAGTTTCTTAAAGGACACAGTTAAATGTTAATGATTATGATTTTTCTTATTAAAATTAAAGCTTTAGATTTGTTGTTTATTTATTCATTCATTCAAGATTACACTTGTCGCCAATAACAACACCATGTTCCTGAATATGTTAGCTTTTCAACAATTTAGGCAGTAGCTACAAATGTAATTCTACTGGCTCCAAATCTGACCTAGACTCACTTCTGAGACTCCCAGAGTTTAAAATCTCGACTATTTTCTCTTCCTCAAAAATGATAGAGGTGGCTGCTACTTACTGGCTGAGAATCACAGTAAGAGTTTGGTTGCAATTTAGCAAGACACTTCACAGGTGGCTAGTGAATAGGCCTTTTTTCAAGACATTAATACTTCATTTGGAGGCTGCTTTTTAAAGCATTTTTAAATTTTTGTTCTTGCATAAGCATATAATTAAAAAACATAGGAGGAAAGAGACAACCATCCAAATGGGAAAATATATTTGCAAGCAACACCTCCGATAAAGGCCTAATATCCAAAATATACAAAGAACTCATACAGCTCAATAACAACAACAAAAAAAGAACAATCCAATCAAAAAATGGGTAGAGGACCTGAACAGACACTTCTCCCAAGAAGACATACAAAATGGCCAACAAACATATGAAAAGATCACTAGCATTAGGGAAATGCAAACCAAAACTATAATGAGATACTATCTCACACCCATTAGAATAGCTGTTATCAACAGGACAAGTAATAACAAATGTTGGAGAAGATGCAGAGAAACAGGTATCCTCATATACTGTGGGTGGGACTGCAAATTGGTACAGTCACTATGGAAAACAGTATGGAGGTTTCTCAAAAAACTAAGAATTGATCTACCATATGATCCAGCAATCCCTCTGCTGGGTATTTACCCCAAAGACTTGAAAACTCATATCTGAAAAGATATTTGTACACCAATGTTCATAGCAGCATTATTCACAGGGGCCAGGACATAGAAGCAACTGAAGTGTCCTATAAGAGATGACTGGATAAAGAAGCTACGGTACATATTTACAATGGAATATTACTCAGCCATAAGAAGAGATGAAATACTGCCATTAGCAACAACATGGAGAGACCTCAAGATAATCATGCTAAGTGAAATAAGCCAGACAGAAAAAATTGAAAACCACATGGTATCACTTAATATGTGAGATACAAACCTAAAAGCAGCAAACGAATAGGACAAACAGAGACTCATGGACATGAACAATAGACTAGCAGTTACCAGAGGGTAGACGGGAGCAGGGAAGTAGATGAGGTAAAAAAGGTCAAATATGTAGTGACATTAAAGAATTAAAAATAAATAAATTTTAAAAAAAGCAATAAAAAAAAAAAAACATAGGAGAGAATCCCCAAGTATAGCAAAGGTAAGAACAGAAAGGGAGATCCTGAAAAGGTTTTATTTGCTAATTGATGTAAAATGATGGTCATTAAAATAATTTTTTAAAAACAAAAAATTTTATTAGTTGTAAATAATTGTGCTTAATTCTTTTATTTTTTAATTAAACTCTAACAACATATCAACAGGTCATCAAGATTCACCCTACAGCTTATAAATCAAAAGTTAGTTATTCAAATAGAGTGCAATTAAGGTTTTAATTCCAATGTTAGCAATCTTTTCATCATACCTAATTTGACTAAACAAATGGTTATATAACTGACTAAAATCTGACACTAGCTTTGGTCCATTTTCCTTTCTTATAATTTAACCAACTGTGTTCACAATATTTCCAATGATTCAATTATTTTCCTCATTTGGACATCTTACCTAAATGCAAACATCTTAGTGAAGTCATACACAGTTATAGGAGTATTGCACAACATGGTCAGACAGACTTATTTTATGACTTTTAAAAGAGGCTGATTGGAAACTATACTGCAATCACCAAAACTTTGTGTTGATGAACATGTGCCACAGTTATAACACAGCACTGGGTTACTAGCATTGGTATACGTCAATGCTTTCATTATAAAACCTTGCTGTTTTCACAGTTTTGTGAACTAGCTATAAAGCTTGACTTGGTTCTGATAAATAAGATTTTCAAAAGAAAAATATAAAAAACTATAAATATAGCAGACATTAGATATGTACATATATAAATAAAATAACAATGGCACTAAAGAAAGTTCAATTGACATAAAAGAAGAGTAAGGTATTTATTGTGTGGTGCATACTAATAAAAAGTAGCATACTACAAAATTACTTTAATTATCATTTTTGTTAAAATATACTGAGAAAATATATCCTGAGTTCTTAGAAGCTTTGAGCTAAAGCTTCTTCAGACCTCAGTTATCTCAATCTATAAATGAATAAAAGTATTAATTCAAAAGGCCCTCCATTTACAATTCATACCTGAGAGGAAGTAATAGTCTTAAAGATATACACACACATACATACACAGAGACAAACAAGGTTAAAAATTTTAATGACTTAATGATGTCTTTATCTTTCTTCTTTAAGTTGGTCATGTGGTTTCTGATATAATAAAATTAAAGTAAAAATATTTTAATTCTAATTTTCTATCACAGTAACTTCCAAAGTTTGTCAAAGATAAAAACAATCAGGTACTATTTAAATTAGAAATACTTTTTATTATAAATTAGGCTAGATTATTTTTAAGTTGCTCTTTGGAAAATTAAAAAAAGTAGTCAATGCTATCATGTGGAAAACTTAAAGATCAAGTGAGTAAATCTAAGATCCAGAGGGGGAAAATACCTTTTTGTAAGAGTCATGAAGGAAAAATATAAAATGTCTTTAGTACAAATGGATTTAGAAATGAGTGTACTGTCTTACTGGCATGTGAGATGTAAACCTAAAAGCAACAAACCAACAGGACAAATAAACAGAGACTCAGATGCACAACTTTTCTTCGGTACAGATGGCTGAGTGGTCAAAAGAAGTCTTGAAGGCAAGAGTACTTTAGAGAATACAGAAAATACATGTGAGATAAACACCTACGAATAGTCATTGTATCATATATCATTTGTATTCTGTTATTCCATATTCATATCATAAATACAATTACATGAAAAAGTCTGCTTAATAAAGGCACATCTGCAAAAATTTTACCATTGATCTGAAGTATTTTGGATGTATTCTGGCTTTGATAAAAGTTGATTATTTAAAAAGTTGTATTAACATGTACATGAAATTTAAATATCTCACGTCTATATTTAACACTTCCTTAATGGCTCATAATTTTACTTTTGACCTTCAATGACAATATTACTAATCTACAATTTTTGAGGAAAAGTATTTTCAATTTTAAAATGCCTGTATTTGATTATATTGTATTTATTCTACGATTTTGATCATTAACTAAAGTACTTGAAATATTTCATTACAAACTAGATCTCAGTATCTAAAGGAAAGTAATTTGTGAAAATGACATTTCTAAAAAATAAAGTCTATTAATTTTAAACACACATACACACTTCTAGTAAATGCCTGGCACACAAGACTATATTCAATAACTATTAAAGAGATAAATAAAAGTGGCAGAAGGTGGTCCTAGTTTTGATGGACTGTCATTTCTCCTATTATACCATCTGCCTCCCTAGATGGCTTAT
The DNA here is from genome assembly GCA_028627145.1 of Eidolon dupreanum. NCBI lineage: Eukaryota > Metazoa > Chordata > Mammalia > Chiroptera > Pteropodidae > Eidolon > Eidolon dupreanum. The sequence goes on from CM053501.1 coordinate 72,404,521, forward strand.
AGGCGTAGAACAATATATCTAATTCCAAACAAATAAACAAAAACAAACAAAAGGTATTGCTGCAAACAGTGACTAAATGTAGGTCATTTTAAAGGCCTCAGAAATAGCATCTTAAAAAAAGAAAATCAAATTTTAGAGGTAAAATAACAAGGAAATCTTTTAGGTTTAATGTGAAACCATCTCAAGCGCTTCTATATTCTCAGAGAGGCTACTTTCTTCTTTATACTTATGTTTAAGAGAAAGCAGCAAAGAAGCACTGCAAAAAAGGAAATGAGATAAGCCAACATCTACCCCCGTGTATTTCCTTCAATTTAACAAACACTAACGAAATATCTTGCATATGTTAGGCACCAAGAGTTGAGAAAAACTCCCCATTTCATTCACTGGAAAAGCTCATTTACACGGCTATTCCCTCTGACTGGTGCACTCTTGCTCCAGATACCCATCTGGCTAGACTTCCTTTAAGTCTATTCAAAATGTCACCATCTAAACCAAGCTACCTTAACCTTTACATTAAAAATTTCAACCTACTCCCTACTTCTAGTACTCCTGGTTCTGATTTACTCTTATTCTTAGCACTTACCATAATGTAACAATTATTTAATATATATTATCACCTGACTCCCTTAACTAGAATGTAAATTTGAAAAAGACATGGGCTTTTTAGTATTTTATTTATTGATATATCTCAAATGCCTAGTACTGTACTTGGCACACAGTGAGTATTCAATAACTATCAGTAAAATAGATAAATAAACTTTCCTAAACAGCTGCGATGATCCAGACATTGTCCAGAACACACAGAGTCAGGGAAATAGCTACAAAAGCAATCACCTATAACACAATGGGGGCATATATTACAAAGTTCAACACTTAGAGAATGGTGAATTCTAGGTGAGGGTTAAAATAAATATACTGAAGACTGGATCAATGCCTGTTTAATAAGACATGTTTTTAATAAATAAAACATGGAAAACAAATAACTTTATATAATATATTCAGCTGAGGAAAAAGAAAAGCTTGATTAGAATCTCTGGCAAAGAGTGCAATTTGTCCCTTGGACCACAAGATGGAAGCACCAATCACCTGGAAGGCAATAAAGACTAAAGGAAAGAAATAGCTCTTTCAGTGTTAAAATTAAAAAAATAATTTTTTAAAAAAATCATATACATTCCTAAGTCATTTTGTAAAAATGGAAATTAGTTCTAACAATCAAATAGTGAAGTCTACAGTATGGTTCTGAAGATAATTCTCTACTCAACCCCATTCAATTGTCAACTCTCAAAAGCAAGCATGTCAACTTGATTTTCTAAGTCTTGTAGAGTAAAAATCACTTTAAAAGTCTTTAAATAGCAGCAGAAATGAATTGCTGAAATGAGTAGTACTTTGAAAAGTGAGAGCGCTAAGTAAGAAAAATAACAGTTTCATCTGATTTACATTGACACAGAGAAACTAAGTTCCACGCATATACATACAAATCAAGGGAATTCAATAATCAACTGAAATAATCTCAGAGGGAACCACAATTAAGAAATGAAATTTAAAAATGAAGGTCATAAAATTAAAAGTCCAACTTTCAAACAATCCAGAGACAATCTATATTGTGTTTATAATTATTATTTTATATTCAACCAAGTATTTTAAAATAAGTCCAACTTTTTCACACTATCCCTAAACAGAAGGCATGTTTAAGCTAAAATCATAAGACATTTTAGGATATTCTATCAATTTGATGATGTCAATAGTGATGATTATGTGATCACTAACAACTCAAGACAGAATATTATTTACTGTTGGAAAAATTATATGTATGATTTCTTAAAATTTTGGTCAATTCTTCAAAACATAATTGTCACTTACATTATTGTGCATTACTGACTAGGAACAATCCATAGTGTCATTTTAAAATCCTCGTCTTAAAAAGTTAGCACTATTTTTATTTTGGAGGAAAACATCTAAATCCAATTAAAGAGTCCTCCTTCAAATCAACTCAAAAATATTAAATAAACAGACAACCTATAATTTTTTAAAACAATGCTGCCACCTTCTGGAAAAATCTTATGTCTTATGATTTCCCAAATGTTAAAAGTAAATATCACATTCATCGAGTTATATATCATGATCTTCCAGTTACCCACTGAAACAAGACATACCTTCTTAATAATTTTGACCATTTACTTTGTCATAACTATGTCTTAATTGAGTTTTAATTCATTATAGTTTTAGTATATTTAAATATTAAATACAAATTGGTTGAGGTGACATCAAAAACAATGCAGCTCTAGAAGTACAAGTAATAGGGGATGATATAGGTTTTGAATTACCAGATGATGATACATTCTTCCTGAAAGGAAAAAAATTAGACTGGATATCTTAAAAGAAGCTTAATGCTTGCTGTTTAGAAGGTCATTGACCAAGCTAAGTCTATAAAGGAACCACACTAGAAAAGTTATAGAAAATATACTCTTATTTCTAATGAGAATATTTTAATCCTTGAAGAATAATTTGGCCCATTTATCATAAATAAACATACAAAATATGCTTTAATCATGTTTTAACATTTTGTAAAACTATCATTTCCTGTAGTTTAAAATTTTCTTTGTTTTGTTTTTGTTTTTATATATCTGGGTCCATAAATATCTTTTAACAATTAGTTTAACAGCTATTTGTTGAGTACCTACTCTGTACCCAGGCACATACATATGAAGCTCATTTAAATATTCAGAAATGAAACAATCACCTATGCTTAATATGAGGACAATAATCCTTGATGGTTGTTGTAAAGACAAGAAATAATCAGAATTAACACCCAATGAATGTTACCTATCATTAATGTAAGTAAGCATTACTAAAAAGATTGGAGGCTATGGTAAGTAGAGAACAAAATGGATGAAAAATATTTCTAGTTTATAACAAGTTAAATATGTACAGTTCAGTTTAAAATAGCCATTGATTCATGTTTACCTCATTTATCTTCCCAAATCCTATTGAATTGATTAAAGAATATATAAGGGGGTATGTCTTAAGAGTTAGTACCTAATAGTACCTTTATCTGTTAGTAGCCTAATAGTACTATCAGGCCAATAGATCTGAAATACATCAAATAGATATGTTTTGCATAAAGCAGTGATGAAAAGTATTTGTTACATTAAAAAATTAATAAATAGTCCAGGATGAGATGGAAGGCAAACTTGGTAGTGCTAACTAGCCTGTAAATCAGCACAGACATGTAAGCTACACTGGAAAAAATATATATGAGTTTCCCAAAAAAAAGTACTGAGAAAATTCTAAGCTTAGAGCAGCAAGCCTGAGAGCAAGAGACAAATAAATGGTAAGGGTCAAGTCAACAGAATTTGGAAATGCCACCAGTGCTCCTACAGAGAGGTCTAGTTATCACTAATATGAACAGCTTGTAAGATGTTACAAAATAAGGTAAAAAAAAAAAATACTCTCAACAATAGCATGCACTAAGCATTCCATGAGCTCTTTTCCTATTTTTCATTGGCAACTATGATTCTGACCTGATACCGACAGTCTTAAGATTTCCACTTACAAGGGCTGAAAGTGAAGGCACCTTGAGTACTGAGTACAGTTCTCCCAGAGAAATTCTACCAGAGCCCTTTGAGAAGCCACAGGACTGTAGCATTCACTCTCAGGTCTCACTTGGTAGTCAATTTTAAGTAAAATGAGGGCTATGCTGCAAAAGACATCTAAGGGGGGCAGTCAGGCATAATAAAACATAAATAACAGAAAACAAAAAATAAGATGACTGAAGACTAAATATATGACTTATCACAACAAATATAAATGGGTTAATGCTATTTTTTTTTTTTTTAAGTATGTTTCTTGGAAATACCTACTTCCGAAAAAGCAGGGGTGTATGTATGAGAGAAAGAGAGATAGAAGGGAGGAAAATCAACATAAAGAAAAAACCTATAAATTACAAGAGGCTTAAAAACATACTAGCAATCATAATATAAAGATTTTGGAGCTCAATTTATACCAACTGCAAAAATAAGTAAACAAATTAATCATTAAATAAGAGCATTATGGGACAGCCAGGGAAATGAAGATAGGATGATAATAAGGAATTGCTGATTTCTATGTGATGATGGATAATATTATTATTATATTTAAAAAGAGTATGTGTTTAAGAAGTATATATACTGAAATGTTCATAAGTAAATTGACATGATGTCAGAATTTGCTTCAAAATAAGATTGATGACTGAGGGGTAAGGTAAAAATAAAATTCAGCCATAAGTTGACAACTATCAAAAGTGAGTAACAGGTACATGGAGATTTGTTTTATCATTCTACTTTTTGTGTTTGAAATATTTCATAATTTAATAGTTAAAAATAAATGGATAGGTAAATAAAACGGAAGTGATTCTCAGGTTAGAATAAAATGTAAAATCCAACTAACTCATTTTTGAAAAGGAGGCACATAGAAATAGTGTAAAAAAATAACCTTCAATTTTAAACAAAATTCAATTTTAGATTGACAAACCTCAATTTTAAATTATATCTTTCAAGTTTGGTTTGTATCTTGACTGATCTGGCTTCCCCAAAGTGTTTGAGAACTCCATATTCAAAGGCCATCTTTTTTTTTTTTAACCAAAAAGCATGAAATATAAAATTCTGGAAACGTTATTAAAATAATGTGTTTGGCACAATGATAATCCAAAAATACGTGAATCTAAATATAGTCACATAAATACAGAAAATATAATTTGGCACTAAATACATTCATGAAAACCTGAGCACGAATTTTTCTTTGCTCACAATTTTTATAAATGTACAAGCTTCATTAAAAACTGAGTAAAATGAAAACATCTTTTCAAATGTAACATTTTCTAAGAAAATGTTGAACTTGAAGAAATTTATTTAATAATTATTAAAAAATGAACAGTTTGAAAATCACTGCTAGTAGTCTAGTGTAAACAATTTGCTATGCAAAAAATCCTAATGAAGGTTATACTTAAAAATGTATCCTAAAAGTAAATCTACTATGATGAAACATTTGTCCTGCATTCTAAAAGCAGGCATCACAATTACATTCTGTCCACTGCTATCCCTGCCTTGCCCCCAACAGATTCCATTTTGGGAACATCAAGTAAAGCTCAGTATTATGAAAAGTAACAGAAGAAAACTACTTGCTAATAAAAAGGAACAACTACTGACACATGGATGAATCTCAATCACATTGTGCTACCTGAAATAAGCCAGACTCAAAAGACTACATCCTGTGTAATTCTATGTATATGATTTTCTGGTAAAGGAACAATAGTAAGGACATAAAACAGATTAGTGGTTGCCAAGGGCTGGAGTGAAGGAATGAACTACTAAGGAGTAGGAAGAAATTTGAGGGTTGAAGGAACTGTTCTGTATCTTGATTGTGGTGATACTATCACGACTCTAAGCATTTTTAAAAAATCATAAAACTGTACATCAAAAAAGATGAATAGTACTGAATGTAAATTGCACTTCAGTAAATAAGTCAATCTGATGTTTTACATATTTTTTAATGTTATTGACAACAATGGGACATAAATATCTTTCCCTCTGCAATCTGTCAAATACTTCACCCACCATGCTAGGTTTTGGGACTTTAAAAAAAAAGGCGTATCTCCTGCCTTTAGGAGTTTAAAAGCTCATGAGGGAAACGTCTAAAATATAAAATAAGTTACAGAAAAAGGCTAGCCAAAACAATTTTGAGTGATAAATTGTAGAATGCCCTTTATATGTCCTCTCTAGGAGGAAGAAAGGAGGAAGTAATTCCCTTTGTCAAGAGTTACAGGAAATGAATGGAACATAATTTTGGAAAAATCTTACTGCTTCTCAATATAATGGTGGTTATTATCATCTATAACTTTCAAGTGAGGAGGCCGAGACTTGGGGAGGACAAATACTGTCTTTGATTCCTCAGCTGCTAGGTGTCAAAGCTGAGATTCTAAACCAAGCTTTTCTGACTCCAAGTCTGAGATCTTTCGCACCGCAGTGCAGAAAAGGCACAGAGATTATGACGGCTGCTACACGTGATTTCAACCGACGAGAACGATCCCTACCACCCCCAAATTCCACTACATGTTTCGCACCAATGCTATACAGAAACATTACGATTAGAGCCATATATCTTAAAGTGAGCTCGACGTGGTCTTGGATTGCAAACTCGTGGGAAAGGTAACGTGGAGCCTCGTGGGGATCTCATTTTCAAGCTGTCTGTGCATGGACTTAACTTCTGATAGTTGTGAGGAAGATGACTCACGGGGCCAGCCGGAAAGCTACTGAGAAAAATCAACACCAAGGAGAAAGCAGAGGCGTTTGAGATACACCTCGTCAATTACATCACTCTGGCCTGTTCGCAAGCGGGTCACAGGAGGAGGAAAGGCCACTTTCCTGCCCTTCCGAGAACCTCTGGTAAAATCTCCGTGGGCTTGTCCCCGTCGTGTTACCCAATGGCAAGGACTAACACTGGGGCGTCCTCCGCCGGCGTGGTTCTCGGCGCCGAGAGGAAAGAGGTGTGTGCCGGGAGCACGGGACCAAGCTGCCGAGCATGGACCACGGACACACTAAGGGCCGGGCCGCAACACAAGCCACTCAACAGTGAAGGGGCGGCAGGGTGAACGAACTGGGGTTGTCCTTCTCAGGTGACATCACAAATGTCGCATGTTGATTTAGTTTACGAGACACACTCTTTTCACTCGTTTACTGACTACAACACCTCTGCCCTCGCTCTCATCTCACCTCTCCAGTTCTTGTACTCCGGGACATAGTAGTATTTGTTCCCGAACTGGTCTGTGCCCACTTGCTCCTTCATTTCCTTCGACAGCATTCTCCACAAGGAGCGGAACAAACCCTGAGACCGACTCAAGCCGGTGGCTCAGGTCCCAGCACGATTAGCAGCCGGATCCGCTGCAACTGTAACAGGAACGCCCCAGGCGCGGACCCGCCCACCCGCCCAAAGGAGTCCCATCCAGTAACGGCGCTCACCATTGGTCAGATGGTATCAATCTCTCTACCAATGGGGGACTCCACTGCTGCAGCCCCGCCTCCGAGCTCTGTCATGGCGGCGTGCACCGCGTTATCTGCTGTAAAGGAACGGGATGCTGGGTTTTTTGTCCGCACGGCAGGCAGGATTGGACGACCCTCTTCGCCTACGGAGAGCGGAATCCACACGAAGGTATAGAAAACCTTACTCTTTTCTCTAATAGGCCTGTTAAAATTGGGACCATTGACTATGAGCCTTGCCTCATACTTTCCCGCCTCATTATCTTTCCTCCCACCATACTCAGCTTACTCTTCTTGTAGAGCATGTACCAAAATTCCTAGTATGTACGTGTATGTATCTAGCATGTACCAGCATTCAGGACTCTCAGAAGGAAAGCAGGTATTTAACATAAAACACGTTGTTTACTCCAAATAGTTTGGGCACAGTGAACTATTCTTATCCAGGATGGATAACCTCCCCCAATACCCTTGATGAGAACCCTTCTGAAATCTCAGATACCATGCAAGGCTCAGTCTTGCAAACTGACCTTTCCAAGGATGGCAGTCTCAGTCGTGCTATATTAACTTTTTGTTGTTGTTGTTGTTGTTGTTGTTGCTGCTGCACACCTTGCCTCCTTCTACACAAACCCCATCCCTGTTTCCCTGTCTTATTACCCTTTTCTTTTCCTTCACGTTAACCCCTCCTAGTTCCCAAACCAATTCAGTCCTAAAGTTTTTAGGTTGGGCAGAGGTAAGCTTGGGTAAGCTTCCGAACACAGGCAGGTATTAGGTTGGCCTATAGTGGTATTTCAGAGCCTGAACAGGCTGAGGAGGTAATCTAATTGTGGGGACTGACAAGCTCAGGTGATAAGGGTACTGGGGGAGGCAGAAATCAAAGCCCAAGCTTGGTGAGCAGCATCTTTGTTGGGGGAAGGAATGGTAGTGGTGATGAGAGATTAGTTATATACAGGGAGATTGATCAAATAAATAAGTACATTAATGATAATAGGAGCTACGTTTCTCACTGTTAGAATGCTCAAAGAGATTATTACCTTTGCACGTTTGATATCGTACTTGTTACAAGAAGCACATATAACTGTTATAATTTGAATAATTATCAAATAGAAATGTTTTAAGTAGATATGCAGATTTCAGTTGGAAAAAATGAAAAATTTTCTGGTGAAATATTGAAGTTCAGAAATGGCAGGACAGCATCAGGAGCTGGAGTAAAAAATGTCAGAGTTCAGATACAGTTTAGCTAATTATTAGATGAATGACCTTGTCAAATTATTTATGTCTTCATTTTATAATCAAGAAAAGCAATTAATAATACAACCTACCATCTAGGAAATCTGCCATTTAGGATTACCACTGATGAAAATGTCAGCAAATACAAGACTCTTAATATTGAATGTTATTGTTATTGATCAAGATCATAGAGGTGGTAAATGTTAGACTGGATATTTGAACCTAAAGCCAAACTGTCTTCTAGAAGTTAAGGGACTTGTATATCTTTAAATCAAACACTTGATACTGCTGAAATGATTTCCAAAGTGCTCTTTAATTATTAGTACTGCTACTGTCAGTCTGCAAATGTATCAGTTTGTACCTTTTCAAGGACTGTGCATTGTTATTTTTAAAAAACATAATTTGATAGGCTAAAAATTTTCATATAAATTAACATCATATTGATCAACTGAATTTAGAAATTCGGGTTAAATTAATGTAAATTCTTTTTAACAGCTAGCAGATTAAAACAAATTTTAATAGTTGACATTCACTAGGCACTTACTGTGTCTAGATATTGTAATGAGCACTTTTTATGTATTAACTCTTTTAAACTTAATATCCTCACCAGAATCATGGTTCACAGTAATGGAATATAAGACATTTTATTCATCTTAATTTGTGAGAGTACTTTTTAATAATTTTTACCTGTAAATAATTAATTGGTTTTATTTAAATGTACCTAATTGTTGAATTGAACATACCAATTTTGTATTTACACCTAAGACATAAATAGTCCTAGAAATTTTTAAAATATACTGTAATTCAAGTTGATATCCTCTAGGTGTCCTCAGTTAAATTTATCAGAATTTAACAAATCATGAAAATTTGTTTCAGTTTCTAAATACCTTAATAACAACTCAGTAAAATACACTCTTTATATGAAGTTTAAGATAATGCTTCAGGAGAAATTCTTCACATGTAATTGTTAGTACTGTTGATATTTTAGAAATTTGTATAAGTTCTTTAAAAATCTGTACATCCCTTTGGATGTGTAGTAGAAAGAGATTTAAGCATTACTTATGATTTTTGTGCTATCTGTAATCTTGGTGAAATAAGGACTTTTTTTATGTTTAAATTGCTCTCATTGTTTAATTTTATCTGTGTCCCCCATTTAATTTTTTGTTTTCTTAAAGGGTTTTAAGACTAGAATTAAACAAAGACAGAGATGTTGAAAGGATCCATGGCAATGGAGTTAACACCCTTGACATTGAACCTGTTCAAGGGAGATAGTAAGTTTTTTATTCTTATACATTTTTCTGTATAAGTGAGATGCAGTCAAATCTTGCTTTCAGATTAATTTTGTAAAGGTTTGTAAATATTATTAAAAATTCTAAATGGTAGCATTTTTGATCTGGTATTACTGATTTTAAATAAATACAAAACTTCAGTTCTTCAAAATATTGCCAGATAAACATTTCTAAACTACTTAAACATAAATATATTTATTGTTAAATTAACAAATACTGAACTTCTTTTAGATGTGAGGCTTTTAAGGGCTGGGGTCTGAAACTGCAGATGCTATTTTAAAACATAGTTGCGGCTCTTGAGTCTGATTAGAAAACAAATATTAAAAAGCAAAAGTATATTTTAGAGAATTTAAGTTTGAAGCAAATCAGACTTGTATTTGCATTCCTCCTGGTTTTACCACTTATCATCTGTGTAACTATGGGCAATTTACCTAACTTTTCTAATTTTCAGTTGCCTTAGCTATACAATGGGAACAGTAATACCTAACAAGTTTGTTGTGAAGATTCATGGATATTATGTATATAACACGATTAGCATAGGACCTGACATATCACAAATCGTTGCCAGTTTTCCTATTAGTCAAAAGCATTATCACTTATATTTTTACTCCTTTCAGTCCATTCTTTAGACGATAGATGAAGTGTTTTTTGAAAAATGCAAATCTTAACAAACCATCTCCCCACTTAAACTCATTTTGACCCTTACATGACTCGTAAAAGTAGGTTCAACACTCTTCATGTAGTCTGTTAATTGAACAAGTGTAAAAGTAACTAAAGAAAAAATTTATCATGTCATATTATTTAGCATTTGCCCCACAATTTTTATATTATAATGAAGTATTAATATTACTGTTATTACCTACATTTTAATAAGCTAGGAAAGGTTTAATAGAATTCCATTTTTTATTTCCAGCTTCATGTTCTCACCTAGTATTATATGAGAAACAGAAATAGTGAACAGATTCTCATTTCAGTACATGGTTAAATCTAAAAGAAGACCAGCAATAATTCTTTTCTTTTTCCTGACCTTTTCCAGGCTTAACATATACCTCCCATTCAAGGATAGCTGTGGGACATTTGCTTATAAAGTAATGCAGACATGAACAGCAATGAATAGCTGATTTTTTTGGTCTTGGGTGCTGGTGGAAAAAATATTCAGTACTGCTTCTCCAACAAGCCATTTGGGATAGTAATCAGTTGTTTGACCTATGAAGTACATGAAGGCAGTAGGCTACCAGTTGTCAGAGTCAATGAGAAATGTGGGAAATTATAGGTTATATATGCATGAAATATGCATAGCATATTTGCAGAGTATATAGAGAAAAGTCAAGATTCTTCCTCCAGTGGTTTCCTCCATTGCATGGTAAAAATCTACAATTATGTATTTCATTGTTTGCTAAGACTTGAATTTTGCATTAAACATTTTTGGCAGCAAAGAGAGAAATAAATAGAAAAATATATATTTAATGGAAAATTACATACTAATTTTCTTAAGGAAATCAGTGTACGTGAGTGAAACTTGTTCAAAATACTTGCTGATATTTACCAACCACTATGACAGCTAGTGATATCACTGAAAACCAGAATGAAAATCAGAATACAGAAATCTGGTAAAGAAGCATTAATTTCCAAAGTTAGGAGTTATTTTAAGAAGTCTATCTGAAAATAACATTTTAACAAGTACAACTGCAAAGAGTGCATTTGCATATCATTCTGTAAATCTTGACTTTTATACTTGCTCAATTCTCCTAAGTTAATTTCATTCATCTCTAATACCAGGTTATTTTATCCATATAAAAACATGAAGCCATATCTCTTACTATGTTTACTCTATTACAGACTAATAACCTCACGATTAAATAAAGTCAGTGCCACCATATACTTGAAATAGAGTCAGTTAACTCCAATAATGGTTCAGTTTTTTCACCCAATTAATGGAATCAAAAGTAGTTATTCTAGCAAAAATGAAACATCTGGCATTATTGAAAATACCATTTAAATTTAGTTTAAAAGTTCAACTTTGAAAATATTTTTGTTTTGATAATACATGTAGTGCCATGGTAAACAAAAAAATATTTCACAGAGTTCAAATATGAAGTATAAATGTTTTTAGAATTGATTATGGTACACATGTAACTCACATCTGCATCCAAACAAGGTGCAACATTTATCAACTGAAATAAAAATTGTAATTGTTAAAACTTACACATATTTCTTTATGTACACAGAGTAATAGAACTACAAAATTTTTGTAATGAAGCTAATGTTAAATATAAAAAAAGAAACTTTAGTGTGGCATTACTTGCTATCTTTACTGCCCATTATCAGTTAGACTTTAGAACTGTTTGAGCAAAAAACTTTGAAGAACTACCTTTAAATTAGCCTAATTATTCTACAAATTAACATTGAATTTTTCTTAAAACACATTTATAAATCAGTGCTACTTGGATATGCTGCTAGTTCATGAACCCTTTGTAACTGGTTCACAGGATGATAAGTAGCTACTTCATCATTAAGCACACAATTTAGAAGATTTGAGATTTGTTTTGTAGCAAGACTTTCTCAGTGAAGAAAGAATATATTCATTTCTGGTACAAGCTCCTTGTCATAGATGGGCACTTTAAATAGCAAAGAAACTAAAGATGGCAAGATCAAAACCAGTGTATAATATTTATAACAAGTATAAGCGATGAAGTATCCTCACCAACCATAAAATATGGATGAATGGAAATAAAACTACTAACTGCTAGAGCTGTGTGGTATCAGCATCTATATCAGGCATGACAGTAAAAAGCAATGGGGCATCTAATAGACCTGATAACTCCAAAATAACTGACAGTCGAAAGCTCAGCAAACCAATTTGACAATAGCAGCTGAAACTGGGAATTTTGAAGTTGTTCAAGGAGTTCACAGAAAGACCTATGGGGCTGGAGTAGTCTGGGCCCTGTAATCTCTCCACTCATCAGCTAAAGATCCCCTGTAGGACAGAACCCTACACTAAGGGGGAACTGCTTTAAATAGAATCCAAAGTAAGCAGCTAAGAGGCAATAGAACAAAGGAAATAGATGGCCCAGATAAAAATTGGAAAAGTAAACAGAACCAGGAAATCTCTGAAGGTAAGCTGCCACGTTTGAACATCTTACAAAAGAAGAGAGCAAGAGAATATCCCAGAGATATAAAACTAAAATATTCTAATTTGTCTCCCAAATGTTTAAGAAAATGAATTTTACATGAAAATAAGCAAAATATAGGATTTAGGTCAAATTCCATACATAATTATTATAAGAACAAAGAAAATAAGTAGATCCCCTATAGACAACAAAGTTGTGCTGAAACAATATGCCCACAAAATAAATGAGAACTTTAACCTAATATTTCAAAACTAACAAAGTCATTTTGAAAAGATACAAAATATGAAAGAATTAGAAAAACTGAGAAATAAGACAATCAAACTGAAGAAAAAATTAGAAATGAAAAATGTTTCAGAAATAAGTACAAGGAATGCAAGCAAAAAAAAAAGGATATTTCCTTAGATGAAGGTAGAAAGGAAGAAATTTTTTTTAAGTCAAAAAGAAATAGAGAAAAGAAAATGATTCAAGAGGTAGGAACATATGTAGATGCTAGACAAAGGAAATCTACCATACGTATAATAGGAGTTCTCAGTGAAGAAACTCAAAGAGAACAGAATAAATATTAAAACTATAATCCAAGAAAACTTGCCTAGAATGAATAAGATCTGAAACTACATTTGGATAGAAAATAATATTGTAACTAGATTTTGATTTGGGGCTTTATTTCTAAATAAATGAAGTTTCTTATCTAAGATTTTTAAGGAAATAAATGAGTCAGAGATTTTATATCCAGTCAGACTGATTTTCAAGTACAGAAAGATAGGCAAATTGTCAGTAATGTGCAAGAATTCAGGGAATAGTGTTCTCATTAGCCCTTTCTTAGGTATCTACCAGAGAATAAAATCAGAGAACCAGAATGAACAAAGAGATCACAAGAGAATTGATGGTGAGCAGTGTATTAGCAAATAGCAATACTTTATACAGATATATAAATTTGTAGATTTGTCTTTCCTACTAGATTTTTAACTCTAGGAAGACAGGAACTATGCCTGTCTTGTTCACAAGACAGAGTACCTAACATTTTGCACTTCTCAAAGTTAATTGATTCAATGTGTTCATGATAAAAGGGGAAAAAAATCGTAACATTTATCGATACCTTATTTTTTGCCAGGCAGTATAAAAGTAACTTTGCATATTACTTTTATATTTCCATCAACTTTATCATTTAGATGAAAATGTCCCCCTCCTCTAAAATGTGAAAGGCTTAAACGTGTGAAGTAACTTGCCTGAGATCACATAGAATCAGTGATAGCTGGTCTTTCTGATTCCATTATTATTTAGCACAGTTATAATTAAGACATTTAAAATAACTTTGTAATATTTTACTTTCTAGTAAGAAATATCTTTTGCCTTCTTGTTTCTACTGTCCTTTTTGGTATCAGGAAGGTAAATTTTAATTGATCACAAATTAAACCTTTCCATATTTATTATTCTACTAATATTAGATTGAGAAAGTTTAGTTTATTGAAGTCATGTTAATGAATATTTACTTAGTTTTTGTGGACATTTGGGTGTTTACAGATTAGTAATTTTCAGAAATATGTAATCATAAATGAACTACATATAATGATAAAATAATGTTAACTTTTTTATTATTAGCATGTTATCAGGTGGTTCAGATGGTGTGATTGTACTTTATGATCTTGAGAACTCCAGCAGACAGCCTTATTACACATGTAAAGCAGTGTGTTCTGTTGACAGGTGTGTATTAAAAATGTAATTCATGAATTTATAAACAGTTGAGTGTTTTTTTGCATTAAATGCAAAGTGTGAAAATAGCAGTCATATGAATGTCTCAAGCAAATTGTTCTAATGATATATTTACATGGATATCCCTTGACATTTTCTTGAAAATCATCCCTGAAATTCAGGTGTAGCTCTTTTTCATATAACTTTCCCAAAACAACTTTGGCTTCAGTTTTCAAGAGAATTTTATTGACAAACTTTTGATTATGTCTTTTTTGTTTTACACCTACATAGTACTCCTCAATGACTAATTATAGTTTTTAGTTCCACTTAGTAAAAGATGCATTTATGAGTCTTTCAGCTAATTGTAAATACAAGTTAGATTTTTCAATTGATATTAATAGAACAACCGATTAATGGCTAGAAGCAATAAATACATTGGTGGTCCCTTACTGAACAGACACATGTGCACACACCCCTCTTACCTCGCCACTTATTTACTCAAAACTTCCTAACTTAAAAATGTATCTCTCTTTGTTTTTTCTGACTATTCTTTACTGTCTTTTCAGTCTTATGAGAATTATTTTAAGTCTTCAGTAAAATGTTTTGTGACTTTGTTGTACTTTGTTGATAATTGTCACTTAATTCTTTTATAATGGTACCTGTATCTGATATTGAGCAGACCTTGGAATTTACAGAAACAATAGGTATTGAGAAAATGCTTTCAAGAGGAAGAGCTTCATGAACATTAATATCGACAGCCACTCTGTATTAAAGCTGTTCCCTAAGCACTAGAATAGGTAGAATATTTGTGAGGAGATTTATGATTGTTTCTTGGCTCTGAAGCTTCACTTTGGAAATATAGATTTGGGAAACCTTTTCTCTGAACCTCAGGTTATTCGTATAAGGTTTCTTTGAGAATTAAATTAAGTATTCAAAAAACTAGTTGGAAACTGTAAAGCCATTGCATAAACAGAAAGTAATATAGTTACAGGGAAACTTGGTATGAAGCAAGATACCACCTCGAATACTCTGAAACTTGATTTCTAAGAGGATTATACCATTTTATGTTCTCCACTCCCAACTAATAACTAAAAAAACTAAATTCTAAAATGTAAGGCATATTACACTTTATTTTTATTTTCATTCATTTTGATTTTATTTTAACTTAACATTTTAATATTGTTTAATTTGTTATATAGCAAAATAGTATTTTCATATATACCACAAGCTGTTATAATGTTATTTCATGAAGGATCTGCTTTTCTAGTATATAAGTTCAAGTAAATGCTTAGCACATCAGTCTTTTGCTTTATTATGACTTTCTTCTTGAATTCAAACTCAATCTTTAAAAGTATGACTTTGAATGTAAATGGGCATACAGTGAGTATCCTTACAAAATGAGTTAAAGCAGTATATTTATACCCTAAGACTTTAGAATCTAACTTTAAAAAAAAAATTCAATAAAAATTATTATTGAGTTAATAGACTGTTTCCTGATATTTATTTTGGCATTACTAAATCTGTTTGTTCTTAAGCACCAAAAAGATTCTTCTACCAAAATTTTTATTAAATGTTAATGAAAGTAACAGATCATACATAGTAAGGGAATAATATAATATTTTGTTCTATTTAAAAATTTAAAGTTAAAATATAAATGAGCCTTTATTTTTGATCCCTGCATTGAAGATTTATTTTATTTAAAATTGGTAGATCTCTGTATATCAAGATTCTAAGGAGCAAATAGAACTCAATTCTGCTTGTCTCAAGCAGAAATTTATTAGAAAGATAATTAATATGTCGCATAACTGGCAGGATGGTGGGAAAATGAAGTGTAGAAAATGAGCAGAAATCAAGGGAAACTAGGATAGAGAACACAGGCAAGGTTACACCAAGGAACAATTTCTTTTGGGTTCTGCGACTTGTCACCAACAGACTCTCAGCTCCACAGCTATGAATAATTGCTAACTATCCCTGGGATTTGCATTACTAACTTGAGTTTTAGAGCCCCCAGCAGGATTGATGAAGTCCAGGACACATGTCCATGTCCTCGCTGCCAAGGGGATGGAAAAGAGAATGTCTGGAGTCCCTTGCTTTCTGTAAAAAGAAGCAGGGCCCTGCTTTTCAGTAAAGCAAAGGGGATTTCCCCCACACAGGAGGAATTTGGTTGCTAAGCATATGTCCACCACAATCCACAGATTTATTTTTATTTTTTTAAATTAACTTATTTATTTACGATCCACACAGTTAGCTGTCTGACATCCATATAACACCTTTCTTCCCATACTTAACCTTAAAAAAAGGAAATTTTAGCCTAATCTAATGCAAGTATCCACTGTACAACCAAAATATATCATGTTTTTCACCAAAGGGTGATGACCTTACGTCTATTCAGTTACCACATCCAGATGCAATTTAAGATACTGTCCATTTTTCCACTAGTTTTACAAAATCTTATGTCAGTATCATACAACCGGTGGACTTAATTGTATAGTTGACCTATATAAAGTAATGAAGATAAGAGAGAGAAAGAATGGGGAAATTGAATTAGCTAAAATATATAAATATATACGTGACATACAAAGAAAGGAAATATGGGTAGGCACTACAGTCCTTGTGGTTTTGTAGCTGTCTCAAGGCCAGAGCTGACACTTAAGACTTCCTTCTTCTTGTTTGCATTCTTTCAGTTAGCACCACAAGTGTTTGAGGTCCTTTACCATGTATTGTTATCCAAACCTTCACCTGAAGGAGCAAGGGCTTATGATGGTCCTGTCTGCACAGGGTTACAGTAGACGTCTATTGACTTTTATCATATGGACAATTTGTGACATATACAAAAGTAGAGAGTAATATAATGAGCTATGTACCTATTACCCAACTTCAACAACTGTCAGTCATAACGAATCTTGTTTCCTCTCTACCCCCATCCACCCACTCTGAGGATTATTTTAGAGCAAATCCAGAGTTAATCATTTTATTCATAATTATTTGTCTCTAAAAGATACTTTTTATCGTCATAACCACAGTACCATTATCTCACATACACAATCATTTCTGATATTAAATATCCAGTAAGTGTTAAAATTTCCCTCCATTGTCTCATAAGTGTTTCTTAACAGCCAGTTTGTTTGCATTAAGGTTCAGTAAAGTGACACATACACTGTTGAACACTGGTTTAGAGCATATACTTCATCCTTCAGGATGGTACATCACCCTCACAAGATGATGTATTAAAGCTGATACCATAACTGAGTCATCAACAGATCGTGCTTCCTTGGGTGATAGGTTACATAATAGTGGTGAATCATATTCTGTCATAGAGTAAGTTCTTTGATCAGAAGCAATATTGTGTGGGGTACCATGGAAATATGTGAGGCATTCACCAATTCTAACAATGATAATGCTGACAAAATGATTTGGGAAGAGCAAGTCCAAAACCAGATTTGGTATCTCTTCCAGTAAGGGAAAATCACTGCCACTTCCATGAATAGGTCTAATGTAGCTGGCTGATCTCTTCAAGCTATAGTGCATAGTAAACCTCATTTTATGACCCTTTGTGGGAAGCAGGCCTCCATATCACATTATGGAACCCTGAAATTAGAGATGCCTGAACATTCTCTTTCCCTGAACAGCTAGGACAGAGGCATGTGGTCTAGATTTGGCCCATTATATCGTCCTTCCTGAGACTGCTGTTTGTTAATATAGAATCAGTTTCAAACTCATATAAATCAGTTATCTCTAAATTTTGATTGCTGTTTTGTAGAAACCATCCCGATGTTCACAAATATAGTGTGGAGACTGTACAGTGGTATCCTTATGACACTGGCATGTTCACATCAAGCTCATTTGATAAAACGCTGAAAGTATGGGATACAAATACATTACAAGTAAGTGTGTTAAAACCTTTACAAATGGCTCTGTAGGATGAAGGAGAATTTAATTCTAACTTATTTTAATGTGATTATTTGCTAAGATGTGATATATGTTGGATGTGAAGGCAGTATAGTGGTTAAAGAGAGCTAGACTGCTTAAGTTCGTATCTTGGGTCTGCTGCTGATGAGCTGTATGACATTGGGCAAATGCTTGAACCTCTCTGTGTTTCAGTTGCCTCATCTGTAAATGTAAATAATGATTGAACCTTATAGAATGGTTGTTATACTTAAACTAGAACAGTACCTAGCATATAGTAAGTGCTCAAATATCATTAGCTATTGTCTTTATTATTTGAAAACTACTGTGGCTTAGTGGTATAAAGAAGAAAATTGGATTTTTCTCCTATTGACCTAACAGCAACTTAAAGGAAAAGAAAGTTATTATATTTTAGTAAAGATTGACAGTAGATAGTAGTTTTTACAATATTTGGTCAAATTTGTATTTCTAGTGCTAATTTTATCCTTGAACTCTAGCCCATATTTCTCTACCTATCTACAGAACCTTTTACTTGAATGTAGTATCATCTCCTCAAACTGTACATGTTACAAACTGAAAGTAATCGCTCCTCACATCTATTTTAACAATCTTTCTTCACACTCATATTTAACTCTTCTATTTCCCTCACCATTGCAATATATCTAGACTACTACTAAAAACTCCTAACTGGTTTTCCTGCATTATTTTCCTTCCCACATTTTTCATGGTAAGTTCTACCTCAGAATTGACCTTATTGTAAAGCAATTTTATCCTGTCTCTGCCCAAACCCTCTAGTGACTCCCATTGTCTATAAATTCAGCCTGGCATTCTAAGTTCTCTGTAACCTCATCTCCTACTCTCTAAACCTTAGCTTCTAACTTCTTTTCACCATAAATGATTTGCTGCTTCTAAATTGATCTCTTTTTGCTTTCTGATCACATTTTGATTGTGTTGTATTTCCTACCTCAAGTGTCCTTCCCTGGCAACTTTTTCCTTCTCTTATTTGTCATATAACTGGAAGTTTGTACCCTATGACCAACATCTTCCCATTTCTCCCACCTCCTGGCCTCTGGTAATCACCATTTTATTTTGTTTCTATGAGTTTGGCTTTTTTACATTCCACATACAAGAGAGATCAACTGGTACTTATCTTTCTCTGTCTGATTTATTTGCCCTCAATGTCTGTCCATGTTGTCACAAATGGCAGGATTTTCTTCTTTCTCATGGCCAAATAATATTCCATTGTATTTACACACACACACATTACATCTTCTTTAGTCCCTCATTTGTTGATCGGTACTTAGGTTATTTCCATGGCTTAGCTATTGTAAATAATGCTTCATTGAACATGGGTGCAGATATCTTTTCAAATTAGTGTTTTCACTTTCTTTGGATGAGTACCCAGAGTGGAATTGCTGGATCATATGGTAGTTATTTTTTTTAACTTTTTGGAAAATCTCCATACTGTTTTCCGTAGTGGCTGCACCAATTTACATTTCACCAATAGTGCACAAGGGTTCCCTTTTCTCCATGTCCTGTTATTGCGTGTCTCTTTGATAATAGCCTGTTATTGTTTCATAAGTGTGAGACAATATCTCATTGTGGTTTTGACTTGCATTTTCCTGTTGGTAAATAATGTTAAGTACCTTTTTATGTACCTCTTGACCCTTTGTATATCTTCTTCGGTAAAATGTCTAATTCCTCTGTCTATTTTTTTAATTGGATTTATTTTTGAGTTCTCTATTCTGTCACTTTGATCTATGTGTCTGCTTTTATGCCAATACCATACTGTTTTGATTACTACAGCTTTGTAATATAGTTTGAAATTAAGAAGTATGATGCCTCCAGCTTTGTTTTTCTTTCTCAAGATTGCTCTGGATATTCAGGGTCTCTTGTTCCATATAAATTTTAGGATTGTTCTTTTCTATTTCTGTGAAAGCTAGGAGAAATTTGGTGAAAAGGTTTTTGTTGTTTTTTTGCTTGTTGGTTGGTTGATTGGTTGGTTGGTCTTGGGGAGGGACATGCTGTTAAGATGAAAGAAATTCGAACCTTTTTTTTTACTGCTGATGGGAATGAGCCAATTGGGAGAGATAGGTTGTAGATACCTAGGAGATAGAGGAGATAAGGTGTAGGGTAAGATTTCTGACAGTGTTAAAAAGAATCTGAACACAGTGGTGGGGGCTTACTTTAAATATGAGGAAGGATAATTTTTCCATGATAACAGGAGTGAAGAAGGAAAAAAGATAAGTAGAAGCAAAAGTGTAAGTTTGTTGATAAGATATTAAGGAAATTCTCATTGATTGGCTGGTATTTTCTCTTTGAAATAAAAGATCAGATCACCTGTCATGACCAAGTGGAGATGTTTGTGGAGAATGGAGAAGGTTTGAAATGGCTGTGAATATTGAGGAGTATGCTAGTGAAATATAGTAGGACTGGCAGTCAAGGCTGAAAGCCCCAATGAGATGAATGATCTTTTATAGACTAGTAAGTCTTCTCTGTTATAAAACTTTCTAAACCTGGTCAGGCAGAGCTCAACTAACTGCAGCCAATAGACCACGTCTATCTGGACTCTGGGCCAAGTGTGGCTCATGGTCTCTTTTTGTAAACTGAATGTTACTGGAACAGACATGCTCATTTGTTTTCTATGGCCACTTCGAAGCACTAGTTGCAGAAATGAGTAGTTGGTTGGTCCTCAGAGCCTAAAATATTTATAATCAGACCCTTTATTGAAAATATTTGCTGATCTCTGTTGTAAATCAACCTGAAAAGAGGTGCACAGAAGCTAGACATATGGAGTCATCCAGGATTGAGGTCTTGACAAGTTCAAGCATAATGACAAAAGAGTTGATGATATTGGCAGTTTAAGTATTGGACCTTGGAATCCAAGCTCAAGAAGGAAAAGAAAAAACAGGAGGGACTGATAGATGTTCGGGCTTTATTTGGGTATCTGGAAGTAGTTGGGGAAAAAAGCTGAAAATGTAGATAATTATGGTCATATATAATTGAAATGTGTGATTTTTTTTCACTTAGTTCTTTTTATTTATTTTATTTTAGTTTAGTTTAAATTCTTTAACGTCATCACCCATTTGACCCCTTTTACCCCATCTACCTCCCTCCTCATCCCTCCCACTCACCCTCTGGTAACACTTGTCTATTGTCCATGTCCATGTGTCTCTGTTTGTCCTGTTCATTTGTTGCTTTTAGGTTTATATCCCACATATAAGTGATATCATATGATTTTCAACTTTTTCTGTCTGGCTTATTTCACTTAGCATGATTATCTCGAGGTCCATCCCTGTTGTTGCAAATGACAGTATTTCATCTCTTCTTATGGCTAAGTAATATTCCACTGTGTATATATGTACCACAGCTTCTTTAGCCAATCATCTGTTGTAGGACACTTCGGTTGCTTCTATGTCCTGGCTACCATGAATAATGCTATGAACACTGGTGTGTAAATATCTTTTCAGATATGAGTTTTCAAGTCTTTGGGGGTAAATGCCCAGCAGAGGGATTTCTGGGTCATTTGGTAGATCGATTCTTAGTTTTTTGAGGAACTTCCATACAGGAGGAGCAATTATAAGTGATATGAGTGTCCTGTGTATGGCAGCTGAGGTTGTATGGAACTGAGAGGCAGAATGTTGGCTATATCATATCTGTGTATATGCTGAAGTCCCCAGAATGAGATAGACAGGAAGATGGTGAGCCAGGTGCTGGTCTTTTCTTAATATCTGGGATTTATCAGTGAAAAACTTTTTTTCCTCACAAAAGGGAAAAAAGTGTTATAAATAACAGGATTTAAAATTACCAGGTTTTTGAGGGTATTAGCATTCCTATATTTAAGTCAAATAATTGCTAAAAGTCAATTTAAAAATTGCTAAAAATGTGAAAAATATAAATAGAAAGTTTATTGCTTTTGTAACTGTAATTAGAACTTACACTTTTAAAATGTCTTTTGATTATCAGACTGCAGATGTATTTAATTTCGAAGAAACCGTTTATAGTCATCATATGTCTCCAGTCGCCACTAAGCACTGTTTGGTAGCAGGTTTGTGCATGTGTTCTTTTTTTTTAACATATGGGAAACTTTCTCCCTTTTAATATTTAGTCTTGATACACACATTTTAACCCAGATGAAGACCACAATTCTCTAAAAGAAAAAAACAAAAAGACTTAAGTATATGCTACTATTTATATTCAGTTTAACAGGTTTGGGGCAAGTTAGGCATTGTGCTACTGGCTAGGATTCAGAGATTAATTAAGAAAATACATTTCTGTTCCTGAAGAGTTACTATTAAAACACCAAAATTTCAAAGTATTTACATGAACAAAATTTTGGCAACTTTTTCAATTTGACACAATGAAACAGGAAATTATTTCTTTTTTTCTACAATTGTGAGATTCAAATTAAACATCCAGTTTTATGAAAGCATCTGTAATAAAAATTTTCATGTATGTGGAAATAAAAATGTTTTTCTGGCATCACGTATCAGTTCCTTGTGAGTTCACTATTTCTGCCGACTGCATGAACCCCCTCCCCTCTGGACATTAGTCAGCTACTTCATCTGTAAAGAAGAGCTGGGCACTAAATTATCTTTGTGGTCCACTCATTCTGTCCAGAATTATGAACCTGTTATAGTGTTTAGAAATATTTCATTTTCATGGTAAAACTAAGCTATTAAAGTAAAATAATTTCATGCATAAAATAGCATAGAATTATATGTACCAATACAGATTTCCTGGGTTTAATATTGTATTATAGTTATCTAACATATAATGATTGGGGGAGTCTGGGTGAAGGGTACACAGGGCCACTCTATACTATTTTTGCAACTTCCTACGAATAAATATAATTATTTCTAAATTAAATTATAAAAAATAATGCAGTAATACAGTTGTCTTGGTACCAAAGCATGACTACTATTAAAATGATTTTTCTAATTATGAAGAAAAACTATTTGAAGTATATTTTTAGCATACATTTTAATATTTCTGCTTGGATACAGTGAATATGTCATAATTCATAATGATGGTCTCATTTCAGCTTTGCTGATGATTTATAATAAAATTACCTTAAGCCATTTTTGTTTTTCTTTTACAGTTGGTACTAGAGGGCCCAAAGTACAACTTTGTGACTTAAAGTCTGGATCCTGTTCCCACATTCTACAGGGTATTTTTTTTTTATTTGTAACAACAACTATTCAATAAAAAGAAACATTACTAACAATGTATTCTTTGTAAGTGACATGACTGACGTATTTTGTGCTAGTAGTTAAAAGTCAACAGGGAAATAAAGATTCTTCTGTGCTTATTTTTATAAAACTGAACTAATGAAGGGACATTTATATGAACAATGGCCATAGGGGAAGCTCAAAGGATTTGGAAGCTCTGACTGAAAACCTTGTGTTATTTCTACATGTTAAAAAATAAACTACTTATGAAATTTACATGAATACATTTGTTTCATGAGCATTGTCTAATATTGTTCTGGATGAATAAAGGTTTTTAATATTTAGGTGCTTTTTTTCCAGTAAAAATATTTTAGAAAAATAACTGCAATAATGCTTAGGTAAAGGTAATTATTTTTGCTACTATTTTATCAGTATCGGATTATCTAATCCTAAACAATGAAAAGATGTATAATTCAGAAATATATATTTCTATTCATCTCTGAGAAACACATAATAAATATAAGGAAAACTTGGTGAAATGGATAGGATTTGTTTTACATTATCATAAATTTCTATTAATATAAGCTAGGTGGATGAATATAGCATATGAATAGTTCAGTTAGGTAAAAGTGAATTAAAATGCTGAAATCACTTATCCTGTGAATTTATCATTTTGCTTTCTAGAGAAAAATTTTTATACAAATGCTTTTTTATAATCATGATTTAAAATAATTTCTTCTATTATAACTCTGAAAAGTTAGAAAACATTTTTATTGTTTAGAATGTTTATCTTGTGTGGTGTGTTGACAGTAGCTTTTGTTGTAGAGATAAGTAAGTGAACTTGAGCTATATCACTTATTGATGGATTGACTTACTAGGCCAACAACTGTATTTAAAAGGAATGACTCATTTGCTCTGCCTGTTCTTTCCAAAGCAAAAACAGGCCTTTTGTAATAAAATGCCATGTGTAAGAAAGCCTCCATTGACTTCACAGTAATATTTAAACAGATAATTATAAAAGTGAAAAAATGATATCCATTTATGCATTTAATATTTAGTTTTCACTTCAAATCAAGAAACTTAATTGCACTGTATCTTTTGATTTTTTCAAATATTTTGCAAGACTTTTCATGCAGTTGTATTTGCAGGTCACAGACAAGAAATTTTGGCAGTTTCTTGGTCACCACGTTATGAATATATCTTGGCAACTGCAAGGTAAAATTCAAATTATTTGGTTTTGAACTTAATGATAATCATTTTGAAAAGACCATATGTAAGATGTATATTTAGTTATTAATTAGGCCCTTTAAAATAATTGAGTTACAGATATTTATATGATCAAAAGAAATCTTCCTTTGCATCATAATTGTAATTCTGACTATCCATCTTAAAGTTGCTCACCTTTTTAAAACAGAAAACAAGAAAATCTGTAGCAGTGCAGTTCTAGTACTGCTCTTAAAACAGTAAACAACCGTGTTGTCACTTTTGCATGCAAAAATATAGCACTCTGCTAATTTAAAAATAGTAGCGTTTTAATTTTATTCTTTAATCCAGAATTATTTTGAATCAGAGTCAACACATCCATATATTCATTGATTCAATTTACTAATATTTAACGACTGCCTACCATGTTCCAAGCATCGTGCAAGGGATGGGAGATGTAAAATGGAAAAAAGAGAGCAAGAGCACTTAATTTTGAGAGAACCAAGAGGTTTGAGGGGTTTTGTTTGTTGGAGAGAAGAGTCTTGCATATTTTAATGCTGAGGAGAAAGTACCAGGAGAGAGAAGATGGTGAAGATAAGAAATGGAAGGAATTCAAGACTTTAAATGGAATGGATAGGGTAGTGTCAAGGGTTCAAGGTAGGAAGGAAGAACACTTGATTTGACACATGAGGGGCATCATGAAACTAAATGGAAGGAAGAGGACTTAGACATACAGTTAAATTTGTGGCTTTGCAGAGAAGCTCAAGAAATCCAAACCTAATGGAGTATAACTTAATGTCATCTGTTGAAAATAGTGGAATGAGGTTGCAATTTTGAGAGAAGATAGTAAAGATTTGGAATAACAGTTTTAACGAATGGGTGAAGGAAGTGATTAGAGGTACATAGGAATGCTGGACAGTGTTGAGTGTTAAGTTAAGAGGTGTAGACCACAACTATACTAAGCCACAGAAATCAAAACATTAAGTGACACAGACTTAGCAATTATCTGAAAATTGTTAAAGTCATGGGTATAAAGATGGAAATAAAATCATAAAAAGGTTTATAGGCAGTATTAAGGACCTAATGAGATGTATGTTAGAGTAAGAAAATTGAAAACTGAAGGCATCGGAAGAAGTCAAAGATTTTGACATAGACATTTTAATAAAATTTTTTTGCAGAAGAATTATTACAAAAATTTATAAAGATATCATGTCTGGATTTTTATAAATTTTCCAGCTCTCCCTTTCTGTCACAGTTTTGTCCCTAAAGAAGCTTTTGTTAAAGTTTGCAGACTATGAGGTTGAAATATATAATTTCCGAAGTAGAGCAAGGTCTAGAATGTAGCCATAAGAAGGCTGGCTATAGAGGTGTGAAGGTGAGTTGCTGAGTGCTGGTTGTGGGTCCATGCTAAGTAAATTTACATTGTTTCTACCTAATTGGGTTTTCCTCTAATCAGAGGGAAGCTAAGAGGCTTTCAGTTCTTAGAATACCATAGGAATTTGAATCAGTACCACAATGGACCTCATAATCGGTGTTAGACGTCAGATATCTTAAAATCTGATCTGTTTCAGAAGAGACTTAAATTCTCAGACTCATCCCATTGCAGATGTTTTCACCAGTTGGAAAGAAAGAAAATCATCTTGAAAATGAAAAATGCTAGCTTTTTGCTGATTATTCTAATTGACTACGTTTGATGATCATCTGTGAAATGAATCCAGGTTATAGGAAGAGATGAATCCTGAATATATATTTTAAAAGATTTATAAATGAGGAAAAGGTTTATAAAATGCCATGCAATGCTCTTTCTAATTAAAATGCCTGAATAAACCCAATGGGTTAGAATATTGTTGAAGTCTTTGTGAGGATATGATAGCATCAGTTGAACTGGTATGTATTTTCTTTAGGAATAGTTTAGAAGCTGAAATTAATGTGAACATGGTTTTGCTTTTCTTCTTTTCACTTTCTTGAAATAAAATGAAAATAAGTATCTAATTTCCAGGAGATGTTAAATTTAGTTCTTGTATATATGTGCAATTTGATTTGAGTACAGGAAACCAAATAAAAATATTTTATCTTCATTAGTCACCTTATTGTTGATTGTTTACCACATAAAACATGAAGAAAAAATCCCACCAAATTTATGCCATATAGATTCTTAAGCAAAATGAAATTAGTTAACTGCTTGATTGTTTATACAACGTTTAAATAACAAATACTAGTAAAGAGTAGTAACAAACTTGTTTAAGGAGCAAACCTATCTAAGCCCATGTAGTCCTTGAGAAAGATGCTCATATCATTAAAAGCAACCTGAAAAGCAGCGGAATTCTGTCCTTGTGATCTAAAAAAGTTATTTTTTTGCACTATTTTTCACTTTGTGCTACTATTAACTATTGAGTGCTGATAAGGCAAAAGTACAACAACCCAAATGTACAAATATACTGAGACTTTTGTGTGCCCTAACACTGGAAAGCCAGGTGAGGAGTACAGTCATTATCCTAGTTATATATGTCAGTGTAACATTTATTTCTTTTCAGTGCTGACAGTAGAGTAAAATTATGGGATGTGAGGAGAGCGTCAGGATGTTTGATTACTCTTGATCAGCATAATGGGGAAAAGTCACAAGCTGTTGAATCAGGTAATGAAGAATACATTAATATAGAAATACAACATTGATAGTTTTTTATATTGAAAATTTTGAATGAAACCAAATAATAAAGGTACAAATTTTGCAAATTTTGTGATTAAAAATAAAAGGTATTCACAATAAATCTATTTCTAAATTTAAATAAACTAAATTATGGTTGTCTTCCTTCAGGATTCAAATAAGTAATGGCATTTCACCTGTTCCTGAATTTTCAAGTGTAGAAACTTTTCTGGATTAACTCGTTACCTTTTCCTCCAGTGATGCTAACTAATACGAATTCAGTGCCACTTGGGAAGTTAGAATAAATTAAAGAAATAGTAACATTTCGTGGTCATTGTGTCACTAACATTTGCAAGTTGTGTTAAATGTGAGTCAGGTGCAATCCAGGTGGTAAAGTACCTCAGTTGCATTTTTAGAATAGAATTTAATTTCTGTGTAGTTTAAAATTCTGATTCAGAATTAATTCTGGACCAGAAATATATGAAGACCAACTGATTAAAATCTACATTTGTTTTAATGATCTCTTTACTTAAATTAATCAGGCTATTGAGAATTATGCTTTCTCAAACTTGTTTATTTTGAAAGTAATATAAATTTTGATTAAGACTAGAACAGTTGTACTTCCTCTGTTAAAGTTTTTAAATAGAAAATACTAGTATTAATGACTTTTAATAGCGAATGGAATGATTTTTAGATTCAAAAGAGTATAAAAGACATTTGAAAGATGTTTAATTTAAAACTTAAGTGTTAAGCTATGCTGAGTTTGATAGCTTAGTCTACTCTTTGAAGAAATATATTCAGCAGGATTTTTTCCCTTTGGTTTTTCAGTTTTCCTCTATTTTTATGGTTCTAATTTATATAGTTTATATTCAAATAATCAAAGGGTAGACTCCTTTTAAATATATTCAACTTATGTATTTTATGTAATTCAGTTGTCCTTTAATATTTAAAAAAAACTAGATTATCAAGCATTAAATGCGTGCTGAATACAAGAACAGAAAACTGAACTGTATTTTTCATTGCAGCAAATACTGCTCATAATGGGAAAGTTAATGGCTTATGTTTTACAAATGATGGGCTTCATCTACTCACTGTTGGTACAGATAATCGAATGAGACTCTGGAATAGTTCTAGTGGAGAAAACACACTGGTAAGAGATTTTAAATACCTCCAAGCTTTTGATGTAAATTAAAGAAATGGATCTGTGTTATACACTTGATATTTTCCTATAAATTTAACTCTGTTTCTTGCCTCTGAATCACAGCTTTTTTTTTTTTTTTTTTTTTTTAATAACATTTTCCCATTGTATTAACTAGTAATTCTCCATTCAGGACAGCTCACCCCACCCCTCCCCAAGCACACTGTCCTCATTGCTTTACTGAGCCACTGCTTAAACGGGAGTATGCCATATCTCTCACGTATGTTGGAGAACATCTGATATAAATTAAAGTTATAAAGTTAAAAGCTCAAATTTCATGCTACATATGACTTGTAAACAAAATCTAAAATTAATGTTATAGTACCAAGACATATAGTACTTTAATATTGGAATAAATGTGTTTTAAAGGTGCTAGATTCTTATGTGGTAATTGCTTTCCAGTATATTTTTAAATTATGTTGTAGTCCTTCACCAAGTATATGTATGGTTTAGTAACTTTCAGAATAAGCTACCAAAAGTTTATAATTTGGTGATGATAATAATAGCTAATATTTTTTTTGAGAGTTTATGAGCCAAGTACTGTGTTGGTGCATATATGGTCTTAATTTAATCATCACACCAACACTGTAAAGGTAGTTACTGTTATAATACCCATTTTACACATGAGGAAAATGAGATATAAAATGGTTAGGTAACTTATCTGAGTTGCGCAGCTAGAAAGCAACAGAGTTTGACTCTAGTTTTTACTCCTACTCTTGCTGTTATACCCAGACCTCTTAAAGCATTTACTTAATATCTTAAGGTAGGTATTTAATATTAATCCAAATCCTATTCCTTTCTTTAATCATCCTAGCTAATTTTCTTTCAGATATCTACATATCACTTTCATTATTAAATACTAATTTTACTATAAGGTCAAAATTGTTTATACTAGATAACTTTAGAATAATCCCCCACATTCTTTTTGAAATTCTCCATTATGTCTCAAGCTAGAAAATCAGGCATTGCAAATTTTAATTTAGACTCTTCCATTCATTATATTGTTCCATGTCCATAATTAGGTCACACCTTCCTTTTCTCATTTTTTTTTGTTTAATAAATATTTATTGAATACTTCCTATTTGCTAGGCAGTGCTATACAGCAGTAGACAAAACATAGAAAAAGCTCTATCCTCATAGAGCTTACATTCCAGGGAGAGGAAGAAAGACATCTATCCCTAATCAATAAATGGATAGATGGATGGATGAATAAATGGATAGATGGATAAAATAATGCATTAGAGTCGGTAAACACTGTGAGAGAAGAGCAAGAAAAGTTGCATAGAAATTATTGGGAAGTTGGAATTGTTTTACATACAGGGCAGTCATCATAGGTCTCACTCAGAAGATGACAGCCTAAAGGAAATAAAGAAGTGAGCCATCAAATATATGGAACAGAGAGCGTTCCAGGCAGAGGAAGGAAGAAAGTATAAAGATCCTGAGGTGGGAGCACGCTTGGAGTACCCAGGGAACATCTCAGGTGCTCTTGTGTTGGAATGGAGTAAGCAGGGTAGAGAGTAATAGATGATGAACAGAAGGAACAGGATACCAGAGCATATAGGCTTGTGGGCCTTTATAACGGCTTAGACTTTTTCTCTGGATGAGATGGAAAGCCACTTGAGGCTCTTGAGAAGTGATAGGGTCACTTTGGAAAAGTAGGCTGGCATGGATGTCAAAGGTGAATGTATTGAGTATATACATATAAATTATTAGTATGATTTTATTTTATTTTTCTCTCCTCCTTGAAGCTAATATTCATACCCTATGAATTTTTGCTAATAAGTTCGTATCTTGAATAGTATGTTTAGAATGAACAATACATTTTAAAATGGACTTGATCAAAAGTCATTCATACAAAGATGACTAGAGTAGCCCAGAAACTCACCTACAGAACATACTTAAAGGTATTTGGGACATTGATCCCAGTAAAAGTAACTCTCAGAGGAAACACGCTGTCTTTAAATATTTAGAGGGCTGTCAGACAGAATAAAACAAATTCCAGTCCTGCCATTTAGTAATTTGGGGACATTAGGCAATTTATGTACAGTGACATACATAAACTATACAGTTAATAGAACACTATTAGGAATTTACATCTATTCTTAGTTATTTTGCCATTCTAATTAATGCTGCACTGAATTCCTCTGGGCATATAGCTTTTTGCTATTAAATTATTTTTCTAAGATAAATTTCCAGGAGTAGTTACTAGGTCAAGGAGTAAGAATATCTTTGTTGTTCAATAGGTATAGAGTTTCAGTTTCACAAGATGAAAAGAGTTCTGAAGATGTGGATGTACTTAATGTCACTGAACTGTACAGTTAAATGTGATTAAGATGGAGAATTTTGTTATGTGTATTTTACCCACAATTAAAAATATTTTAAAATAAAAAGATTATCTACTCCCCCACCCCTTGCAAAAAAAGAATATCTTTGTACTTTGTTGCATAGTAAACTATTTGGCCTTTTAGAAAGAATGACCAAATTACACTACACCATCATGTTTTACCTCACTTGTACCAGTATTGAGTTTCTTATGGTTTCTTAAAATCTTTGATAATGGTTTAAATGATTCTTCACAGTTGCCTTAATTTGCATTTTTATTTCCATCAAGGTTGAAATGTGAACATTTGCTTTTCTGGGTTTGTTTTGCTGTTTGTATTTCCCTCTTACATTTATGTCATTGGCCCTTATTTATATTAGGACATTGGTCATTTTCTTTAGATTTATAAGAACCCTTTTTATAGTATATTCTAGTATTTTAAGTAAATATTCCTTTCAGTCTTTGTTGTCTTTTTAATTCAGATTTAAGAAGCGAATAACTTTATGATATTATGTCTTACAGGTGAATTATGGAAAAGTTTATAATGACAGTAGAAAAGGATTGAAATTCACTGTCTCTTGTGGCTGCAGTTCAGAATTTGTTTTTGTACCATATGGTAGCACCATTGCCGTTTATACAATTTACTCAGGAGAACAGATAACTATGCTTAAGGGACATTTTAAAAGTGTTGACTGCTGTGTATTTCAGTCTGATTTCCAGGTAAGAATGATACTTAAGGGAGTTTAAAATGTTCAGATAGCTAGCTTGCTGGACTAGTTGTATATAGAAGAGTAAATTGCAATTTCATTCTGAATGATTATATTTTTAATCCACATTTGAGCTAGGGTTTATTTAATAGAGGTTAATGTGGGATATATTTTTGATGTTATAGGATGTATATCTGAATCAGTATAATACTGTATAACTTCACTGGGATAAATTCATTATTTTGCATATAGGCTTCATTTATTTAACTGCTGAAAATCTCTGGCAAATTAAAATAATTTCTTGCAAACAATCTTTTGGGAAAGAATAGAATATATGTGTCTAATCTCAAAATATAGCTTGTATATCTTGATTTATGTATGTGTGAGTCTTTCTAAAGTTTTATTTTCTGCCAATGACTAATAAGTTTGCTTTTTGAGTTGATGCAACTTACATCATTTCTTAAATACATACCTATAGCTGTTGTTTAACATCATGACCTTTCTCTTTCATCTCACCAATGGAGCAAATTGATTTTTCAGAGAACATTTACACAAATTTACTTCATGTTCTCCTTTAAATGAGTTTCTAATATAGCAAGACTGTTGGTATTTTCCTTGTGTATAGGGAAAATGAGGCCCATGAAAGTTTAATAGAATGAAAATTATTGGATTATTTGAGCTAGGAAGGACTTTAAGTACCACCTGATAAAGTACCAGCTCTTATTCATTCATTTACTTATACTGTTTACTTAATTTGTGTCTGACACCATACTGTAAGATACACAGGGCTGATTTTTCAGTCAGCACACATCAGTATGTAATATTCATTATTAAAATATTCAAATACATATCCCACTATTTGTTAAATAGCTATTGCACCAAGCCCCCTAGGTGATCTCCAGCTTTACTCCCTTCCCCAGGGCTTCCTAAGCCTCACCTCAACCCAACAACTAAAAGAGACCTTCAAGACCCTACTCTTTATGGCTAGTATCTCTTCTGATTGACCAGTGTCCTGATGTACCAGTTGTTAAATATTTTCGGTGTTACTTGCAGGAAAAGAAAATTAAAGCCACCAGAGAGGGGCCATGATTTGCCTCAAACCTGCAAGTAGTTTTTGACAGAGAATGATTATCCATTCAAAGAACTTTTTAGAATACTGTACCTTTTTTCTTGTTCAGAGTCATTTAGAGACAAAGCCAAGATTTAACCAATGTTTTCTGACTATAAATTATTACTTTCCAACAAGTCATAGCATCCTAATAATCGTGCCTACAGTGGATTAAAAGTGTGCCAAGATACTGATTCCGTTCAGTCCCTGGAATAACCGAGACAAGCCTGGGACAGCCAGAAACCTGGGGCCAGTCGCCTCCTGACAAATACCATTTCTATATTTGCTAAGTACTCAGAAAGATTTTAATCACTGTATTTCATCAGAAAGCTTCCAACTCTTATCTCATTCCATCTACTATGATTTCTGAAAAGGAAGATAATTATAAATCTCAAAAGTAAGGGAGTAGTACTTTTGCATCTGTTTAGCAGCAGAACCTTTTTCCAAATGAAATATTATGCAAAACTCACTCTGAAAACAAACCTGATATAGTAATTCTCCCATGAATATAAAAATCTGACAAGGTATATGCAACATCAAAATAATGATAATAATGGTTTGTAACCCATTGACTAAAATAGAGATCTACAAATCTGATATAAGTAAGTAAACTAATTCAAATCTGATGAGGAATAGGATATTTATATATCTCAAAGTACCACCCTACAAAATATTAATTAAAAAGGTAACATAAACGATTTTACCTTGAAAGAGCCTGGCAATACATTACTTTAATCAAATGATCAAAGTTAATGTCCTAGTTATGGGATATCAGTTCTGTGATACTCCGGCAAAGATGTATCACCTAAATTTAGTCATGAGAAAGCATAAGACAAACAAAATTTGAGGGACATTCTACAAAATAACTGGTGTGTATCTTCAAAATTGTCATGGTCGGGAAAGCCAAGGAGAGACTAAAGAACTATTCCAGATTATAGGAAAATAAAGAGACATGACAACTCAGTGCAGCATATGATTTTGAATTGGACCCTTTTGCTATAAAGGACATTATTGGGATAATTGGTAAAAGTTAAGTGGGTCAAAGAATTAGCTGGTAGTAATATATCAATGTGAATTTTCTGATTTTGTTGGTAGCATTGTAAGTATGTCCTTGTTCATGGGAAATATACACTGAATTTTCAAGCATGATAGTACCTCATGCTGGCAACTTATTCTCATGTGTTTCAGGGAAAAACAATCTTTTGTGCTGTACTTGCAACTTTTCTGTAAACTTTGAGATTGTTTTTTTTTTAAATCCAATATCTCAAATGAACCCCGACACTTAGCCAAAAACTTAAAGACTGAATTCAAATACCTTCATTTAAGTGAAGTCTTTATTAATCATTCTGATTGAAGTTCTGTCTCTTTCAAGCTCTCTTTATATCTACAGAATTGCCTTTACATATCCATCAGTGTAGCAGTGCGTATCATGAACTGCCTTTTAAGCTTATTTAACCAAGTTATCTTGGGTATATATCCTGTCTTCTCAGAAAACTAAATTATGTAATATCACTGAACATCTGAAAATATTTTTGTATCATCTATAGTTAATGTAACATATATTTTAGATTTAACAATACACTTACAGAATTTTGTTCCATTTAGGAAATTTGATCATGTATAATTAAATTTAATTTACTTTAATTTTTTATATCTATATTTCCCATATATAACTTCATAATCTTATTTTCTTTACCCAGAACTTTACTTTTTTTTTTTTTTTTTTTTTTTAGAAAAGTACTAATTGTACTAGGCTTCAAATAGTTTTTGAGATGAACAGTAATAAAAATAATTACATCCTAGCACAGGAAAAAAGTTATATTGTTAAAAATGTTTGTGTAATAATCCAGAAGTATATTTGTGAGGGGGAAAAATCAGCCATTTGGAGTTTTACAACCACTTAATATTGTAGTGTTTTGTTTTGTTTTTAATCTTTTTCTCCTTTGCCTAGTAGCTTTTTTTTTAATGGATCTAAGGTTTTATATCTTATTTTTTTGCCTTCACACTATGAATATTTGGTTTTATCCTCTTATTTTCTTTTGACATTATGAGTATTTATTTTCCTATGTCATTAGTCTTCGAAAATAAATTTAATGGGTATATCATAACGAGTCATATAAATGTTACATAAATTTATAAAAATTCCCTACTTTTTGACAATTATTTTTATTATAAATATAATACCAATGATATCTTTGAATTTTATGTGTGTCTTTGGCATGACTTCTTAAAAATGCATACAAAAACTTTTGATGCATATTGAGATTCTGTTCTCCAAAAAGATGATCCCAGTTTATGACCTCTGTACGAGAGGATCTGTTTCATTGCCCCATAGGAATATTTTCAATACTAGCGAATATAATATATTCCTTAAGGTTTGTTGGGAAAGGAAATGAAATGAACATGGTTCTGCCTTATGCAAACAGCATATCCATAAAGACATTGACATAGACTGTGGATCAACTCAAGCTTCCCCTTATAAATGTTTTGTGAATTTTTGGCCTATTTTAGCTAGAAATTGATATGGTTTCTCCTTGGAGTCTTTATTAAAGCTCAGTTATTGACAGGAAAGGGCAAACTCTTTACTTCTTCCTTTTTATCTTTCTCTACTCTGACATTTGAAATAGATACTATGTTTGATAAAAACCATTAGGATGTTGTGTATTTTTGTAAATTTTCACATTAGCAAGCTTCAAGGTATCATAATGTTGTTTTTAAATATAAAATGAAGCTTTAATACATTAAAAATATAAAGTTATCAGCCTAGTTTTTTGGAGTAGAAATAGAATTAATCTAATTGATCTAATCTAAGAAAGAATCATTTAAAAATTGATATAGTTCATTTCAGATTGGTACCAGCTTTAAGTTCACCCACAATCACATCTTTCCTTTCTGTGTTATAGGAACTTTATAGTGGTAGCAGAGATTGCAATATTCTTGCTTGGGTACCATCCTTATATGAACCAGTTCCTGATGATGATGAGGTAAATATTATTTGTACAAATTGTAGTTACTTCTAAATCATAAATAAAAAAGTTTTATTAATTTTATATGAGAAACTTAAAGCACTTCTTGCTATTTTCTGATTCTAAAAATAATTTGCCTATTATAACACATTTGGAAAATTCAGAAAAATATTAAAAGAACACAAATTTCTAAAGCTGAGTTAATTACTGTTATCATTTTCATTTACTTTATTCTTGTTTTTCCTATTTATATTTTTAACATACTTAATATTGTGCTTGGACATACAGCTTGGCATCTCACTTAATATTGTACAGTAAATCTTTTACCATGTCATTAATAACTATTATTTTTGACAATATGGCATTCTGTTATTTATATACCACAGTTTACTTAAATATTTACTTGGTGACATTTCTTTTGATCATTACTAACAGATTGAGGTGAATAGCTGTTCATAAATTGTTTATATTTCAATTGCTTGTTTGGATAAATTCATAGTAGATTTATCTCAAGTTAGCATGTATGACATTTTTAAGGCTCATTTTTACACTGTCAGATTTTACCATTTTATATTCCTCTTAGCAGTCTATTAGTGCCTTAGAGCATAAATTGGTACAAATATGACAGTGTGAATAAAAAGCCTTAAAAATGTGAGGGGTAAACAAAAATGAATAAGAGATGGTCCCTGATCATAGTAGTAGTTTCTATATTTTTTTACTTTTATATCCAGCTGTCCATAGGTGATTATTTTATTAGGCACTATTAATCATCCCCATTTCTCCTAATTTCTAGGATATTAAAAGTTAATATCTAAAAACCAATATGTATAGATATAACTTTTTAAAGTTGGAAATATAAATAAATGTAGTTAGAAACACCTTATGTTAATCTTACCTAAGTCATAGTAAAATTAAAACATCTTAAATGGAAATGGAAGAAAGTTATTGCTAGAGCACATTTGAAATTCTAAAAACATTTTTCATATATTTTGTTTCTTTATGAAAACAGGACTTTGTACAAAACCACATTGAAATGAATTTTTATGGAAGTGGTTGATACCATTTTGCAGTTATTGACAAAATGTATTTCATACCTAAAGTTGCAACTGCTATGGTTTACAGCAGTGTAAAGCCGTGATTTATGTATTTATTTATTTTTTGGCCTTAATTCAAAGAAAAAGAAAACACATACAATGGTGAATCTTCAAGCAGCTGGCCAAACGCTGTATGAATACTTGTAGATTTCATCACTTGTCTAATTTGGTCTATTATGACTTTGCTTAGTTTCCATGTACAGCTGCTTTAAATGAATATTCTTATGTGGAAAGCTTAATATGGTCAAATAGTTTGGTTCAGCCATTTATTTTGCATTATTATTTAATTATTGTGTCCTGCTGTTTGAGAATTACTATATACATTAAATCCAACTTATTATAGGCCCTATTAGGAAGTATAACAATCATTTACCAAATGAAAACAATAAAAGTAAAAGTAAATCTAGTATGACTTATGTTTGGAAATAGAGTATTAGAAGAAAACTAGAATGCTTAATTTATAAAGATAGTATGTGATTCTGATGATTTCCTTATTTTATAGTTGTAGTGGTAGTTTGAACTTCTTATCTAGAAGAATTTTTGTATAAGAAATTAAGCTGTACAAATAGAAAATCAAATAGAGATATACAACAAGTTAGCTTTAAATTTTTTTTATTAAATTTATTGCAGCGACATTGGTTAATAAAATTATGTAGGTTTCAAGTGTATAATTTGGTAATACATCATCTACATATTGCATTATATGTTCATCACCCAAAGTTACATTGCCTTCTGTCACCAAATATTTGACCCCCTTTACCCTTATCTACCTCCCCTCCCTTCTTTCCCTCTGGTAACCACTAAATTATTATCTGTGTCTATGAGTTTTTGTTTGTCTTGTTTGTTTGTTGCTTTCAGTTTTATATCTCACATGTAAGTGAATATATATAGTTCTCGACTTTTTCTGACTTATTTTACTTAGCATGATAATCTCAAGATCCATACATTTTGTCACAAATGGCAGTATTTCATCTCTTCTTAAGGCTGAGTAATATTCCGTTATATATATATGTACCACATCTTCTTTATCCAATCATCTATCAAAGGGAACTTTAGTTGTTTCCATGTCTTGGCCATGAGTGAATAATGCTGCAGTGAACATTGAGGTGCATATAACTTTACAGATAAATGTTTTCAAATTTTGGGGGTAGATAACCAGAAGATGGATTGCTGAGTCATATGGTAATTCTTTTCTTAATTTTATGAGGAACCTCCATACTATTTTCAAAGTTAGCTTTATTTAAGTTTAAGAGCTATAAAACCTTATCTTTTAAAATTTACTGTTTTACACTTTAAGATAGCCATCATTCTCATATTACTATAAAATGGTACATGCTAAGATTATTTTCACAAAACTGTAGTTTGAAAGATTCCTATGAATGTAGGTAGAACACGAATGTGATGATACAGATCCCAACAGAGAAGTCCATCTTCACAAGTCCATTATTCCTTATATGTATATTTACTGTTTAACTCATATTTAAAAGTTTTTCATCTCAACTATCAAATAAATGACTGCTGCAGTTTTCCAGAGTGGCAACACAGTTCAAAACAAAACAAAATACATATATACATACACACTCACTTAGTCTTTAGTTTTGGGTAAATTAAAAAATAATACTGGTAATGGGTTTAAATCACAGTTTTGCCATTTATTAGTGATCTGGGACAAGTTTATTATATTGCTAAATATTAGAATCATCAAAGCAAAATTGTTCTTAGGTTTTCTTTCAAATTCACCATTGAGATGAGATTTACTTCTCCATCGGCCAAGATAATCCCTATGGGTGTTTCTTCTAAGATCTAAGAGGAGGAATTTAGTTATGTCCTAAGAAACTGAAGAGTATTTCGTGTAGGGACAGATTTTATGGTCTTTAAGCATAAATCCTGTTATTTAATTGTCAGGCTGTTTTACCATATTCTAAGGAGTTGCCTTCCTTTTGCCCCCTTATCCTAAAACTTACTCATGGTCAAGGCAAGCCTGTATAACTTAAACAGTTTTTCCTTTCTGAGAACTGTAAGTCAGCTATATTACAATTTAAGTCTGTATTCTCACCAAGAATCTTACTTTATTTTGACAGTCACACAATACATAGCTGTTTTATTTACCACTTTCTGACACAGACAACCCTACATTCTGCCCATGGAGACTTTCTAGTAATTACCAATAAGAAATTTAGAATTTATCAAAATTGTATGTGTGATAGATGTTAAGTTTCATTTTGTTCTTCCTTTCCATTATTTGGACCTGGACTGGATTCCTCTAAACTCATGCTTCCCTATCTCTGTAACATTCACAACTATATGCCAGTAGAACAGGCTACCTGGTGAGGTAGAGATGGATATGTAAAGCATAGAAAGGATGTCCACTGGAAGGAGATGTTGTAGAGAAAACTGAATTGTTGGTAGTTACACTTGATCATTGGGTTTCAAACACAATATCTGTACCACATCCATATACATCATTTTTATTGCAGCTTTTAACTATAAGTATAATTTTTTCGTGATTTTTAGCAATAAAATATGCTTACAATACTGTAATGCATTCATATTGTTATTCTGTATTACTATAAACAGTAAAATTTATATACAGCTGCATTTTGATTTTCACTTCATTATTTTCATTTCTTTGCCCACCATAGCAACAATAATTTACAATAAAACGTAATTTTGTCTCTCTGTTGAGCCTTCAAATGAAATTAAAATGTTTCATAAGTACCATAGTGGAATTAGGAGGCATGACCTTTGTATAGGTTAACCATCCAGGGATGTTTTTGGTAGGTAACTAAGGCAGAGTTAAAGGCTTCTAAAGATAGAGTAGGGAAGAAGAATCACCCTAAGCCCCAAGACAATACATCTTTGAATAAACTTTCACTAAATAACCTAACTTAATAGTTAAATTATAAACCCAGAAAGATAGGAAAATCAGTAAATGTTTGGATAAAAGAATAAATTCACAGACTTCAGTATGCTACTCTTTCAAATCCATGCATTTCTGCTAGGAAAAGTGGATAGTTAGCTAAGGTTCACTAACAGTTTGTATCTGGACATTTGGTGTATAATGGAATTTTTTTGTACAAGTGACGATAGCCAACATTAGGTTCAGTAATAGCGACAATAGTCAAATCTAAGTCTTAGTAATAATGCATTGTAATCTATAGCTTTAATAGCTATAATGAATACCTAAATTAATATATTGTTTTCCAACTATTCTGGCTGATGCTAGGGGTAGTTACTGGAAACACCTACTTTTTCTACTGTTATCATTGAATTATAATGTTCTAAGTCATCATGTTCATCAAAAAGGAAATGAGCACTCTCAGACATACAGTCAGTGTTACCTTTATCAAAAAATATTGCTATATGTTGTAAAAAGCAATACATGTAAGATAATTTGAGTAGTTTTGATGCTAGTATATTATTGGATTTTGGGTCTGAACAAACTTGTAGCAAATGTAAAAGTTGCAGAATAAGAAGAAAAGCTAGCTCATAATGCCCACATACTTAAAAAATGAGACCATCTTTAAGTCCTTTAATCATTTTCCAGAGCATAATATGGTAGCCCTTCAAAATGTTTTCCAAAAAAGTGAATCAATTTGAAATACAACAGTTTCTGATAACCTTTATAAGGTCTGGCTCTAAAGTTTAAGAGTACCATGATGTTTTGTTGTTTTAAATAAACACCAAATGTTTGTGGGGGGGTTTTTGTTTGTTTTTTTTTGGGGGGGGGGGTCAAAGAAATCTCTCAGGGAAACCTTTGTGCTAATGACTAATGACAAACATGTTAACCATTCCTGACACATTTTGCAGCTATGAAAAAGTAAATAAATGTCACAACTTAATAATTCACATTACTTTTTGAACCCAAAGTGGTATTACTAAGTTTGATGAACACTTACCCCCATATATGGATATTTTGCTTATTTATAAAAGTCAGATCTATCCAAACAATAAAAGTTGCTAACATTAATATTTTGGGCTGTCGACTCAGACTGTAGACCTGAGTTCAGTCTTAGCTTCAT
This sequence comes from Eidolon dupreanum, assembly GCA_028627145.1. Lineage (NCBI taxonomy): Eukaryota > Metazoa > Chordata > Mammalia > Chiroptera > Pteropodidae > Eidolon > Eidolon dupreanum. Next base: position 72,445,206 of record CM053501.1, read on the forward strand.
GGATGTTAATGTGCTACCTTCTCCAAAGAGTTGCAGAAATGCCTTAATCAGTAGCAGCGTGCGTGCGTGCGTGCGTGTGTGTTTAAAGGGAAACATGATTTGGATAAACTCCAGTATGTTCATTTAAAATGAAGTTACATTATCTTATACGTGGAGTGTTTCTTACATTACTTTTGTTTGAAATTAACAATATATAATTTCTTTCAAAATAATCTAATTGCTTTTCATCTGATATATTTTATAACTATATTGTAAGCCTAAAATTATGAGGTGGATTAATCAAATCTTCCTTTTTCCACTCCTTTTTAGACTACAACCAAATCACAGTTAAATCCAGCATTTGAAGATGCCTGGAGCAGCAGTGATGAGGAAGGATGAATGTCAATCCTAAGTACCTTTATATCTATTGATGAAACTTTTAAAATGGGACTGTTTTGCTTTTGTTTGTTTAACTGTCCAGTGACAGCTAAATTAGCCCTGAATTTGGGTGATTTTTTCTCCTCATGTTTTAAAATGAGTTAGTATTTGCATGAAATCCTGAAACAGACCTTTTTATGGTATATTTAATCAAAACACGTCTTTGTGATCCCAGTTGGTATGGCCTGGGGCAGCCCCTCTTGCTGCAGTACAAAGAGACGAGTCATGACGCCGCCATCTGGGACCGTGAGCCCAGATATAGTCTCTGAAGACAGCAAGTGGAGGTTATCAGCACAGTCTCTCCTACTGGCTATATTACCTTGTTCATTTTTACTTTAAAGGAGAATTTTACTGAGGATGATTATATCAAAAATAATTGTTGAAAAGTTAGCTTCAAAAATGTCATATTCTTTTATTCATGCATTCAGTTTTTACAATGATTTCATTTAGTTGACCATTGTCTAGTTTTATGTTAAATGTTTTTTGGACTCAGTTTCTTCCACAATCCAAAAAGTGCATCACAGGTGTTTTTTAACTTGAGGAAAATCCCACGTTTCCTTTATTTTCATGGGTCAGATGGCAGCTTGTACTCATGCTTCAACTCTCTTTCTCTGAATCTTGTTAAGATATGACCAAGTCCTGCTTCATTCATTGAGGTAGAAAATGTCCAGACAGGGGAATCTGGCTTAAACATGAAATGTTGTCATAAAATTTCTGTTTATTGTCTACTCCTCTTGTGTTATGATAACCCACAAGTGATTATCATGAAACTAATCTTATATTCCCTTTCTTCCTGATCTTATCAAAAAAGACTAGTAGAGGAAGTTTTTGTGAGTTTTTAAGTGTGCATTAGGCCTCATATCAGATGTTTCTAGCCAAATGATTTACATATGTTTACTTTATAGTTGATTTTCTTAAGCCTCTACTATTTACTCTCACTTCCCCACACCCCTTGGGTAAGGATGCTTATGACCTTTGAGAATACTATTAAAATTGGAATTTTTTTTTTTTTAATTTTAAGGAAGAAGAAAATTTCCTCCAGACCACAAATAACTGTATTACCTCTATCTAGTTATATAAATACAGTCAGTCCTCCATATCTGTGGGTTCCACATCTGTAGATTCAACCAATTATGGATGAAAACTATTCCCCCCAAAAGTAACATTTTTGCTGACATGTACTATGTAGTTAGGCCTATGATGGTTGTGTCTATACTGAGCACAGAGTTTTTTTTTTTTTCCTTGTCATCTTCCCTAAACAATACATTATAACAATTATTTACATAGCATTTATATTGTATTAGGTATTATAGGTAATCTAGACATGATTTAAAGTATACAGGAGGGTGTGTGTACTATGCCATTTTACATAAGGGACTTGAGCATCCTGAAGATTTGGGATTCATAAGGAGTCCTGGAACCAATCCCCTTCAGATACCAAGGGACAGCTGTATACATGCTCATTGTAAATAATTCAAGCAATATACAAACTTAAAAAAGAATGTAGTGGTCATGCAGAATCATAGCACGCTAAGATAACCACTTCTAACATTTTGGTGGCCATTCTTCCAAGCATCTGTTTATGACACATAATAATTATAAATAATAGGATGCAATTATTATGGAAACTCCTCTCCTCCCACATCAGCACCTCCCTCCTATTCCTTACATTTATATTAAAAGTTTTATAACTTGACCCAATTAGAAATTCAAAACTTATATAGTAAATATTTAAAGAATTTATGTAACAAATATAAAAGGGACACTTATGGTAGATTACTGTGATGTTAATGTAGTTTCAAATCCATTGGGGCCCCATACCCAATAGCCAATATTATTAAAATTACTGATTGTATTCAATCAACAACCAGTAAATATTTTTCTCTTGCAGATTTGGTTAACATGTTCTGTTCAGTGCCTGTTTCAATAGCCTCTTAGATACAGTTGCCTTTACCTTAAAGTGCCAGGCTACCTATTGGGCACCTCAGCAGCTTTACCATTGCACATATTTTTTGCAGACAAGATCTCAACTGCATCCACTTTCTTCCAGGAGCACAGATATGACATTATATTGATGATATCTTCTAAGGAGACTCATTTGATACACTCATTTAGGATCTGTAGGTCCAACATCTTTTAGTACTTCTGGGGTTCTGATGGTAACACTTTATTTACAATTTTTACTTCCAAATTAAAATCAGCAAGCACTCCTGTCAATCCCTTTCATTAAAGAGACTTTGGCTATCTCTCATCATGCTTCCTGGAGTCTCTGGACCACTTAGGGTGGCCATACATTGCCCAAAGACTTCTGATGCAAGAAACTACCCCTCTTGGCTTCATACTACACTTTTCTAAATCAACAAATAAAATACATGATGGGCTCTTTGGAATATAGGGGCTCTTGGCCTGTGACACTCAGCCTGTCACCTATAACCAGCTGCTTATTAAGCTTTGGGTCATGGAATAGCACATCAGAAAGGTGGCACAGCTACTAAGGCCCCTTTTAGACAGGATGGAGCCAAACCTGGGCTCTCTGGCATATTCCACTTGCATGAAGATATGGCTTCTCCTGTCCTCTTTCTCTTGCCAGATGCCAAAGTGATGAAGGGTGCCACCCCCTCCCTTAGACCATATGGCTACCTGGGACATCACTTCAGATTATCTGAATGAAAAGCAGTAGGAGTACCTAAACTACTCACATGGCATTGCTGACCATTGTACATGATGGAGCTCAGTGGAATATTGCTGCTTTCCATCTCTTAGCCAGGATGTCCTTAATAAAGGATGGAACCCAGGAAACAACACACTTGGCCAGATTTCAGGCAGTCATCTTGGTGCTGAATGCCCTGACCAACAAGTAGCCCTATCTTCACATTTATTATAAACTGTTATACTATTGCCCCAAAGTTGTCCCTCTCAGGAGAAACAAACAAACTTTGAGACTCCAAGATATAAATAAAAATTATACATCTCCACTTATATTAAGGCCACAATAGAAGGCCTTGCCAGGATACTGTATCCCTTTTGGAGTTATAGACATTACTGATGATAACCAAGAAGTATATTTTACTTCTCAAAATGCACAACACTAGCCTTTTAAAAAACATATTTGATAGAATTTTCATTTACCTAATTGGTCCCAAAGAGCCAATTTAATTGAGAGACATCATGGTCTCCTTGGTAAATTTAAACCTACATCAACTTTAAAAAACTTTCTCATCACACTTTCTTATACATTAAGAGAGATTTACATTGCCTCATGTTTATACACACACACTGTAAGTGAGGCCCTTTTTGTAATGTCTTCTCCTATCTTTATAAATTTTTTATCATTCCCACATCCCAGAAGGACTAGAGGCTGGATCAAGGGTAAAGCTCTCCTGGGACCCATTAACCAGATTATCTATGGACCAGACAGCTGTTCAATCTGATATGGGACCCATTTGAACCTAAACGTCTACCAGAAACCAAAAAGTCTGTCAAGTACAGGTGTACACCTTTCTTCTGTTGACTGTTGATCTTATTACTACTAGTCTAAGTGCTTTCATTAATTTACAATCTGGAGGTCCAAACCCTCTAAGTAAGCCATTGTTTCAACAAAACATGGCAAATGCTGAGATCCACATCACCTTGCGTGGGTACCCACTTAGAAAGGATACCCCAGTTCAACATCCCACATAACATTGCCCTCACCATTGGAGATGATTTCACCCTAGACACTAAAATCTTTGCCCCAGCAATACCCATGGATTGCCTCTCCTAAGGCATAAATTGGACACAGAGCAATTTTACCTTTCTTTCTTTGATTTTAAGGATCTCATGTTTCTGAGCTTACTGTCTGCTCTAATAGCCCCTGAGCCTGCCATTCTTTTTGTGTTCTACCAAAAAAAAAAAAAAATGCCCCTACACTCCTGTGTCTAAAGGGAAATCTGATAGAGGTTACTAGTATCTGCTTCATATCAGTCAAATCCTTCAGCCCTCTGAAAAAGGACTACTTATTTTCCAAAGCTTTTTTCTACTCTCCCTTCCTGTCTCCCACTGTGACCACCACAGCCATTCTTTCTCAACTTGGTTACACACCATATCACTAATCTTTATACACTTTACTAACATATCATTTTATCTCCAACAAAATAACTGCTGGACCTGCCACCTTGAGATAGATAGATAGATAGATAGATAGATAGATAGATAGATAGATAGATAGATACGTACGTAGATACATACATACATACATACTTTTAACACACTTTACACCTCCACCAAGATATTGTTAGAGACCCAAAGAATTTCAGATCTCTTTTTTTTTTTGTCTAATGCCATATATAGAGAAAATCTAGTTATGGGGTGACCTGCAAAGATTCCTTATACCTCTACTTGTGTTCCTCCTTTCTACTGTCATAGTAAAAGGTTTTATACACTGTTTAGGGCAACTTATGCCCTCTTCTCTAAAAGTCTCCACTACCATCACTCCCAAGTTTCTTTAGTATGCTGTCAAAGCATCTCAGAGCCAGTTGTATTGACATTTTCTTATTTTTTTTGTATTCTTGATACTCTGCTATTGGGGCCTTGATCCTAGTGATATTGCTGCTTCCAGGAGTAATTCTCAAAGATAGCAGGTGTCTCTCCTGAGAGTGAGCCTTTTATATACAAACCAACCAATCTAAAGTCCATACCCCTAACCATCTCCATTGTTAGACTCAAATACCAAGCCAATATTCCTCCTAAATCAGCCTGGGCCAGGTACCAGACAAGTAGGGATCATCTCTATACCCTAGAGTCTACCAAAATTATTCAAACTATCCAACCCTAAATGTGCCTACCCTGTCTTGCCCATTTCTTTCCAGAAAACCCTAAGAAAGGCTCGGGACCACTCCTTGCCCTTTGCTCTCCCTAGAGAGGGGGCTCCTGACCAATCCTGGTCCTTTCCTCCACGGCCCTGCATGGCATGGTATGCTATGCCTTCTGGTTCTAGGGACCTGTGAGCATAAACTTTCTTCATGACAATTATTTCTGTATCTGCTAATCTTAGAACAAATTTTAATATACTAAGTTATTTTTATTAACTACACAATATTCCATTTTGTGAATTTAACACTTTTTGTTTTTTTTTTCCCAGACAGTCCCCTTGGCCCCTTGTACAGTAGTAAAGATTGTGAACTGTGCTATATTTTCCTTAGGCGATGTATTTGGCTGATATACTTCAGTCACTGAATATCATATTTTCCCCTGTCAGAGGAAATTATAATTTTGCTGGGTAAAGGATTCTTGGGTTGTAGTCTTTTTCTTTTATTAGTCTATAATTATTATGTTCACGTTCTTCTAGCTTCTAGTACTGCAGATGAAAACTCTAAGACCAGTGTGATTTTTTCCCTTTATAGAGAACTCAGTCTTTCTAGCTGGCAGCTAGTCAACAGTAAAATTTTTTCCCCCTTTATCCTTAGAATTCTTTAATTTTATCAAGATACCTGATAAGTCTTCTTTTTCCCCCCATCAATTCCTGGACCACTTGTGAGCTCTTTTATTCTGAAGCCTCAAGTCTTTTCTCAGCTCAGGGATATTTTCTTCTAATATCTATTTAATTGTTGCTTCTCTTTTTTTTTTTCCTCTTTGCATCACCTATTAATTGCATGTAAAGTCTACTTTGATTTCTCCTTCATAGTCATATGTTTTCCTTCCTGCTTGCCTTTTTCTAAAATCATAGAACAGTGACCAGAATATACTAAGTGCTCAATATATATGGGTTTTGTTGTTTCTGGTCTATATTTTGAGATTTTGCACTTGCTCTTTGAGGTCACTCAGACCTCACTATGATCTTCAGGAAAGACTTTTAAATAATTGTTTTATTCTCCTCCCCACCCTAAGCTTTTGTTTTTAAACACTTGCAGAAACATACTGAAGAAATATGAGAGGTCTAATAGAGGTTTCCACTTGAAACTTTTAAAAATTGTTTCATTCAATTGATATTTGTCTACCCTTATTGATATTATATATCAATAAACCTGTTACAAATGTAGTGATCACCTGTAATTTCTTTCTAATGCCTTTTACATTTTACAAAATTTTCTTCCTCACTGTCTTGGCTAATGAATGTTGTATCCTGTCATATTTCAAAGGACGCTTATGCCAATTGTTTACTTGACCTCAAACTAATCCCAATTTTAACTAAAGTCATTCATGATATGCCTACGAAATATCTAGTTTTTAAAAATACAAAGAAACAAAAAAATCACATTTTATTGACATAGCACTAAATTTATGTTTAACAGCAAGCGTGAAAATAGCATCATAGTTAAGCTTTTATACTTTGGGCCAAGACTTTTCTTTACACTTATGAAGAAAACACCTTAATAGAGGAAAAAAGTCTTCTCTTCAATGAAAGCATTCTTTCTGTTCAGTTTATGTAAAAAATTCCCATTTAAACTAGATAAAAAACCTTTAAAGAAAGTTTGGAAGACAAACTCTTAAATTGTACCAATTGCATTAACAGAAAAAAACAACTTCAAAATTGAAATTCTTCCGTAAGGGACACATAGGCATGAGAGCCTAGTATTGGTGAGACACCAGACAACAGAAACTTAGCTATTATTTAAAATCTGATTGAGACAATAATAAAAAGAATTTGTTCTCAACAAATCAATCTCAGTTAACTTTCAAAGAAACATCACTATCTCACAATGGGAAGAAAAAACCTCAAATTAGATATTAAACTAATGGCTGCACCCTTCTAACTCAGCAGTATTTCATTACTGCTCAGTTATATACTAATAGTTTGTGATTTCTATAAAAATGATATAACTTCTGAAGATTAGAAAAATTTCTGTAAATTATAATTTATATTTGTATTTATAAAAATTATAATTTAAATTAAATTGTAATTTTTAATTATTTTATTATATAATAATTTAATTTAAATTATAATTATTATAAACAAATACATTGATAAATGTCCTTTTTTAAACTTAATTTTTTTTCCTATATTCAGATGCTTTTTACTGACTAATCAACTCCTGTTTAGCCTCATGAAGGTACTCATAAATGTTGTGGTAATGGGTTAACATGGCTCTCCCAGTCTATGCTTTCCCAAGACTTACAAAGAAACAAATGTACAATCCTAACCTTGGCTTATTATTTTGTCACTAAAAATACGAGTTGATGTTTGAGACAGAGTGCCTCCTCTTTTTTTTATGCCTTACCTTCTGTCAATAGTTATTGTATAGGGTTGTAGCCTTAGACCTGGCCAATGGCTTTGTTTCCTTGGTATTTGTGGTCATCTCTTAAAGGCAACAAATGATTGGCTCAAGTGGCTTCTCTGTTGTTCATCTCATCTCATGTGTTAGCAACAGCACTAAATTAGGGCCTGTTAACACCTTCCTGTTCAAACACCAGCAAAGCTACTACTCAGGTGGCTCTTCCCCGTATAGTGACATCATCCACTCTTATGTGAATCTATATATTTTTCACATAAATATACTGCTAAGGTACTAAAATGAGGAAATAATTCTCCTAATAAGTCTTTGAGAATTGAGTTATTTTTATTGTACTGTTTTTTAACATATATTACATATGTAAAATTTTGTCGCGTTTCAGTAAGTACTATGGAAAAAGGGTGTTAAAAGTAACTCAGTGACGATACAATCACTATGAACAGTAAAAAATCATAAAATTATCAAGAAATAATTGTAATGGTTTCATAAAGAAAAAAGTAATAAACAATGAACTGGAAATCAAAAGACCTGAGCCTTAATCTTAGTTTTACTACCAAGTAAATCAGCGAATTTGAATAATATATTTTTACTTTCTTTTTCTAATTAGTTAAACAATAAAAAGGAAGGAGACAGAAGACTGTAATAGAAAATTGCTAAATTTATTCCTGCTCCAAAATCACACATTATAATATTTAGAAAGCATTTTTAAATGATATTCACTGTGTGGAATAGTTGAGTAGAGGTTTACATTTAAGTTTAATTGAAGTTCATCGAGGGCAAAGTGAAGTGTCTTTATAGAAGTTTCATTGATTATCTTACACTGCATGAACACTCAAATTCTAATGGAATGAGAATGCTGTTTTGCCTAAATTAAAATTTTGAAGTAAAATTTCCATCCAAATTATTATGGAGCCGCCACTGATTAGCTATTTTACTTAGCAAGTTGCTTAGCCTCCCTGAACTAATTTCATCATTTGTGGAATGGGAATAAAATATACTTTACGGAATTGAAATAAAGTTCTGACAGCTCTTCGTGTAAGCAGCCTGAAGTGACCTCTGAAAATGGTTCGCTATTCACTTGACCCAGATAACCCCACAAAATCATGCAAGTTAGTGGTTCAAATCTTCATGTTCCCTTTAAGACCACTCCTGAAACTGTGTAGGCCTTTAAGCGTATGCATATCCGAAAAGCCACCAAGTATCTGAAGGATGTCACTTTACAGAAACAATGTGTGCCATTCTGTTGTTATAGGGGTGGAGTTGGTAGATGTGCCCAGGCCAAACAATGGGGCTGAATGAAGGGTCAGTGTTCCCAAAAGAGTGTTGAATCTTGCTGCACATGCCTAAAAATGCAGAGAGTGATTCTAAACTTAAGGGTTTAGATTCTCTGGTTATTGAGCACATCCAGGTGAACAAAGCTCCCAAAAAGTAGTGCAGAACTTACAGAGCTCATGAATGGATTAACCCCTACATGAGCTCCCCCTGCCACATTGAGATGATCCTTAAGGAAAAAGAGCAGATTGTTTCTAAACCAGAAGAGGAGGTTGCACAGAAGAAAAGGATATCCCAGAAGAAACTGAAGACAGAAAACTTATGGCCCAGTAGTAAATTCAGCATCAAATAAATTCTAATAAAAGTAAAAGCAGGAAAAAAAAAAACTGCCATAAAAGAATTGTTGAGGTAATAGAACTTTTGGGCTGAGCTCTTATCAAAATTGTTCTCAAATTTCACTTTCTCAGGACGTGGTCTGCTTATTTTGTCTTCCTCTCCCTTCTAGAATGTACACTCTATAGTATACATTCTATTTTGTTTATTGCTGTATCCTCAGCACCTGAAGCACTGCTTGACAAATAGAAGATGCAAATATGTATATTTATTTATTGAACTAATTAGTGAACAACACCATTACTAAGCACTTAACTACAAAAAACTGCAGTCACAATTTGCAAATGATAAAGTGCTTAATTGTGTTAATTTTGTAATTTACTATATATGAAATTTTAAATGTTGTTAAGTATTAGGTAGTAACCTGGGTATTACTTTAATCCTATAGTCTTTCTCTCGCAAAACAACAAAGGATCCTTTTCTCAAGATTGTTGCTGGCCTATACACCCAACATAGATCCCCCCGACTCCTTTAGAGGGCTACTGTCATACTGGGGACTTGCTTTGTGAATCCCAATAGCTAAACAAAATTAGGGGAACTTTGAAACCTTGAGTTTAGATTTCTCAGTATGGCCTTCTCCACCTAGCCCATTCCTACCTGGTAATGTTATGGTTAGACTGTATTTATTGCTTTTGGCTCTAAAGTTCTGGGCTTTCTTCTCGTCCCCTGAATTATGGAAGAATAACAAATGTTTCTGGGAATTTTACATTTTTCAGGTCATCAATTATCTTTGTACTCAGAAGGAATGTAGGAAAGGCAAGATAAGGCCTCAAAACCTCAGATGCTTACAAAGGGCAGGAGAACATGGTAAATGAGTGAAAAGGTGAAGGTAACAAGAATAAAATATAAGAATTATAATCACACTTTATTTTTATTGCACTTTGGTATCATCAGCATGTAACATAATAAATATATGATGTTAGAAATTAAATACCCAATTAAAAATAAGTGTTTTAGTTATTATGTTTTTCTTCTGTAATTTATTATATTGTTATCTTGAATCAGAAATGTGACTCTTTTTTTGCATCATCTGGGAGCAATATTAATTTTATTTGGATTAGTAACGTAAAAGCTTTTCACAGACTTTTTTTCCTTCAGAACATTCCTTGCACAATAATTTTTGTATATTTAAGATCTGAATTTATAGAATTCAGCTCCTGGTTAATTTTCAGAACTGCACTTCAGTGTACTATTTACATTTTTTACCTCTTTACAATTATCAATATCAGCTGCAAAAAGGCAAACTGATCCAATTTTATTCATTTTTATAAATACTTGAAATCAAATAACTTTCTTAGAGTTTGATTTTAGCTCCACAGAGGTAATCGTTATTTAAATTTCTGGAAAGTTATTTCTGCATATGAATGTAGGCCAGATCTTTCCTGGTTAACTGAGTTTCTGAAAGGTACAATTTGATTAGAAATTTGATAAGTAAATAGATGATTCACTTGTGTAACTGGTTGTGAACACACTTGTAAATAAATAAGAGTATATGTCAATCAAAGTCCCAATCTTTGACTAAGTCTTCACTAATAATTCAGCTGACACTTTATAGATAACACAACTAATTTCTTATAACCATCCAAAAAAAATCTCGTTAGTCTCACACCACATCTGTTATGCATATCATTCATCAAGAAAGCATCGACATGTCTCCTGTAGTTCAAACTGTGATAATACATCCCTTCATAGTCTTCATTACTACATTCATGACACGTTCCCTTATTCTAAATTAAATGTGATTCCCATTGAATTGTGAAGTAAGCGAGTGTGATTTACCCAAACTGCCACCACAGGTTTATTTTGCAAAACAAATCCAACATTAGCACTGACTTGCAGGACCACCTGTTTACCTACTTGCAGTCCTATTTACCCACTGTACTCATCACACAAAATAATTTCCTGATGTGTCCATTATTGGCATGATGTCCAAAAGCTATACAAACACTTAAAACCTTTTGTACACCATAAATAACTATAGTAATTGAATAGTGTTTATATCTTTTATATCTGTACTCTCATTGGCTGGGTGGGAAGGGAATAAAGCAATTTAACCTTTTCATGCAATTCTGTGCTATAAGTCTTTTTACCCCAGCTTCAACACACTAAGAACTATTATTATACCTCAGATTTGCAAATGTTAGTTTTTGTTCAGGAAGCAGTTTCTGTTGGAATTAACCTTTTTGTAAATCCATCATTGGCAAAAGGTTTTCGTGCCAAGAAATTTTTCTTAATACATTTTACACCATTATCACTGCTGTAATTCCAGCCCTTGTTTTCAGTCCATTAAGTTTTTCATTAAGTTAAATTTGTCATTAAATGTCTTTGCTATTTTGGTCATAATTTTTACTGTGGTTAGTTTCATAATAGCTTCTTAAGTCACGTACATTTAGTACGATGTACATTAATAGTTGTGTGCAGTATTAGGCACGTAGGAATAGTTTTTTCTTCCATAGTAACATGCTCTTCTCATGAAATACTTGGCTATGTTTGCCTCATTTTTTCATTTTTGATGGAGAGAAAAACAGTGTGATGTGATGATAACTGGCAAATCCTAGTCAATGTTAGGGAGACATTAGATAGTGGTGGGAATTATGATAAACCTGAAAACACTTGCCCAATGGCAGCAGTTTTTATGAATTTGGATTAGGTTTGCCTGAAAACTCAAGATAACATTGCTTAAATAAAATATAAATGCATTTCTTTTGATAAAAGTCCACAAAGGCAGTCCTCAGCTGATACGCTATTTCCAAGATCATCAAGAAACTAGGCACTTTTTATCATTGCTCCCACACCTTCTCATTAGCAGCTTCCTCCTTGTGATTCAACATGATTTCAATATTCATCTATGTTACAGCATGTATCAATACTTCATTCCTTATTTATTGTCAAATAATAATCTATTGTATGGATATATTACATTTTATATATCCACTCATTAGTTGATGGTCATCTGGATTATTTCCACTTTTTAATTATTATGAATAATGCTTCTATGAACATTTGTGTACAAGTTTTTGTATGGAAATGGCTCAGTTCTTCTTGGTATCAACTATGTGCCAGTGAACAAAACAGGCCAAATCCTTTGCTGTGCTTGAATATTTAAGTTGAGAATGGATGTTATTAGCATGACTTTAAAACTGAGACTGAAGAAATGGAGATGGAATGAGAGTGGTTTTTAAAAGATGAGAATTTATAGTCTTGTACAGAATTGGAGGAAAAACAATAGGGTAAATATAAAAATCAGATATATTGTTGAAAAGTGCACAGGAGGAAAAAAGACAGAGAAAGGGAATGAGAAGTGGGGAGGGTGGGGAACAGCATTAAAATTTATTAGGGGAGGCAAGAAAGTCCTCACTGAAAAGGATGAATTTCGAGTAAAGACCTGAAGTAAATGAGGGAGCTAGCTGTGCAGGCATCTATGAAAGGACTATTCCAGATATCAAGTGCAAAGGCCCTGAAGCAGGAGCATAGATAGAATGTCTAAAGATCAGCAAGAGAGCCAAATGTGGAAGAGTAATCGGGGATAAGGGACCTCCTAGGTCCCTGAAGATGTTATGAGAAGCCATTGGAAGGTTTTAAGAGCCAGGAAAGAGTCATAATCTGACTTAGGTTTTAATAATATCACTTTTGTGTCAGTGTGGGGATCGGTTGAAGAGGAAGCAAAGAATACAGTTAAGAGTCTGTTATAATCCAAGCAAGGGGTGATGGTGGCGGTTTCAGGGTGTTGGACGTATATATCAGAAAGGCATGGATGGGAGAAAAGTTGAAAGATATTTCACAGTGTGCCTTTTTTTATATGTAAGGCATGTGAATATATTACCTGTTCAAAAATAATAATTTGAAACAATTCTAGATGGATTATAGATCTAAATTTAATAAGGAAAACCCATAAATTTTAGAAAACCAAAAATGAGTATGACTTCAGAAAAAAAGAAAATGTTTCTAAAATAAGAGCCAAAAAGCATAAAGCATAGGAAAAATATTGATACATTTCACTATTTTTGAAATAAATTTGATAAAATTTAAAAGCTAAGAATAACAAAAATTCTCATAAAATTAAGCCTTAGATTGAGAAAAGAGGTAAAACATATAACTGACAAAATTAGCACAAATCAACAAGAAAATATAATTCTATGTAAAAATGAGCAAGTGATATAAAAAGTGTACACATTGAGATGTGAGGCCACATTCTCTACCTGTGCACTAAATCCCTCCCCTCTCACCTCCTCAAAGACATCACTGCAACAGTTGTCCTCTTTCCAGCACTAGCAGTTTTTCCTTCTCTACTAAATTTTTCCAAAGTGTACAAACGTGCTTTAAATGTCATCTATTTAAAAACCAATAACTCTAGACCAAACCCCTCTTCCTGTCATTATCTCATTTCTTTGCTCCTTTATATAACAAAAACCCATGATAGAATTATCTAAACTTGTTTTCTCCAATTTCTCTCTAATTACTCTTAAAACTCGCTCCATTCAGGTTTTTAATTCCTTTCATTCTTCCAAATCTGCTCTTGTTGAGGTCAACCAATGGCTTCCATATTGCTAAATCAGTGGTCACTTTCTTGTCCTCAGGTTATAGCATTTGACATAGGTGATCACTTCCTCCACCTTGAAGTACTTTCTTCCCTTACTATGATAAAAGTTTGGATTATTGTTCAGCAAATATTCTCACGCTTCCACTAGATGGACTATGTTTTCCTACTCCTGCCCTTCACGTTGTATTTGACTGACATACTGTAGCCAATGGAATATTAACCAACTTGGTGTGAGCAGAGGCCTTAAATGTGCTTCAGTGCTGCAAGCAGAGGCCCCCAAAGCTTATAGGCTTTGGATTGGCTCTTGTACCCCACTTATCTACCATGGGATTTTTAGGTGGCTGCTGCCTTTTCATTGTGAGCTCCAGCATGAACACACATGGAACAGATTTAAGCTCAATCTGCATCCTAAAGCAGAGCCATTCAGCTGAGCACAGCCTAGGTCATCTGAACTGCAACCAACCTGCTGACTTGTGGGTATAACAAGTATATAGCTATAAGCTACTGAGCTTTGGAGTTATTTGTAAAACAGCATTATTGTTGCAATAGATGGCTAACCCATTTGCCTTTCAGGATATATCACTCTCCTGATTGTACTCCAGCCTCAGTTCTGTTCCTTCTCAGGCAGTTCTGTTTACCAGTCCCTCCTTATTTCCCTAACCACTTAGTACAGAGTGTCCCAGGACTCAGTTCTTAAACCCCTAGTCTCACTCGTTGCTTCTAGCCATTTCTCATGTCTTAAATACCATCTGGAAGTGTACTACTTTGAAATTTATATCGCCAGCACTTTCTTGAACTCTAGACTGGTATAACCAACTGCCTACTGACATTCCCACTTAGTTATACAAGAAATACCTCAAATTATAACAACTTCCCAAACAAATCTTGACTATGCACCTCCCAACTTTTCTTCCCTCATGGTCTTCCTTTTACTAGTACATAGCAACTCTCTTTTTGCAATTGTTTAAGGCAGACACCCTGAAGAATTTCTCAACTCCTTTTCCTCCTTCTCACATCCACATCAGATCCATAAGAAATCCTGTTGATATTCCCCTCAAGATATTTTAAAAACCTGATCCTGATTACCTTTACAACTACCAACCTGGTCAAGGCACTTTTATCTCTCATTCGGATTTTTTAAGATCCTCCTAATCATCTCTTTGCTTCTGCTCTTTCACTTACCCACCCCCAACCTATTCTCAAAAAAGTTGCCAGGGTACTCCTTTTTAAAATTTCAGTCAGATGATACCACTTCTCTAAAAATACTTTCCTTAACTCTTTGACCTCACTTATTACTACTCTTGTCCTCAATCACTCTAATTCAACCACTCGTCTCCTTTATGTTCTACGAACATGAACATCCCAGGCACACTCATGCTCCGGGGTCTTTAGCCTTGCTGTTGCCACTGTTAACCCGATAAGCACATAGGTTTGCCACCTCACGTCTTTAAAATTTTGGCTCAAATGCCTCTTAGAACCTGTTGTTCAATGCAGTAGGATTAGTCAAACCCTGTATGTGAGGAAAATGTGCTTCTGGCCTACTTGAGTGTGATCCCTATCCACCCTCCCCAGTAATCTTGCTTGATGCTTTTATCATGATTCCATGCTTAAACCGCACAGCACAAACCCACAGGCCACGTTTGTAAGGTGCTTGGATCTGACTGCAACCCATGAGGTTATTTTTCAGGCTTCTGGAAGATAACTCAATTCTAGTTTATGGTTTTGATTTTTAAATAACTTCTTTGGGCTCCTATTTTCCCTTTCAGCTATTGATGCCATGATTCCAAAACATAACAGTGGTTAAAAGAATCATAACCAGATACAGGGTAGGTAAGTTAAAAAATAACAGTGCATATACACACGCATAAGGTTCATCCTCACCCCACTCCCCAATCCAAAAGTAGCAGATAAGTTTGCTAGTCTTTGTTCTCTACAGCAGTTGCTGCTACTAACCAGGAAAGAAGTTAACTTAGATGATATTCAATTTGCTCTTCATTGCATCAAAAGCCCCCTCCACTTACCAATATTTGCAGCAATTCTCCAGTTTCTTAATAAACGGGATAGACCTGTCAAATTGGGCTCCTCGCCCTGATTGAGTCTGGTCTCCATTTTATTTAAGAATCAACCCTCTGAATAGCCTTTTCAGGAGCAGGGTCGCCCTTTTTTCTCCTTCTCTGCTGCATGTCTCACCCTTGGCCAGGTTTGGCTCGTTTCAGATATTTCTACAACTCATTACTAAACATGCCTGATGACAAATTTCGCAGCATTTGTTAAGCCAAGAGGCAACCTCAGGTGAGATGACCTGAAGGCATTTGTGCTCAGAAAGAAATGTAATAAGTCTATCAGCCAAAACTGATATCCGAAAGCAGCTAATAGCCTCTTGTCCCGGGCCACGCTCTCAGCCTCGCGACTAGCCGCCGGGAGCCGGGCGGAGGCGGGGCGACCGAGGCGCGCCCCGACCAGCCGCTCCCTCCCAGGCCCGCGGCTGCTCCTCCCACCAGCCCCAAGCCGGTACCTGGCGGCGGCCGCAGCAGCGGGCGGGCTGGGGGCGGTGCTGCGCGGCGTCACGCAGCTGGGTGGGAGAGCCCGCAGGTGACATCCCGGCCGCCGCCTCCCATTTTCCAGCTTGGTCGGCGACGGGGACCGCAAGGGCCGCTGCCAGGAGCTCCGCGCTCGCGCCGCCGTCCGCCCCTGCTGGCTGCTCTCGCGTGCGCCGGGCGCTTTGGCTCCGCTCCCCCCGGGGTGAGTGCGGGCTGAGTGCGGGGCTCTGGGTCCGCGAGCTGGAGCCAAACTTTTCCTGGGCGCGAGAAGAGATGGGGGGCGGGAGAGAGACCCCGAGAGCAGGTTGTCGGGAGCAATCGGAGGGAGGAACTTGGGCTCGGCACGCGGGGAGTAGGATCCGAGTGTGGGAGACTTGGGGAGCCTGGCCGGGCCTTCCTGCGGCTCGGATGGGGGTGGGGGTGTTCGGAAGTTTCCGCACCACCGCCTGAGGTGCGGAGGGCAAGGCCCTTACCCACTAGAGGGCGTGGCCGCTGAGTTCACCTGCGCCCTCCATGGGAGCGCCCCCGTCGCCCCTAATCCCAAAGGGGCAGTGGGCCCGGGCCACACCAGGTTTTGTGCAGCCCCCTTACCCTGCCCCCCAAGCGCTTCCACGCGGCGCGGGCGCTGCTGTTCCGGCGGGATGGGCAGTGGCGCTCGCCGGTGGCACTGGGAGACAGAAGGACCTGCTCGACCTTGGCCACGGAGGTCACTTTCCCAGCTCCGGATCTGGCCTCACTAGCAACCCCTTAGAATTCCCGAGCCCCTTTCTTCCTGCCTTCTTCCCTTCTGGGGCGCTTTTTTGTCCTTGAAGCAGGAATGAAATCGAAGCGATGCTTTCGCAGCGGGGCGCTGCCTCTTTGGCTCCCGGCGCTGCATCCTGGCCTGGCGGCTGCTGGCCGAGGAAGTGAGTGATGAGCACAGAGCAGTGGAACAGGTCGCGCCAGACATGGAAATGGGAAAGCCTGTTGTTTCACCTTCCAGAGTGTTGTTCGTTACGAGATGAGCCTCTACCCGGATCAGTCAGCTCTGATTCAAACTTACCGGATGCGGAGACTGCGCTCTTTAGAGTTCCCTGGGGAGCTGGGACAGGAAGGGTCCGGTCTCTACCCGGTATATAGCTCCCTGTGTAGGTTGGGGAAACTAGTCCCACACCGACTTAAGAATAGTTTCGGTGAGCCAAGCCTTTTCCTTCTTGCTGAGATAGCCCATCGGAAAGCGTTTTCACTTAACGCTGTACTCGCCGGTTAGTCTTTATTTCACTCACTTTTATTGTTTAACTGCTGTGAAAGTCATGGATACTTTGTGGCTGCCCCCGTTTTCTTACCTTTCACTTATTAATTCCCTTTGTAGTTTCTGCTCCTACCTCAGGCCAAAAATTGTTCTCCCCAAGGTCACTAAGGACTAAAAAAAAAAATCTTTTTCCTCCAACGGCAGATATTTATCGAGTTCTTTACATGCAGGGCACTGTTCTAAGAACTTGAATTAACTCTTAATCCTCCCATTGATCCTGTGATGTAAATGATATTATTATCCTTATTTTGGGGGTGAAAAACTGAGACACGGTAACTTGCCCAAGGGCACACAAATAGCAGAAAGGGATTCCAACTCAGAGGCTGTGGTCCAGCGCTGGGGCTGTTAACCGCTGTGCATATTGCCTCACCTACAGGCCCTTTCTTTGTCTTGATTTTCCTAAGTATTGGGCTGTGTCAAGTATCACTCACCAGAGTCTCTTTCAGGTCCCCCTTTTCCTTCTTGTGTGGCTTTGTACTAGTTTAGGTTCTTCTTTTTAAGATTTCATAGAACCTTGTTACTTCAGTTATTACCTCTTCTTATCTGGTTTGAGATTCTGTATTTTCCATGTGTCTTACTCAGTTTGAGTGTAGCATCTTTTACTCAGTACATATTGTAATATTCCATTTGGACTTGCCCTGCTTTGCCCCAAAGCATTTCTACTTGACATCATTTCGATCAGGAGCCCCACCATTATCCTAGTCACACCAAACTCTTCAACCATAAAATCTCTTCTGTTGAACTTTTCTCTCATCTCTTCCTTTTAACCTTCACCAGTCTTCTTCCTCCTTACCACCAAACATGCATTTATTACTTAGCACATGTCATTTTCTATTGTTTTTATTGTCTTTTATAAATGCTTATGCCCACAAAAAGATTGTAAACAACTTAGGATATTACATCTTCAGGTCTTAAACTAGCAGTTGCTTGATAAATGTTTGCAGAATATAATCAATTTGAATTAAGGTAGCACAGATCAGATGGGTTTGATGATGGCAGAAAACTTTGAAATTTTTAAGCCAGGTTTTACAGGATATTAAAGATTTTGCATTGGTAGACATGGGGGAGCTGGCAGGCCTTGTAAAAGAGGAAGAGAAAAGCATCTGCCAACTCCATTCTGGCTAAACATCGCACTCAGATATGTAGTGAAGTAGGACCATATCGGCAGAGAACCATGAATCCTAACTTTATCTTAGCAAAACAAGATATGAAACCACAGTGTTACAAAAAAAAACCATTTTATTGAAAAATATACATAAAAGTGCACAAAGCATAAATGAAGCGATTACCACAGTAGATATATTTGGCCATATGACTATGTTATTCTGGCAGTAGATATGATAGTTGGATGAGACAGCAGACAAGCCAAATAGAAATCTTTCTCCCAAAACCTCTGTATAAGATGTGAGCCTGGATTAATCCCAAGAGGCATTGTCAAGAAAGAATTGGCTTTACTTGGGAAGGTTTGAGGTGAGGAGAAAAGAATGGAGGTAGGTACCAAAACAGTGAGGTTAGGGAGCCAAGAAGAGAATTCTAACCCACTGAGCATAATTCTAATTCAATGAATATTTTTGCCATTTTACCTTTGTCTCCCTTCTCTTTTTCTATGCATGTTTTCCTACATTACTCCATATAGAATTTTAGTATTCTGTGTTTTCCATATACTATATTATAAGCATTTTTCATCTTATATAATTTCCAAAAGTCCTGTTGTTTATGTTATATTCCAGTAATTACAATGTGATTTACTTATCGAATCCTCTATTTTTGGACAAGAATATTAGCAACAAATTATAAATAACCTAAATTACAGTAATACTTATCTTTGCAGAGATGTATCATTGAATAAATTGGGGGTTCTTTGTGATAGCGTTGCAGAAGTAGAATTACTTTGTCAATAAATATGGTAATTTTTATGGTTCTTAGTACAGATTTCTAAAAGAAATTTTAAAAACAGTGGATGTGATATGACTGCTTTTTTTCCTCTGAGGTAGCAGCAATTCACTTCAATAAGAATTACTTTTGCATGTTGATACTGTGTCAGTTTCCTAGGGCTGCCGTAACAAAGCACCACAAACTGTGTGGCTTAAAACAACAGAAATTTATTGTCTCACAGTTCTGGAAGACAGAAGTCTGAAATCAGGGTGTCAACAGTGTTGATTCCTTCTGAGGGCTTTGAAGGAGAATCTGTTCGACGCCTTTCTCCTAGCTTCTGGTGACAGCAACTGTCATTGGCTTGTAGATGTTATATTCCAATATCTGACTCCATCTTCACATAGCATTCTCCTTGTGTGTCTGTCTTCACATGGCCATTTTCTTATAAGGATGCCAGTCATATTCGATTAAGGTATGACCTCATCTTAACTAATCACATCTGTAAAGACCCAATTTCTAAATAATGTCACATGCTGAGGCACTGGGGGTTGGGATGTCAACATATTTTTTTGGAGGGGGGGCGGTCACAATTAGCCCATAACCAGACTATGGGATGTACATAAAAGAAAACCTGTGTTCTTAAGAATTTGCTAGTTGAGTTGAAGAAATAAGACTTTTCCTAATTTGTTTGTCTGTTCTCCTACAAGTGCAAACATCAGTTTCAGGATACAGAAGAATGCTATTTACCAATTTTGGAGCATTTGTAAATGTGATAGCATGTTGAATTGAGAGATAACCTTGAATTTCAATAATACACATCATATAGCTTGGAAAGAAGCATACCATAAACATATATTTAGAGGAGAATCTATCTTATATGTGTTGCTGTGACTCATCCAGTTTGGACCACAAATTATAAAAAAAGTTGAAAACTAAGGCAAATTTGGCATTTATAAGATCGGTCTTCTAAAAAAATTGGCATGTTCAATTATTCCTAATTGATTTAGATATATTAAAAGCACACTTTATTACATTATCAAGTAAAATTATTTTTTAAATGATAGAAGTAAGCACACCATCATAAATATTTCTATTATCCAAATGAAATAAGTTACCATAACTTAAAAGTCTGCCATGTTAAAGATAAGTTTTCATCCATCTGCAGAAGCAGCCACACAGGCCATGAACACCAGCAGCCCAGCTTCTTTGTCTCTTTTACTATAAGGTAATAGAGCCAAATCTACTCCAAATTAGGGAGTTTCAGAAACTACATATTCAAAAAACATCTGAGTGTCAGCTGTAAGGCAGGATGCTAAGGCCAATCCAAGCCTGTGTGGGTGAGGGAGGCAAACAGTTACAGCACAGTGTGATAAACAATAATTAACAAAGACAGGGTGTTGGGCAAGTTAAGCAGAGTAAGGCAAACAAAATTGTCCTTAGGTAAAAGAAGGCAGAGTGGGAGTCAGAGCAGCAGAGAAATAGGTTGAGGGTGGAAAACCAAATTTAGGCCTAGAGAATGACGGTATCATCAGAGATTTGGAAATACTGCAGTCATTGCAGAGGAGGGTGTGAGATGAGGTTGCCTAAGCATGCCTGGGCCCGGGCCCTGAGAGCCTTGTTTGACCTTCTAAAGATTCCTGACTTTATCCTAAAGTTAGTAGAGAGCCATTGGAGGCCTATAAGAAGGGAAAGGACCTGTTAAGATTTGTATTTTCAACATACCCCCCTGACATTTACAGCTTCACCTCTCTGAAACCTCTCCTGTTAGAGGTTCTGTCTCATTTCTCTATCTGATCTGTCTCATATGTCATTTCTCTCTCTGATCTGGAAAAGATAGTACCTTCATTGTTTACTGTAGATATTTTGATTATGCTCAGTTTGCATAGCAATTTTGGAATAGAAAATAAACTTCTGTGCCACATGTTTATAGAATGCTCATGCCTGCAATTAAATTTTGAACCTTTTGTTGACAATCATGAGGTGAAAAGTTTTGGCATCTTTTAAATATCAGTAATAGTTTCAGGAAGATACTTTACATGGATTTTCTCATGAATCCTCTGAAGCCAGCAAGGTGTGCACCATAATCCTCATAGTAGGCATGGGTACAGAAAAGAAGAAAGGTGCTCAGGTAAAGAAAGCGGAATGGTTACTTAGCATATACTGTTAGAAATATGCAGTCAAGGTTTAAACCCAGATATAATTACAATGTTTAGGCTGTTTCCATTCTGCATACTAACTCTGTAGGTTGATGTTTTAGAGAGTGTAAGAGACTCTAGAGCTCTGATATCGTACGATAGTTTCGTGTGGGTGTAAGGGCAACCACAGACATAAACCTGACTTAGACTCTTTAGGATGAGTGGTAGAAATGTGAGAACTAGAAAAAGAGGGTTTGCTAGCAGTCGCTCACCTAAATACCCCTTCCTTCTGTCCCACATTTCTGGGTTTTGTCTTAATAGCACACTTGTGTTTGTTTGTTTGTTTGTTTGTGATTAAATGATATGGTACATAATCAACTCCTACTTCTTATTTTAAATTAGGGTTTTAGCATCCATGTAACATTTAAGTTTATTTTAATAATGTAAACCAATATGTAGAAACTAGAGCTGGTTCTTACCTCCCTTAAATGACTTCCATAAAAATTGTAAGCAAAAATACATAGTATAGCATTAGAGTCTATTAAACTTGATAAATTTCTTAGTGCTATTAAGCTGACAAGTTGTATTGAGCAAGATAAAACTTATTCTAGCTTCAAATACTAATTATAGAAATATGTTATTTTCTAAACCTTTATAAGTTAGTGAAAAAAGATTGAACTTATAAAATGAGAAAAACAAAAGTATGTTTTATAATAACAGCATTTACTAAACACTTGCTATATACCGAACATTTTTGAAGTTCCTAAATTGCCCCACCCCATCCTTGTCTGTAAGTAACATTATTATTTACTCCTTATACTTTGCTGTAGATTATGAATGGGACAAAGATTATGCCTCCCCCATTTTACAGGTGAGAAAACCGAAGCTCAAAGCAGTGCAATGATATACCTAGTCCTGAGACCTGTGTGTTATAAAACCTAACCCTGAACCATGACTAGAAGTGTGAAAGAAGAAAAATTACACTGTCTTAGCAAAGATGACTAAACTAACCATCCCGAACCATAGCTATCTCATCTAACAACTCCTCCCTGTCTTCATTCTCAAACCTGAGTTCTTCATCCCCTTTAGATGACCACTTAAGAATCCCACAGGGTCTGGGTAAGAGTGAGGTCAAAGGAGAGTTAATGCCTACTGCTTTGCTGGGGACCCCCTTAAAAATCTGTCAGCCCCCATTACCTTTGGTCTTCATCACTTCATCAGTAGACAGAGCAAGGAAAGGCTGTTGGCCATCTCCTTATTAACAGGCAAATGTGTGCTGCAGCTGCTACTACTACTGTTTCTCCTCCTTGTCTTTCTTTGCCTTTAGATGTTGTGAAAAAAAAATCTTTCGTAAGCAAAATATTAGTTCTTATTGCAACCTTCTGTGATATGTTCTCTGAACTTAATTCTAGAGACCAAAAATCTGAAACTCCAAGAAATGTGAGTGATTTTTGCCTAGATCACCTGGGTGGTGAGTAGCAGACCTGAGTCTAGAATACCAATATTCTGTCTATACACCCTACCACTTACTACATGTGGCCTTAGAGTCTCTTTTCTCATCTTGGAGAAAAAGAATGAGGTAGGGCCGATAATATGATTGTGAAAGGTTGGTATGTGATAGTATATAATTTACATTCCAGCTCTGCGCCCCCCGCTAAAAAAAGTTTGAAATGCTCACCATAAATAAAGATCCAAGCATAGAAGGGGAAAATCTAGGTAACGTAGTTATGATAAATGGAACACTAAATTTTAACTGTTAGCTGGGAGCTCATATTGAAAGTATAAGAGAATGTTTCCACAACTTTAATGGTTTGGTTTTTAACTATTAAACATAAATTTGTAAGTTAGTAATTTTTTCCCTTAGAAATGAATTGTAAACTAGATTTATCAAGTAGGTTCTTATAAAGAGGATCTTGAATTGCTTCATGTATAATACTTAGAATGACAATTTTGCTAAAGATGCAAAGATATTCTTTAAGTTAATATCAGTTTTTGATAACTCATTTATTATGGACATTAATGAAGGTAATCTCTAAATGCATTTCTCCAAAGTCTCCAGGACTAGATTAATAAAGTGTAGGTTTTTATAATGATCCACAATAACAACTGACATTAGGTGGAGCAGGACCTCATTAACCTGAGCTTGATCTATGGATAAACTTTGAAAAGTCCATAAACTCTCCAAAACATCAAATTTATGTATTTATGTACTCTCTGGGGAGGAGGTCCATAGCACCATAGTCTCAAAGGTTAAAAACTAGGAAAGACATGAAATAATATATATAAGATGCTTAATAAAATTTAACTCCACTGTATGTATGAAAAAGGATTAGCCTTTAATGTTAATGTTAGAATTAGGCATATAATGTTGACATGAACCAACTATGTAAACTTTATCCATGCTATAAGGACACTATTAGCACAGATAGTTAGAGCCTAGAAAGGAGATATCTCCTGCGTCCGTGGCAGTTTTCATGTCTGTTTTCCTAGTTCTCCAGGAGGAAAGATTTCTACTTTTTAAATGTTAGATCAATAGTCGCTTGCTTACAAAATAAACATTGGCTGTAGACATTGAAGTTGTAAAAATCTAGAAGTCATCTCCTCTCCTCATTTCTTTATCTCATGCCTACAGACAAATTAGTAGCAATCCTGTCACCTTTGTCCACAGAATGTATCCTGAATCTCTCTACTTCAATAAATTCCTAATCCTATTGTCTACCTACCATCAATTCTGTAATGAGCAACCAAATTAATTTTTTAAAACAAGTTAGATTATGCTACAGCTTTGCTTAAAAGCCTCTGATGAGAGGTTTGATTTGCGAGATGTAAAGGTCATGGTGGGCAGTCATGTCCCAGGTGGACGGGACATCATAAAGTTGGATGGTGGCGATGTTCGCACAACAGTATGAATACTTAATACCACTGAATAATGCACTTAAAAATAGTTAAAATGGTAAATTTTATGTGTATTTTACCATACTTTTTTTAAATAGAAAAATAGTCATGCTTAAAAGAGAGAAGCCTCTGATTGTTTCCCTTTACACCTAGAATAAAAGTCCGGCTCTTTAACTGAGGCCTCAAGACCCTCCCTGCCCACTTCTCCAAGTCACCTAGCACCGCTCTTCTTGTTCCCTGTTTTCTGTTATTCTGACATACTGAGTTTGTTCCTGCCTCCATGCCTTTGCCCTTGCTGTTGTCAACTCAGGACCACTCCCCACTCAGATCTTCTCAAATGTTCTAGATCTTTCCATCTTTCTCCTCTTGCAGTCCTCTGCTTTTGTGACTCTCTCACATCACTCTGTCGTATTTCATTTCTTCATAACTTTTGCCACTATTTGTCTTACTTATGTTTGTGTTCATCTTTGTTTACTTGTGTGTCTTCTCACAAAAAAGTAAACTCCATGAGAACAGGGATCTTGCGTTACGTATTCCTAGTGTCAAGAAGGGTGCTTGGCATGTAGTAGGTGCCCAGATATTTATTGAATAAATGAATAGAGATGTGGCCCTTCCCCCAAGGACCTTACCATTTCTGATATTGAGTCTCAGGAGCTCTGAACTGTGATTATGAACAAGGTCTTGGAGAGCCTCTTGAGTAGTTATCACACAGAGAATGGGCAACTTGTTCTGCATAAAATAAAATGACATGGAGAAGGAAGATGCGGAGAGAATGATGTTGGGGGCAAAGGACTCAAAAACACATGCACTATTCCCTCTCATCCAAGGGTGGAGAGAGACTTTTCATCTCTTCTATCTCCCTCCCCATTTAAAAGGAAAACAAGAGAAAACCAAAATATAGCTATATATCAGTATCCATGAATGAACCCTGCCCAAGCCAAGCTTAAAATGAAAAGTGGGTAAGATATTGTATATCATATTCCCAGAAACACCTGACTCCTCTAGACCATTTTCTCTTAGAGGGTCCATTATGAGCACTCAGTCATTTTAGTCAATAAGACTATCTTGCCAAAAATGAGATCAAAATCTTATCGATCTTTTTGTCACTTCAGAATTCTCTTCTCTAGCATGAGTTTCCCCAGTGACAATCAAAACTCACCCTTTGTATTTTGCTGTCATACTACAGCTAGTTTTGTGGATAATTGGACTTTTATGTACATATTTTTCATTAATATTTTTCTAAATATAGAAAGAGGTATAGAGATTTATAAGGTAGATAAATTTTCTGTGCTTGACATGGGAAATCATACTTTCATATAATCAGGAAAAAATCAGATTATTTTCTGACCGATAGTAGATAGATGCCGATTTTAGAAATATGGAAAACATAACAAAAAATAAAACAAAAACTTGTAATAGATAAGAAAACAGACATCACCTGTAATCCCAGTGTTGGTGTAAGAAATGTCCAAACCCGTAGAGAATTTTTATAAGAGTTTATTTGAGCCAAACTGACAATATATACCAAGAAACAAGATCTCAAATGCTCCAGACAATAACTTTTGCAGCTTTTTTTACACATTGAAACAAAGGAGAGGATGTAAGAAATATTGGAGAAAGCAAGACAGGGATTGTATTAGAGGATAGTTAAGATTATGTGCTCTCTCGAGGGGTAATGCCCCCTTCGAGGGCTATTCTGGCATTTCAAAAGTGTGTTAACATGGATACACAAGACCAATGAGCAGGGCTGGCTTCAAACCATACACTGTACTAGTTAGAGGCCTGGGACATGACTGCCCACCATGACCTGCCCAGTTCGGAATTATTGATCAGATCACCTTGTGAGGTTACCTTCCATAGAAGCCTCTTGTTTTTCCCCCGTCCACACCACCCACCAGAAATTACCATTGCTAACATTTTGGTAAATTGCTTTGTAGCCTCTTGTAGGCATTTTTAAAAAGGTTGTCAAAGTTTTTCTTGGAAAAAATTGGGACTATTTAGATAAAGAAACAAAAACTACTGAGAAACCTTTAACCAGATTCATCAAGAAAAAAGAGAGGACTCAGTATAGTCAGAAATGAAAGAGGAGATGTAACTATGGACTCTACAGAAATACAAAAGATTATAAAAAAAATACAAGCAATTTTATGCTAACAAATTGGACAATCTGAAAGAAATGGATACATTCCTAGAAACATACAATATCTCAAGACTGAGTCAAGAAGAAACAGAAAACCTGAACCGAATGATTACCACCAATGAAATTGAATCAGTAATCAGAAAACTTTCAAAAAATTAGTCTTGAACCAAATGACTTCAAAGCTCAATTTTACCAAACGTTCAAAGAAGAATTAGCACCCATTCTTCTCAAACTATTCCAAAAAATTCAAGAGGAGGGAACACTCTCTTTTTACAAAGTCACTATTACCCTGATTCCAAAGACAGTACAAAAAAAAGAAAAGAAAAAGAAAATTATAGGCCCATATCCTTGATGAACATAGATGAAAAAATCCTCAACAAGATGTTAGCAGACTGAATTCAGCAATGAATTAAAAAGGTCATATACCATGATGAAGTTGGATTTATCCCTGGGATGCAAGGTTGGCTTACTATCTGTAAATCAATTAATATGATATACCACATTAGCAAATTGAAAGACAAAAATCATGTGATCTTATTAGTAGATGCGGAAAAAGCATTCAACAAAATCCAACATTCATTTATGACAGAAACTCTCAGCAAAGTGGGAATAGAGAGAATATAACATAATAAAGGCTATATATGACAAACGTACAACTAACATAATACTCAGTGGGGAAAGGCTGAAAGTGTTTTCCTTAAGATTAGGAACAAGACAAAGACACTCACTTTCATCACTCCTCTTCAACATAGTATTGGAAGTTCTAGCTACAGTGATCAGACAAGAAAGAGAAATAAAAAGTATCTAAATTGGAAAAGAAGAAGTAAAACTCATTATTTGCAGGTGACATGATACTCTATATAGAGAACTCTAAAAATTCCATCAAAAAACTTTTAGAACAGATAAATGAATTTAGTAAAGTAGGACACAAAATTAATACTCAGAAATCAATTGCATTTTTATATACCAATGAGCAACTATCAGAAAGAGAAATTAAGCAAATAATCCCATTTATAATTGTATCAAAAACAATAAAATACCTAGGAATCAAATTAACCAAGCAGACACAGGACTTGTTCTCAGAAAATTATAAGTCACTGTGAAAAGAAATTGAAGAAGATACAAATAAATGGAAACATATACCATGCTAATGAGTAGGAAAAATCAATGTTGTTAAAATGACCATACTATCCAAGCAATCTGTAGATTCAATGCAATTGCTATCAAAATACCAATGGCATTTTTCAGAGAACCAGAACAAATAATCCTAAAATTTATTTGGAAGCATAAAAGATCCCAAATAGCCACGGCAATCTTGAGAAAGAGCAAAGTTGAAGATATCACACTACCTGATATCAAACTGTGCTATAAG
Source organism: Eidolon dupreanum (assembly GCA_028627145.1). Lineage (NCBI taxonomy): Eukaryota > Metazoa > Chordata > Mammalia > Chiroptera > Pteropodidae > Eidolon > Eidolon dupreanum. The sequence goes on from CM053501.1 coordinate 72,473,284, forward strand.
TCTATAGTAATCAAAACAGCATAATACTGGCATAAAAACACACATAGATCAATGGAACAGAATAGAGAGCCCAGAAATAAATCCACACCTATATGGTCATTTAATCTATGACAAGGGAAGCAAGAATATACAATGAGTTAAAGATAGTTTCTTCAACATATGGTGTTGAGAAAACTGGACCACCTTCTTACAGCATGTACAAGAATAGACTCAAAATGGATTAAAGACTTAAATGTAAGACCTGAAGCCATAAAACTTCTAGAAGAAAACATAGGCAGTAAACTCTCTGATATGCTATTAGTAATTTTTTTGGATATATTTCCTTGGACAAGGGAAACAAAGTAAAATTAACAAATGGAACTACATCAAACTAAAAAGTTTTGTATAGCAAAGGGAACCATCAACAGAATGAAAAGACAACCTACTGAATGGGAGGAGATATTTGCCTATGATACTTCTGACAAAGGGTTAATATCCAAAATTTGTAAAGAACTCATACAACTCAACAACAAAAATCAAACAATCCAATTTAAAAATGGGCAGAGGACCTGAATAGGTATTTCTCCAAAGAGGAAATAAAGGTGGCCAATAGATATGTGAAAAGATGTTCTAAGTCACTAATTATCAGAGAAGGCAAAGTAAAACCACAATGAGCTATCATCACCTTGTACTTGTCAGATTGACTATCATCAACAAATCAAAGAACAAATATTGGCAAGGTTGCAGAGAAAAGGGAACCCTCATTCTGTTGCAGGAAGTGACACCTGACAGAGGAAATTGGACGCTCTGACAACTTTGTTAGAGGAAGGAGAATTTAAGACCTGCAGAGAGAGTGGGGCATTCAACAGACCCAAAGCACAATCTCCCCTTGGTTAGATTTCTTACAGCTTATATATCGTTGCGGTGTCCATGCAAGGGACATGTGATTCACTTGTCTGAGGTTTCACATGTACTTTATGACTCAGGATGGGAGGGGGAGCTTTGGGTGGGGTGCTGTAAGGGGGAAGGAATTTCCAGACCACTGGTTTTACAGGTTGTTTGTCTTGCGACCTTGGCGTTATCAGCACTGTTATAGGATTCTCGAACAGAGAGATGGGACATTGAGGCTATAAGTAGGAAGCAACACTTATTAATGCCAGCACCTGCCCAGTGGATTCCTATCCAAAAGCTGAGCCCTTATTGTAACATAACAAGCAGTTTTACACAGTCTTGTTATTCCTACACAGCTACAGAGATAAGGAAGGACATTAGTTGGTTGGCAAGCCATGAATCAACGGATGTGAGCTGGAGAGTCCTTGAGGTGGGGGAGGTAGCTATGGGAAAACATGTTAGCTGGAGAGTCCTGGAAGGGGGAGAGAGGGCAGTTAGGAATGGGCTTTAACTGGCTGAGTTGGTCATTTCTGCAAGCCCTTTTCCCTGCACCCTTTCAGATTCCTTCTTTCCTCTCTCAGTACCCTGTTGGTGTGAATGCAAATTGGTACAGCCACCATGGAAACAGTTTAAAGTTTCCTCAGAAAGTTAAAAGTAGAACTATCATTTGACCCAGCAATTACACTTCTGGGTATTTATCCAAAGAAAACTAAAATACTAGTTTGTAAAGCTCTATGCACCCTATGTTTACAGCAGTGCTATTTGCAATAGCCAAAATAAGCAACCTAAGTGCCCATCAATAGATGATTGAATAAAGAAATTATGGTACATATACACAATGAACTATTACTCAGCCTTAAAAAATGAAATCTTATCATTTGCAATGACATGGATGGACCTAGAAGATACTATGCTTAGTAAAATAAGTCAGACAGAAAGATAAATGCCATGTGATTTCACTTATATACAAAATCTAAGGAACAAAAGAATCGAACAAACTAAACGAAAACAGGCTCACAGATACAGAGAAAAAATTGGTGATTGCCAGAAGGAAGGGGTGTTGGGGGCTAGGTGAAAAAGATGAAGCTTGGAGCCTGGAAACATAGGTGGATTGTTGTGCCAACGTTGGTCTTAGGGAAACTGGGTCAGGGGACTATTTTGATTGAGATTCTAGAAATTCCTTTATTTCTATTCCTTGTTAATGGTTTCAAGTTAACTGAACAAATTACATGCTCATTTATAGAATTTGAGGTTTTTAACCAAAGTGGCTTCTTCTGGGTAATTCCTTTATAATGGAGCATTTAGAGATTTAGGGATTGATTAAGTATCTCATGCAAAATTGACTAGAAAGAAAATGTCCTTCTTTGTTTACCTAAATAAAGGTAAACATTTGTAAATATTTACCATGACCTCTCCTACAGGGCAGTCATTGTTTTAATCTTGCATTATTTGCAGTTTCTGTTTGTTGATGTTGAGCTATTGTTTGAAAGGGTCATACCTGCGGGAATCCACACCGAGACAATATTGAAGTAAACTGTATTTTTCTATCCAGATAAACAGTGGGGAGAAATGGTCTTTCTAAGTTGCTATTTCTGGAATCTTTATTATAAATGTATTATATTTTGCATACGTTATGCATTAAGTCAATTTGTCTACTAGCCTAGAAGTATAAGTGCAATTTCCTTGGGAAAATAGTTTTTTTGTTTAAAATAACCAAATTTTGAATTTTTGCCTCAATAGGAGATGTCTATTGCAGACATTAAATAAATATAAATCCTCTGTTGTTCTAAATATGTTAATATTTAATTTGTTAAACAGGATCGAGACACATTAATAACAGTCATTTTAGTAGAACTGAAGAAATTGATATAGACACAGGAACAGTGTGCTAATGCAGAGGTCATTTTTCATGAATTTTCAAGACACAAAATGCTGCCTAAAATTATTTAGAAAGCAGAGAAATCATCCCTCAGCAGAGAAAACAGTGCCCAAAAGTCCATTGTGTATACCTGTGGTCATATGAGACCCTCTGTTTTTTAATCACAGCCAATTTAGCATTATTTTAAATATTCAACATCATTGGTTATCTAATTTCCCATCCCGTAGCAGATTAGGGACAGCAAATTGGAATGAATGGGATCTTGTAGAAATAGGAATGCTGATAACAAACAGTCTAGTGGCTAATAAGCTGATGGGAGGAGACAGGAAATCTACTAAAAGCAGAGGCAAGTATTTGAAATGCCTGGCAATTTGAAATTTTTTATTGTAGGGAAAAGGTCCATAGCCCTAGACATGGATAGTACCAGAGGGCACTGCTGTGATATTACTGCTCTTAATAATATCCCTGAATCATCCAGAAAAGTTCAGTGTATAAGATGATTGAAACCTTTCAAAATATGTTTTACATTTTTTCTATCAGAAAATTAAATTTAAAATTAAAGCGATTGCCTCTATGGATAAGCATTTTATTATCTAAAATATTCACTTTTGTGGAACACTGCATTCCTGGATAAGGCTGAATAAATGAATTGTACCCATAAATAGAAAAAAATAGAATGAGTCAATCTTTTTAAATTTAATCTCTTACTCTTTGTTACTTTTCTTATCCAGACTTCCGAGGACCATGTTTTTCGTTTTTTTGTTTTCTTTTTGTGGGCTTAGCTGTATATTTTATGGATGTGTACTATGATATATATGTGTATTATAACACTTTTCCTATGTTCAAATTTGTAATGAGAAAGACCATTATGATTTCTATTCTCTCTAGGGTTAATCAGTTCGCCTGACCTACCCATCCACCATCCACCTCTGGGTACCATCTCTCTCCTCTGATGTAGTCTATGCCCTATTCCTATTCCTGCCTGCACTGAACCTGTTACTGCCAGTTCTGGCCTGTCCCAAAGGCAAGGTTTTGAGGCCAGCTGATTCCCACCCTTTCTCTCATTCTTGTAAGCCTAAAAGAGAAACCCCTTACTAGGTATTATAGCCCTTCTGTTGTCTCCTCCTGCTGTTAACCACACTTTCAACTCTTTCTTTTATTCTTTGAAACCCATGTTCTATTGCATTTAAACTCTCTTGTATTCTCAATCCCATCACCTTTTAAGCATAACCTCCCACCCCATGCCCATACACTGCTTTCAACAAATATTTGTGTCTGTCGTGTTACAGGCACTGTCCCAGGTGCTGGAGAGGTAGCAGTGCCACAAACAGAAAAAGATCCTTGCTCCTGAGGAGCTTATATTTCTAAAGTGTTATTGGGGAGTGGGAAGAACATACAATAAACAAATACATAGAATATTGGACAAATATATATAAATATATATAGTGACGAAAAGTGCTATGAAGAAAAATAAAGCAATGAAGATAGAAAAACTCATGGTGGTGGGGGTGGCAAAGGTGATATTTTAGCAGAGATCTGATGAAGGTAAAGCTGTAGCCATGGCAGATGTCTGCATGAAGAGAACTCCCTGTTGTAGGGACAGTGGTTTCAAATGCTTTGAGGCAAGAGCATTTTCGGTGTGTTCAAGCATGGGCAAGGAGCCCAGTGTGGCTAAAGCTAAGTATGAAAAGTGAGAAGGAAACATCAGAGAGGTATCTGGGGCCCGTTGTTGGAACTTCGACACAGGCATACTTTAAGCAGAGAAGTGACATGAATTGGGTGTTTTTAAAAAAAAAATTTTTTTTTTAATGTGAAAAATACACGGAGAGAGACAAAGGTGAAATAGGGGACGCCAGTTGAGAGACTGTTGCAGTAATTCAGGCAAGAGAGAACAGTGACTTGGACTATTGTTAGAATGAAGAGTGGTTGGATTCTTGAGTATATTTAGAAGGTAGAGTTGTCAGGATTTGTGATGGGCTTAATGTAGGAGTGAGAGAAATGGAGGCTTTCTCCCATATTCAAAGTTACGACATGTCTGGGTGGACTGGCGTGAATTCCCTTACCTTCCCATTGCCACATCTGAATCAAACTGTTACTTTTCACTTCCATAGAAAAATAAAACAAAACTCTCCTTTTTTGAATGCCTCCCTCTCAAACTTTGCTCTCTCTGCCTTTCTTTTTCTTTTCTTTTTTTTTAATTTTTAATTAAGTTTATTGGGATAACATTGGTTAATACAATTTATATAATTTTCAGGTGTACATTATCATTTGACATCTGTATATTCTGTTGTGTGTTTACCATTCAAAGTCCAGTTTCCTTCAGCTACCATATATTTGATCCCCTTTACCCATTTCACCTTCCCCCTAAACTCTGTATTTGACCCCCTTTACCCCATCTACCTCTCCCCTCCTCCCTCTCCCCATTAGTAACTACTAGTCTGTAGTCCTCTGGTAACCACTAGTCTATAGTCCATGTCCATGAGTCTCTGTTTCTTTGTCCTGCTCATTTGTTGCTTTTAGGTTTGTCTCCCACATATAAGTGATATCATGTGATTTTCAACTTTTTCTGTCTGGCTTATTTCACTTAGCATGATTATCTCGAGGTCCATCCATGTTGTTGCAATTAGCGTTATTTCATCTCTTATGGCTGAGTAATATTCCACTGTATGTATGTACCACAGCTTCTTTAGCCAATCATCTATCTTAGGACACTTCAGTTGCTTCCGTGTCTGGCCACTGTGAATAATGCTGCTATGGACATCAGTGTGCGAACATCTTTTTGGCTATAGGTTTTCAAATCTTTGGGGTAAATACCCAGCAGAGGGATTGCTGGATCATATGGTAGATCAATTCTTAGTTTTTTGAGAAACCTCCATACTGTTTTCCATAGTGGCTGTACCAATTTGCAGTCCCACCAGCAGTATATAAGGGTTCCTTTTTCTCCGCATCCTCTCCAACATTTATTATTACTTATCCTGTTGATTATAGCCATTCTAACAGGTGTGAGATGGTATCTCATTGTGGTTTTGATTTGCATTTTCCTAATAGCTAGCGATGTTGAGCATCTTTTCAAATATTTGTTGGCCATTTTGTATGTCTTCTTGGGAGAAGTGTCTGTTCAGGTCCTCTGCCCATTTTTTGATTGGGTCATTTGTTTTTGTTGTTGTTGTTGTTGTTGTTATTGAGTTGTATGAGTTCTTTGTATATTTTGGATATTAGGCCCTTATCGGAGGTGTTGCTTGCAAATATATTTTCCCATTGAGATGGTTCTCTCTTTACCTTGTTGATGATTTATTTTGCTAAGCAGAAGTTTTTTACTTTGTTGTAGTCCTATTCATTTATTTTAGCTTTTAATTCCCTTGCTTTTGAGGCCAAATTCATAAAGTCCTCTTTAAGTCCAAGGTCCTTGAGTTTAGTTCCTATGTTTTCTTCTATGCGTTTTATTGTTTCAGGTCTTATATTTAGGTCCTTAATCCATTTTGAGTTAATTTTGGTGTGTGGTGAGAGACAACAGTCTAGTTTCATCCTTTTGCAGGTGGCTTTTCATTTTTCCCAGCACCATTTACCAAAGAGGCTTTCCTTTCTCCACTGTATGTTTTTGGCTTCTTTGTTGAAAATTATTTGCCCGTATAAATATGGGTTTACTTCTGGACTTTTGATTCTATTCCACTGGTTCGTGTGTCTGTTTTGCTGCCAATACCATGCCGTTTTGATTACTGTCTCTCTCTCTGCCTTTCTTAATTCTCTTATCATTTTCCTCTTCAATCTCATGTGCCTGTGGACTTAGGCATCTGACTCATCCACCTCTCCATCTCCACACGTGCTGTAGCTCTGGGAGACTTCAAAGCCCTTTCAGAGAGTAGCTTTGTCAGACAAAGTTCCTTGTCTTACCCAACTGTGATAACTTCTGCCACACTAACCACCTGCTTTCATAGCCAATCTTTGGGCCTTGTCACCTAGGAATGTGCCAAGAAGGAATCATTAGCTCTCATATCCTGTGTTCAAACCACAGCCTTTGGCTTTTCAGTAATCTTACACCTTCTTCTCTTTACTCTCGGAGAGATCTTAGTTTTCCATCAGTCTTTCAGCTCTCTACTTGTCTCACTTCCACATTTATCTGGCAAAGCCCTAACTCCAAATTAACCCTACAGTTGTCCTCTGCATCTCTGCTCAGGCAGCTGAACAGTCTTGTGAAAAGCAGAATTAAATGGTAAATTGATACCTATCTATTCATGGTTTCCTGTCTCCACTAAACTCTGACCATCATTAATTAATCCAGTGACTCTCAACCCTGGCTGCATGATAGAATCTTCTGGGAACTTTGAAAAACCCCAGTGCTAGGGCTGGTCAAGGTGAGTAAATCTGAAATTTTAGGGACTTAAGCAGCAGTAGTTCTTAGTGTTCTCCAGGTAATTTCAGTGTGTAACCAAGACTGAGAACCACTGCTTTAAACTTGTCCTTGAAGGGTTTTTATTTTTCATTCTTCTTAAAAACCATCCTATTTTTTCACAACTCTCTAAAAACCCCCTAAGAATGCCCATTTTATAAACTCTTAGCAATTGACCTGACCTCCTGTATTGCTAGAAAAATCAAAGCTTTTGTTGGTGAATCTCTTAATTTTCTGTCCCCATTGAGGCAACTAAACATTTAACGGGGGCCTAGTTTGTGCCAGGCATTGTGCTAGGCATTGAGCAAAATGTCTAGGTATGTGCTAGACATCTAGGCATAGAGTGCTGAACAGGACAAACAAAGCCCATGCCTTCCTAGAGCTTACAGCCAATGCCACATGTGGGCATGCGGATTTGGCAACTACAGCACATGTTAAGTGCAATGGTGAGGCAATAAGGTATTATTGGAGCACATTGGAAGGTCCCTAATCCATACCTGGGCCCTGGCTTTCTTCTCCATTATTAACTCTTCTATGTCCCACCCTTCTTTCTCTCTTCCCCTCTTGGAAGATGAGGTGTCACTTTGCTCCAGTGGAGCAAAAGCACCTCCTTGCAGGCCTGTCTCTCTCCTCGCCATTTTTCCTCCAGACTTTTGTTTGTTGTTCCTCCTGTTTCTAATACTTCATCCTCTCACAACAAAATAAGGTTTTACCAAAAGTAATAAAGCTTGATTTTGTACCTCCTTCCTCTTTTCTAGCCTTTACAAGCAGGCCTCTTGAAACTGACCCGTTCAGTGTCTTTTGTTATTCACTTGTCATTATATTTTGGCTTCTGCTTCATCACTCTACTTATTTTTTCTCTCCTAAAGTCACAGGGGCTTCCAGGTTCACTTAAGTTGGTAGAGAGCATCCACTCTGTCACACTGGACCTCTCTGTGCATTTGACTATATTCGTCACTCTCTTTCTTTAGAATTTGCCCTACTTTTGTTTTTGTGATTCTGCATGTATTCGCCTCGTGTCTTTTTGACTCATCCTTTCGCATCTTCTTTGTAAGATTCTCTACCTCAGCCTACCCCTTCAATGATGTTATTATTCTAGGGGTTGTCCTTAGACCACAATTTTTTCATTCATCCATTATTGTGGTTTTAATCATCATCTAGATGTGAAAGCTTCCAAAATCTATATTTTTAGATACCTTGACCTTCCTCCCAAGTGCCTGCTGGATATCTGTATCTGAATGTCACACTGAAATTTGTGAATCCCCTTCTCCTTAAACCTGTCCCATTGTCTTTGTTCCTTATTTCACCTTATTTCATCTGGTGTCACCAACATATACATAGTCACCCAAATCAAACCACAGACTTTACTCATGCTATCCCCTGTCCCTTTATCCTGTTTAGTGATTCACCTAGCCCTTCCCATATAGCCTCATAAATATTTCTTGGCTTTGTGTCTACCACTACACATCTCAAACTATCTCTGCCCTTGTTGGGGCCTTTAAGTATTTCTCATTGGGATGATTGCAGTTAAATCCTAGTTGGTCTCCCGGCCCCCTTCACCTTCATCCTTCACACAGCTAGATCATAACACTGGTTTAAAACCCTTCAGGGGCTCCCTCTGCCTATAGCTAAGGCCTGCAGACTCTGCACTGAGGAAGTACTTTGGGGTAAGCTTGGGGGATAGGAGTGGTAGGACTCTGGCAGAACTGTCTGGTTGAGCTCTTTTACATAAGTATGCTTCTGCATAATATGGCACCTTCTGAAAGCTTCCCATTGCCTATGCAATATCTTTAAAATATCTTTTCGCGCTATTCCTCATTTGCACTCCTTCTTCAATGAATTTGTGCATCCTGTTACGCCAAAGTGCTTAGTTCCTACCAGTCACTAAGAAGTAGCTCAGCTCTCATGTATTTCAGGAATCTTTTTATCATTCATATACTTATGAATTTTTTCACTGATATTTATTCAACATCTGCATTGTCTCAGGCAGCCAACAATGTCCTAAAAGGTAGAAGATAAGCACATACCTGAGTGCATTAGAGCAGTGCTCCTCAGAATATCTGTGGTGGTGGACCAGAGTTTTTGTTTGTTTTTTCTCTGTCGTGGACAATAAGTAGTCCTGTCGCAAATGTTTAAAATGCAGTTTGCACCACATGTGACTCACCACACAAATTCAGCAACACCAAAACTATGCCTTGTTTAATAAGTATCACGTACTTAGATGTCACAGCAATGTCAATTAGCCATAGACATTTATAAATGCTTACACTTGATTTCTGGATTGTCTTGTGCCAGACTGGTAATAAACCATCTGTACAACAGCATCTGTCCATAGGCCACCTTTGAATAACACTACACTAGAGGATTTACTGTAGATGCCATAGTAGGAGAGGGGACAGTTTACATCAGGAGCTCAGAAGAGACTAGACGCTTTTCCTGAATGGTTGAGCTTACTATAATGGAAGAAGAAACCCTGTTAGAGGAGGGTGAAATGTTAAAAAAATGAGATCTGCTTATGAGCCAGGTGAACAAGGCTTTTTAGCCAGGAGAAATTGGAGCAGAGAGAGAGGAAAGATGGAGTAGCTTGGGACTGCCAAGACTAAAATAGAGAAAGGAGGCTGCTATGGGGTAAGAGATGAGGCTGGAGAGTCAGATGGGGTTAATTTTATTCTAATTCAGCAAATAATTTCCAAGAATCAACTGTGTGCTGGATCCTTCCTAAGCACTGGGATTAGAAGCCAAGCAGAGACAGTTTTTGCCCTGGTGGAGTTTAAAAGTGTTGCTAAGGGTAGCCAAGGAAATAGACTTTTACCGTAGGCAGTCTTCAAAGGATTTTGAGCTAAAGCATGGCATGATCAATTTAATCTTTGAACAGGTATTTCCGATAGACTGTGGAAAACAGATGACTATTGAATCAGGAAATTTAGTTGAGAAGTCATTAGAATAATCTAGATAAGATTAGGATCAGTAAGTAGGAACTAAGGATTGGGGGAAGATATGAGGGTGAGGGAAAGAGAAAGGGACTTTTAGGAGAAATATTGTTAGGGTGATATAAATCACCAGTCTCGAGGGGATCAATGGCATTTAAGATGGTTTGCAATTTCTGACTTGTGAGAAGGTTGATGATACAATTCATTGGTAGAAGCGGAAGAGATGAGAAGTGATAAGTAAAGCATCTGAAGATGTCACACCAGTTAGATGACTCCTGTCTATTCCTGTAATGTGTTGTGATCACCTCTATCATAGAATTATTCAACATGTTTCTGTGCTTGAGAATGTGTACCCACTTGTCTATCCTAAACACTTGGCATAGGGCCTAATGTGTGGAACAAGCTCAACAAATAATTCTTAAACTGAACAGAAAGATAGAGTATTAGTTTTCTATTGCTGCTGTAACAAATCATCACTCACCTAGTAGATGAAAACAACACAAATTTATTACCTCACAGTTCTGTAGGTCGGAACCCTAGGTTGTCAAGGGTGATTTCTGCTCTGTGTTTCATGTGGTGCTGGCTCTCTGGACTCTTATCGGAGGTCGCTAGAAAGAATCTCTTTCCAAGTCCACTCAGGTTGCCAGCAGATTCGAGTTCCTTGTTGCAGGATTGAGGTCCCTGTTTCATTGCTGGCTGTCAGCCAGGGGCTGCCCTCTCTCCAGTCCTTGAACATGGTACAGGGAATACTGTGTGTGTGTGTGTGTGTGTGTGTGTGTGTATTTAATGAAGTAGCTTTACCTATGCTGCTGTGGATAATTGCTAAAATATATAAATAAGCCAGTTACAAGATAAATAATTCTCATCTCAGAGCCAGCAACAATGCACTAAATCATCATGCTTCAAATCCCTCTGTCTTCCTCTTCTGCCATATCTCTCACAACGAGAGACTGCTCTCTGCTTGTAAGGGCTCATGTGATTACATTGGGCCCGCCTGGGTAATCCAGGATAATCTCTCCTGTTTTAAAGCCTGTAATCTCATTTATATCTGCAGAGTCCCTTTGCCATGTAACATAGTCACAGATTACAGGGATTACGGCATGGACATTTTTGGAGGGGAAGAATTATTTTGCTACCCATGGTAGCATTTATATACCAAGTCATGTAGGGATTATGATCATGGTTCTTAAACACATATTTCAGCACCTCCCATTTGTACAAGGGTGCACAAAGACTAAGGTTTATACATCAGAAGGTAATGGGAGCAAAGGAAGATCATGCTCTTCAACTTGTACTCTTTCTTCTGACCATCCAGTTATTCATCTATCCCATCCATCTCATCCATTCATCCACTCAAGTAGTTACTCCTTCATTCACAAACATTCAAATACCTGCTTTTTTTTAAAGAGTCTATGCTAGGTTGGGAAATGAGAGAGAGAGAGTTATAATGATAAATAACACCTGATTTTTATCAGCTCATTTTTCATATATTGAGGTCTACATCAAATTTTCTTAAATCTTTCTACTGATGAGTTTGGCTTGTGTTGATGCTGTTTTCTTCTCTGCTTAGTGAATGATATGTTTTTAGTATGCTGTAGCTTCAAACCCTGTACCAAGAACTCAGTAAATGTATGTAATACTTGGTTCACTCCCTTCCATTTGTAGCCATTAAAATTTAGGAAACATTAATAAATATATATAACTGTTGTTTTACTGTTTAACTACATTCAAATAAGTAACAAGTGTTACCAATTTCTTATCAATCTTTCCAGAGACATTCTGTACATAGATAAGGATGTATTTAACCTTATTTACATAATTAATGCCAGGAAATATTGTACCTGGCATTAATTAATATATTTTAGCAACAATTCCATAGCAGGATAGATAAAGCTACTTCATTTTTTTTATAACCGTACAGTATTTCCTGCTATGAATATGCCAGTTTGTTAACAAGTCTCACATTTGTAGATATTTGGAGAGTTTCCTTTTCTTTTGTTATTAAAAGATTGTATAACAAATCCTGTACATTCACCATGCAAGTATTAAGTATATACATAGGGCATTTGCATTGCAACAGATTGCCAGATTACTCCCACCACTTAATATTCTCACTAGCAATGTTTGAGAGTGCCTGTTTCTCTATACCTTGGCAAACAATGTATGTTATCAAACTTTATAGTCTTTGCCAATTTGATAAGTAAAATAATATTTCACTTTAATTTGAATTTCCATTTGTCACATTGCTGAGTAAGGTTGGACATCTTCTTTGTATATTCTTTAGAGTTATTTCTATTTTTTTTCTATAAACTGTTCATATCTTTTATCCATTTCTCTGTTGGATCGTTGGCTTTTTTCTCGTTAATTTATTGGCAGTCTTTATATATTAAGGAATAGCCCTTTGGGTTGTGAGATGCATGTAATTTTCTTTCTGTTTGATTTGTTTTTTGACTGTATACTTAGGCTTTTGACACGCACAAACATTTAATTTTAGGTGGGCATATTTAATTAACCTTTAAATCTTTGACTTGGGTGCTTTATGTCATGGTTGGTAAGGCCTTCCTCGTTTCAGTATTATAAAATAATTATCTCAATTTTCACCAAATATTTTTAACTTTTTATTTTGAAATAATTATAGATTCATAGAAAATTGCATAGTACAGAGACATACTGTGTATTCTTCACTCAATTTCCACCAACCAGAATATGTGTCTTTATAGTTATATTTTTTACATTTAAATTTTTGATGCATCTGAAATTTATTTTGATATAAGATATGGATTCCAATTTATTTTTTTCCCATCAGTTACCCATTTGTCCTAACATTATTTATTGAATAACTCATATTTTCCTAGCAGTTTTAAATGCACTTGTATCAATCATGTGCTAAATTCCTGCATATACTGGCTAATTTTTTAAATATTTAAAGTATCACCACTTGAAGAGAAGCTGAACTGTCAGTGTATATTTTTACATGTTGAGATGACCAGTGTTGGCCTTGTTTCAAAATCCTATTATAGTGGGATTTGGCTCATTGTCTAGAATTGACTTTGTAATGGTGTAGGTTGTGCTGGTATATAGATGAATAACATTTATTCCTTGGCTTCCAAGAGTTCATCCTAGCTTATTATTCCTAAACTATTAAGGTAAAGCCTTTAGACTATGTAATGCTTAAGGTTAAGCATGCAATTAATCCTCACAAAACCATTCTGAGGGACATATTATATTATCCCCATTTTGTATGTAGGAAGTAGAGATTCAGAAAGATTAAAATCACCGAGACCTCAGGTCATAAAGCAAGATGGCAGAGTTCAGACTGTTTTTGGCCTTGTAATTAGTATTATTCCACACTATATTTAAGGATATACCTCAGATCTGCCCGAGATGTTTGTTAACTCCATTGGTCTGAGATAAAAACCACCATTAACTTCTCAACTACAACATAACTCCACTAGTCCATCTCTGCTTTAGCCAATGTAAAGGCTTTCACCATTTTTAGTTCCTGCTTTTTAATGAAAGGTTAAACAAAGACAGATGACTCATCTGCTTATTTAGTTATCTGAATTTAGGGGGTCGTTTTAGATAATTTTTAAGTTCTTTCCTGCTCTATGATTCTGGATATAGAATTTTATCTTGCTAATATTTTCCATAGTTTTATGTTCCTGTATAGGAGGGAATGAACAAAAGCATTTAAAGAATGACAAGTATTTTCTTGTGGGTTATTTAGAGGGCAAACATGATTGAAATTCTTTAAACCAATGAAAAATTACATCTGTTGGGGCAGTCATGTAAGTTGGTCATTTTATAATATAATAGTAGTCTTAATTTTAGTTCATTACATTAGCTTGCTAACATATATTTAAATGCCACCACTTAAAAATTCTGTATGCACTTTGAGTTTAAGGTTATCAGGTCAAACGTCCTTTAAGGTCCTCTTACAATTTCCTTACCGTTAGCTACAGTATAGCCCATGTGGTACTTTTCATGGGATGAGTATTTTAGGAGAAGTGAAGCAGGTAAGTTTCCAGCTCTGAATTTTCCACTTACTGTTAAGATTTATCGCTGTAGCAAAGTAAGGTCTTCCAGATGATTTTTCTCACTTCTCTTGCAAGCAATGTCTCAGTGGGGTCTCCATGAACAGCCCTCAAACTGGCCAATTTGGTTACCTACATACAGAAGTGTGTTTGGTGAGGAGGAGTATATTCTTAAAGTCTAGTGAGTTAAAACAAGGCCAGCTACACCCTAGAAACTGGTTCATAAACTAGAATCCTAATTCATTCATTAAAATTGGTTATATATGTATGTGGACAAAGCCAAGATTGAACAAATTCATAAGTAGGTAATTCTGCTCAGGAGATTCAGGTCTAGGTGAGAAAACTGATAAAATTAAAGCAAAAAGAGCTTGACTCCTCTCTAGAGATGAGTCTGTCTTTTCCACATGATATCACTTATATGTGGAATTTAAACATAAAAGCAACAAATGAATAGGACAAACAAACAGGGACTCGTGGACATGGACTATAGACTAGTGGTTACCAGAAGGTAAGTGGTGGGGAGGAGTGGGGAGATAGACGGGGTAAAGGGGCTCAAATATAGGGTTTAGGGGGAAGGTGAAATGGGTAAAGGGGATCAAATATATAGTAGCTGAAGGAAACTGGACTTTGGGTGGTAAACACAATAGAATATACAGATGTCAAATGATAATGTACACCTGAAAATTATATAATTGTATTAACCAATGTTATCCCAATAAACTTAATTAAAAATAGTAAATGAATTAATAAATAAATTAATTAATTAAAAATAAATAAAAGCTTCATTTTGCCACACCCTTCTATGACATGCTGAAAAATCTTGGTGAATATGTTACTTTGTTTCTGAGGCTTTGAGGGGAACCTCTGCCTTTCAGTTTCCATTCATGTTTACATCACCTTTAATTTCAACAAATCTGTTACAACAACATACTTAAGTTTATTCACCATGTAAATTTTAAGTTATTTCTTTTATATGAAGGGTAGCTCCAGTTGTTATCAGTAGGCTGGCTGTCTTTTATTCCCAGTCCATGGGATAAACAGACCTCTTCATGCAAAGATATATAAACCTATATATCAACTCTATACAAAACTTCAGTCTATAAAAGTGAGTGGTTGACACTTTTAGGTTTTGTCCCTGAATTTGGAGATTTACCACATTGGGGGGGCCTGAACTTTCTATTCTTGAGTCTATCTTACTCCTTTCTGAGAATTTTCTATGTGGTGGACTATGGAAATTAGCAATAATATGAACAACAAGCCATCTCAGGTTTGAAAGTTGGTCTGCTTATTATTAAGTCATCAAGGACAGCTGGAATAGATTGTTAGGTATTCCCAGGTTACATTCTTCAGGATACTGTATCTTTTCAGTAGTCTAGCTCCTACTTATTATTTGAATGGTCTGCTTTGATATCACTTTGTCCAGGAAGACTTTCTTGATCTCTCTGTCCATGACTCTGGCTCCCTGGCTGGATGGAGTAAGTACCTTCTCCTCTTTGCTACTAAAGCATGTTAGACTTACTGCTATTATAGAGCATATACTATATAACTTTTTACTTGTATGTGAACTCCAAGAGGGCAAACACTTTGTCTGTTTCACATTTTACTGAAATATAATTCACATACCATTTAAAGTATACAATTCAGTAGTTTTTAATATGTTCACAGAATTGTACAAGCAGAACTACAGTCGACTTTGGAGCATATTGTGCCAAAAAGAATCCCAGTACCCATTGGCATCACTTCCCGCCCCCAATTCCCCAGGCGTTGGCAACTACCAGTCTACTATCTCTATGTATCTGCCTATTCTGGACATTTTATATAAATGAAAACATATAATCTTTTGTGACTCACTTCTTTTAATTAGCTTAGTATATTCAAGGTTCATCCATGTTGTAGCATGCATCAATACTTCATTTTTATTGCTCAATAATATTTTTATATGGATATACCTCATTATATTTATTGGCTCATTAGTTGATGAGCATTTGGGTTATTTCTATTTTTTGACTATTATAAATAATGCAGCTATGAATCTTTATGTACAAGTTTTTGTGTGGACCCATGTTTTCACTTCTCTTGGGTGTATACCTAGGAGTAGAATTGCTGGGTCATATGATAACTATGTTTAATATTTTGATGAACTGCCAAACTATTTTCCACAGTGCTTGCATTATTTTATAATATCAATAGAAATATATGAGTATTTAAACTTCTCAACATCCTTGCCAACACTGTATATTGTTTTTTTGATGATAGCCATCCTAGTGGCTGTGAAGTAGTTGGTCCACTTTGAATCCCCAGCGTAGGTCCTGCTGTTGATACAGTTGGTTGATTAGCAAAGTCTATCTTGCCATCTTGCTCCTCTTTCCACCCTTCACACTGGACAGCTGTTTGCTGTAGTGGACAAGCATAGACTAGAGTCTTGTTGAACTTTGAAAACCTGCTCTATAACCCTATACTAAACTTCTTCCAGCTCTAGTTTCCTTATTTGTGATGTAGAGATAATGACATCTCTTTCATTGGGTTGCTATGAGGATTAAATAGTGTGAATGAAACACATGGCACAGTTCCTGACTCAGCCCTTGAAAAGTGGGCACTATTGTTATTCTCTTGGATAACTCCAGTGCAACTTGCTCTACTCCTTTGCCTCAGGAAGTAGGCAACATTTTATTTCAGGTATGCTTTGTTGCGCTGCCTGTGGTATGCCCGGTCAGCTTCCTTTCCTTCTTCACAGGATCTGTAAACACTTTAATTTTTGAGCATACTTTAAGATGACTGCTGGGACCTTTCCAGAAAACTGATTGTCATCTGTGGTGCCGCTTCTTCATTATGAATTTCTATGTAAGCTTTATTTGACCCATTCGTTTGCTTCTATTAACTCATTATTAATATGATAATCTTTTCAAAAGCATGAATTTTGGAACTTTAATCAAGACAGCTTTTTAGCTATACAAATTCCTAATAAGATTCCAGGTTGGCACAGGTTGATTTGGGCAGCTGAGAAAAGTCTTTCCAACCTGCATCTGAGAAGTTGCTCAGCAGAGCTAGTTGCCACATTGCTTTTGAACCTCTTGTTTAATTCATGAAAGCAGAGGAACTGCTTTTATCTAAAAGGACACAGTGGCAAAGTTCCTATGGCAGGAAATGTTTGTTCTTACAAATCTCATACATGGTGGTCACAAGGGAGACCTTGGTATTTTGTTTCACTTACTTGCACTTTATTATGATTTCATCATTGTTTTCGTACTTTAACCTGAGAGCTAACTCTCTAAGAGAAATAAATGTGACACAGTTGCCTTCGAGGATCTTTGTTATTCAGCCTCTATCTACCTGTTTGGTTTCAGCTGCTGCTTCTCCTCTTTACAAATCCTTATGTACTACAACCAGACTAATGGTCTTTGATAGGTGCCCTCTGAAGTTTCCAAATCCCCATTTCTGTTAATATAAAAAAGTGATTGGAGCGTAATCAACAGTTGATAACTTTTAGGTTTGGGAGAGTGGGAAGAGGACAGATGGGGAATAGCTTACTAGAAAAAAAAAAGATTTTTAACATTAGAGAGTAGTAGGGAGAGAGGCGGGAAGTGAACTTGAATGGGGAGAGTGGAGTCAGATAATGGACCTGAGAACTTGGGGCGATGTAATTTATGATAGGGAGTCATTGTACTTTTTCCTGAGAAGGGGAAAAGATGATGAACATGGTATTTTAGGATTTTTTTTTTCTGGCAATAACATTAACCCTAAGCAAGAATTTAAAGGAAATAAGAGTGAAAGCAGAAGTTGTCGAGGTCCAGTTGCAGTTATACAGGGTGGAGTGGGTTCTTTCTGGTTGTTAGCACTGAGACTGGTGGAGAAAGTTTCAACTAAGAAAAGTGAAAGGAATTCGTAACAGCTTGCAAGTTAGAGGTGAAAGAGTAAATGATTCTACTGCTTTAGATCAGAAGTCAAGCATTAACATCAGTGGAAATACTGGATAAAGAAGCCAATTGTTGAAAGGTAGAAATTGGGCAAAATGAGTTCCTTTTGGGGTTAGTTTGACTTCCTGTGACAGTGGAATATCAAAGTTATAATGTTATTGGCACTTGGCAATAGTGGCCTCTGGCATGGGTGAAAGATTGGGGTTCAGAGTGCATATTTAGGAGTCATTAACATAATATTAGGAGTTAGTAGATAAAAAGTAAGTGCCAAGGGTTGAGGGGAGAAAGAAACCCCCAGTACAGGAGTGTGAAGAAAAGCACCAACAGAACAATGGAAAGGCATTGGTCCAGTTCGAAGAATGGTATGTTCTGAAAGTGAAAGGGCTTTGGGGAAAAAGGATAGGTCAGCAATGTGGGACTGCTGGGAAACAGAGTAGATAAGAATTCAGGAAAAAGCCTTTGGGATTAGCAAGAGGGAGATTCCTAATGTTTTTGCACAGCTCCAGTGAGAAAGGACACCTTTAACCAAGTGAGACGGTTATCTGAGGGCAGTCACACCCTCCATCGAGCACCCCTTAGAGATGCAAGCGTCCAGAATCCCTCCATATGAATCACAGTATGTCAGATCTACTCAAGAACAATCCCTCTCACTTATTTCATTATATGCCTATTCCTTATGTTTTCCTACTTAGGTTTAGCAGCTTGTCTGCTCCAGCTGGCGAAGGACAGGTCACTATTGCTGTTGATCCACCAATATAGATCACAGTGGTTAAACCTTTTTCTATCACAACACGTTTTTGATGAAACTAATATATATATATACCAAACAATAGGTTTTGCTCTCTATTGTCAGACTTATTGACAAATATCCCTTTGTTACTGTGTGCTCTTCCCTCAAGATAAGTTTTTATTGTTTATATTTCTAATTTTTACTTTTTTCTAAGACTTGTCTTAATATTGAGACTAGGTGAATAGAGAAACATTCTTGGTAGAGAATAAAGAAGGAAACTAGAGTCATTAGAAGGACTGGATGACAGGGGTGGCTTCGGGTAGGTTTTACAGAGTGAATGACAAGACTTTGCATTGTTGCTATCCCTAAAACAATGGGCCAGCCACGTAGGAACTCCACAAATGATGTTCGAGTGAGAAATATAAGATCAATACACTTAATAGAAGCATAATTCAAGATGACATTCTTAAATATTTTTTGGAGGAATCACAAACTCCACAACCCAAAAGACAGATTGGAAGAAATCCAATAAATGTTTCATCTGTCTTAGGTGGGAAAAAAAAGAGTAAAGGTGAAATCCTTATAGTTTAAATGGTGTGATTTAGCGGTAAGGTAGCATTTTTATGTAATGACTGATTATCTGAGATACTGAACTCTATCAAAAAGAAGTTCTAGATGACAAAAAAATAGTGGGGTACTGCGTGGATATCAGACACTTTGGAATTTGTAGGTGACAAATATCTCTGTAGAAAGCTGTTCTGAAAAGATATTGCATGGCCTTAATTACTCTGAAGATGCCAAAGGTTTTTTTTTATAGATTTTATTTCACTTAAAAATTTTTTAGATATATGCTGGATTTATGTTTGGTCAAATTAGCAGTATAGTAAACAAAGGGGAAGGAAACATTTTTATGTGCAATTTGGCTAAGTACTAATACCTAGCCAGGAGAGGATCCCGAGCCAGTGCCGGCTTGCTTCTGCAGTTCGTATGTCCCCAGATATTTTCCTTCATACTATAAAAAATGCTTTATCTCATTTTCTCAAGTACCTGAAATACCCACTTAAAAATCCATTTGTGTTAATGAGCATTGTCTCAAAATAAAACCAGAAAATCATAGTGCAGTGTTTCCTTAAGTATGGTTGAAGGACCACCAGAATGAGAGTGCCTGTGGAGGAGCCCCTGGAACTCTGCCTTTTCAACAAGTGTCTCAGGAAAGTCTAATGCAGATTGAAATTTAAGAATTACTCTTATTCTAAATAATGATGAAATTGTTTTCAGTATCTAGCCAACATGAGTTGCAATTTAATAGTTTGGTGTTTTCATTTGTTGTTTGAGGGATTGGGTAATTGTGTATGTGGAACATTTTTGGTGAGGTTAAGGCCTTTTTAGATAGTTGTTTGGGGGGGGGGGTTAGGGCAGAATAAGATTTCTGGGTATAAGATGTACCCACCTGAGGTTTTTCTTGAGGCCCTAGAATAGGTGTTCTCTTACCTTCTGTTGTGCTTAGAGCCAGAACTCCAATTAAAACTGTATTTACCCACATTGTGAGCTTTCAGTGTTTGCGGCTTGTCAAAAACTAAATGCTTGTTATACTTTTATTTTGATGAAATACTTTGATTTTCCAAAGAACTGAAATATAATTGCACTTTATAAACCCATCTGTTTATTTTATCTTTGTTCATACTATATATACATAATTTTTTTAACATTTTATTTTTTTATTTTCTCCTTCCCCTCCTCTCCTCCCTTCCTGTAACCTCTAGTCCATTGTCCATGTCCATGAGACTCTGTTTGTCCTGTTCATTTGTTGCTTTTAGAAACTCAGCTGTTTATAGGCTGAATTACAGGTATTGAAATAGGGAATTTCTTGTGCTGCTGTTCTTGCAGTTGTGGCCAGGGGATCTTCACTTGAGGCTTTGTTTTGTTATTTTCCTATTTTGTTCTGACTTTCTGTGACATTAGAGTTCTTGTCTTAGACATATGCACACATACACATTTCAACCTCTCCTCCACCACCAACTTTTCTTGGTCCTATAAATGTATTCAGATGTATTCATCTTTGAAACCTGTCTTTCACTCTACCATTCTTTTTCTCCGTTGTCCTAGAAAATATCTTGAGTAACAGGCAACATAGAATTGGAAAGAGCCCAGAAGTCAGTGCTGGCTCTTAATGTTGGGTCTAGTTCTTTCTTGGAAAATCTTTCAGAGCTTCAATCCTCACAGGTAGACAAACTCTTAGGGTCCCTCCAGCTCAAAACTGCCTTGAGGATAAAATTTATGCATTTATATATATACACACACTAACTACTTTCAATGCCTCTTCAACCCTTAGAGACCTAGATTTAATTTCTACCACTCAGCTGTGCAGTGTGCTTGAAAGTTGACAACTTATTTGCTAGTTTCAGAATTCACTAGTTTCTTTTGCATCCTCATTCCCTCAACACTGAATAACTGGTTTTCTCCCTGAGCTTCTTTCACACTTCCAATACTAGTTGTTAACCTTAATATTCTTTTTCTTTATTTTTTTTGAACAATTTTAATGGAATTTTCCAACATATAGAAAAGTCGAGATATGTAAATAACACCCATATACTATTACCCATCCTCAAAAATTCTCAACATTTTGCTAGTCTCTTAATATTTTTAAAGAAAAATATCATCTTGTTCTCATAAAATACTGTATGTTCTTTTTTGAGGAATTAAGCAATGGAGGAAAAAAGAGATAAACATGTATTGTTTTAAATTAAATCACCCCAAATATAACCACACAGTAATAATTCTCATTATCATTATTATGTCAGCATCATTCCAGACATTTTTATGCATGTACAGAGATGAAATGCTGGTTCTAGCTGACTAGCTGAATAGCTTGACAAATGCATTTTTACAAAATTGATCATATATGCTACTTGTAAATGAAAGGTATTAAATTTAATTCTACTTGACTTTAATAGTCAAAAAAGAAACGGAAGTGCACCTGAAGAAATTGCTGAACTTCCAATAAATATTTTTCTACACAGACAGTTCTCTTAAATGAGTCCTTACAATTATGAAAAAAGATTGTAAAAAATATGAATCTGATTACTTTTTTGTTGAATTTTGCACTTTAAAAATACCAATTATGCTAATATTAGATGATCTTTACTCTCTCCAATAGCTTTTCTCTATTGTTTTAACTTTGTCATGTTCATTTGATTAGTTAAACCTTCCTTCTATAACAAGAATTCACTGTTTAGCTACAACTGTTCTGTTTCTGGCTGTTTATTTATTCATTAGTGCTATAATAATGCTTTGGTACTCAGTTTGTTTCCTTAGTTCTACATTCTCCAGTTCCATTTTGTTCTTTTTTTATATATATCATTTTATGAATGTGTGTTTTAAGCTCAATATGTGTTGTATGCTACAGTTTGAGGGCTGAGAATTTCAGTTTATACACATTTTTTTCTCTACTCTGAGGACACGGAGAGTGAAGGAAAGAAGAATTCAGCTAAGGAAGGTTGTATTTTCACTTTTAAAGTGTTGTTAAGATGCACCACTTCTCACAGGTGTATCTCATTCCCAAGGGATACATTTAAGGCATCTTTCTCTGTTCACCAGTTAAGTGTGAAGCTTCCATCATCAAAGTAGGGTCTGTTGTTCCATTTCATCATCTAGAGAAGGAAAAGATTAGATTATTTGTCTGTTTGTTTCTCTTCAGAATTGGGGGAATTCGTGAGAATTCTTAGGCTATTTTGCATCAGCAGTACAGCTGGGAAGAGGCCATGTTTAGCTAGGAGTGTTGCCCTGTTACAGATGCCACAGAGTCTTTCTGAGGCCATGATTTTTTGAGATTTAGAACATCTTTCTGTAGCCCTTCTTTAATTAATTGCTTCTGTGAAATTTTGTGGGCACTTTCTGGTCCTTTATCTTACTTTTTTTGAAGTATTCGGAGGATATTCTACCAGGCAGCTTTATTCTGCAGCTTTCTGACTGTTGCTTCTTTATGTTTGCCCCGGCTTCTCTTTCTGTTTTTTAAACATGGGTGTTCTCTGAGATGCTGCCCTTTGCCATGTTTCCTTCTATATTATTTATCACAGAAATTTATTCTGCTCCCACGTTATCACCTCTCTTTATTTATAATTAATGATGACCTTAATCCTGGGCTCTAATTCTGGATGTTTCTTCAAGTTGGCTAAACGTTTATGCTTGTTTTATTAGTTTGCTAGTGCTGCTGTAACAAAGTAGCACAAACTGGGTGATTCAAACAACAGAAATTTTATCGTCTCAGTTCTGTAGACTAGAAATTTGAAAAAAAGTGTTGGCAGGGTTGGTCCCTTTTGATGGTGATGAAAGAAAGATCTGTTCCAGGCTTTTCTCCTTAGTTTGTAGATGGTCATCTTCATATCCTTATTGTGTTCTTCTTGTACACATGTCTATCTCCAAAATCCCCCTTTTAGAAAGGGCACTGAGCATATTGGATCAGGGCCTACCCTAATGACTTTATTTTAACTTGATTATCTCTATCTCCAAATAAGGTCACATCCTGAGGCACTGAGAGATAGAGTTCAACGTATGAATTTTGAGGGGACACAATTCAACCCATAACATTTGAATATTCGCTCAGACCACAAATATTTTCTGCTGCGTGCTAGGCACTAATCTAGTCTAAGCACTGGAAACAGAAAGATAATGAGGCTCAGTGTCTTCCTTCTTGGTTAATAGAAAGATAAGAATTAATAAACAGGCATTTGCAATGTTATGCAATAATTGCTATCATAAATGAGACAAATTATTATGACAACACCCTAGTGGAACACCCAATCCTTACCAATAGGATGCAACAGCTGCATAATTGTTCTCCCTGCTTCCAAACCACACCCTCAGTCACCCAGCCCTGGATTCTACCACCTAGTTAATCCTTCCAAATACCATTTTGATTAAGACAGTTCTCGGTTGAGAAACCTGTAAGGATTTCTCATTGTCGACAAAACTAAGTCCAAAAAATTCCTTAGCCTGGGTTTTGGGTCCTCCACAACCAAGTATCACCTCTGGAATGTACCTTTCCTGTCTTGATCTTTCTGTTGTTCCCCTCCTTAATTCTGTATATTACCAAAATTGACTAACAAACATTCTGGAAAGACACCTGGAACTTTTCTATAATTTCACAAAGGCAGAATGTTTGTTTTGTTTTCTACTATTTCACTGGCACCTAAAACAGTGCTTGGCATATAACAGATACTTAAGAATCTTCATTGAATAAACAAATGAATGAATTTTCTCATGGAGGTCTCTCTGCGATGCATGCCTATCTTGTCTCCCAGGTGCACATATTTTTGCCTATTGAAATCTTATTCTCAAGCTCATATGTCCTCTCCTCTATTATGCCTTTCTTCCGCATCACGTGCCAGATGTGAACCTTCATATCTAGAGGCTGTAGGATTCTCTGTGAACTATTGGTGTGGCCTTGCATTCTGCTTTGCATTTTATATATCTGTGTAGGTATTTATTTTTCCTGCCAAATTGAAAGTTGTTAGAATTCAGGGACCATATTTTAAAACAAATTTTGTGTCCTGCTCAGCACTTCTTGCACAATAACAGATGCTTAAAAATACTTCGTGTTTGAAAATAAATGAGAGAAGTATTACATTCATTTGGAAACAAGTGGAGAACATGGCCTAAGGGATAGAGTACTTGTTCTTGCTTTGCCTTGTTTTTCTGATTTTACATTTTAAAATTCATTCAGCAGATTTTTATTGAGCACCTGTTTTACTCAAGGCATTGTACTAGGACTTAGATTAGAAATAGGAATTAAACTGCCCTTAAGGTAGTTATTATTTCTTCTGACAAAAAAAAAAAAAATCCCATTGCTTCCAGTGGTCACTTCAGTCTGTTAGTCTGGTGGGTCATACATATAGAGTGTTATATTTCCCAGAGACATCTGATCCAGACAGTTTTTCATATGCTTTTCTCAGACTTATTCATCCCATTTTCTAGACTCTTTCCATATGCTGGGGCTGCTTGAGGACAAGGTCATGTCATTATTCTCCTACCCTTCTTTACTACCTAGCACCATTTTATGTCTGCTGGTGATTTGAGCAGGTCTTTTATCTTTCACAAAAATTCTCTGACTCTATGTTTGCCTTGTCTCTCTAATTGTAGAATGTGGCACTGAGACCAGAGACTTAGCAAGAATACTCATTGCTGTGCTTAGCCTGGGAAACTCTCTGTTATTGTAAGAGTAATAATAAGCTCAATAAATAGCCTGTGTAGAGTCTTGCTAAAGGTTCAAAATGAATTGTATTTCCTAGTGGGGCCATTGCTAATATCATTGGTTTCTAGGATCCCTTCATTTCTAACAAGTTGCCATATTAACATGTTGAGGTTGTTAAATGAACATCTAAACAAAAGTTTGTCAGCTTCTTTGCTCAAACTTATGAGTCGCAATTGTGCTACAGAACTCCAACCAAGCAGAAATGTAATCTGAATTAGTCTGCAGGGTCATGCATGTACAATATTACATTTTCTAGAGTCATCTAATTTTAACAAGTCTCTCTATTAAGGGAAAGTGAAGTAATTTAAATCAAGATGAAATAATGGAATAGTAAGGAATGGAAGGGATGGTAAGGATATTTGTTTTGAGGTTCTGCTTAACATGGAAATTACAACTCTTAAACTTGATTGAAGGGCATGCCTGAGTCTATTCATACAGGGAGAAGGTTAATATGTACATTGTTATTGGGGGTGGGAAACACCCATTTTATTTAAACATTCAGTATCCAGTCAGAACAACGTAAGTTCACGGAAGTGGTATAACAGTTAACAAGTGAGAGTCCAACCCTATGCTGTCTGTGTTTATGGGTTTATAGTATGTTATCTATATCATCAAAGAGACTCATGCAAGATAATATATCTAAATAGCAGATATATAAAAGTCACTAGAAAGTCTTATATGGTGCTGCATGGAATGCTGAACTTATCAATCACGTTTTGTTTAAAAAGAAAATTCAGATTAGTTTATCCTGAGCACCTACCACCAGGGTGAAGAGAGAACATTTAGATGGATGGACTTACTGTTTGAGCTTCAGTTCATATTTGAAATGCCACTGCAGAATAATCTCTTTAAGTCACAGTTCCAGCAGACATTGTTTCTCAGAGATAACTTCCTTTCTTCCTTGTGGGGTAACTATTCCTCTACCTTATTTCTGGCTCTTCCTTCCTCCCTGAAGCTGTGTGCTTTCCCATGTGACCAAGGTCTGTGGGTAAATATAATACCTATTATCATAAAGAAACCACTGCAGCCCTGCTCCCTTTTCAGTGCTTGGTGTAGGTATTGGCATGTGACACAATTCTGAGACGGAGCATTTAAGGGGTATCTGGGGGAATATTGGGGAGGATTTTGAAGCTCCTAAAGAAAGACACAAGACCACTTCAATACTCTGGATAAAGGTGTATGAGAATGTGACATTTGAAATAATTGCCACCATCTTTTTCCACAAAAATATCAAAACAAAAATTAACCAACTCAGAAGAAATTTCCTTACCTTTAGGCTACTTTTTCTGCGAGATAGTACCTCCCATTGCTGAAATCATTTTGAGCTAAGTGTTCCATTACTTGCAGACAAAAGCATCTTCCCCGATTTATAACATTCCCATTTAAAACACAGAAAGTTAGGTGTTTAGTATCTTTATCTGACATTTGCATTGCCAGTTTTGTTTGTCTAAAAGACAAGGCTTATATTCAAATTTTCTGTAATTTACTAAGACTTAATATGATTTTCTCTTACAGATGCTTGAGAACTTCAAGCTTATTTCACCCTCGTACTAGGAAATTAGTTTTCTTACATCCTGGGTGTATGTGCTGACTCAGAGATCTCCCGGATTTCACATATCTTGTGAGTTGTTTTGTATCACCAGAGAAATCTTTTCCATTATTGATTGTACCTCCTGTTCCTGCCCTTCTTAATCCAGATGCCTTATTATATCCCAGTGACATTCATTAACTGAATCCTTTGTCACAGATTTTACTCCTGTTCCTTATAGTGTGGGATCATGTCTGATAATGGTTTATGTGGCATTAAGAAGGGTTTCCAAACCTGGCCCATCATCAAACTCTCCCCAAACATACTAACTATCCAAATCTCTCTCCAGATAATTCACATTACCAACTAGGCCTGGCAACCACTGATATAAGGGTTATAGAAGAGAGAAATATTGTACTGACCTGATCCCATACCTAAAGTAAATGGTTTCAAACTTCGCTCAACAGTTAGCTATGTAAGAACATAATTTTATTTCTTTATAGCTTAGCTTTTATTACAATTTTTAAAATTTTATTTCCGGGGTTATTAGGGACTTATTTCAATCAGCTCTTAAATATGACCATGCCTCTCCATCTTCCTCTTAGCAAGTTAGAAAAATCTTATGTAATATTAAGTCAGTTGGAAGAAGGAGTCCTTTTAGTCTTCGATATCCTTTGTCTGTACTGCCATCCCCCGAAATATCCAGGGTCCCATTGAGTCTTTGGCCACTTGTTCATGCAGGTCTGTTTTATTGCTAGCTGCATAACTCCTCCATTTTCTGCAGCAATTCTGCAGTATTTCTCTGTGTGTTGAGAGTACTCAAAAATCTATCGGCTGCTCTGACACCATGCTGGAACATGATAAATTTTCTATGGCTGCCTAAGGCCCCATCAGCCACCTGTTCTACCTCTACCCAAGCAACAGAGCCTGAACTCTTCTGCTCTCTATTCCCATAATCCTACTTGGCACCTCACCAGGGCTATTGCCTTTTTCTCCAAAACTTGTGCTTATTGCTTTCCCTCTGACTCTTTCCTCCCTTAAGCTTGAAGCATGCCCTTTTGGGCTAGATGGCATGGATACCTCAGAGGCTTCTTTCCAAATTACTTATCCATGCCCTTGAGTTCTTCTGTATGGCTAAGTGCCCAAACTTCTGTAACTCAAAAGCTAGGATAAAACTGTGTTTCTGTGCCTTTTGCTGTTCTGTTTCATTCCCAGGGCAATTTGCACGGCCTAGGTATTAAATAGAAATGGCAAAAAGTGGGAGGGTGGTGATAAAGGAAATCTCAAGGAGAAAAACACACACACACACACACACTCGCGTACACACACACACACGAAACATTGAAATAAAATGCAAAATCCTGTATGGTAGATATAATAAACTTGTATTTTTGCTTCTGCAGTGTGTGTGTGTGTGTGTGTGTGTGTGTGTGTGTGTGTCACAGTATACATGCATTTAAAATTATTTTTCACTGAGTCTATTTCACATTCTAGATTCACACTTTCTTTTAAATGGAATTTGTAATAAATGGTAAAGATTAAATACTGAGAGCTATTTGCTATCAGTATTTCTGATCTGCATTTGACTGTGGTTTCTATGAGTCTTTGTGCTTCAGTAAAGGTTGGGGAGAGGAAAGTGGTGCATTGAGTGAAAAAAAGAAAAAAAAAGGCAGGAATTGCACAGAGAACAGAAAAACATTTTGAAATATAACCCCACAATATGCCATGTAAAATTAGAATATTTCACTCTGGTTCTGAATAATTTAAACAGTATTATTTTGGTAGTTTAATTATGAAAATAATGGCTTGAGGTCTATTATATCAGTTGTTAAAATGAGGGGGAAAGTAGCTATTAGTGTGGTCTTAAACACTCACATCAAGACAATTGGAAAACATTAAGGGAAAATCATGTATAATTTGTAACATACCAGCTCTGAAAATAAAAGTAGTAGAGTTTGTAGTAGAATTTTCTTTAGATTTGTTCTATAAACTGCCATTCAACTGTATAAGATAATGAGTTTGGCCAGATGTTTTCCAATTAAATTAGTACAGCTTGTCTCTATGAATGATAATGTCTGACTTTGATTGAATGTTGACTCTAACAGATTCTGTGCTCTAAACTTTACAAATATATGTTATCTCATATGGTCCTCAAAATGACTCTGTGAGTCAGTTTGTTTTATCTTGGTAAGTTGTAGAATTACCATTTTACAGATTATGCCACTGAGCTTGAATTTTGCCAAGGGTCACACAGCTATTAAGTGGTAGAATTCAAACCAAGGGCTTTGTGACCCCAGAGCCCCTGCTCCTAACTTCACATCACACCTTCACTATAGAGATGATCCACAGGAAACCAAGAGTCCAGGCCAACTCTGGCGAGACCCTGGCATTACCACAGCCAGTCTTAAATGGGAACTCAGCTTGAGGACAAAGTAGAGGCCATTCTGAGGTACCTACCTGGACCTGGAGAGATCCTCTGGCAGGGATGGACCCTTGAGGAATTAAGTTAACAATCCCTCTTTTGTGTACATGTGCATTTGTTTGGGGGTGTTTAAGTACGAATTGTCTCAGTAAAGATGTAACTGATTCTAGATTTTTAATTTTTCCTTGAAAATATTTTAATTCTTTTTTTTTTGGATAGGTAAGATATTCATGTGAATCAAAAAAACAAATAATATAAAGTCTTTCTTCTACCCATCCCTTCAGCCCAGCTTCTACCCCATTCCCTTTCCCATAGGTAACTTTTCAGAGTTCCTTTTATGCTATAAAAAGATGTAAATTTGTATTCTACTCTTTTCCTCTTTTTCTATATTAAAGGTAGCCATTTTAAAATTCTGTACCTTCCTTTGCTTTTTTTACATAGAAATTTATCCTGGATACCTTTTTATGTCAGCACACAGAGCTTCCTCATTCTTATTTGCAATAGCATACTATTTCATAATGTTAGATGTATTATTATTTATTAAACAGTTCCCCTTTAGTAGATATTTGGCTTGTTTCCAGTCCTTCATTCTCACTGATGCAATGAATAACCTTGAATATATGTTATTCTGCAAATGCATATGTTATTTATAAGTTTCTAGAAGTAGGATTGCTGGGTTTAAAATATGCATTTATAATTTTTACTAATAATGCCATATTACCCTCACTAAGTATTATAGTAATTTGCACTCCCACCAGCAATGTATGTATTTACCATCGTCCTGCCCACAGAGTTAGCGTATTTTTGGATTCGGGCCCATCTGATTGACAAAAAAATGTTTAGACTTTGGTCCATCCAATGCAATAAAATATTGTAGATTTCTTACTGTGATTAAAGTCAAGCAACTTTTTATGTGTTTTATGATCCATTGTTTTTCCTTTTCAGTGAAATTTTTCTATTTTTTTTCTTGGCTTATAGCTCATATCAATTTCTAGGAACTCTTTATATATTTGGGACAGTAGCAATCATCTGTGATATAAGTTAAACATTTTTTTTTCCTGTTTGTCATTTGGCTTTTTATTTTTTTGTCTTGATTTTCATATGGTTAAATTGGTTAATCTTCTCTTATGTCTGTAGATCTTAAGTCAAAGTTAGAAAGGGCTTTCTCACTATAAGGTTATAAAGTATTCTTCCATGTTGTCATTCTGTACTTTCATGTCTTTATTTTTCTTTCTTAAATCTTTGATCTGCTTGGAGTTTCTCTTGGTTTATAGTATAATGTTTGCATCCAATTTTTTTTTTTCAACTGGCTATCCAGTTGTACCACACCATTTATTAAATAACTGCTAGTAGTTTGGTGCCCACTGGTTTGAGGTACCACCTTTATCAATACCATATGCCTATATATATATAGGCATATATGTATATATTTAGAATATACATATTCTAAAATGGCTTTATTTTAGAACGCTAGAAGAAAGTCTGAGTTTTCCTATTGTCTACTAGAGAATTTCTTCTTTATTGTGGTAAAGTATACATAATGTAAAATGTACCATTTTAACCCTCTTTAAGTGTAAAGTTTAGTGGCTTTAAGTACATTTGCATTATTGTGCAAACGTCACCACTGTCCATCTCCAGAACTTTTTCTTCTTCCCACCATATGACTTAGAATCAAATATACTATTCATTTAATGATATATCATCCATTTTTAAGGTGTATGCTGATTTCAGAGATGTTAAAATATGGGAAAGAATTTCTGAAATAACAGTTATAAATTCCCAAGTATATTTGGTGTGTTTCTGGACATTCTACTGTATTTCATTGGTTTGCCTCTTCATGAGTCAATGTCATACTATTTTAAATGTTGAAGATTTAGAATATCTTTTAATATATAATACAAGCTAGTTTCCCCTCACTGGTCTTCTTTTTCAGAAGACTTCTTTTTCCTACTATTATTGTCTATCTGTTCAGATAAACTAGGCAGCTTTTCCTTGGCTCTTGTAAATCTTCTTTCTCTTCCTCTTTCTACCTCTACTTAAATTGTAAAAACTCACATGTAGAAGACCTTATCATCCTCGAAGATCAGCTATAAGTCTGAATCAGAGTAGCTTCTCTGAAAGTTTATATATCTTCTTCATATTCTTCTCTTGGGTTTTTAACTTCAGCATTGTCACATAAAAGGAAGATGCTCCCATGAAAGTTCTTAGAAGCATTTACTCCTTTTATATCTTATATATAGGATGTCACTCTTTTCTAGGAAAGCAAGCATTGTTCTTACAATGCTGAAAGAAGTCTGAAATGTTTGCAACTTTGTCAGGGTTTAATGTGTTTCACTAATGCATTTACCCTCAGTAAAAGTGTGTTGGTTTGCCAGTTATTCTTATTAAATTTTTAGCATTTTTAATATTGTATTACTAGAAACTTGGCTTTATTTTCATTTATAGATCATAATGCACTTCTTTTTTGTTTTACTGAAGAACTCACTGTAAGAGCCAGTAAATCCTGTGGAAAATGGTCTTTAGTGATTTTACATCGAGGACTGTGCGTCTTTATGATAATTGGATCAAAGATGCTGGTAAGTAACCATATTTCCTAATTGAGGCTCATCCTTCCTTTTTATGTTAGAATCTAATATTTAATAGGATTTCATTGAAGCAGAATGAGAGACTTTGCAGCTTAACCCTCCCTCAAGGACACCCCAAATATTATTTTTATTAGCAATTGGTAAAGAAGTTTCATTATAGATATATACAATGTTAGAGCTCCACAGATGTTCATTATGATGTCTGTAATAGAGAAAATAGTTTTACTATCCAGTGAAGATAATTGGTTAGTCAATGATGGTGCATTTCAACTCAGTAGCCATTAAAAGTGATTTTGGAGGCACAGTGCTCTTAGGCCTGATTCTGCCCTACTCTGCTCTTAGGGGAAATAATAGTTACTGCCTAGTGGCCCTAGAATGGTTTTTGATACCCCGGGGGTATATCAGAAAGGGCAGGGAGTGTTTCCTGGAATAACCCCCAAAATAATTCTGAAATCCCTTGCCCATTAAAAAAAATCAATGTTATAGAATAACATTTACTATCACAGCAAGAAGTTCAAAATACCTTACATGAAAGCAGGTTGTAAATGCCACATATTTCTTTTATGAGGGTTAGCAGTTATCTCTGTGTAGAATTATCAGTAACTCCCATTTACTTACCTATGTCTATCTAGATTTTAGTAAACCACCAAATGTGTGTTGCTTTTATAACTATTATAAAATGTTCTAAAAACATAACAAAGGTAAATTATTTTTTAAATAGACAAGAAATCAGAGCATTTTAGAGCTGAGATGGACCTA
This sequence comes from Eidolon dupreanum, assembly GCA_028627145.1. Classification (NCBI taxonomy): domain Eukaryota; kingdom Metazoa; phylum Chordata; class Mammalia; order Chiroptera; family Pteropodidae; genus Eidolon; species Eidolon dupreanum. The sequence continues at coordinate 72,505,572 of CM053501.1, forward strand.
GATATCATCAAAGCTAACGCCTCATTTTAGAGTTGAAGAAACTGAGGCCCAGAGATACAGTCTTCCCAACATCATGGTTTGTTGTTGGCAGAAAAAACTAGAACCCACATTTTCTGAATTGGATTAGTATTCCGGTATTTCACATTTGAATTATTTTACATATGTGTACCACCGTCACCACTTTAGATTAGTTTTTACCTGTCAACCAGAAATTGCATGTTCACCAAATTCAGGAGTGCCACCTCTTGACACCTACCACAATTGGAATTATATTCAAGTTTACACTGATTTCAGCAAAGACACACTGTTTCATGGTTGCCATCGTTTTCAGTAGACTGCTAAAGATCAATTTCATTTCATTAAAAAAAAGTCCCATAAATAGTTTTTCTCCTGAAGAATGCCAAGAATATAAAAAATACTCATAAATAGAGATGCTTCACTATGCTAGGGGAATGGACAGGAGCTGTTTCCATATTTTCTTATTTTTAGTTTTTTCAACTTATGATGCAGAGAATATATAGGTTTCTTCAGAGATCCTCCTTCTCTAAAGGTTTATAGTTGTTCTCAAATTCAGTATTTAATTTAAATACTAATATTTTTTGTTTTTTTTCTAATGGTTTTTATTTTTATTTTTTAATACTAATATTTTAATAGCTTTATCAAGTAGAGGTGTACCTTGCTACCTGAACTCTCACAATTTGAGATTGGGAGCCAAATAGATTTGGGTACATTTTTTGACGTAGACCTGTTTGGAAGAATAGAAACCTTGCTATACAACTTTTGTTATGCACTATTTCAAACACAGGAACCCAAGGGATTCAGATAATTATTATGCTAACTCAAGAGCCAAATTGATTTAGATGATGATGACTGTCTATAGAGTGCTAGAAGTATAAAATATTTACAAACGAACTTACTTATAAATTCCACTTCTACTTTTATCCATGGATCAGCTCTTTACTTTTTATTGGAAATACCTATATTTAAAAGCTGAATAATATTAGGTCAGAAAAAGGAATGACCAGGGGTGGGGGTGGTTAGGGAGAGCCCCAGAAGCAGTGTTGCATTAAACAGTGCAGGAAGGTGAGCGGAAGAGGCAGTGAGTGCTACATATCTGAAATTAGCTAATTTGAAGTCTTGAGAGGGGAAGGACGTATGGGATGTATAATGAGAAGACCTAATTGAACTGACACTCCTGTGGACTAGCTGGGTGACCTTGAAAAAATGATTTATTGTCTGTGAGTCTCAGTTTCTTTGTTAGCAAAATGGAGTTGAGTATGATATCTACCAGCTACCAGAAAATATGTTTGAAAGTGCTCTGTCATTTGGGAGGTATCCCAACACAAATGGTGGTGGTGATGGTTACAGATGATGGATAGAGTGTTTTCCTCTTAACATAATTTTAATATAGCATATCACCTTTTAAAAAAGTTTTCTTCACACTTATTTTTTCTTGTTGGGCTCTAGGAGGGTTAAAAAGTTTTGTTTTGGGATTTACATCTTCATAAGAATACTTTCAGGTATAAGAGGAGAGGTTTTTGCTTTTGTTTTGTGTTATTGATCTCTGCAAGCCATTAGGAATCATTTCTGGCCGTCTTAATTCCGTTTTATTTTGCTTACCCTGGGAAGGTCTGAATCCCTGATCAAGGGCCAAGTATTTCAAATGTATTCTTGGCTTTGGCCCTAATCCTGAGTAGCCTGCAGGAAACTCACTGATATTCATTGGTTTTCTGATGGCTAGAGAAGTGGTGGTGATGCATAGTTATTTTGTGTGGAAAATTCCATAGCTACAGCATTTAAAAATGATTTAATTAATACTTAAGCTGTAAGAGGATTTATTATGATTCTTAGCTATGAAATGTCAAATTTTGGAATAATGCTATAATATTTTTAATGTTTAAAAAGCAATTTTCCTCCTTGTGGATAGTAATAATGACTTTTCAGACTGATCTTTTTATAAGAAGATAGTGTCTAAGTAAGAGTGTTGACATTCTGAACCTTTAGTATTTCACACAGTACTAAAGGTACATGCTTGCTTTTCTTCCCAGCTTTTTCCTCTTACTGGGACTTTTCATTTTAAAGGTGTACTCTTTGAGCTAACACTTGCTACTTAAGAAGAGAACACTGTCTTACAAGTAGCTGATGGAAAAGTTCATTAGTATTCTATATATGTGGCACTTGTACTTCCCCTGTTCGTTCGTGTTCGTTCTCTCTCTCTCTCTCTCTCTCTCTCTCTCTCTCTCTCTCTCTCTCTCTCTCTCAGAAAAAAAAAGATCAGGCTAGTAATAAATCAGAATTTTGATAATCACTGGGGTGTGGATTCTCAGAGAGCCTGTGTCCCCATTCTCTGCTTTCATCTCAGCTCTATTCATACATGTAAACCTAATTCTGATGCCAAATAGAAAATGCATCATCAGCTTTTTGTCTCTGGAGAAAACAGAGTTCACCTCAAGCCTGAACCTTTTGTAATTCGTGGAATCACAGATTGAGTCAGGATTAACTTTAAATGTCCTCCAACAGTCATCCCCTCTGTAATCCTCCCTACCAAGTACCATCCACACCTGACTTGTAAACTTCTAATCATGGGGAGCCCACTGCCTCATGTGGAAGTGGGCTCCCCATTCAGTAGAGTGTAACTATTGCTGAGAGAGAAGGCAGGGGAAAAGAACCTGTCGTTAGTCATTAACAATAGCCAGAATCTTGAGCATAATATTAAAGACTTTGAATTTTATCTGCTCAGTAGAGAGAGCTAATTTAAGCAGAGGAATAATCTTAGGCAGTGAATTTGGCAGTTTTGTGGAAGACCAGATGTAGCAGATTGGATCAGGAGGCAGGAAAACCACATAATGGACCACTGCAGAGCACCTAGTGCAGGACTCTGAGGTCCTAAATGCAGAAGAAAGAAGCTCAGAAGCCCTGGTTCTCAACTCTGAGAGTTCATCAAAGTTGCATGGGCAAGTTTTATTAAAATATGAATGCCTGGGACCCATGCCCTAGGATTCTGATTCAGTTAGAAAAGGATCATTTTTTGGCCACAGCAGAGGTGATTCTGCTGTGCTGACAGAATTGAGATCTGCCATAATACTAATAGCAACACTTACTAAGCACTTGGGCTGTGTTGGGCCCTTTCCACACAATAACTCACTAAATCCTCTATGAAATAGAGACAGGCTGTTTTATGCCCAATTCACAGGTGAGGAAACTAAGCAAAGAGAAGTTAAGTCAATGGCCCCAGGTCACATAATATAGTCAGTCGGGGAGCCAAGATCAAAACCCAGGCTAGCTGACTCCAGAGCTTTGTTAAAATAAGATTAAAAAGCTTAGTGTTTTGTTTTATTATTTGCTTTAAAATAATAAGAAATCAAATGAACTAGCTTTTCCCAAAGGATATACTGGGTTTTTTTTGTTTTGTTTTGTTTTGTTTTTAATTCACAGAACTTAAAAGTCACATACAGGATTTTTTAAAAAGGTGTATGCTTAAAATGTTAAATTACAGGAAAAAGTTATTTATTTTAAAATTATTTACTTCTGCTTCCTGAACCAGCCCAGCATGTTTTTGGTGGCTTGTTTTGTTTCTACTGCTACCAGTGGAATAACAAAGATGATGTCTTTTGATTTTCTCCCCCTGCTGAGTCAATGAAAGAATAAAATGAATATATCTCTAATTCAAGAATTCCTTTACTGATACTTTAAAAATCTCTAGTTTTCAACCATACATGTGATGTCTGTTAATAACAGAAACATTTAAGATTGCTTATAAAGAAAAAGAAAAAAGTAAAAAAATCACCATACTGTCATCATCCAAAAATAATAATGTTAACATTTTTCCAGAGGTCTTCTTTTGGTACTGGTTTTAAAGACCTTATTTTATTGAGGATAAAAACCTGACAGATTAATGGTTTATGATATTCATGTATTTAAAGTTTAGATTACCCACTGATAGAAGAAACCCATCAAAGTTTGATCAAAAGACTTTAGTGACATATACTTGGATAGTGACATGTCCTGATTTTAAAGCTTTTCCTAATTTAAAACTGTGACAATCTTAAATTTTTTTAAGAAATTTTTAATTTTGAGAACTTCGTTTTTTTTTTAATGTCAGCAAACTTTTGTTGAATTTCTATTTTAGTGCATGATACTTCACAAAAATTGTTCCTGCATCGATGACTTATTTTTATTTAATCCAGTGGCACTTTTCAGTCCACATTTTACTTTCCCACTCTATTGCGTTTGATGCTTTGACTCCTCCCAAAAATCCACTCTTCCCTTGGCTTAAGGAGATCTCACTTTTGTGCTCTTAACGTCTACTTCTTCAGCTGCTCCCCTCAGGCTTCTTTACAGTTCTCCCTTCTCCCACACGCCTTTGAACATTGAGCCCTCAAGATTATGACTTTTGTCACTTACTTTCCTTACTCTACCCACTTTTTCTAAGCCAGTTTCACCACTTTTATTGTTCATCACTTGTGTGATGATGACTCCCCAAACCTACCCTCTGGCCCAGATCTCTCTCCTCTTCCAGATCCAAATATCTAAGTGCCCATGGAAGTCTCCAGATGAATGTTTTACAGGCACCCCAAGTGTAAGCTGTTCTAAAACAAGCTACCTTTCCCTGACCAGGCTTGCTCCTTTATCCTGTATTCCTAGTCTCGGTGATGGTATAGTTATCTAAACAAAAAGTTTCAGTGTTTTTCTTAACTTTTATCTGTCTCTAATGTCCCATGTTTAACCATTTAAGAATTTTATATTTTCTACCACCTTGCTGAATTTCAAAATGATCTGATCCTATTAATCTTCCTTTATCACTATCTAACTTTTAATTTTATAAATTTATTTTAGCAAAGGGCTATTTGGCCAAATTATGTTCCACAGAGTATTAGTTCTACAAGGTGTTAAATGATATTCTACTAAAAAATCAGGGCAATTCATTATGAACATGAAGCACTATGAAATCCTGCAGAAAAGCAACTTGTTTGTTTAACATAGCATTCCCAGTAGCCTCTCCCTACTTTTGTAGAAAGATTTAAATCTCTTGCATCTATTGCATAAATTGGGACTTAGCTGTATAAGATATGTGGTAAGGAACAAACTCATTTTTTTCCCCAAGTTGTCAGTTTTACTATCAACATTTGTTGAATAATCTCCCTTCTCTTCTTAAAGTTTATGGAGATTTCTTTGTCATATTAAATTCCTGAATATCTTGGGGTTTGTTTTGGAGCTGACTTTTGGCTAATTTATTTTTTAAATAGGACATCTGTCATTATTTTTGAGGATAGCCTATTTGAATGCAAAATAAATCATCTTTAATAGTTAAAGTCATGCCCTAGTATATCCAAGTGTCAAATGGGAGCTCTCCAGCAATAAAACCAAGGCCAACTGAATCATTCACCATAAAGTCTACTGAAGAAATTTTTGCATTGGGTAGGAAGTCAGACTTGAAGGGTATTCAAAATTTTTCAGTACTTGGCTATATCATTACAATTTAAATGAGTAAGAGCTGTATTCTCCCCGCATCTCTCTTTTCCAGTTAATAGAAGTGATGGTATTTAGCGATCTAAGGTTAGTCAAGACTCAATTTTAATTCAGATGCACTTGGAAATTTGTCTATTGTTATTTTTCTTTATAGTACCCTAGGTTTATGATGCAATTTAGTAAAATTACCCCTAAACTACTTAAGATTATAGAATTAATAACATTTCATCTTGAGTTACAATTTTTAATTCATCTAACTTTCCTGGCCGTGAACTAGCAGTGATTGGATGAATTTCTTCTTTACGTGTTGTGAGGCTGATATATGTTTTTGCTCAAAATATCATGTTGGTTAGCCCACATTTTGGACACCTGGAACTCACACTTTAGATACTTAACTGATGCTAAGGTTGCTTTTAGTTCTATGATTCAGTATATGTGGAAATGTCATAGTTTTCTCAGGAAAAGAAGAAAGTTAAGAAATAAAACAAACATTTTTGTATATAAAAGAATGTCTGGATGGAGCAACTCTAAAATGCTACTAGTGGTTATAGATGGTGGGAGCTTGCTGGGTGTCTTCTGTCCTCCAGATTCACTCTGCATGCTATGCTGGACTCTGGAGAATGACCAGTATGGACTATATCCATGGGTTTATTGCCCTGCCCTCTAGTTTCTAGTTAGCTTCAGCCAGTAGAGAGCCTCAGGAAACTGATGAAAGTGAGGAGAATGGTGTTGGGGTGTCAGTTCTGTTGGCCCCTTATTTAGAATTGCCTTGAGCTGGCCAAATCCCTCAACTGAATGTCACAGCTCCTCTCCACAGGGCTTCTCCATATGACTCTCCTGGGTTCTGGTAACCACTACCTCTCTTTGCCATCTGAGGCCTAGGATGCTAACAGGCTCACTGTTTCTAGCCCCACCAGTATCCCTGAACACAGTAGTGATCATTGCCCAAAAACTCCATTGTCAACATCAGGGTCTAGGTGCTCACTTAAAGAAATGTTGGTTGCTGTCAGTTATCTCTTGGCTAAGTGGATATGCACTTACATCTTGTTTTCCTCTTAGATCCAAGAGTTGAAGATTGGCTTCTCATGTCCTCACCTCTACCACAAACCATCATTCTGGGACTCTATGTCTATTTTGTCACATCTCTGGGACCAAAGTTCATGGAGAATCGAAAGCCCTTTGAACTCAAGAAAGCGATGATAACGTACAATTTTTTCATAGTACTTTTTTCTGTGTATATGTGTTATGAGGCAAGTGTCTTCAGTATTCTTAATGGGAGGATTTTCCCTGAGTCTTCCTGTTTATATGTCGTTATGTTTCTTGTTATGACTGTAAAGCTTTTCAAGATTTAAGGAATTTTAGAAACTTATCTCGCTAGAGCAGGGATTTGTCAAAAACTGTTCTGAATAGGTCAGACATTGAACTCTTTAGATGATCTCAGTATAGTCCACTCACAGATAGTGAGAAAAATTAACATTAAGTCCAGGGACTTACACATGGTTAGCCTTACTAGGTGATTGAATGAATCTATAAATGTTAGTTTTAAGGAAACTCATACTTGGAGAAATTAAATAACTTACTTAGAAAGTTAACATAGCTGGTAAGTAATTTGAATCCACATCTGCCTGACATCAGAGCTCATTCTGATTCTAATTAGTTGTCATCATCATGGTAGGAACCTTTGGTTTCTGCATGTTCTAATGAGTTATGAGATGGTGGACTATATTAGTTTGGTTTAGCTGGGCTTTGGGGGAATAGAGAAGTCAGGCTCACATAATGCTGTAGGTAAGGGAGCCTATTCCTTAATTGTCAATAAGAGAGATAGAGATCTTTCAGTCTCATGGGTCCTCTGCTGTGAACATGCCTCAGCCTCCCTCACTTGTCTGCCTTTCTGGAATTTCTTGCTTCTTTTCCAATACTGGCTGGTGTTCTCAGCCTCTAATCCTTATTTGCTTCCTCTGCAGCACAGCCTGTGCATCCTCACACTGGGATTCATGAGAATCCAGCATGGCCCCTCTGAACATGCATCCTTCCAACCCAGTTCCTGCTGTGAATTCAGCTGATCGGGTCACTCTAAATCTATTCTGGCCTCATGTCTCACAGACTTCCCTAAAGTCTGAACTTACTTTGATGCCTTCCATTTCTTTTACTTTATTTCCAAAATTAACTCAAAGTCCACCTTACTATTCTTTCTGGAGTGTGAGTAACTGAAAGGGAATGAATAACAGAGGTGGGGAACATAGAAAATATGTATTTTTAGCATGTTATCAGAGATAGGATACAGCGTACTATAGAACAGTGTTAAGAACAGACATGGAAGCCAGGCGACCAGGGGCTAGTTAGTCCCTGGTCTAACTAGCTACTTGATTTTGAGCAAGTCATTTACCTCTCTGGGCTTAATTCTCACATTTTATAGAGTCAGAATTGAACCAAAATTGTCTCTCAGGTCCCTTACTGCTCTGTGTCTGATTGTGTCATTGAATGTGATGTCCTTAAATATATTTCTCAGGAAGTAATTCAGTTATAACCAGTAAGTTTTGATTCCTAGTTTAGCAATTACAACATAAAAAAAGGTTTGAAAATATCTGAATTTGAGAGTTTCTATCTCCCATTTACCACTAATAGTAGATTTACTTATCTGCCCATTTTGGGGTTTATTACCTGCTAAATATAAATTATTACTTTTTCTTCTTGATAGCCTGAAATATAGACATATATATCAAAAGCTCCACAGACTTTTTACATGTTCTTAAACTTAATGTCAGGAAAGCATTAAGTTCCTCACTCTGTTTAAACAAAGACTTTTGACAGCTGAGCAGCATGTCATCTCTGGGACACATCCAAACACCTGGTCTGTTGGGTGGAGCATGATTGCATTTGGTCTACAGAGTAAACACCTCCGCTAAGGATATTAGAGCAAATATGAACAAGCTGAAAGGGAAGTACATGAGACTAAAGGACCCCATGTGCCTTATTTTATAGTGATGGTTTGAATGTTCTAGTTATTTGGCACCAGTGAGACAGTAATAAAGAGAGACCAGTGAAGACCCTACAGAAGGCCAAGTCACACAGCTTCTCCTGTACATTGCAGTGCTTGTTTGGAGGTGGGGAAAAGTGGAGAATCAGTCATCCCTGTTTAAGTAAATGGACTTGGAATGTTACTTGCATCAGTCAGCAGTTAAGTCTGAGCTCAAGAGAATATGAGGATGCTTAAAGGCAGATCAGGATTTTGTAAAGCAGAATTAGCTATTTCTGTATCATATTCCTTTGTTCCTTAGAGAAAATTTATTGACTTGTAAAATTTTTCTTACTCATAAAATTTATCTTATATTTTCCAAATTTTAATTTTCAAGGTTTTATAACTTACCAAATTAACAGTATGATTAAGTTATCTTATGAATCAAGCTAGGAGCTAGTTTCAGAGAAAATGGTGTGTTTTATTTATTTTATTTTTTTAAATTTATTTTTCAATTACAGTTGACATGCAATATTATGTTAGTTTCAGGTGTACAACATAGTGATTAAACATTTATATACCTTACAAAGCTATCACTCTGCTAAGTCTAATACTGATCAGATAAGGATGGTGTTTTAAAATAGTTTTTCTAAATAGTTTTTAAAATAGTTTTTTCTAAATAGTTTTTCTTCTTTGTTTCTTTTCTTTTTACCATTAAAATATCATTTTGATAATGCCTCATAAACCTTTGCTTTTAAAAGTTAACTTATTGTAAAATTGTCATTTTAACTTTAATAGAAATTAATAATAGTAATTTAAAATGTACTTCAGTGGCAGAAAATGATATAACCATTATACTGAGAAAGAAGACATTCTAAGGAAAATGCTGGCACTTGTGAGGATAGGGTGTCAGAGAAGGAAAGAACTGATCACATTGTCAGAACTCTAAATTAAGCCAAACACTTAATATAGGCATTCATTAAAATTATAGCCCTTTGTTCTTCATTTTCAGCTACTGTTTTGAGAGAAGACCTTCCTACCATCAGACTGAAAAGATGTCAATATGATCTTTGAATTATGGTTCAGACTTATCAACAATAGGCTTTTTCTTTTCACCACTAGTCTAAGGTCACTTTGTGGGTGTGTTGGAATTAGGCTTGTTAGACTGCACTGTTGAGATTTTTTTCTTACTTGCCTTGTGAACCCAAGCAAAACTAATATCTGAGTCTTGTGTTTAGTCAACTTTAATTTTAAGAGCCATGGATTACCATTTCACATTACATTCACTAGCCAAGGACAAGAAAAACACAATTCTTACAGCCATCTTACGAGTACATTAAAGAATTTATTTACTGAGTAATTAGGAATATTGGAAATCACCAGAAAAGACTGAATTCAAACCCAGTTTTCCCTTTACAGTACATAAACATATACACAGGCATATATACGTATACATATATGTACACACACTAGCATATACCCACAAGTATTTACTGTTTAAGCAAAACACTCCCAGTGTTTTGTTCTCTACTATATTAGAATAATTCTCCAAAGAAACGGACACTTTAGTTCAGACACAGTTTATATAAATAATCTATGAGTTTACAATTTTAAAAATTCTTGTTGCTTTGATATCAAATGAATTCCTAATTTGTAATTATTCTAGCCTTCCTTTCCCTCTACACTGACTGCTGACTCAGCTGAGAATGTAATCAAGAGACACAATCCAAACTACCTTGTGGCAGCTCTTGAGCAAATACTTCCTTCTTTAATGTGCGTGTATTGCCTTACAGTTTGTGATGTCTGGCTGGGGTACAGGTTATTCATTTCGATGTGAAATCGTTGACTATTCCCAGTCGCCTACAGCGTTGAGGGTAAGTTTCTCTTTGGAAAAATTGGTAACTCAAAATCAATGTTAAAATGATTTGGACTCTTCATGTGAACTTAGAATGAGTAAATGACTCAATTATTAGAATATATGTATTGAGAGAAAAAAAGCTAAAAATCACCAGAACAAATCAAAGAAAATCAGGTATATTGTTTTCTGTAAAATAAAAATCATGAATTTTCTTTTTGAATTTCTTGGATTGAAAAATAAATTTGTACCTGCTTCCTTAAAAAATTTAAAATAGAATTACTGTATGATCCAGCAATTCCACTTCTGGGAATATACCTAAAGGAATTGAAAGCAGGAACTCAGCTATTTCTATACCTGTGTTCATATGAAACAGCATTATTTACAACAGCCAAAAAGCGGAGGCAACCCAAGTGTCTCTTGATGAATGAATGGTTAAACAGAATGTGGTGTATATACATAATGGAATATTATTCAGGCTTAATTTAACAAGGAAGGAAATTCTGACAAATACTGCAGTATGGATGAGCTTTGAAGACATTATGCTAAGTGAAATAATCTAGGCACTAAAGGACAAATACTATATAATTCTACTATATGAGGTACCTAGAGTAGTCAAATTTACAGAAAAAAATGGTAGTTGTGAGGGGATGGGGAAAAGGGAGATGGTTAAATAGGTAGAGTCTCAGTTTTGCAAGATCAAAAGGGTTCTGTGGGTGGGTGGTGGAGATGATTGCTCAAAAATATGAAGGTACTTAATGCCATAGAACTGTACACTTAAAAATAGTTAAGATGGTAAATTTTATGTTATGTGTATTTTGCCAAAATTTTAAAAACCATTCTTCCATGTAAAAAAATAAAATTCATATCTGCTTTTTCTGCAGATGGCACGAACCTGCTGGCTTTATTACTTCTCAAAATTTATTGAGCTGTTAGATACTGTAAGTATGTAGTCACCATATTTAGTAAATGTTTGATGTTTCAATGAAAGCAATAAACTGCTAGAGTTCAGCTGTCTTATAAATTTGGTTCTCTCTCCTCTTTAGGCAGACCTACTATTACCTTTTTATTTTTTATTACCAGTAATTTTAGAGAGTAGGTAGGATAAGTTTATTTTTCAGTCTCTCATAAATTCCAAAAGGTTTTCTTATATATACACCACATGTTTAAGATAAGCATGTAACTGTCACATACACTACAAGGCTTCATCTTTATGTAGATCGATGACAGCTGTTTTGTGAAGCAAGTTTAGGAAGTGAAGAGCAGAGAACATTTTACCTTTGGTTCTGCAATCCGAAGCACTGTGTCATCCATACTCAGAGGATAAATGCCTCAAAATTCACAAATCTATACTAGAGTATTAAGTTACCCCTGGGGTATCAGTAATTCTGGTAATATCAAAACTATTGTCCAGCTGCCCTTCTGAAGTCTGTGCTTACTGGGTCCTCTCTCTGCTTGAGGATCAACTCTGAATTTGGGTGACCCAAATGCCATGGATTAGGGTCCATAGGAGAGAAGAAAGCCATGCACATTTGTTTCCAGAGTAGGAAAGGTGGATATTTATCATATCTTTGTGGAATGTGGGTCTTAGTTATCTGGAACCAGTCCTGGATCTAAGACCAACAACTGTGTTCTCCTTTCAGAATATATACCACTGCATTTCTTGTAGCAAATCTCAACATGCTTTACCCTCTCAGATGACTATGCATAATGTTAGAATTAGAAAGGACTTTAGGGAACATAGAATCAGTCAAGTGGTTTTCAAACTCTAGCATGCATTAGAATCACCTGGAAAACTTGTTTAAAATTCGGATACCTATATCCCACTCCCAGAGTTTCTGATTCAGTTGGTCTTAGGTGGACTTCAAGAATTTGCACTTCTAGCAATCTCTCAGATGATGTTATTACTATTGGTCCAATGTCCACACTTTGAGAACCCCTGCTATAATTCAGAGGTTCTCAACCCTCTTGGTGCAGTAGTCTTAACTGCATTACAAAGCAAAAAGCCTAGAAATTTGGTGCCAGATGGTCTAGAGTAGAGAAAAAGCTTCTTGGACATTCTAATATGCAGCCAGTGTTGAGAACTATTGATCTTTTGAAGTCCAGAGCCCTCAGTCTGAAAATACATTGAAGCCAAGAAGTTAAGTGACTTACCCAAAGGAATGCTGCTACTGACTGGAAATAGGACCCCAGGTTGCTGCTTTATGCCGTTTTCTGTTGTAACATGCTGCCTTCTTCCATGTGCATAAGCAAATGCATTTGGCTTCATCATTTCTGCTTTGCATGTTCTCAATTCTAGCTTCCATAAGAGACTGTTGCTGCATCTATGTCTTACTTAAATCACACTTCTGAAATACTCCTATGAATAAGTTTGTTTCTGTAACTGTTTAATGCCATATTTAGAAGTCTAACTCATCACTCGTCTGAATTTTGAGTATTTTTGAACATTTAGTTTCGCTTTTGAATATTTTTTGAAAAAAAAAAATGTTTTCCTCAAATTCTTTCTATTCTACTCCTGTGCTTGCAGAGTTTCTGCGAACCGCTGGGTACATTTGATCTGAATGGTGGCTTCGTTGCCCTTCTCATTTTTCATAGGCAGCTTTGCTTTTTTTCCCATTCTATTTCACCAATTAATTCTTCAGGTTTTCCCCTCTTTATCTTTTTAAAATAATAATTTGTTCACTTTTGATATGTTGCAAGTCCTCTTTCAGTCTGCTTAATCCCTTTTTAAATTAATATGATGTGTTAAAGAGTGATATAGAATAATTTCAATCCTAAGAATTAACATTCCCTGCTTTGTCATATACTTCAAAATCCACATGGATTTTTTCCCTAACAATAACATTTCTTTCAATAATTTGTGACCACAGTCTTCACTTTATATCTTTGATTTTTAAGTCCACATACAATATCTTTTTACCTTTTTATTGATTTTCCAATGACTAGGCCTCATACCTAAGTTCCTGCATACTAATTAGCTTTTGAACTGTCCCTTGGAGAATCAGCTGCTTCTATCAGCATTCCATAAAGAAATCCTTTCAAAGCAAGTTATGATGTGAAATAGTTTATATTTTGCCAACATTTTTATAACACTAGATAAATTATTGCATGATTTTATATGAACTTGATTTTCTTTAAATTATTTCAGATCTTTTTTGTTCTGCGTAAGAAAAATAGCCAAGTGACTTTTCTGCATGTCTTCCATCATACCATCATGCCATGGACCTGGTGGTTTGGAGTCAAATTTGCTGCAGGTAGCCAAGGGAGAGTTGGGATCCTGTGTTATAAATGATAACATTCTTGTATGCTATAAACATAAAATCTATCCTTAAATGTGATTTAAAAGAAACTCAAAACGTCGAAGACTCACTTTGATCAAACTTCTGACTTTCTTTATTACTTGAAATCTAAACATAGAACTCTTACCTAGATCCCACCCCAACCCTCCATTCTTTAGAAGTGAATGACTTTTGTATACAGTCTTCTACACATATTTTTTTGGTGGTTTTGTTTGGATTTTATTCTTTTCTCATAGAGTTCTAGTAAATGTCTTCAAATAAATAAACAAAGAAATAAATAAAATGATAAAAGCCTTGGTATGTTGGAGTATAGTTAGATATCTATTCCTTATCTGTTACCAGGATAACAGATTTATCTGTTCCATGTCTTCTTTGTCTTCGAATTTCCAGTAACTGATACATACCCTAACCCCTAACAGCTCTTTAAAGATGTGTCAAATTGCAGTTTTCTTGATTTCCTTTAAACATCCAACCATGGTAAAGGATGCTTTTATATTGTTTTTAAGGTCAAAAATAGTTTAAATTGAAAGCTTGGCAAATAGGCTCTTTGGTTTCATTTTTATGTTTTTGTGCATCAAAAATGGGGGAAAAAAGACGTTAAGTAATTTTACCCTATCATAAAGTTATAAATAAGTGATATCCCCAAGGATATATCCTTATTAGCAAAAGTTGGTTGTAGTATTTATTTATGGTAGTTTCTTAAATTTAAGAAGCCTTATTTAAGTAGGCCAGCAGCCCATATTAGACAATACTTTAACATTTCTGTAAATAACTCACCTCTGTTAGGCCTTCAGACTCTGCAAGACTAAAAGAAAAGAAGAACCACAACTGAAGAACACTTGTTTGAGTTTTAGACTCTCTAGGCAGGAAGGAAAAAGTCTGCATGTCTCATGTCTCAGAGCATGAGAGAACACGGATAAGCCAGTGGCATGAAAGAGAGATGCCAGAACCCAGGAGGCCTGTCTCTACCACGGCCACGGGTATAAGATTTTTCAGTATGTAAAGTATGTCCTTGCCCAAAATTGGCATTTATCTGTTGAAGATTTTTAACAAGTAGTTGTAGCTGTTTTTTTCTTATAATGTATGTAAATGTAAAAAATTAACTCACAATGTGATAAGATAGTCTCATCTGTGTCTATTTCACAAATCAAGGATAGATGTATTCTTTAATCTCCATGATTTTACTTTACTTTTTATGTTTTTGTTTTCTCTCACAATGCATATCTCCCCTCTCAGTGTTGATGAAAAATTGAAAATACCCAAACTTTCACTAATGGAAGCGGTTATAATTTCTTGTGTGCATATAATTGTGAAACGCAAGTCATACTGAGAGGCATTTGGTATCTTCTCTCAAGCAATTTGACTCCTAAATTATCAGAAATAGGCAACTATTCTATTTTTGGAGTATGCTGAAAAAGCTTCTTTTATACCCTATAATTGATCTATTCTGATCTTTCCCATGAGACCAGAATGTTATATCACAACATTGAAAGATTAGATGTAAATAGAAAAAAAATTCGAAGGCAATACCTCAAAATACAGTGATTTAGGGATATTGACACAAAAAGTGGTTTCCCTCTCCTTTTTTATCTTTCTCTGAATTTTCTAATTTTCTCTATTAAATAAATGTTATTCTATAATGTGAAAAATAAATTTTATTTGGAAAATAGAGTTGAGCACTTTTCTAATTTCTTTGAGTCCATTGATAGTCTGGCTTCTATTTCAAAACAAACAATGCTTTCAATAATGACAATTTAAGCATGATATACCTTAATTTTTTTTTTTAACGGCTACAGCACCTGGTATTCCAAGGTGGTCTCCCATCCAAGTACTGATCAGGCCCAACCTGCTTAGCTTCCGAGATCAGACAAGATTGGGCACGTTCAGGATGGCATGATCGTAGACCTATATTCCTTAATATTTTAATGTTACCATGCCTGTGGACAACAAGCACTTTGTAGTGGGTTCATTGTCCACACCCTAATCCCCCTTCTGTTTTAGAAAATGTAAACAGTAGAAAATAACATTTTCTTTTTTCTCACATGTGCCATGAATAGGCATTTCTGTTCAGTCTTGCATGTGGAATCTAATAAACATGTATACACCTGATGTCTATTCATTGATAAGCACAGCAATAACAGCTGAGGTATTTCCAGAAATGTAGTTTTACATTGGCTTCCATTCCTAGAGTGAAATGGTCCATTTTAAACTGTTCTTTCAAAGACTTGAGCACAGTTGATTTCTATCTAGTATTTAATTTCCTGTTTGCCTATTGTACAACTCTCTGGGATAATATCAATCCAGATTTTGTTTTGAATATAATGAAAATATTTCTGTGGCAGGTTTTTATATTAATTATGCACAAACTCCCTTCCAGAGATATGGAGAATTATGATAATTATCCAGGTGATTCCTTTATTTTTCCCAAACCAAATGAGTAAATGTGTGGCACTAATTGTAATTCATTCTAAGATGTTGCTTTTCAGAACTGTTATTATAGAGAAGAAAGCAAGCTTAGAAAATTCTTTATTAGAAAAGCCTTCCAAAGAAGATATGAAAACATTACTAATTAAAATGTGATCGTTCTGTGAACAAATTTATTAAAATAACTCATCAGAAAATAGTAACTAGAGAAAATAAGCAAATTAATTTTAATTGATAGTTTATTTTGAGCAATAATCCTTACACTAGTGCTTTGATAAATTCCTTTCCATAGGATCCTCTTTTTAGGACATTTAAATGGTGAAAGCTTCTGAATGTAAAGTAGACACTTTTCTACCAAAAAATGGGAGTGGTGTCTTAGTGAGATAGGCTCTGGTGTAGTTCATTATCAAGAGTTCAGTAGATTTCTTGTGTGTATATAATTGTGAGACACAAATAGACGAGATTTGGCTTATCCTTCTGTTAGACAGCATAACTCCTAAACTATCAGAAGTTGATAACAATTCTATTTTAACTTATCCTAGAAAAGGTGTTTTCACACCACTATAATTTATTTATTCAAGTTGCTTTTGAGAAAGAAGACTAATCCAAATGTAAATAATAAAAGCTGTGAGGTAGTTTATAAGCTTCATTAATTTAGTTTCTTATGATTCGAAATTGGTGATAAAGAATTAGCTGAAATTTTATTACTCTATTCAGGAAGGGAAAGTTTATGAAGCGTAGTACGGCATAAATGAGGCACTGGGGAATATTTAAGCAACTTAAAATTATTTGAAACAGGTTATTTTAAGAGAGTACTTTAGTAATGGTAATATCTAGAATTGCTGCAATTATGAATGATTATTAAAGAGTAATTAGTTTCTACTATTCAACAATTTTTATTTTGTTTTCAACTTTCCATAATTCATAGTGTTTGTGACTTTGGTCCTTCTTGTCACGTAATTAGTCCAGATTTGTGAGATTTTGTTTTATTTCTGAAATTAAAGAATACTGGAATAAAGAACATATTTTGAAAAAGAATTTAAATTTCAGGCCAACATTGCTAAACTGAATCAGGCTATACATAAAGAATGCAGGTTCTTCTAGATTGTGCCACTTTGGAATGAGTGGCTAGGGAAGAATTGTGTCTTTTTCTCTCACCACCAACTGTCCATCCTGTTACCCCTTCCACTGTACTACTGGTCCAGCCAAAGGCAATTAAAATGATCTTTGCTTACATTCCCCTGCATTCTTTGCTTCTATTCTAAATTGTATGTGATCAATAGAAGCTGTGGTGAAATTAGAAGAGGAAAACCAAGATGGAATGGCACAATTCATAATTATCAAATGGAAGCAGTAAACAAAGATGGTTTAATAATTAATAAATGTTTATTTTGGAAAAACAGTAATTAATGAAAGCAAACTTTAGCATAGCTTACTACTGAAAACCAGTGGTTTTGCTGACAAAGTTTTGAGGCACTAAAAATATTTATGGACAATTGAGAGTGGAAAAAGTGGATTTGATTCTATACAATGACATGTTCAAAAGTATTCTTATTGGCTTTATTCATAATTAACCAAATTGGAAACAATCCAAATATCTTTAAATAGGAAAATGGGTAAATAAATTGTGATGCAGTCATATAATGTAATACTACACAGCAATAACAAGGCAAACTACTAATATGCACACAACATGGATGAATCTTAAAAACATGATTAAAAGAAAGGCACAAGAGTATATACAGTATAATTCCATTTATATGAAGTTTAAAAGCAGACTAAATAGTTGATAGAAATCAGAATGTTACATTGGGAGGGGTGTATTCTTTGAAGGGGGATGTGAGAACCTTACCTAGTGTTGGAAATGTTACATATCTTGAATTTGGTAATGATTATGTGGGTGTATACATACATAAAAAAATCATCAAGTTGTAACCTAACAAGATTAATGTACTTTGTGTACTTTATATATATTAACCCTCACTAAAAAATAAATCTGATTACTATTATTTAGCAATATAAAAAGTAACTTAACTTAGTTTGTTAAATCTAAATCATAAGACTATCTTAAGTCAAGCTCTAACAAAATAAATAAAGACATGCTAATTTATTTTCTAAGATTTTTATTATATATTTTACTAAATGAAATGTATTATCTAGCTTCCTTTAATTTGATAGCTGTTTAACAAGATTGATGTTTCATACACTGTATGACGTTCTTTGCACTAAAATTAAAGAAATAAATATACTGAAGTCTCAGTTCAGACAAAAATATGTCTAATTTTAGGGAACAGACCCCCCATTTTATAATAATTTTATTTTTCAGGTGGTTTGGGAACGTTCCATGCCATGCTAAATACAGCTGTACATGTAGTCATGTATTCCTACTATGGACTATGTGCACTGGGACCAGCCTTCCAGAAATATTTGTGGTGGAAAAAATATTTGACGTCATTACAGCTTGTGAGTAATTAACTTTCTTTAAAACAATTTATGAAACTAAACTAGAGTCATTTGTATTCCCTGCGAATTAGGATACTAAATAAATAAATAACGAAGTTTACAAAACAATGAGGAAGTAGTATCTGGCCTCTATATGGCGTCACATCATTATCATTTCTATGTTACTTAAACTTTTGTCAGGAATTTTGTTGAAAACAAAGCATATTTGGTAGCCAAAAGGCTCAGACAATTAAACTAAAATGTGTATCTTTATATCATCTTTAAGCTATTTTATGTGTTTATATAAAATAAACATTTATGATCGAAATAATTTCAGTTATATGAACCTCACTAGGTATAATATTAGGTTAGAAGTTTTAAATCCCATATTCTAGATCTAAGTAACATTAAGGGAATATAACTTTGAGGAAATTTTGAGCTTTCCTGTGTACCTGCCTATCTAGTTCTCACATTTACAAATCTATTTTCTTCCAACTAGTAAAAGTATTGTGAAGATTAAAGGTGTAGAGTGGTGATATAATATATATATATATTTTTTTTTTTTTGACAAAATTGACAACCCTAGATAACCAAACATAAGGAAACAGTGAAATAGGTTTATTTTAATTTCTACTTTGTAATATTACAAAGTCATGAAAATTATTCACAATTGCTTTCTTTTTAAGTGTTTTTATTTCTGATAACATAAATTAGAATACTGTCCTCAAGTAAACAATATTCAAAAGAGCAGAGGTGCTTAGCTGAGATCTAATAATATGTTCTGTGCATTAACCCTAAAAATATATGGCTTATAATTTTTTGAAGAGTAATCATAGATTTAGATGATGATTTACTTTAAATTTTGTCTTCTATTAAAAGAATAATTCTGTGATTCTCATATTTCCAGATTTCCAGTCTATAATAAGTTAGTGTCATATTCTGCCAATAGCACTAAGGGAAAGTGTGAATTTGGGTATAGAAAGCCTGTTGAAGCTTAATTTCTGTTAAAATCCTACAACATGTTAAATAAAATTCAACATAGTCACATAAGGTGTTCTCCTAGGTAAGAGACTGATAATTTAGTCTATAAGGATATTAAATCAGTATCAGAGTATATCCTTGCAGAGTTTTTTATTGTATCCAAAATTGACATTACCCTAAATAACCAACTGTGAGGAAATGGTGAAATGAATATTTTAATTCTTACTTTAGAATATTATGAAGTCATGCAAATTATTCACAATTGTTTTCTTTCTCTTTTTTTGTAGTTATTGCTCTTTTTTATATAAATTTATTTATTTAAATTAGTTTCAAGTATACAGTACATTGGTTAAACATCTATAATGTTCATAAAACAATCCCCCCAATTGCTCCCTCCCTTCCCTTGCCCTCCACTTAACCATCATATTAATGTTAACTACATTCTCTCTGTCATGCTCCCTGTACCCAACTATCAATTACTAATTTGTACTTCTTTAACCCTTCACCCCATTCTCACAATTGCTTTCTTTTAAAGTAGATTTTCTGATTTTAAAGTAATATATACTCATTGGAAAGGAATAAGAACATCTACTTAAGCAATGAGAAAGAAAAATAAGCATTAATTCCACTACTCAGGGATAATCAGAGCTAATATTTTATTCTCTAATTGAACTTTTCTCATATATGTATATATAATACTATATATATATATACACACACACACACACTCATATACACACCTTTTATATGATTTGTATTATACTATATATACAATTTTATATTAGGCTTTTTTCACTTAATATACTCTTAAATGCTGTAAAGACTTTTTAATAAGATGGGAAAATACTTATATAGAAAAAAGAAAAAGAATAGATGTTTGTTCATTATTTTAAATGTGTCAATTATACACAAACACACCAGCGTAAGATGTTGAGGATGTCACTTAGGCTTCCTGAGGTTTCATTTCCTCTCATCAGCAAAATGAGAACAATAATTGTAGCTACTACATGGGAATGTCTAGAAGTTCCTCAAGATAAGGCAAGGAAAGTTGATGATGATAGTAAAAAGAAACTATGTGAAATTCTTAGCTATGATTATAACCAAATGGATTATAGGTAATTGTTATTTATTTTTATTAATAGATTTTTACTTTACTGAAATATTCATGGAACATGTGTTGCCTTTTATTTTATTTTATTTTTTTAATTAAACTTATTGAGACAACTTTGGTTAATAAAATTATATAGGTTTCCAGTGTACACTTCGATAGTACATCATCTGTGTATCACATGGAGTATTCACCACCCAAAGTTAAATCTCCCTGTCACCATATATTTAACCCCCTTTACCCTACCTCCTACCTCCCCCCTCCTTCCCTCTGATAACCCCCTACCTCCCCCCTCCTTCCCTCTGATAACCACTAATCCACTGTGTGTCCATGAGTCTCTATTTATTTGTCATGTTTGTTTGTTGCTTTCAGTTTTATATCCCACATATAAGTGTGAAATCACACGGTTCTCAACTTTTAATCAGGAAAAAGGATATCCAAAAAACCTGGACATTAGCTCATAATGTGTCCCTGTTAAGACTGTAGAATTTTCTGAAACAGAGCACTTGGGCATCCCTAGGAGGGCCCCTAATACTGTCTCACTCCTTGCAGAGTCTCTGCTGCTTTTGGCAGATAGGATATATTCTTATCTATAACAGTAGAGGACAAATGGCAGATATGAGGACTCAGAGTTGCTTCAGCTCCTACAAAATTAGTGGAGCTCTAATTAGAATGTTTCATCTCCCCCAATTTGAAATATCTGGTCTAACAACAAAATATTCGAAATTGAAACTATCCTAGAAAGTTAGGCCATAAGGTAGTGGTCCTACATGCATTTCATTAGTCAAGGACTTAGGTCAGAGACTTGCAAAGAAAACCTGCTCTGATGGTTCTCTGAGTATGAAAGGGCTGCTGCACTGCACAGCTCCAGGAGCATTTACACAGGGCCTTCAAGAGTGAGCACTTTGGTAGAACTGAATAGTGGTTCCAAATTCCCATTTGGATTTTGACACTGTTCCACCTACTTTCACGCTCTTGGAGGCTAGATTGAAAGATAAAATTCCCTACCCACAGAAGCCTGGAGCGTGGTTGGAGAGTTTTAAAACATAAACAGGCAAAGAATGCATTAAATAATTGCTCTATTGTGACATTTCATATTTGAACAATATTTTTCATTCTTTCATTTGTTAGGTCCAGTTCATCATCACCGTAATCCACATAGGCCAGTTCTTTTTCATGGAGGATTGCAAGTACCAGTTTCCAGTCTTTCTGTACATTATTATGATTTATGGGTGCATCTTTCTGCTGCTCTTTCTCCATTTTTGGTACCGTGCTTACACCAAAGGTCAAAGGCCGCCTAAAAATGTGAAAAATGAAATCTGCAAATACAAAGATCACTGAAATTCAAGCACAACATGAATCTATGAATGAGACATATCTTGTCTTCCTTGACAATCAAGAGATATTCCCATGTGCAGTGCATTTTGTATATTTTTCAAAACAAAGAGCTTGTATTTTTATGATAAGTTATTGGGGTTTCTGATATTTGAGAGCCCAACGCTTCCAGATAGCAGAGTCTTCTGATAATTAGAGCCTAAATCAGCCAGTTTTTTCAGCTACGTTTAAACCTAATCCAAAAGTTTTGTTTAATACATTGTGTTACAAAGGAGGACGTGAAACAGTACAGTACTTTTCAAAGAAGTTCAGTATAAATGAGAAATATCATTAGATATTTTGAGCACAGACAGAGATCCATGCTGTACAATGAATTCCTTCTGCTAGGTCTGGAAACCTCTAACTGTGGACTCTTGCTTTGTAGCTTGTTGACTATATTCAGAAGACACTGTTCACTTCAGATTTAAATTCCCATTCCAAATGACTAACAAAGTTGAACATTAAGTGAATTTTTAATGTTGTCATTTAATATCACTAACAATAATTTTTAATGGATCTCTTGAGTAGCTGCCACCAGTTTTGCTGATAAGATTTTTTCACAGCTTCTTGTATGAAAATGTTTAGAAGTAACAATCCTTTCAGCTAGTACATTGATGCAGTTGACACTAAGGTTATGTTACTATTTTGGAAACAAGGTGATTTGTCTGGATGACTTAATGAACACTTTATTATTACTGTTTTGTAATTAACTTTTTGTATATTTCTAGAAAGAGGTGAATTTGTCAATGGAAAAAGTACTGTGTAATACAGTGGGAAAAATCTATTGTCTGTTGTATTACAATGTCACTTTCTCATATTGTCACAGCTTAAAAGATTATTTGGTTAAATATATATTGGTTAGACATATAAATGTTCATATCATGAGCACACTGCAGGTACCCTTAAATCCTAAGTGCTTTTAGACCATCCATTGCATAGTTTCCATAGATGCATTACAGTGGCTTCTGAAGCAGCTGGAGGCAAATGGTGACACAGATTATACATGGAAGATGATTTAGTTATATAAGGGTCCCTCTCAATAAAGAAAGAGAGACTGCATAATAGTTATTGTTAGAGATACACTGCATGAAAAAATATTTTCTGAAATTATTAATTAACTAATAGCCTGGCTTGCTTTTTTCAGATATGTAAACTGTACAAAGAAGTACTAAAATTTGTTTTGCATAGGTCTCATTACTTTAAAATTACTACTTTCAAAAATTCTCTTGTTCTCACATATTCCTGTTGGAGAACCCAGACTAATGATCAGTAGAGTTTTGTCCAAGAAACAAATATTCAGACATTTCTGAATTTTTCCTTTTGCTTATTTTTTCCTATTATACTTGATTTTTGAGGGATTGCTTATACTTATATGACTTTAAATGATTAGTACTTATGAGTCTTGTATAACGCATAATGATACTTGTACAACCAAGTCTGAATGTTTACTCATTATAAACTCCTATAGTTCCCTGTCTCCTCATTATCTATTAAACTATACTATGGCCTTTTCTCTTCATACTTACCAGATTTATAAGGTCGTGTGCCTTTAAGTGACCTTTGATGACTTCACTTGCTTACAGTATAAGAAGATTTAAGAAATTGGGGGGTGGGAAGGTATATTTGCATTTTTTTAAATAAAGAATTAAGAACAGGGGGAGTGGAGCTAAAAGAAATAGCAGATCTAATTTATTTCAATGATGGTTTCAGGATTCCTTAAGTATTTTCCTGTTGTGGCTCTTCAAATCCAACCTGTGGTAAATGAGAAGATGTGGTAGGTGCTGTTATATATACACACAATTACCAAAGACCAAAAATAAAAGTAGATAAAACAGGAGAGTTTTTCTTGCATACTTTCTTAATTTCTTGATTTCTTTTCTTGCACACTTTCTGTCCTGCATTGTACAACCACTCCTAACTGCCCTGCGGTCTTTGAAATGTTTGACGTGCTATCAGCTAACAGCAACATGTGATGGAATCACATTCTAAATCATGTGAATCAAAATGGAGAGCTAGAATTTAACGTGAAAAGAAATCACAGCTGGCAGAAGTATCCTCCATATAAACATCAGCAGAGCAAAATGCATATCACTAGATGTAGAATTTGCACAGGAATCATTTTCTTAAAGGGTTTTGTGAGTTACAGAGAGTTTCTAGTGGGGTTTCATCCCACTTTTCAGGACTTTATTGCCTTTGGATTTGCTTACCTAACAAATAGAGCCCAGTTACAAAATCTGATTTAAGACATAATGCTCTATGAACCCTTGAGAACCTACATCTATATTACAAATAAATAGAAATACAAAATTTTAAATATCTATGAGACATCGCCATTTTATGGTCTAAGTAGCATTCTTAATTGAGTAGACTACATTGTTACCTAAATCATAAGGTTATTTCCTTAATTATCTCCTATTTCTGTCATAAAGACTGTGGAAAACTGTGGATATTGTCCAAGTTGGTGTGTGTGTATATTACAATAAATGTGTGGCATTACATGCATGTATCTTTTTTTTCAGACTCTAACTGAAAACAAACAAACAAACAAACAAAAAAAAAACCTACCCATATGCTTGCATGGGTAGGTGGTTTTTCACCTGAATACTCGTTTAACCAAAGCACTTTACACATTAATTGTACTCTTGTGATGTTCAGATCCCTGTGCTAAATCTTAGAGTTATACAAAGAGGCTTATGACATAGTTGGGACCTCCTGAAGTTTACAGACTGGTGGAGGAAATTATGTTACAGGGCACTATATAATAGATGCCCTATTTGAATTTGAGTTCTGTGTTTAAGATGTGCAGAATTTCAAAATGGGTGGTGGGTTAGTGGGCAAGGTGTTCTAACTGAAAAAGAAATAACAGCAAGGAAAGTATTAGGAAAGTTGAGGGAATGGCCAATAGACTAACAAAGTGAGACTTCCGGTAGATGCTCCAGATAGATGAGGCTAGAAAGGGAGGCCGGCTCTGACCTGGGTGACACTGCTGCAACATCTGGGCTGATTCTCCAGGCACATAAATGAGCGTTCAGTGGTTTTTGAGAGAAGTATGATCAAAGTGGTACTTTCAGATGAGTCATCTGGTTGAGTGGGGTGGGGCGGAGTGGAGGCATGAGACACTAAAGGCAAAGATAAATTAGTTGGTTAAGGATGAGGTGAAGAGAGCCAGAGTGTGATGGAAAGAAAGAGGCTAATGTGTGAGAGCTTATGATGGAGAGTCAGATCTGGAGACTGATTGACTATGTAGCAGGGTCCAAGGAAGGAACAGTGTAGTGGTGTGGAAATTTGGCTGAATCTGAAGCTGTGAGGCATGCATGTTGGATGTCAGCTGGAGGCATGCACCTTGGACAAATCAGTTAACCTCTCACAGCTTTTGATTCTTCATCTATAAAATGAGAATACTAGTACATGTTCTCCTTGCTGGATTGTCATGTGGCTTAAATGAGATAATGTATTTAAAAGCCCTTTGTAGTAATTGGTAAAAATATGAAATAATATGTGACCAGAGACTATAAACTCAGCAGAGTTGAGTGAGGAGGAAAAGAAAGTGAGTTCTTAGCCTATATGATAGAGCAAAGGTTATGGTTCTGACCACCTCAGGTGGAATAGGGTATGTGTTGATTACATATGGAGTGAGATGAAAGTTTCTCTAGATGTTTCCACCAGGTGTAACCATGTTGTGAGTAGAACAGACTCACAATATGTCTTGTGATTCCAGGCTGCCCCAGAGAAAAGATTAGAGGTTCTTACTTTTATGTGGCTATCTGGGTGTGGTTATGGCTTTTATTGACAGCTTATATTAGGTCAGGCTGTACATGTGCATGTAACCTAAAAATCTTTACAAACTACAACACTGAAAATATCCTAAAGAGCATTCGTGTCTATAGTCAAACAGCAGGAGTAAGAAAATATTGCCTGTACCTTGTTTATATTCTAGGACCCAAAGCATTTGATTAATTTAGGGAACAGTCTGGTTACTAAAAAGAGAAAGCTTGTTACAATGTAGTATTGGCTTAAAGTGCCCAGGCTACACAAGGGGGGCATTGTGTTCCTAGTACTTACAACCTCAGTAGGGATGATGTAAGAATCTATCTTAATGTGAAAGCTGTGAGCTCAGAGCTGCTGTCTTAAAAGCTGCACAAATTCCTGTCAGTGCATCTTCTGCTTGCTTTATGTTACCTTGTCCATGAATCTTTTCCTTTTATTTTTATTCTTGTGCTAAACATTCTACTTTGTACCCAAATAGTTCTGCCTGGATTAAAGAATTCTCCTTGGTCTTTTTACATTTCCCCACCAATATAAAAACTTTTTATCCGACTAGGCTGCTCTCATGGAGGGAAGCTTGTAGTGGCTGAGAGCACAGAATCTGTAACCAGTATGCCTGGTCAAATCCTGGCACTGTCATTTACTCACTGTGTGACCTAGACACCCTCTCTGTGTTTTAGTATCTCCACTGAAAATGAGAATAATGCAATGACACTAATTTTCCTCATTGGTTTAGTGTGAGGATTAAATGAGTTAATACAAGGAGAAACTTTTAGACAGTACTTTACCTCCAGTTGTTAAGGCCCAAAACCTCAGAGTCATCTTCATCTCTCCATCTCTCTCTCTCTCTCTCTCTCTCTCTCTCTCTCTCTCTCTCTCTCTCTCTCTCTCTCTCTCCATCAAAGGCATCACCTTAAAGTATAAACAGAATATGACCAGTTCTGTACCCTTTTACACCATGTCTCAATTTCTAGAATAGCTTCCTATCTGAATCACTGCTTCTGCCCTCATCTCTTTATAATGCCATGTCTATATCACATTCAAAGTTATCTCAGAATAAATTAAATCATGTCACTCTTTTACTCAAAACCCTCCAGTGGCTTCTGGTTTCACCCAGAGAAAAAGCCAAAGTCTTTGCAATGGTCTACAAGACCCTTCAATATCTGTCTCCCACCTGCTATTGTGCCTCTGTTCTCATGTCTTATGACTCCTTCCTTGGCTCCCTCTGCCCCAGTCACACTGGCCTTGTGGTCACTGGACCAAGTGAAATACATTTACATCTTAGGGCCCTTGGTTTAGCTTTTGCCTCTGCTCAAAAAACTCTTTCCCAAGGTAACTACTTGGCTAAAGCCCTTGCTGTCCTTCAGTCTGCTCAGATGTCACCTTCTGAGTGAGGCACACCATGTTTACTACTACAACCTACACCTTGACCTCTCTTTATGTTGTTCTTTCTTTCTTCCCTTATATCACTTATTACCTTGTAACATGTTATACAATGTAGACTCAGTTATATTTAAATTGTTTATTGACTCTCTTCCTCATTAGAAAGGAGGGTGCCCTGTCCTCAAGGGTAGACATTTAGTCTGTTTTCTTTGCTGCAAGTGCATAGAAGAACAATGGCTGGCATATTACAGGAATAGAATGTCCCTCAACTGGAATTTTTCAGGTATTTTTATGATTAGATTGGGATTATTAGTTTTTAATAGGAAGACAACAGCAGAAAAGTATTCTTATCATGTCATATCAAGGGTACATACTATCAATATGACTCCACTGTTGCTATCAACCTTGACCACCTGGTTAAAGTAATGTTACTCTTTTTTTCTCCCTTTTTATACTTTATTCTTCGGAAGGAGTCACTGTGCACCAGCACACTTAAGGATTTCCCCTTAAGAGCAAAGTATCTACATAAATTATTTGGAATTCTTCTGTATGAGTAAAGTGCCTTTTCTCATCTATTATTTAATCACTTATTTATATATTATAATAGTATGGACTCATGAATATCTGTTTGATGTTTTGGGTTATAATCCAATATGACCTTATTTATTTTCTTGCTCACATTCTTCCAGCTTTAGCCATTGAGAGGCAGTCTAGGTAGCTCCTGTGTTATTTTAATATATCCTCACTTCCTTACTTTCTGGTACTATAGATGTTCAAGGCTCATTTTTTATATTTCCTGCCCCAGTCTTAGAATCAGCCAATTTTGCAAGGAGTCTTGGTTCCTTTGATTGGAAAATGATATTAGAAACCAAGAGTTGATGCTAGGTGTGCTAATTGCTACTCTAGTATCATTGCTTCTAGGCCCTCTCAGCTGACAGAGCAAGGAAGTATATGTGTGTATACTAACCAGTGTACATATACATGTTTATAAATATTGCTGTATGTAACTTTGTATCTATATTAATACAAACATGAGTTTACAATGATATCTTTAATTCTAATCCATTACCATGTGGATCATTCTACATGCCTTTGCCCTTTGCTTGTCTGTAACTCCAACAGTGAGAAAACTGGCTCCCAACATCTGCCATTTATTTACTTAATGATTCAATTCTAGTATACATGTATAGTGGCTTCAGAATTCTTAATCCATACTCTATTAACTAGAGTTCCCTTTGTCTTCAATTACAAACCACTCATTTCCATGATTACTTAAGTCTGCACTTTTCTCCCTTAAGTCTGCACTTTTCTCTCTCATCCTCTTCAATCAGTTTGTTTCATATATTTGTAATACAGTTAGATTTTTTTTGGTCACATTCTACATTCCATCTGGGACCCTCTCACCTTCTAAATGATTTTTGCATCCTTTAAGATTGACTCTTGATGTTATACAGTTCTTTGAGTTTTGAAAAATGTGTGGTGGTATCCCCCATTACAGTATCAAATGGAACAGTTTCAATGCCCTAAAAATCCTTTGTACTTCACTGGTTCAACTCTTCCCTACCCTGAACTCCCAGCATCCACTGATCTGTTTGTCATTTCTATAGTTTTACCTATTACAGAATGTCATATAAGTGGAATCATACAGTATGTAGCTTTTTTAGATTAGGTAGTTCCACTTACAAATATGCATTTAAGATTCCTCTATTTTTTGTTTGTTTGTTTGGCTTAATAGCTCATTTCTTTTTACTGCTCAATTATATTCCATTGTCTGGACGTACCACAGTTCTTTATTCATTTGCCTATCAAAGGACAGTTTGGGAGTGATCATGAATAAAACTGCTATAAACATTCGCATGCTTATTTTGTATGGATATAGATTTTCAAATCAAGTGGATAAATACATAGCACAACTGCTGGATTGTATAGTAAGATATATCTAGCTTTGTAAAAAACAGCCAAAATGTTAGCCAAAGTGACTGTACCATTTTGCATTCCCACCAACAACGAGTGAGAGTTCCTATTGCTCCACATTCTCAGCAGAATTTGATATTTACAGATTTTTAGATTTTAGACATCCTAAGAGGTGTATAATAGTACCTCATAATCACTTTAATTTGCGTTTTCCTCACTACAAATGATTTTTAGTATAATCTAATTCTTTTTATTCCTCACATGGAATGCCTTTTATTTTCTGATTTTTGCATATTTCCATACATTCTCTAGTCTTTGTTCAGGTACTTTCTCCTCCATGAAATCTTTACAGATTTTATTATCCCTTACTAACACCTCTCTCTTTTGAATTTCTATTGCACTGTAATGGAGTTACATCATACCCATATTTAACTTACTCAAATTCAACCACAGATCCACAATGTTTTCCTGTGATTACAAAATCCAAAAGGCCCAGGAATCCGAAGTTTGTAAGTTTGTAGCAAACTTATTTAGCAGCCAAACTTGACTTGAGCACTGAGAGTCTATTTATCTTTTTATTCATCCACATAAGATGAATGTTCATATATTTTAATGTAGAAATATGAATGTGTTTGATTAGGGAGTGCTGCCTGAACCTCTTCTGTGTTGTTAAATAATATATATGTATAAAATAGTCCCCCCAGAAGTATGTTAGATTGCATTTATTAATCTTCAGAGGAGTGGAAGTATTTTAATTTCCTGGGGACTGGTAGATAGAGAATGGATTCGAAGAGGCCAAGAGATATCTTTGTTTCCTGAGAGTAGAGAGGAGCTTCACCTTCCCTCTGATAGTATCTCTGGAGATAGTCTGGTCAGCAAAGTCAGACACAGTCCAGTTAAGATTTCTGGACCTTGAGACTGGTTCTAATGTATAAAGGAGCTGCTGAATCCATGGAAGGAGGGAGAGAAGGTCAATGGACATTGCAAGAGTCATGTCTAATCTCAGATGACAAAAGGCATGCTGTAGCCCTTCCACCTTCCCATACCTTGAGAAAATTGTGAAAAGAATTGAGGTCATATTTGTATCTGTTAAAATAAATAGACCAGTCTTACGGCCTTGCCACCCTGAACACTCCCCATCTTGGCTGATCTTGGAAGCTAAGCAGGGTCGGGCCTGGTTAGTACTTGGATGGGAGACCACCTAGGAAGACCAGGTGCTGTAGGCCTAAAAATAAATAAA
This sequence comes from Eidolon dupreanum, assembly GCA_028627145.1. NCBI lineage: Eukaryota > Metazoa > Chordata > Mammalia > Chiroptera > Pteropodidae > Eidolon > Eidolon dupreanum. The sequence continues at coordinate 72,535,782 of CM053501.1, forward strand.
TATCTAGATGATTGATAGATAGATAGATAGATAGATAGATAGAACCAGTAAGAATACCAACCAGTAAGAATAAATGTCAGAGTAAGAAATCAAGTTGGACTATAAAAAATAGAGAAGTTCTATTTCTTGGAGTTATGAGTTTGTGGACTAAGAATCGTACCTGACATATAGAGGTAAAATTATACCCAGTCCTGACAGAGAGGTTGATCTTACTCTCTTAATTTTATTGAAATAAACGCCCAGGGTCCCACATCTTAGAAGTCTTTGAATCAGCATTCAAGCCTAAGACTACTGATTCAGAGCTCTATGCAGTGTCTATTACTTGATGTCATGTGGACTGATTGCTTACATTATGATACTTTATCCATTTTCCCCCACTTGTGTACTATATAACTCTCCAGCTTTCTTCCTTGTACCATTTTGCAAAGTGAATCAAGAAAAATGCTTTCACAACTTCCCTACCTACCCATTGTAAGAGTAATCACAGTTGCCGAAAAAGAAGCTTTAAGACTGTGATTTTAAGAATATGAATCCGTTTCATACCTACAGGCAAAGTAGCCTAGCAGGCGATTTCTCATTTAAAACAAATTCCCTTTGTCATTATTTACTTCTTTCACTGGAGAGCACTTTTGCATAAAACTGCAATATATTTTGTACTAGTCAAATCATAGACTTACTTTAAAGGAGTAACATCTAATTTCTTGTCTCTGACTACACGGGAGAAGGGAGCAGCTGTTGCTCCTAGATGATGGTGGTGGTTGGTGATGGTGGTGGTCGTGATATGGTGTGTGATTATTTTTCATATCTAGTGGACTCCTTCCTCACTTCAATTACTGCCACTTTCTTCCTTGTGGGCTACTACTGACTACCATGGACTGATCATGCAGACTCTTCTTGGTTTTCCCTCCCAGGGTAGAGCATATAAATCTCCAAACTAAATGTAACTACTTTAAAAAAATTTTGTCATATGTGTTTCGCAATCACATTGCCATTTTTGTAAGGATGTCTTTGTTGCCATTTCTTAATAGACTCTAATACTTCAGGGTTGTGGGATCTGTAATATACTTAAATTTATCTTTGCCTAATTTGTCATTGTATTCTTACATATTTATTTTTATTTTTTTCAGATTTATTGAGGTATAACTGACAAATAGGAATTGTGTATATATATATGAATATGAGATGTGCAACTTGATGTTTTGTATACATTGTGAAATGATCACCACTATTAAGCTAATTATCATTTCCATCACCTCACATAGTTACTATTTTCTTCTTTCCCTTTTATTTTCTTTTTTTGGTAGTAAGAACACTTAAGATCTACTCTTTTAGCAAATATCACATATACAATACAGTATTGTTAACTGTAGTCACCATACTGTACATTAGATCCCCAGAACTTATTCATCTTGCATAACTGAAATTTTATACCCTTTGACCAATATCTCCACATTTTTCTTTCCCCTCAATCCCTCTGGCCTCTGGCAACTACCATTCTACTCTTGGCTTCTATGAGTATGACATTTTAGATTCTACATGTAAGTGAGATCATACAGTATTTGTCTTTCTGTGTCTGGCTTATTTTACTTATAATAATGTCCTCAAGGTTCATTTATGTTATCACTAAATAAGGATTTCCTCCTTTTTTAAGGTTAAATAATATTCTATATATATATGTATATATATAATATTTTATATATATTCATCCATTGATGGACATATTGTTGTGGCACGACTGAATCTAAGACCCATGGAGCCAATTGAAGTTAATTACGAGCCTTTATTAGTCGGCCAGCGACTGACTCTCTACCACACAGGATTAGAGGAGATCAGTCCTGAACTCCCAAAAGAGGCAGCTTATAAAGCCTAAAACCACATCAAACAAGCAAGCAGATTACAGAAGCAGAAGTTAGCCATTATCACAATACATCACCTAGTACCACACTCTGGTTAACATTAAACAAGTAAGCAGATTACAGAAGCAGACATTGGCCATCTTCATGTCTTATACAATACACCTCCTAAAACCACACTCAAGCAAGCAGGACAACTTCTGGTGTCTAAAGATATTTCTTCCCTGTAGCTGACTTAGCTAGTTGGCTCACTTGAAAATTTTCCACCCTTAACAATATGTTGTTTCCATATCTTGGCTATTGTGAATAATGCTATAATGAATGTGGGAGTGAAGATATCAATTTTGAGATACTGATTTCATTTTCTTTAAATATATATCCAGAAATGGAATTGCTAGATCATATCGTATTTCTGTTTTTAATTTTTGAGGCCTCTCTATACTGTTTTCCATAATGGCTGTACCAATGTATATTCCCACCAAGAGTATAAGGGTTCCCTTTTCTCCACATCCTTGCTAATGCTTATCTTTTGTCTTGTTGATAATGGCCATTCTAACAAGTATGAGGTGATATTTTATTGTGGTTTTGACTTGCATAACTTTTATTTTCTCATTTTAGAATAAAAAAATAAAAAGAAAGATATTTTATGTTAGTAAATACAGTATTTTCCTCTTTTAAGAACTTATACCTCAAGAAGCAAAGATAGTTATATTTCTAGAAATAATTTTCTTCTGTAAAGGATTTTGTTCTTTAAACCATTAGTGTATTTAGTCCAACTTATATTATCAATTCTAATTTTTTAAAAATTAATTTTTTGGAAGAATCTAATTCCCTTTGTTTAACATCATATAATAATAATCTACTTAATGTGCTTTCTTTTTTCCCTTTGATGGGGGTGAAATAAACAATAAACAACATCCATTTTTTTCTCCCATACAAAAAGAAAAGGAAATTTTAGATATTGTTATTAAATAAACAATATAGATATATTCCAGTGCATTCTCCATCTCACATTTTACCTGCCCCCTCCTTACTACAGATCTCAGGCCGTCCTGCTCTGTATTTACCATTACCACTGCTCTCTATTTCAAACCCATTCAGGGCTGGGACAGACTAGGTTTTTAGTAGGGTCACATCTTATGGTGGCAACAGGGCAGATCCTATTGGAGAGGGGTGAAGGTATGCTCAGACACTTGCCTCCCTTAATCTCTTGCTCATCCTTTCCCCCTCCCCACAAAAATCCAATTTTAGTACATGTGCTGCTGAAGCAAGCACTACAAAAATCCAAAGAAATTTCCAGCTCCTGTCCCATCTTTTTCTCTTCCTCCAGAGACATCCACCTACTTTTGAAGCCTTTTGAAATGTTTGTGTTTTGACTTTGTGTACCCTTATGTTTCTAAATTCCCACCATTATCAACTCCAATATCATTTTTGTATTTCCCTACCAGGTGTGTGTGTGCATGTGTATATACATATATATATATAGGCAAACAGAAAGATGGGGGCTGGTAAGGAAAGCATAGGGAGGAGCCCATTAACTCGATTTCTCACTGTAGAAATCTTTAGAGAGCCACAAAATGGGTGTGTACTTGCTTCAGTGACAGGAAGTGACAGTGATATTTCACAGCCACCACCCTACTGCAAAGAGCCTTGCACCTGGAATGCTAATTTTCACCCTTGCCCCAGCCAATCTTTTCTGCATTAGCCAATATTCATTTAAAATATAGATCTAATTATGCCTCTTTTCTGCTTAAACTCTTAAATGGCTTCCTATTACTTGGACAATAAAGACTAAAACCCTTAACTTGCCCTTAAGGTCCTATGGAATCAGCATCTGCTCAGCCTTCCAGCTACTTCAATAGCCCTTTCCTTAACTTTTGGCTGAAGACCTCAATATTCTTTTGGTTTCTCATATATACCAAGTTCCTCTCTTTACCTCTGTCTGGAACCTGCTCAACTGACAACCTCCTTAACCACTTTGCCACCACCGCCACCACCACTAACATGTACACAAACTCCTTATCCTTGAACTGAATAACTCCAACCCATTCTTTCAGATCTTAGATCTCAGTTCATATTTTAAGGGATGCTTTCCAACTACCCACAGTATATCAGATTCCCTGTTGAATGCCTAAACTCAGTGTGCATTTAGAGCACATACAGTATTTTTAGTTAACTATTTGTATGATCATCTAATTTGTATTTGCTTTCCCTACTAGACTGTAAGCTCTGTGAGGGCCTTGACTGTGTTTGTCTTGGTTCAGGTTTTATTCTTGGTTCTTGGCATAACCCTGCATGGAGAAAGCATTCAAAAAAATATCTGTTGAATCAATATAGAAATATAAAGATAAGGTATGAGTCTATTCTGTATCATACTGGGTCATGTGTTGAGGTATAGGAGGGTTAATTCATAACACCTTATTTTTCCCCTGCCTAAATTTGGAATGAACTTAGAGATAGATGCAGGAGTCAGTCAGGTAAAGATAAAAACTTCACTGTTAGTATTGAAGAGAAACGGTATAAGAAATACCATTTCCAATGAAAAGGAATGGAGGCTTATCGGAGAAGTGGTTGATTTCAGGTCTGAAGAAGAAACTATACAAGATGAGCTTGAAACATCTTGCAGTAGAAATAAAGATACTATTTAAAGATTTATGGTGATATATTGAAAAGACATAGGAGCTGGTTTCAAAAAAGAACAATAATGGATCTAAATTCATTAAATAAACAAAGAATTCATGAGTCCATAACGATACTCAAAAAAGCAGGAACAGGAGTGGAGGGAAGGAAAGCTCTTCTTTACATAGATTGCCATTAAAAATGTAGAAGAAATGATAGAATTAGAAAATTGCTATTTGCAACTACCATTATAATAAAAGACTGGCAATGGATGCAAAGCCATTGGGTATCAAGTTTGATGGTGAACAGGATATGCATATCATTTCATAATATCACCCTAAAGATTACTAAGTCTAAAGAAAAAAAGATACCTTTAAAACGAAGAGATCTGGTGTGTGCCACCTTAATCAAGTGATTAAATCAACATCAGAGATAATGGACTGACATTATCTTCTTTCTGATGTTATGCAATTAGAAGCACATGACATCACCAACATAGTATTCTTGCCTAATGTTTAACATGAATCTAATCATAAGGAAGCATCATTGTGGTATATTCTATGACACAGATAGTCTGGCTTTTTAAAATTTGTCAATGTCTTCTAAAAAGGAGGGGGATTATTTTAGATTATGGAGAGTAAAGAGACAACTATGCAGTGTGTGGTCCTTAAAATAGGTATAAAGGAAATTTTGAGGCAAACTGTAGAAATTTAAATATGGAATATCTATTAGATAATGTATATTTGTAAACTTCCTGGGAGTCAAAATGGTATCATGGTTAAGTAGAAAAATGCCCTTGTTCTTAAGAGATGCTTATTGAACTATATAGGTTCAGGAGAGAGAGAGAGAGAGAGAGAGAGAGAGAAACGCAGCACAATGTATTTGGAGAATATATAGGTGTCATTAGACTATTCATTCAACTTTTCTGTAGATTCGAAATTTTTCCAAATAAAAGTTTGGCAGGTAAGTGATTAGGAGAAGATGGATTTAGGCCTATTGAGTAAGTAGACTTGCTAATACTTCCTTATACCTAAATTAGATAGACTTAACCTTGCCATAGGCATTTCTGGACAACTACAGGTTTCCCTCGCCTCCTGTTTCCTCTGCCCCTTGCTATAGGATCTGTTATTATAAAATCGATAGCTCAGAATAGCAGAACGAATTTGGTAAACTTTGTAGGTAGGCAGATCCCACAGAAAACACAGTAGAGCCTAAGCCATGCTTGCTCAATTTTACTTCCTAACCTCACTGTTCAGAGAAGTTTCAAGACCAAAAATAATCCTCTAGGACAGTGATTCTCAAACTAGATTGCACCTTAGAATCATTTGAGGATCTTCTGCCCACACCATAAACTAGAACAATTAAATCGCAATCTATGGAGGTGGAACCCAGGCATCACTAGTTTTTGAAGCTCTTCTAGCGATTCCAAGGTACTGACAAGTTTGAGAATGACTGCTTTGAGGTAAGTCTCTCCATGTAGGAACATAATTAACTGAAGAATAAAGTATTTACTCCCAACATCAGTCAGGGAAGATACCAGGCCTAACTCTTGAGTCCACAGGCTCAGAAGGAAAAACAAAAAAAAAGCTCCTTGGGATCTTAGAAAATAATGAGAGAGGGCCCTCGCCCCTACAACCATCTAGCCTCTACCCTGCTGTAGTCTCTCTCCTTGGCCACAGGATTGTAAAACTTTCTGTTTAGTTCTAGTTGCTATTTTGTTGACCTCATAGAATTTTCTTCATAGCTGATAGTTGTCTGCAAATAAAGATACTTTAACAGACTCTTTCAAATCTGGAAGTTTTTTAAATTTCTTTTTCTTGCCTCATTACCCTAGCTAGAACCTCCAGTACAGAATTAAATAGAAATGGTGAAAGCAGACATCCTTGTCTTGTTGCTGATCTTAGGGAGAAAGTTTTGAGTCTTTTGCCATTAAGTATAATGTTAGCTGTTGGATTTTCACAAATTCTTATTAGTAGACTGAGAAAACTCCCTTCTAGTCCCTAGTTTGTTGAAAGTTTTTTTTTTTAATCAGAAATATATGTTGGATATTGTAAAATGATTTTTCTATTATTTTTCCTTATTAAAGAAATGTTTAAAATATAAATTTCAAACATAACAAGAGTAGACAGAACAGTAATATGAACATTCATGTACTCATCATCTAGCTTGTTAGAAGTGGAAATTCTCAAGTCCTCCAAAAAGTCCTGTAGAATTGGAAACTCTGGGGCAGAGCCCTGTAATCTGTGTTTTAACAAGTCCTCCAGGTGATTCTGATGCATGCTAAAGTTCTAAAACCACTGCCCTAAAACATTAAAGAGTCTTTTAAAAGATAACTATAATACAATTATCACACCTAAAATTTTAAACTATAATTTTTATCTTCAAGTATCTATTTAGTATTCAAACTTCCAATTGTCTAATTACTTTTTAAATCTTTTAGTTGTTGTTATTTTTACAGTTGATTAATTATGATCCAAATAATGTCTACACACTGTGATTAATTGGTTTGTCTTTTAATTCCTTATGGGTTCTTCCTCCATGTTCCACCCTCCCCCTTCCTTGCAATTGTACAGACTTGATCATTTATAGAATCTGCATTCCAGATTTTGCCGCTTGCAGCCCCTCATATTCTCCTATCCTCTATATTTCCTATATATTGGTGGTTGAAACATAACTCTGAGGTCAGGTTTAGGTTGCATTTTGGGGGCAAAAATTCTTGGTAGATGGCATTGTGATCCTCATCTCTTTGAAAGCTCTTGGTCAAAACTTGGTTCTAGCTGTAACACTGCAGCTCTGTAGTTAATCCAGGCTCTGCTTCAGGCCTCCTTCGTACCTTCTCTTTGCCCATCTCCTTGCATTCTATCCTTCTCCTGGCCCAGTTTGGAGACCTGACTTGATTCTCCTCATGGCCTTTATCTAACATTCCTTTAGGATGTGCCTTCTAGCACGGAACAGGCAAGAGGCACTCTGTCCTAGAATGCTGCCCAGGTTCTTGGGACACTTTCGAGCAGAGCCTGCAAGAACCCCACTTTCAGCCCTCAGCTAGCCTGTGTGGGGGCGATCAGATAATAATGGCATTTCTGTGGTCCCTCTCCTGGTGTCCCCTCTCCCTAAAGAGGCTACTGTCAGGAGACCTAGAGTCAGGTCTGGCACCCGTGTTTTAATAAGTCTCCCGGGTTCTGGTATGTAGACAGGCTGGGGGCCACTTCATAGTGAGCCCTGCAGAGCTACTTTCCCTCCTCATCCCTAATTATAGCTGGAATCAGAGCACTGCCCTATTGTTAATTACAGGAGCAACCCAATAAGAGGCTTTATAGGAAAAGCTATATAAGAAAATGCAGTCAAACAGGTTTGAATGTCTAGAAAGTTTTTCTTTTATTTTAAATAAAAGGGAAAAATCTACAAATAGGATATTCAGTCAAACTTGAAACCAAATGCTATGTTTTTTGTCCACTAAAGAAAATCCTTTCATCCCCTTACTTTTCATAGTTGGTTTTTGGATTACAATGTAGACGGACTAAATTCTTATTAATTTATGAGTCAGCTCCTGTTCCCTCTTTGATAACTAACAACCATGGGTTAGTTATCTGGGATAAATTCTTTCTTGTTTCTTTTATTTTCTTACACTGAAAAGATCTGTGCCAGTTAACCTTGAGAGTGGGGTAGAACTGGAGGTGGCATGGGAAGGTCTCCTTAGGCACTCGTCATATTTTGTTTCTTGGCTGGGTGCTGGTTACAAGGATCTGTTTAGTTCGTGACATTCCCCAAACTCTATACAGAAAATCTGTGCTTTTCTCTATATATGTTATAATCCACTAAAAAGCTGAAAGAAAGAAAGAAAGAAAGAAAGAAAGAAAGAAAGAAAGAAAGAAAGAAAGAAAGAGAAAAGGAAAGGAAAGGAAAGGAAAGGAAAGGAAAGGAAAGGAAAGGAAAGGAAAAGAAAAGGAAAGAAAGAAAGAAAGGAAGAGAGAAGGAAAGAAAGAAAAAGATGATCTGTGTCATAAATAAAAAAATATGAAATATAAATTAATCTTCATCAGTAAGAACAAATGCTTAAAATGATTTTTTTTTTTTTTTTATATCCAAGCCAGTTTCAATAACTTGGCCCTGAAAGAAAATAAGAGTGGCAGTGTTGCAGGCGAACACAATAACCATTGTAGCCTTTGTTGGCCCTGTAAGATACCCCAACACACACAGACACTCTTCCCCAATGCCAGCTCACAGACCTTCCTTGTTCCTCAGCTGCTTTGGCCTCACAATCGCATTTTCAGCCCGCTATGGCTTAGTGCTGCTGACCACTGCCCCACTTTGGGCTCTCCCGGCTCCTGTGTTTGTGCCTTGGCTGCTGGGATTCTCTGCTGCTACCCCTAGGAGTAGGGAATTCCCTGTCAAATATCTTGCCCCTGCCCTGGTCACCATACTACTTACAAGTGTCTGGCTGTGAGCCCCAGCTGCAGTGATTTCCAAAAGTTTTGCTCATTCTCCCACTCTTCTACTTTATTTATTTTTTTGTTTTGGTATTTTGAATTCTTTCTGGCTATATTAAGTATACCTGCTATTTCAGGGACCATTTATGATGAATGTTCTAAAAGTGGAGATAATTTTATCTTACTTGTTAAATTTTTCTTAAAACCGAGCTTAGATACTATGGATCAGACAACTGATCTACATATACTGGAGTTTATCCATTTGACTGTCAGCTACCCAAAAGTTCATTAACAAGTAATGATTTGTAATTCTGCTAAGGCAAAAACTTGAATCTTGTGCCTTTGAGAATGACATAGAAGAGAAGGTCTTTGCTGGATGTCTAGAGTTTAAATTTCTATGGAGAGAACTAATAGTGGGACAAGTCCCTAGTTCAGCTATCATTGGCCTAGTGTGGGCTGAGGAATTGCAATAAGAAGTGCCAGGAGAGAACAGAACAGCCTAGGGTCAGGGGTGAAGTGGCAGGATTGAGAGCCAGAGAAACAGGTCAGTCAAGGTGGTAAGTCCTCTGTCTATTTTTCTCTCTGTAGTCTTCCTTCCCCAAAGTCCTCATTTATCTATAGGGCTTCAACTTCTCCAACTGTACCCTGCCCTCTTGACCTAATAATTTCAACCATGGGTTAGTTATCTCTATTTGGATGTTTTGCTGCCAAACAAATGCTGCATGTCCAAATCCCAACTTCTTTTGGCCTTTGGAATTTATGGGGAACAGGTCTAATGGCTTGGGTGAATTCTCAAATGCCAGCATAGTATATTTTCCCCATAACATATATAGATACGAAGAGTAGAGAATTCAAAGTCATACTGAGCAGGCAATCCTAGATGGTTGGCTGGTTCACATACAAGCTGGATGACATTTTCTTGCATACCACTCTCCAAGGTGAGAATTTCAAATTTTTACCTCATCGAAATTAGAAATCTGTACATATCATGGATCTTTGAAGTTCCAGATAAAGGTCAAACCATAAGTCACCTATGGAATCTAGGTATCTATAAGTACCTCTGTGAGTAGAATCAATAAACTGAATTTTAAGTTATCTTGGTGATTCTTATGAATAGTAAAGTTCCTTCTTGGGGCACCTTCTTGCTTACCCAGACATCTCTTGTTTCATGTGGTTGATGGTATGATCTTTCTTCCCAGATGACATTTAGGGCCATCTTTGGCTTTTTCTTCTCTCTCATCCCTTATAGCCAACTATTCACTAAATATTGACATTTCTTCTATCCCCTCTACTGCCAAGTAGTACCTAGAACAAATATTTTTTGAGAGCTTGTGTATTCAAGATGTATCAGTTTCTCTTATTACATAAGAAATTGTTATAAATTTAGTGGTCAAAAATAACACCCATTTATTAGCTCATAGTTCAGTAGGTCATAAATTTGGCATGATGTGGATATGCTCTCTGTTCAGTATATCAGGTATCAGAAGGCTGAAATCAAAACATCAGCCAGGCTGAGTTCCCTTGTGGAGGTTCTGAGAGTGGTGATGGGGTGGGGTGGGTGGGGGGAATTTGCTTCCAAGCTCATTCAGGGTGTCAGAATTTAGTTTCACTTCAAATCTCTGACTTTTGCAACCAGCTAAAATATTCTATTCTCTTAAAGGGCTCATGTGATTAAGTTTGGCTCACCAAGATAATCTCCCTGTTGCAAGGTCAACTAATTTGGGACCTTAATTACACATGCAAAATCCCTTTACAGCAGTAGCTAAATCAGCGTTTGATTGAATAGGTGGGAGAAAGTGTGTATATATTGAGGGTAAGAATCTTGGAGACTATCTTGGAATTCTACCTACCATACAAGGGAAGTAGCATTCGAAGACATTTTCTCAGTTAAGTCTTTCAATAACCCTATGAGCAGATACCACTATTATTTCCATGTTAACAGTTAGGAAACAGACACAAGAGAAGCCTTGCCCATGATTAAGCAGCTATTTTCACAACACTCCATTGCTCTTGGAATTTCATGTCTTTATTTATTCAACTACCTTCTAAATGGCTTTCCTGCCTCCAAGCTCTTCCTCCTCTAATTCATTCTATATTCCTTGGTCAGACCAATGTTAGTTAAAAAAATTTTTTCCCCCATTTGGTCACTTTTCTAGATATAAAGAATTATACTTAGCTATAGCAACAAAAAGGCATGGCTATGATGTGCCAGAAACTTAACTTATGCCCAAATATCAGAATCCATTTGGCTATATCCTTGGCGAAGATTTTATTATGCTGACTTAGAACAGTAATGATGTGAATATCGAGGTGGCACTGTACCAACCCCCAATTTTTTTTTCTGCTGGAGTATTGCAACAGCTTTCTAACTGGTTTTCCTGCTTCCACTCTAGCTCTCTATTCCTGTGCCCGTCCCAGTCCATTATCCACACAGCAGCCAGAACGATGTTTAAAAAGACATATTTAAGATCTTGACATTCTGCTGCTCAAAGCTTTTTAACACATTTTTAACTATTTCAGAGTAAAATCCAAATCCCATTGCCCGTTATGTAGCCTAAAAAGCACTTCTTCTCTCTGTAGCTAACCCCATCTTGTCTACTCTCCCTTTCATTTACTCCACTTCAGCAAACACTGGCTTCTTCCCAGGTTTCCTAGACATGGCAAGCATGTGTCCACATCAGACTTTCACATGGTCTGTTATTCCATCAGCTTAGAAAGCTACTCCTTTATTTCACACATATTATATATTAAAATGTTACTTCTGAAGTGACATTTAGCCACCTGAGCCAAAATAGTAGTTCTGCCCCAATTAACAACCTTCTCCTCTTTCTTCTATTTTTCTTCCCAGTACTCAATTACCACCATACACACACACACACACACACACACACACACACACACACACACACACGCACACACACATATGCACACATTAATGTATTATTGTTGAGTTATTGTCCCTTCTTCTGCTAGAATGTCAGCTTCTGGAAATAAGGGCTTTGCTTTATCTACTATATTCCAGTGACTGGAACAGTATCTGGCACATAGTAAGTACTAGTATATGTGAATAAATGATTGAATGAATGTAATCCTCATATCTTTGTGGCATTTATTTTTTTAAAATACTGAAATAAAAATATTATTTAACAATTTCAATGAAATAGTATGATTTTATATTTTTCACATGTCTTTATCCTTTCTTCTCCATCCATACCCCAAAGATATGATTCCCCTATTAGTGAATACTATTGATATAGTTTCTGGTGGGGTGGGGGGTGGCATTTCCCAACTGAGTGGTGACAGTATAGACCAATAGCAGTGGAAATCAAGTCATAGATTTTATAACCTTTAAGCACTTCAGCAAATGGACTGTCTTGATGGCTTAAATGCCAACAATCACAGCTAAATGTAGTTGCAGTACAATCCAAAAGGCTACAGTCTAATAATATAAGCAATGAGTAACAGGTTTCAGCAGAGGAGTTCTTTCGAAATGACCCAGCTGGCTGGGAGAACTTTCACACAGTAGGAGGACTGAATATGGCAGTCATGAATCCTCCTGGGAGTGAAGGCATGGCTCCCTGCCACTCCCTACTTAGTGTGATTGAGAAAAACATCTTCCACCCCCACAGTACACTTGATACCTATATTTCTCTTGGCTCCACAGCTTGGAATTTCCCAGTGTCAGTGACAGCTGCTGATGGTGAAACTGCCAGTTCTCAATGTACTAATACTCACCTTATAGAGATATTCTGAGGCTGAGTCAAGACTTTTACAAGGATCTTGATGACCTCACACTCATATATGCCAGAGAAGAGTATGAACAGGGATTTATTAAAATTGTTACACTTAGAATGTGGAAATAAATTTTAATAATTTAATTGAGATATAACTGGAAGTTCAACTTTCTTGAGGGGGGGAGTAGTGTGATTAAATTTATACTTCATATGTAATCAATTCCAGTTAATATAATAACAAGCCAAACCATATTCAGAGGCTTGAAAAATCAAATTTGTGATTTTTATGAAACTCAGAATATCTCTATAAAGTGAGTATTCTTGAGAAAGGTCATTTGGATAGACTTATTAAAGGTTTCTATATTTTCCCCCTCTCCTGAAATGTATCTTTGCATAAATATAAAGGCAAAATTTCACTTTATATTTGAAAATTATCCTTTTTGATTCCTGAAGGAAGGTCTTAGTAAAAACCAACCAATCAAGCAACCAAATCAAACCAAACCAAACTCCCCAGGCTTTCGCAGAAGAAGGTCTAGGTTCAAGTTCACGTTTTCTTAATTATTGGCTATGGGACATTTAACCTCTCTGGTTAAGTAAGTCACTTAACCTTTCTGAAGCTTCATTTCCTCAATAGTAAAAAGGGGTTATTCATATTTATATATCTAAACAGTCTGAGGATCAAATGAAATAATGTGAAAAAGTTTTGAAAGCTGCTTTACAAATGTAAGGATTGTAACTTATTTCTTATAAGAAGTGACTACCCTTTTCCAAAAAGAAACAGGCAGCTTGTTATATATTTATATTTATATAATACCATAGAATAAGTAGAAAATAAAGGTAGAAAAATAAAACAACTTGCCATTGTATTCTCAATAGTTGTTAAGAATTGGCCACAAATTTGGCTCTAAATTCCTAGTAGATAAATCAGAAATAAATACTCAGTTACAATAGTCACCAATCAACAAAAAGTAAACTAGCATTTTTTGTGTGCTTATTCAACTGTAGCACATAGATAAATGTTATGAAGGAAATAAAATAGTGCAAGAGTCAGGGAAGACTTTTCTGGGTTTACAGCATTTGAAGTGAGATCTGAATGATAAGGTGGAGACAGCCTTGTAAAGAGCAAGGACAAAAACATTTCTGACAGAGGAAACTCCAAAGGTTGTGCGGTGGAAACAAACTTAGTATGTTTAAGGAACAGATAGTTAGATTTAGGTCAGAAAGGTAGGAAGTACTGGCTCCTAGAGCACAGAGAGGGGGAGAAATTTCCCAATTATTTTTATGTGATGCTGAAAGGCTGATAATCAGTAGCCCATTTTAAACTACATTCTCAAAGACAGTCCACTGCTCATGATGGACTCTTGGGAAAATGCTCAGGAAGTGGCATGAGGTCTTGTATCAACTCCCAGTTCCACCGCTGTGGCAGGTCTCAGATGGAAAAGGCTTTGAAATTCCTTTTCTCCTTTTGGTAACTCTTGCCAAGGTCCAGCAGATCTCTTCCTTGGAATTCAGTTTCCCTTCCCCACCAAGAAAAATAAATTTTTCTAAGGATTCATTCATTGGAAGTAAAATGATCTTTATTGCTTTTTCTAATTATAAAATATGTATGTATCATCCTAGGAATTTTGGGGGCTTTCTAAAATGCAGCTAAATACATACTTAAACCAACAAATGGAGGAAAGGGGTTACGAAAATGTACTCAAGTGGGAATCTGATCCCTTATTCTGCTTTCTTATGTCTTGAGTGCTCACTGAGGTGGTCAGATTTGAATTTTGAACTCCAGCAGAGGTATAGAGTAGTGACTTCATTTGTCCCTTTGAAAAGTTGCACATTAGACCACCAATTCCTGGGGGGAAAATCCTAAGCAGCAAAAAAGAACTCACAGCCATATGGCAAAGGACTGAAAATTTCAGTCTGATATAAAATATAGAACTGAAATTCAAGGGCAAGCCTACTTTACCAAAAGAACAAATGCAAACTGATGGTTACCAAATGGAAGAGGGTTTGGGGGAGGGGGGAAGGAGCTGGACGAAAAGGTGAAGCGATTAAGAAATACAAATTGGTAGTTACAAAATAGTCTCAAGGGCTCAAAGTACAACATAGGGCATATAATCAATAATATTATAATAACTATGTATAGTGCCAGGTGTGTACTAGACTAATGGTGGGGGGACCACTTTGTAAATTAGATAAATGTCTAATCACTATGCTGCACAACTGAAACTAATATAAAACAATGTTTAATGGCAATTGTGATAGGGAAAGAAAATGTTTTTTTAAAAAAAGCAAATAGCTTAATTAGGGCTCTTTTCCAGCTCTCTATTGTTTTTACACTCTAAGGCCACTACCTGTGGCCAAGTGCTGTTATCTAGTTTTTAAATGTCCCTTCACTTGTAGGGACTCACTTCATTTCACCACCCACTTCTCCCAATCTTGGCAGCACCTCCAGGCTCACAGTGCTCTATCCAGTCCAGCTTTTTCAGTCATTGAATTACATTCTTTCATTGACGCTTTTGCAGAGAAAGCTTGTGTGCGCGGGATGGACTGGCCGTGGGTAAGTCTGAGAGTGTACGGCAGCCCGCTTTGCCCTAGAGTGTGGCGGAAACACTCCCGCACGGTCAGTCTACACCTGCCTGTGGAGTGTGCGCAAGGTGGGACAAGAGTGGGCAGCTGACTTTGCCCAGGGAGCGTGTACGCCCTAAATTCCCTGTCTCAGTAGAGACGAAGCCGGGATCTCCGACTCACTTCTCCACGGGTCCCGGTGGCCCCGCCCTGCAGTTCCCGTCACGTGCCGCAGCACCGCCCAATCAGCGCCCGCTGCGCGCAGGCTCGCGATTCAAACTGCGGTACCGTAGGCTCGCGATCTGCGCTGGTGCGGCTGCAGCCGCCGCTGAGTGCGGACAATGGAGCACCGCATCGTGGGGCCCGGTCCGTACCGGGCCACAAAGCTGGTGAGTGAGCGTGCGGGACAATGCTGTTGGCTCCGCGATTCCCCGACCGCGTACTGGTCAGCTTTCGCTTCTCCCCGGGCAGGCCAGACCCGGGTTTTGTGGCGGGACGTGTTTCGGCCCGGGCAGACGTTTTCTGGACGTTGCTCAAAGCTAACCATGTCTGGAGCTCAGTCCATCACGGGTGAGCGCTGCTTGGTTCCCGAGATCTAGGTTGGGTTCTCGACGATCAACGACGCCTCTGGATTTAAAGCGCCTGGAAGACTAGGGAGACCACTGCTCTCCGCCCCCCTACCCCGCCCCGCTCCGGCCCCTCTAGCTTCTGTCTTATGGAGTCTGACCTCTGCCGCTGGGAGAGAAAAGACCTGATCCGTAACCCTAAGGCCACCCACATCTTGTAATGCTCCCCCTTCGCCGCCCTCCGGGAAGGGCGTGTCTCTGTCCTGCGTGTCACTTGTGGTGACACTTGAGGTTCTTTCTAACGGTGCCCTGAACAGAGGTGGATCTCCTTGGCCATGTTTCCGGCCCCTGGCGTTTCTGTTTTTGTCAGCACCCACCTAAATGAGGAGTTGACCTGGTTGGATGATCTGAAGATCCTTTGCTGACCCCGAAGGTCAGAGGTGCTGTCTTTTCTCCTGGGATAAGAGCTTTGGTATTTAGAATTCTGAGAGGCGTACTTGATTTCTTTATGACTTGGAGCAATTAATTTTGATGATTTCTGTTTCAAAGGATTACTGTAATGGAATAAGTGGTGACCATTTGGTGTATCCATTGCAGGTTTTTAAGCAACTTTCTATGAAAGCATAATGGTAATCTGGGAGGAAGGAACTTCGCTCCTTGGTCTGTCACCATGTCTCAGCCACATCTTGGGAATTAGTCTCATTGATCTGTGCATCCTGATGGTTATCCAGTAAAAGATGGGAACTAAGATCCAAACTCTCATTTGGCTAGAATTGTATATGTGGAAGAGATGAGGACGGTGGGACAGTGGGAAATAAAGTTTCCTTTTCTTTCTAGGGCCAATTACACTATGGCCAGTGGAGTCAAGTCAGAGCTAAGAAGGCCAGCTTCTAAAAGAAGAAATCATGGTTAGGGAAGATGATTCTTTACTTTTTTATTTGACTCACAGGCTACTTTGAGAATCTGATAAAAATTATCCCCTTTTTACAGAAAAATACACATGCCACATACTCATGATATTTTTGTATGATTTCAGTAGACTTGGGGAATCTGTGCCATCATTTCATTATGCTTAATACAAGCATTTACTTGCTCACAATTCTGTGGGTCAGCAATCCGAGCTGGGCTTATGTCAGTGGTTCTTCTATTGGGTTCACTCATGTGCCATCATCATCTATCTGGTGACTTGACTAGGACGGGTGGTTTAAAATGTCCACTTGACTTGGTTCTTCTGGCTGTTAGCTGGGCCAAGTGTCTTCCCCTAGGGTCTCATGGTTCCAAGATAACCATATGTTATGGTAAATTTGGAGGTTCTTTTATGTGAGTGCCCAATAATAGGAAAACTTGATGGCAATATCTCCAGTAAATATTAAGTGAATAAATTCATTTTAAAAAGTTACTTTTTCTTTAGAGTGTGAAGCTTGAAATATAAAAATTTCAAGACTCCATCTATTATTAAGGCAGTCTTCTAAATAGAAAAAAATTGCATTGTTTTAAATATTTTGAGTGTAATAGCCGTTAATGAAATCAGGCAATTACTAAATGCCTTTTTCTCATTTTTCTTTTAGTGGAATGAAACGGTTGAACTTTTTCGTGCTAAGATGCCATTACGAAAACATCGTTGTCGTTTCAAAAGTTATGAACATTGCTTCACAGCAGCTGAAGCTGTAGATTGGTTACATGAGCTGCTGAGGTGCAGTCAAAACTTTGGCCCCGAAGTGACCCGCAAACAAACGGTCCAGCTGCTTAAAAAATTCCTGAAGAATCATGTTATTGAAGACATCAAGGGAAAATGGGGGCAGGAAGATTTTGAAGATAATGGTCATTTGTACAGGTAATGGCAACCAGTAAACCCTCAAGGGGAGGAGTACAGGAAGGAGGAGTGGATCTGGTCAGAGTCTGTTGAAACTTCCTCATGTGAAGGATATACCTTGTCCCTTGGAGTGATGCTTCTTGTGCTTTATTGAGTGGATAACTGAATGTATTATAATAGAATGGATTGCAATGTTTCTTGGCTTCATAGAGCATTTCACAGCAGTCTTTTGTTGCAGTGATTTTTCAGTAAGGAAATCTTTTCATGCCTTTTGTACACCCAAGAGAAGGACTGCAATAGCTTAGTACCTCTAGAGAATCTAAAATGGGTGAAATGATAGCTCTGGGTTGGGCCTTTGTGAGCAATGAGAATGTGTATATTCAGGGAGTTAGTGGCAGAGTGTGTCTGATCTTTAAGCAGAGCTCAAGCAAGGTTCATCATATGAAGAATTGTGCTGTAATTCCCTGATGTATCAGATTAACCTTGGGAATTCATGTCTGCTTTCCACCAAAGATTTTTGCTTATGTTTTAGTGCTATTTTATAATTGGACACTTACCACCAGATAATCTGAGGGAAATGGACTCTGCTTTTATTTCCATTCCCATTGCATGCTAGGCTGTTATTGCTGGAGGTGGAAGGATCTACCTAATATTCAGGAAATGGGAGAGGACTAATGAGGGATGAAGTCATACAAGTTCAGGAAAGAGGAATTGCTGAATTATCTACAGAGAGGCCTACCAAAGTGCTAAGAAACAGAGGGGATTAAAAAAAATGGAGAATACGGACTCTTAATATTTGCTTTTTTTTACTCCAACAGAAAGATGAAGAATGTTCTTACAACACATTTAATGGGAGCATTTTGGGCCACTGGGACACCTGGTTTTGAGCATTGAAAACCTGACTTTTCATACCTGAACCATTTCTTTGGCTTCTTGGAGACTAGGCACTGAGAAAGGCTACAGAGCAGAGAAAGGCGGGTCACCAGTGCTGAGGCTAGGACCAGACATTGCTATACATTTAGAGTCTAACTTCCTCACAGAGTTTCATTAGCAGTCTTCAGCTTCTAGATATCAAGATTGTTATTTAGGCAGTTAGTCGTCTCTTCATTTGGCAGTTATTTCTGGCTTGCTGATCCAGCTTTTAATTAAAATTATGGGTGATTTTAGCCTATTTGAGACCATAGTGCTTATTACAATCAAGCTGTAGAAGCTGCAGCCCTGGTTCCACGTGCTGCGCTTCATTGGGGATTCTTCAGTGATTATTTCTCCTGGGAAACTAATTGCTTGTACACCATAGAGATTTAGCCAGCAAACTTCTAAAATATTCCCTGGACGAGCAACTTCCAATCTGTTCTATTGTGACCTTAAATTGGGTAGCTGTCATTGAGTCCCATGAGGCTTTAAAAGTCATCAGAATTAAAATAAGATCATGCTCTAGGAGCAACCACCCAGTACTTACTGTGAGAGCATGTTCCCTTCAATATGAAGACTTCCTCATGTATTCCCCTTTAAAAAAACAGAGTGTACACACAGATTAAGTTGGTCCATGAAATAATGATCTTCCCCCACCTCCCAGTTTCTCTTATATAAAACTTGTGAGTCATAAAGGGGGCCATAGTTTCTTTCATTATTTATCACATGAAAACTCAGCTTTCCATTTTCCTCGGTGAATTCTGTAAGTTAACCCCTGATGTTTGATGTTCTCAGATTAATCCGGGATGAAATCTATGTAGACATGTAAATCACCTGTTAAGGAGCACATGCCCTGAATTGAGAGCAAGCTGATGAATGTGGAGGCAGCAGTAGCACCCATACAGCTTTCGGGACTGGCACTGAGGATCTTCATGGTTACATGCCAGTGCTCTAGGGAAGAGTGGGGGCAGGCTGCCCTGCTTGCTCTAGTTCCAACTGCTTTTCGTAGTTGAATAGTACTACAGCCAAATTATAATAAAAGGCAGATTAGATTTGAAAATAGGTGGAAAGTCAGTAAAGGGAAGAAATTCCAGAACGTGCTAATAAATAACAAGCTTTATGGAAGAGGAACTTTTTAAAGTATTATTAAGAAGGCTGGAATAGACAGCTGAGAGTTCTTGCTGGGAAAAAAGGAACTAAAATTTCACAGCACCTGTCATGTATCAGACTTGTTGCATAATTGTCATTTAACTCAGCATCTGTAGATGTAGATGGTATCCTATTTTAAATATTAGGAAATTAGTAAGACCAAAGTTACTAATTTTTCCAAAGCCACTCAGCTAATAGTGAAAGAGTTAGGATGTGAATTGAGGTCTCTTTCTGAAGTCTGTGTTCTTGTGGTACGCCAGACTGCCTTCATTTCACAACATGAGATTGGCTTAGCTTTTTAAATGAGTTAGTGAGTGAATGAGTAAATACACAGAATAATAAAATAAGAAACATTTGGAGAAGTCAACACGTGTTTATACACAGAATTCTAGTAATGTGTTAAGTACTATGTAATACATATTAAATGATCAGCTGTCTTCTTCAAGAAGTTCTCAAATAAAGGAGGTAAGGTAAAAATCAGCCTAAATGTTTATATAAATATCTCAGGGTAGTTTCCTGGGTCTGTGAGTTACAGAAAGACATAGTTAGACAAAGCAAAATGAAATATAAAGGTTCTTACAGTATTTTTTAAAGACATTGTATATACATATGTATGCTGGAGAATTATAACAGAGATGATGAGTTAAGCTTTTATTTTTGAATGTGTCAAATTTTATTTTTAGTTTTAAAAAAATGTATGTCATGTTTGTTCTGTGACTACATGTACATTCTAATACTATTAACTAGAAGGAGTTCTGGATTTCATGCTAATGAAGACTATTTCACTGGAGTCCTCATAGTTGAGTCTGAGGTTGTCATCTGGGTCTAACAAAACTTCATGGCCCTAGACTTCTAATGAGAGCCAGTTGTATACTACTTTGTACTATTATAAGAAATTTCAGTTTATGAAGCAGCTTCCCTTCCACAATCTCATTTAATATTCATGGCAGCCCTGTGAGGAAGACAGGTAGATAGATATTCATCCTCAGAGAACCAGACACTCTTCTCTTTGAAGCATTTAAATAAAACACCAGGAATGTTCTATTTAAAGAAATTCCAAACTGATCATTGAGTCTGCCCTTTTATGTTTATGAACAGACAATTATATAGAATTACTTAAACCTAATATTATGGGTTATATAATGTATTACGATAATTGCTCGTTTTGGACTATTTAATGAAGAAGGTGTTGGCCTAGCATAGATCTTTAGTATGCTGGGGTCCCAATCTGGGGCCTGTACCTGGCTCTTGACCTGTTCTTACTAGTGATGAAAACTCTGGTGGCTACTTGTAACCGCGAAGGTGTTCACGGTTTACAGAGAGAAATTTACTGGCTCAGCGGCAGTGGTTGAGAGTTAATGTATAGAAACTGTTTTAGGAACTTCACCTTTAAGTTAACGGATTATTGGCTCCCTCTAGTGGAATTCTTTATTTTATCAGTAAAGCTTAGAATGTGTGCCTGTGATTTTTGTTTTTTTGTTTGTTTGTTTTTACTCAGTTCATCAGATCATAGATTCTTGTCCTATAATAGCTGGATAAGTTCCTTAGCTTGTCTGGCATCAGTTTTTTTCATCTATAAAACAATAGATCTTTAAGAACGTTTTAAATTCTAAGCTCTTAGGATTCCAAATATTGAATACATATCACAGGTATTTCTCAGTCCAAGGCAATGAAGGAGATAAAAAAGAAATATAACATGATTCTTTTCCTCCCTAACTTTGCAATCTCTTTTGATAGAGTATTCATATGTGGAAAGAATAAATACAAAACCAAGATAGTATTTAATTAATTAACCAATATTAACCTTTAACAATAAATTACACGGACAGTCTTTGGGTTCTGTCTCATTTTTGTTTTTCAATTTCGTGTATTTTGTGAAGGTAACATTTTCATGTGGTTTAAAATTTACAAAGTACAAATGATTATATACAATGAAATGTTTCTCTTCCACCTCTCTTCCCTCACCACTCAGTTCCCTTGCCAAGAGGCACCTAATATACTAGCTTCTAAGGCAATGTCTTAAAAAATTTTGAATCTGAAAGTCTTTAGATGGGGCAAACCCACTCTAGTTGCCTACATTATACCAGACTGTATCATGATTATGTTGTCTGCCTGCTGGTGCAGGAATTATGTTTGTGACTCAGTGTGCACTGGAGTGTTTTGGGACCTCATGGAGGAGGAGGTGGAGGACTTCAACCTGGGTCTTGATAATAGTGAGGAATAGGAAGGGAAATGATATTTCACATGACAGGGATGGTGAGACCAAGGCTTTCAGTCAGAAATGCATGTCAGGTTTACTGGGAGAAGAGTGGGGAGATGGCCCAGCAGGAGAAGTTTTAGGTTTATGATGTCTGAGAGATGTATTTGGTGGAGTTTCTTAAATACCTGGCTATAGAGTAGATTTTTATTTTAAAAAGAGAAGACAGCCAACGTTAGTATTTTGTTTGAGTAGTGACAAAGTCTGTGTCCTATTGAATAGTAGTAATAGGATACTGCCAAGCATTCTAAGCTTTCCTATTTTGTGGGATTCTTGTTTGTATGAGCCTTGGTGGGAGGCAGGGCCCTGTCCCCACCAGTGGAAATCTACTGTATGGCTACTATAGCCACACCACTAAACACTTTGGATGTGTGACCTTATCTTTAGAGTTATAGTTTAAATAAGAAGACAGATAAATCAGAATTCATTGGCATGAATGCCATTATAAGAATGTGGATTCAGTGTTATTGGAGGACTGAGAAGTCAACTGTGCTTGAGGAAGTCAGAGAATATCTTACTTCAGAGATAACACTTGTGTTGTGTCTTGATGCATCAATAGGTATTTGCTAGACAAGGAAAGGAGAGAAGTTGATCAAGGTGTAGAGGGTTATAAAAGTTCATTCATGAGTAAGCTTGAAGGATATAAGAATATATTGGGTGTCATTATGTTGGGAGTGGTGGTAGATAAGGCTATGAAAGAATTTGCTTTTATCTATGTCCCAGCACAATGCCTATTATTTACTGAGAAAGTAGTTTAAAGGTGAGTAAGTGAAGAGTTTCCTTTTAACTGGAAGGAGTTAAGCAATAATCACTTCACCTTTATTCCTTAATTAAAGAAGTTCACTTATTTCCCCTATCAAAAAAAAAAAAAAACTATGGTTAAGTATAACACAAGCTCAGTAATGGAAGGGATATAATGAACAGGGTTTGGAGTGAGGCAGGCCTGAGTTCAAATCCTAGCTCTGAGTTACTGATACCCATATGATCTTAGGCAAATTACTTACACTCTGAACCACCGTGTCCTCATCTACAAAGTAAGGATACTAATATTCCTGTCTGGTGGACCAGGGCTCAGCAAGCTTGTTCTGTGAAGGGCCAGAGATAATAAATGTTTGCGGGTCACACAACCTCAGTCACAACTGCCTGACTGTTGTAAGGCGAAAGCAGCCATAGACATATGTAAGGGAATGGGCGTGGCTGTGTTCAAGTACAACTCTACTTATTAAAGCAGATTTAGCCTGCAAGCCAGGGTTCCTCACATCTGCAGGAGACTAAGTTACTTAAGGGCAAGAACTGTTATTAATTCTTTTATCTCTTTACTTAGTGGTATATGATACATAGTAGGTACCTGACTTCACACATAGCTGAGTACAGATTAATAGAAGATTCTGTAAGTTCAGGCCCTCTGAGAAGAGGAGATACAAAAATGGAACTAGATATGCAAGAGATTTAAAGCAGGGGTCCCCAACCCCTGAGCCATGGACTGATGCCAGTTCGTGGCCTGTTAGGAACGGGGCTGCACAGCTGGAGGTGAGTGGCGGGCGAGTGAAGCTTCATCTGTATTAGCAGCTGCTCCCCAGCACTAGCATCACAGCCTCAGCTCCACCTCCAGATCATCAGGCATTAGATTCTCATAGGAGCACCAGTCCCAGGTGCCAAAAAGGTTGGAGATTGCTGATTTAAAGCCAGGGTGTGGGGGCACCTGGAAAGGATAAAGGGGAAAGGAATAGGAGTTAGGGTGAGCCTTCAGACTGTGATGCAGGTCTAACCCCTGTGAAATAGAAGAGAAAGAAGAATCGGGTAGGAAGGGCCTCTGATCACAGGTGTACAGTTCTGAGACAATCTTGGCCAGACTGATGGGGAGTCCTTGGGCAGAGGTTGCCTGCTAGAGGAGTCCTGTGTCTGCTGGTAGGATTGGCCTGGCTCCAGAACCCCCCATGGCGCTCATTCATGTGCTGGAAGCATCCTGGGGGAAGCATGAAAGGGACAGCAGCTAGAGCTTGGAGGCCATTGGCCTCTTAAAGGGAGACATGGGCTGTACCTTCATGGCCAGCACAGTCCATTTCTTGTGCTATAGATCTTCTTCTCCACTCATGTTCTTGGGGCTTTCTTCCTGAGGCAAAATCTAAGAGAATTTACTTGGAAGAATACAGCCCCTATTGCAGCAGCTAGTCTCATGGCTACAACCCTTTCCCTTCTCCACTGGAAATTTCCTCACCCTTAGCTGTCACCTTGGCAGGCTCTAGGTAGTGTGACCCAAAAGTCCATTTTTGAGAGTTGGGATCCTTGATAATCATGCACTTCTTAGGCCGATACTTCTGTACATGCTCAATTACAATTACAATGGGACAAGAAAATACCAAGAGTTGCCATGGGTACTCCTCCCTGCCCCCACAGGGTGAGAGCAGCCTGCCTTCTTCCTGCTGGTCAGGATCAGTTACCCCTGTCATGTTAGTGATTCTGTTTTTGGATCTGCCACAAGGAATCCAAGTCTCTGCTGTGTCTCCTTGAAGAGTACTTCTTTTTTGGAGACAGGACCTCCAGTTGTGGGGATGGGTCACTGGGAGGGGTGGTGAGTAGGGCTATTCCTGCTTTGACCCCATGGTTCCTGGACCATGTGTTCATATGTACATGGGACGTAGCACCATATGAGTCCTGTATGTCCAGCTTGTCTCCAGTATAACACTGTCTCGATTGCAGTAGGTTTATGATAAATCTTGAAATCAGGTGGTGTGTCCTCCAACTGTGTTCTTTTCAAAATTATTTTGGCTATTTTAGTTCTTTTGCCTTTTCATAAAGATTTTAGAATCAACTTGTTTATAAAAATTTCTGTGAGATTTTGAATGAAATTGGAATCTGTAAATCAGTTTGGGGAGATTTGACAAATTAACAGTTGGGTCTTACAAATCATGAATATGGTATTTCTCTTAGTTTATTGACAAGTTTAATCTCTCAGCAGTGTTTTTAGCTTTAAGTATACAAACTGCACAAGAGTTGTTAGATTGAGATCCAAGTAGTTCATGGTTTTTGGTGCTGTTGTAAAAAGTGATTAATTTTCCCTATAAATCTTGCACATTTTTAAAAAGTCAAAAGTAGTTTATATATTTTCTTCTGATGCAAATGGAATTTGCTTTCTAAATAGTTATTGCTAATCTAAAGTAGAAGTGTCTTTCCGATCAGACCACATCTCTCTCCTCCTTAAAAACACTCATTTGATCCTTTACTCATAATGGAATTGTGATTCATATGGAATAAGGGGCAGTTGCTGATCTGGAAGTTCAAAGGCTTCCTTAATTTGGCAACTAACTATTTTTCCAGCTTCATCTTCCACTCTCCTTCCCTCAAAAACTTTATGTTTCAGCATTTAAGTGATATGGTACTATGGAGCACTGCTAGGCTAGAAAAATATGTTCAATAGGTACAGATCCCAGTAAAACCCAGCACAATGTCATGGGTTTGCATACCCAGGGGTTTCTGGGAAATGGCAGTCTCAGAGAGGTCAACTCTACAATAATCACTACTGGGTTGGCTTTTTTATACAAAGGCTTTAGGTTATGTACTAAGGCAAAGAGGCAGGCTGGCAAAGCTGTAGAAGCTGCCAATTTCTGCTGATGCTGAAGTAATAGTTTAGTATATATTACAGAAAGGAGTTTAAATAATTGTGCCCTCTGTTATTTGAGTCAAATTTATAAAGATTATAAACTATGTTTTCCTTCTGGTTTAGATGCCCTAGAATATTTTTACTGATTGATTAGTTAATAAATTCTAATTTGTTTCAAGTAAGTTCATCAGAGGACAGTAGCTCTGGTACAGATTATTTTCTAATTGTTTTTTTTTCCAACCAATATTTGATGATAGATGTGGCAATAGGAGACCTGAGTTGTTTTGTTGTATCACTAGCTGTGGCCATTTCCTTTAATGGTCTCACTTTTTCAGTGTTCAAATATGGAGTTTTTACTACATTATTTCTAAGGGACTTTATAATTCTAGAATCCATGATCATAATGTTAAGATTAAATTTATAATTTTTAAAGCAAAAACAAATAGCCCACTAGAGGGAGCTCTGTTTTTAATAGTCCCAAACAATTTTACTTAAAAATATATCTTTCACAGAAGAATGTATAACTATATCTGAACAATTTATATAAGAATGATACAGCAAATATCTGTTTACCCATAATTTGCATCTTCTCCTCAGAGGTCATCAATATCCTGACTTCTGTCTTAATTATTCTCTTGCTTCTCTTTCTTGTTTTAACACTTAATGCTTGTATCCTTAAACAATATATTGATTTGTTTCTGAAATGTTTTTCTCTGTTTTTAACGTTATGTAGAAGATATCAAAGAGTATATATTCTTCTCTGACTTGTTTTTTTATTTCTCATGATTTTTGAGATTCATCTATGTTGATGTATTTAATTGTATAGTTCATGGAATTTTCTTATCTATATTCTATTCAATTATACCCATATACCACAATCTATCCACTTATTCTCCTGTTAGTGACAGTTTGGATTGCTTCTAGTTTTTTTGCTGTTATAAACAATGCTGCCATGAACATTTATGGATGTATTTCCTTTTGCACATGTGGATGTTTCTTTAGGATATGCAGAGTTACTGATGAGTGGAATTATGTTAGAAGATATGTTCAACTTTACTAGGTAATGCCAAACTGTTTTCCATGGTGGACATGCAAATTTTTCCTCAGTAGTGGAAAGTATTTGAGAGTGACTGCCTTAAATTTTTACCAATCTGGTAAATGTGAAATGCTGTCTCCTTGTGATGTTATTTTGAATTCCCTTGATTACTGATGAAATTAAGTATCTTTTTATATTTTTATTCATCACTCCTGATTCCATATCTGGAAGTGCCTGATTCATGTCCTAGGCCTTTTTCTATAGGATTTTTTTTCTTATAATTCTTAGGAGTTTTAAAATAATGTGTTATGGTTATAAATGCTTTGTCAATTTTATGGATTGCAAAGATCTCCCATTTTATCACTTTGTGGTGTTTTGGTGAACAGAAAAACTTTAATGTAAGTGAATATCAATTTTTTATGCTGTGTGGTTTTTATATCTTGATTAAAATGAGTCCCTTCATTACTCAATGTCAGAGAGATATTTACTTGTATTGTGCTTTAAGTTTTATGATTTTCCCCATGATTTTTATTCATAGTATGAATTCAAGATTGTTCTGGTTTGTATTGTTGAGAAACAGTCTAGCCCAAACTTTAATGGCTTAAAACATTTTATTTTGCAAATGAGTTTTGTGTCAAGAATTTAGAAAGAGCTCATCTGGTAGTTTGCCCCTTAGCTACAAGGCATCAGTTGGACTAGAAAATTGGCTTCTTTCTCTGCTCACAAACATGGTGCTTTTGTGCTTCTTGGCCCTTCTCTCTTTCTACATGAGGTTTCATCCTCTATGGAACTCCACATGGGTTGTGCTTCTGGTTGCATGATGGTCTTAGGGTAGTCACTGTCTTTCCATTGTGCTGGCTTCCAAGTGGTTGTGTCCCAAGACTGAGCATCCCAAGAATAAGTATTTCCAATAGGCAAAAAGAGGAACTGCCAGGCAGCTAAGATCTATGCCTGGAAATGGCAAAGCATCACTTGTGCCATATTCTATTTGTCAAAGCAATCACAGGGCCCATCACATTCAAAGGGGTAGAGAAATCTACTGCTGGGGAGTACTGAAGTCACGCTCTGGAAGAGCATATGGGATGGAGATTTTGTTGTGACCATCCTTGGAAAATACAAGCTGGCCACAACAACGTTTATTTGCAAACTAAATTCACTCCCTCCTTCAAGACTCCCCACATCCATCCCATTTTTGCATCACATTTAGTGATCACTGGCCCATAACACTTCTAAAATGCAGTTGAACATAGGTCTCCCATTCCTTGATTAGGGCACAGTTGTATCTTGGGAGTGATTCTGTGTGGTTCCTAGCTCAGCCTCCTGGGATCTTCGCTCTGCATTCTGAGTCAGTCTTCCCTTTCCACAAGAACTGGTGTATGTTTGCTGTGGAAGGGCTTTCTCAGATATTTGCTGCTAAGACAAACTTGAGATTATTGACTATTCTTTTCATTTTGAACTGTTTCTTTTTTTATCCAAGTAGATGGTGATTCTGCTAGTACTGTTGTTTTAAAATGCTGTGCCTCTTCTATGAATCTTATTGTGGTTTAGTCCCTTTGATAGAAGTCTTACTCATAAATCTCTTTGAGATAGGCTCTTCTTTGCCTTGAGCTGCTTATAAGTCTGCTAAGGTACAACACCCTTAAGATTCTTACACTGTTAGTTTAAGCAACATGGTTTATAAGGCACTACTTTTAATCTTTCTGAGGTTATAGCAAAAGTCTTACAGCCACACACTTGTAACTACCCTGAGACCATCTTGAATTTGATATTTGCTATAGGGCCATTTTTACTTTGAGAGTGTTTTGCTGGGAGAAATTGGGGAAGAGAAATAGTTTTGTTTTTGATTCAAGTCATGACTTCTTTACATTTCCTCTAAATTCTGCTTGAAAACGGAACAGTTTCTTCTTTAGTTCATCTCTCTCTATCTGTATCTTGTTATCGCGGCTAAAAGAAACCAGTTGGCACTGTCAACATCCATCCTGGAAAACCCCCTTGCCAGATTCACCTTTCGTATTTTCCATGTCACGGCAGGTGACAGTTTCAACTGAACTTTATGCCACTACATCACAGACGTCTTTTCTACAGCCTCCAATAACAACTTCCTCCCTGTTAGTCCAGCCTCCACTAACAAGTCTCCCTGAGGCCCTTCATGTCTCCGCTCACTGCCTGGTCTTGATGCCACAAATTTCTGTTCTGGTTATCTTTTGTTGTGTAACAAAATTATGCCCAAACTTAGTGGCTTAAAACAATCTTTATAATTTTGACATATTTTTTGGATTACGAATTTGGATGGGCTTTGTTGGGTATCAGCTGGGGCTGCTGAGGCTAAAGAATCCACTGCCATGGTGACTGCTTCATTCCCAGGTCTGGAGCTTAGTGCCCTTTGACCTCAGTTTTTTTCCCACGCAGTGTCTTATCTTTTAGGGCGTCTTCTTGTTGCATGTTGGTCTCAGGGTAGTTGCACTTCTTACATGATGGCTGGTTTCCAGGAGAGAGCTTTGTAAGAATGAGTGATACAAGACTGAGAGTTCCAAGAGACAAGAAGAGAGTTCAGGCCAGTTAAGGGCTAGTGCCCAGCACTGCCACGCTGTCACTTCTGCCATTTTCCGTTTAGGCAATTAGAGAAGACTCACCCAGACTCAAAAGAGTAGAGAATTATATCCTACCCCTTGGTCGAGTAGTGGCAAGATCACACTGCAGAAGAACATGTGGATAGAGAGGTACTATTGTAAAACATCTTTGGTGCTGTTACAGGGATGCATTTTCATTTTTCCCAAATGGATGTCCAGTTGGACCAGAACTCTTATTAAAGCATCTATACTTTCTCATTGATCTGTAATGTCTGTTCTGTTATCAGATTTCTAAATATATGTGTGTGTTTGGTTTGGATTGTCTGTCTATGCCCATGGTTTTCAACTGGGAGCCATTTTTTCAGGGGACAACAAAGACATTTTTGGTTGTTACTCTTGGAATGGGATGCTACTAGCATTTAGGGGATAGAGGCCAGGGATGCTGCTAAACATCCTGCAGTGCACAGGATAGCGCCCCACAACAAAGACTCATCTGGCCCCAAACGTCAGTAGTGCTGAGGTTGAGAAACTATGGCTTGTGCCATCAGTATTGCCCTACCATATTACCTTATCTTAATTAGGCTTGCTAGCTGGTAGGGCAAGTCCCCACACTTTGATTTTCTTTTTTGAGGATGTCTTGATTATTTTGGCCCCTTGCATTTCCATATAAATTTTAAATCAGTTTATCATGTTTCATGAAAAACTCCTTATATTTTGGTTGGAATTTCACTGTAACTCTATATCTTTATGAGGAAAATTGACATTTTATGATATTGAATCTTCTTATTCACCAACATGATGTATCTTTGTATCAACTTAGTTCCTTAATGCCTTTTAATAAAATGTTATAATTTTCTTATTAAAGTACTTGCAAATCTTTTGTGCAAGATTTTGTCTCTTGGCCAGTTAGCTGTGAGACTTTTAATATGTTGCTTTCCTCCTTTGGGCCTTAATTCCTCTAAGTGAAAAGTGTGACATTTGTTCTAGACCATCCCTAACAAGGTTTCAAGCCCAAGATGATGTGATTAAAATATTAGAATTAAATTGAGTACTTTCGATGCACAAAATAAAAGTGTCCACTGGAGGGAGCTCTTCCGCATTTCTTCTCTGGCCAGGTTGCCAGACTGCTGTGAAGATACCACATCTGCTATTGATAGCTGCAGATGTTAGGCAAAGACCTTATCTTCTTCGGGTGGAGGAAGAAAGTGACTGTCTGGGATCTTTCCTGTCACAGTTCTCCACGTAGAAAATTTGGCTTTGGTCTTTGGAAGATACTATAATTGACCCTTGAACAATTATAGGAGATTGGGGTGCTGATGTCCTTTTAGTCGAAAGTCTATGTATAACTTTTGACTCCCCCAAAACTTAACTGTAGTTATCCCTCAGTGTCCATGGGAGATTGATACCAGGAACCCTGCAGATAACAAAATCTGGCGATGCTCAAGTCCCTTATATAAAATAGCACATATAAATTCATATAGTTGGCCATCTGCATCCACAGATCCAAAAGTACCTTTCAGTTATGGTTGGTTGAATCCACGGATGCAAACTCAGGCATATGGGGGCAACTGTATATTTACTGAAAAAAATTCATGTGTAAGTGGACCCATGGAATTCAAACTAGTGTTATTTAAGGATCAACCATACTTGTTTCTGGATGTGGAAATTCAAGAAACACAACTTGAATGTAAGAAGAAATTTATAGGTCATCCAATTTAATTCTTTCATTTGAAAAATGAATAAACTGTTACTTTCCAAAGGACATACAGTTTGTGAGAAATTCAAGGCTTGAAACCTAGGCCCACACATTTTCACACTAGTTGGGGTCATGGGTAGGGAAGGGTAAACAGTGGGTATTAGTGGTGGGGCAGGGGGTAGAGATTGTGTTTAATTTTTAAAGGACTGAAAGGTGGGTGGTGTGTGAATTCCCTGGAATTATATGCAGTATTACATGTGAATGTGAGAGTGTGTGTAGTGACTTTGTGTGTGTGCGTGTGTGTGTGCGTGTGCATGTGTACACTCATACATGCTATATTTTGGCTAGAAATAGGACTTTTGTTGTGATTATTGGCTTCTAAGAAATAGGGTTGGATTTCTCTAAGCCAGCCTCTACTTACAAACTGGGCTAACTTTCACTGGCTTCAGAATTTCATTTAATATATATTTTGGAATCATTTGGAAATAACTGCCTTGGTAGCTTAATACCAAAAATTTAAGCCATCTTTCAGTTTATTTATCTTTATCTTGATTCAATGATTTCCAGACCTCATTTTTTTTCTTACTGGCTCAAAACTGACCTTTTGAAATGCAGTCATTGAATATTCTTTTCAGAGAAGATGAAACTCAACTTCTCTCCATCAGTTATCCATTTTTTCAAGTCTATTTTGACTGTTTTTGAAACATTTTTCCATAGTACTCTTATTATTTGTGATTCTCCTGATTCATCTTGATAAAACTTTCTTTGTAAACTACATTTTAAAATTCTTTATTTCTGCATTTGCATTAAGAATAAGTTCTTTATAAATCATTTGAATTATTTTTCCTGTGGATATCATAAACAAGATTTTAAGCTTTTATTTTGGCTTAATAAAAAGTCAACATTAAGAACTAGAGTTCTTACATTGCTTTCTCAATGTAATGCAGTGCAGTGTATTGTTTTCTAACAAGCTAATAGAAAAAAATCCTCTGAGAAAAATATGTATTTAATTACCTTTCTGTTCTTTATCAGTATGGTCTAGACCAGCTTAAAGAGAGTTAGATTATATTTAAGCTTCAGTGTATGAGTCTAGGAGTGATATGTCAGAGGGATAGGAAGGGCGAAGGAGTACTGAAAGGCAGAATAAGGATATTGGACAGCTTTCTACCTCTTCCAAGATGGATTTCTTGACCAAAGGCAATCTTAGTGTGTTGAGTGTTCTAGGGAAGGAGGATTAATCTTTATTGGAAATAGTTATAAAAATGAATATTAGGTCAAATAATTTGTGTGCTAATATACTCTTCCTCAGCAAATATTATTGATGACTTATCAATAATTTCTCTTTGCATACCTACCATCTATAAATTTCAGCTAGAGTTATGAGACAGTAAGGATTTTGAGCTGGATGAAAGAAGTGACTTACCCAAGAAGCGTCCCATGAAGAACACATTTAATCATGAAAGTCAAATGATAAGAAAACAGGTTTTATTTACTTAAATGCCACATGTTTGATTCCTGTTTTTCTTCATAAATGTTATTTGATGGGCATGATGAATGAATCTGTTTAAAAAATCATATATTGTTGGGTACAATTAGCTATGCGTAATGATTTGAGTAAGTATGAATTCATTTATTATCTGAAGTTTGCTTTATATAAATTCTCAGGGATATAAGAAGTGGGGACTATTGTTAAGATATCTGTCTTCTACTGACTGTAATTTTCTTCTCGGTTTTAGATTTCCTTCTTCTTCACCCCTAAAACCATATCCAAAGAGGCCCCCATACCGAAAGAATGTTATTAAATTTCCAGAATGGAATGACCCCCCACCGGGCACATCACAAGAGAACATCCCAGTGAGGCCAGTTGTGATGGTGAGTGCCATTACTAAAAGACTGAGGGCTAGTAGCAGAGAGAAATAAGTAGTAGTCTGTGAACACCGGGCTTAGGCCAGTTCTTTCTGTCAGTTCCTTATGAACATTTGTTAAAAGTACTTTCAAGACAATATCTTATCTGTTAACAGCTGAGAAACCAGGAAAAAAGAAAGACTGGCTTTTGCATTATTTCACTCTTGCCTATTGGTATTTTGACTGAATATGTGGTAGCTGTTTTCATGTGTTTCAAGCAGTTTTCTGTTAAAATTCCCTTATAATCTCCTTTTCCTTTCCATTTTATAATTTGCTCTTTTCCTTCTTTGTCTCCTCCTCCTAAACTTTGTTATAATTATTAACAGTTGAGAATGAGAAAGTTGGGGCATGGAGTATTGTGGAATGAGCCCTACAATAAAATATGAACAAAGGTGGATTCTGCTAGTCTTGGGAATCCCAAACTCATTGTAGAATAAACTCCTTTTTGGGAGGCATACTTTTTCCTTAAAATATCCTCAGTAGAAGGCTACCAAGATTTAAATAATGCTAAATAATAACATACAGAGAAAAATTCTTATATGGCAGTTTTTAATAATTGTACTAACACTAATATTTTAAGTTATTTTAGTCTTATAGGACTAGATGTCCAATTCAGACTTTTGTTTGAAAAGATTTGATGAAACATTTTTAGGCAATGTAATTAAAAATAAAAAAATTCCTCTGAAGAGGCTGTATTATATCTCAATTTGGAAAGACTAGTTAAGCAGCTTAGGCTTTATCAAAGATAATTCAAGAAGAATGGCACTGGGACAGAAGTGGAGACTCCACAAGAGCTTGCAGATTTGTCAGGGACAATGATGAATTTGGTTTTAAATATGTTTGGTGATAAAGTTGGGTTGTATTAAACGAAAGTGTCTAATAGGCAGATGGAGATAATGGCTCTGGAACTTAAAGGAGAGGTCACGTTCGGAAGTCAGCAAAGATTTATTGTCTGTTGTGTGCCAGGCATTGTGGTAGGCTTTGCAGATACAGTAATATGTGATACAGTTTTTGGTTTAAAAAGGCTCATTGTCTGGTGTAGCGTACAGTACAAAAATCGATAATTAGAAAACAAAGTGGAACTACTCTGATGAAAGAGTAAGTACAAAAGGTGTTTGAGGACTATTTAATTCATTACTAATGAGGAGTACTTAATTAAGGTTTAGTGATAGTTTCTCTCCTAGAGAAAATTAAAATAGAAGTTCTATAAGATAAGGTACACTTTTTTTGCACATTTGTATTTAGGCACTTAATATGACCTCATTACTAGTTATTCAACAGACTTTTTTTTTATAAGTTCACCCAGTGTTGTTTATACAAAAAAGATAAAATCCCATATTAAATTAATGTGTATTTATTTTATTAATATAATAACTTCCTTTTTCTATTCTACTTAGTTCTGGGAAGTTGTAATATTCCTGGTATTACTGTTAGTAAAACCAGCTGCTCATTTGCACACTTTAATGCACTGACGACAATGACTTTTATCTTCCATTTTCAGTTTCAAAATTTTCAGGACTCCCGAAGTGGTATATCAGTGTCTTGATTCATCAACCATTCCCCCCAACCCCCCTAAGGCCTATCATTTTCCTGGTCATCTGTATCTACATTTCTTTTTATAATTTTTCTCATACTTCTTCCTTAAATGAAGTGGTAGAGGTTTGAAAGCTCCCTGCTTGTTATAATTCCACTAACGCCTAGACTGCTGCTTCTTGAAGATTGCCCAAAGAAAGGATGGCAGAGCAGGATCTGTTTCCTCAGTTTGGCTTTGGTATAGGTTTTAGATAGATGATGTTAATAGTCAATAAAGAAACAGTTTATCTTTCTTAGAAAACTTGAGCTTATCATTCATTTCTTCTTTTTTTCTTTCCCTCTTTCTGTCTCTGCCTCCACTGTGCTTGTTGGTTTTTATTTTTCTTTTGTCCCAACTTCTCTCTTGCCTACCCATTACGTCAAATAAATGAAATACATAAAATTGTGTTTGCCATGGACTGTGGGCTCTGGAGCCAGACTGCTGGGTTTGACTCTTGGCTCCTCCATTTACCAGCTATCTGAGCTTGTTTCTCTGTTTCACTGTGTTTGTGTCTCACTTTTGTTTTCAGTGGAACTGGGATGATAATTCTCCTCTTGGGTAAGGTTGCTGTGAGAATCAAGTGAGTTCATATCCATAAAGTGTTTAGAATATGCCTGGCACACAGGTACTTGGTAACTTAACTACTATTTCTGTTATTAATGTATTTAATAGAATTGTTTATAGGCAGAGACAGATTAAAAAAAACTTATCCATTAATATCATCCAGAGAGAATTAACATTAATATTTTTCTTGTGTATCCTGTCTCCCATGCATATTTTTAACACCAAAATGAGACCATGCTGAGCTTTTTTGTAACCTGTGTTCTTCACTTAGAATACTGTTATACCCTTTTTGCATGTTATTTAAACATTCAATATTATTTTAATAGCTGCACCATATCTAATATAAAAGTAATATATTTTATTTATTAGAAGTAGATTTACTAGGCAAATGCAACAACTTATATGCCTGCCTTGAAAAATAAACACCTAATTTAGATCCTTTAAAAAAATTCACAAACTCATATGACCTTCGGCTTCTTTTGTAATTCAACAGTTCTCCAAAAATCAAACCAAAAACCAAATCAAAAAACAACTTTCCAACTGCTTTTTTTCAAATTAATAAGATTTTTTTATAATTATGCTTTTGCAGAAAAACTACAGAAACTCTTCGTAAATAATTTCTTATGATTTGCCTTTAAAAGTTCAAAGTTTTTCTCTGTTATTACCAAAAGGATGTTTTAAGACTATGTTTAGTAGCCTAAATGTGGGAAGGGAAACACTAAGAACATGGAACTGGTAAAGCTGTGTGACTTTGAGCAAGTTATTTCATCTCTCTGGCATTAGTTTTTCTCCTTGCCATTTCCAGCTGTTCTGTGGAGCTCTCGTTTTACTTGCCTCCTGCAGAAGCCTACGATCTGGGTGCTGCTATCCAACATTGTACTTATTTGATCTTTGCTTACAGAAAATAGAGAATTCTTGAATATAATATAATTTTATCTTAAACGATCATTCAATTTGGGCAGGGTGTGAATTTGTATAGGTATTCCTTGACTTAATTTTGAATTAATAAAATTTAGTTTCATCGCTACTTCACTGATTAGTTGAAGCTCCCACAGGAAAAAAATAGCCAGTTAATGTCATGCTTATTGTCATAGCTCCTTTGCAGTTCTTGAATATTCATTTATAATATGCCCTGATCGTTAGGAGTTATGCTTTATTTCTCTGCAGTCCATGCAAAAACGTTAGTTTATATTTCTTTTTATTTAATATCAAATTACAATAACTAAATAAAAGAAGTTTCTCTTTATAAAGTATATAAATGTCTAACCACTATGCTATACACCAGAAACTAATACACTATTGAATGTCACCTGTAATTGAAAAAAATGAAAATAAATAAAATGAAATAAAAATAAATATCTGTTAAACCAATAAATGCTGGAATTATGGGGGGAAACATTCCTATAAAACTGTACCACTGTCTACTGAATTATTTATTGTCTCTCTTTCTCCCCCCGCATCCCACAACCACCCTGTTAGAATTCTGAGATGTGGTACAAGCGTCACAGTATTGCTATTGGAGAGGTGCCAGCTTGCCGTCTCGTCTGCCGCAGACAGCTGACAGAGGCCAATGTGGAAGAGATATGGAAGTCTATGACATTATCATAGTATGCGCATTTGATATTGGTGAAATCTTTCAGTGGTTTATTTTCTAATTTGCTTCTCCCCATTCTCTGCATATTTAATTTTTCTGAAATTATGTATAAAAATCTTGACTTTGATTGCATTATTTGCAGTTATACTGCTTGTCAAATATGATTTAACTGA
Source organism: Eidolon dupreanum (assembly GCA_028627145.1). Lineage (NCBI taxonomy): Eukaryota > Metazoa > Chordata > Mammalia > Chiroptera > Pteropodidae > Eidolon > Eidolon dupreanum. Next base: position 72,572,386 of record CM053501.1, read on the forward strand.
ATTCTGGGAATTTTCTGTTGTCATATAATGGCCAAGAATAGAAATTTGAAAGTTCTTAACTTGGTAGTAACACCAAAATCTTAAGCTTAATGAAACACATAATGGGAAAATTTGGTCATTTAGATATTTGTCGTATTACAGGTAATTAAAGTTAATGATATAGCAAGTTATTTTTCCACAAAGATATACTATTAGCAATTTCTCATCATTGGATAAGCCAATTTTTGTTTCTGTGATATCTTTACTCATAAAATCATTTTTCTTGATATTCAATGTGTTACGTTATTAATTTAGCGAAGCAATATGATAATTGCAAAAGGATATCTTTCAAGTTTGTTCTGTCATTCTCAATATCTAGCTTTTTTGCCCCACAAAGATTGGGTAAAATGTATGAAAACAATGCATTTTAAAGATTGATCTTTTAGTGTGCCCGGGTGTTTGGGTAAGTAATGATTTTTTAAAAATTAATCTAATTTAATTATTTGTCTTTTAGTTTACAGAAAATCCTTGGCTTAGATTCCTTGGAAGAAGTTTTAGACGTTAAACTTGTCAACTCCAAGTTCATCATCCATAATGTATATAGTGTGAGCAAGCAGGGAGTTGTTATCCTTGATGACAAGTCAAGTAAGTGCATAAAAATCACTTGGTTTCTAGTCGGCTCCATATGTTGGCTATATAGGTCTATTGCCTTCTATTTGACTCTTCTCTAGATCCTAAATAAATTTACCCTCTCATTACATATAGCATTCTTTCAGTTACTAATACCTCTTAACTAATTGTCTAGATTAAAGAAATGTCATAGAAAGATAAATATTCTGGAGTGAAAACCTCAGCAGAATCCATCCAGAGGCTAGTTCAGTGTTAGCCACACTGAGCATGAAGTGGTTCTATATTATTTCTGGAAAATCTCAACAAAAGGAGTGAGTTTAAGACCTAACAGAGAGCTTGAGTCACTTTTTAGGTGGGTCCTGTGGTATGATTGATTTTAAGTTCTCATGGACCTTTTTATTATGATGTCTCTGTGTCAGGTTTTCAGGGATGCTCTTCGTTTATGTCATTTTTTCCTTTTTAATAAAAGTAACCCTTTAAATGTTGAAGGTGTTTTAATTTTTTTATACTCTTTCTTCCGAGCCAGTTTACAAATTAGAAAGAAAAGCATTTACCAGCCACCTATCTTGGTTTTTGATTTGTGAAAATACAGTTAACATACCTGTAAGTGGGTCAGAATCCTCAAACTGATTATATAACTTCCTTCCCCTGGATAAGGGATGGGTTAGAATTGAAGGGGCTCTTTGATTGCTTCTTCCTTGCTTCATACCTTTGATTTTGGAAATTAGCTGAAACTAGATGACCTTTGGATGTGGGAAATTGGCATGGTACTTTTGGATTCTTAGGATTTATTACTAGATTTTGGACTGAAGGCTCCTGAGCAGCAGACAGAGATGTACCAGAAGGAGCCTGAGAAGTGAGAGAGAGGAAGAGGTTTCTCTAGGCCCTGTTAAGAGTAGAATGTGTCATTGAAGTTTGAAATGTTTCACTTTTATAGCCCCTGATTCAGGAATGGAGGACATCAGGAAACAAATAGATTTGCAACTTCATAAGTTTTCTGGTTCATATCAACATATAAAATTAACTTACATAAATTGAGGGGGGTGTTGCCTTTGTAATACATCAAAAATTCTTCTGCATCTGAGTACAGCAAACATTAATACTTTTAGCTACCATTTAGGTGACCAAACATCTTTTATCTTATTAAGTAAATTTTTCAGGAAGAAGAGAACACTTCACAAGGCTCAGGTTTAGTAGGTCTCAGAATTCAACCAGAGTCTTTGCGGTTTTACTGAAAGTGGAGAAGATGAGGAAGTGGAAGCACGAGTGCTGGCCCGTCTCATTCTGTGTCTGTGGCAGGGCCAGGAAGGAAGGAGACTCTACCAAAGGGCTCGGCGGGACTTGTAGCAATGTTAACCATTATTGTTTTAAAGCTATCTTAGTACAACTAGCTTATATTATTAACATGTCAGTAGAACTTTGTTGCCTTAAAACATTTTGAAAAGTGAACCATGTAAAATGATTCTTATATTGGACATTGGACATACAGAATTTACCTTTTATTTTTATTTTTTATTTTTTTTGGTATTTGGTGAACTGGTTTCATAAATGCATTTGATGACTAATATTTCTGCTATTTCTGTTTTTCTTTGTCTTCTGTAATTCTTAGGGTAATAGATTTGTTTGTTAGTTTGTTTATTTGGAGCAAACTATCAAATTTCTTCTTTCCACTAAAGCTTTAAAAAGTGCATCTTGCCCTTAGAGAATTTTGCAGGTGTGATTTATACAAGTACATGTTGTAACACTACTGCTACGAAAAAATTTTCATCTTTTAAATATTTTGACATAAATAGGTGATTTGTGATTAGCAGATATGTTTTATACTACTTGGATGAAAACTACATTCTTATGATACCAACTATATATATAATTCCTTGAGTTATATGCAGTTGAATAAAATATGTTTTTATTTTTACTTTTCTGCAGAAGAACTTCCTCATTGGGTGCTGTCAGCAATGAAGTGTTTGGCAAATTGTAAGTACTAATTATCGTCCAGTTTCATGAAATTAACTGAAATGAGTGTCCTGAATTAGAAAATATTTTCACTTAATGGCCTGAACATTGATTTGACACATGTGAGACTGGCAGTTAATTGTTTGGGATTGCTGTACTTTTAGTGATAAATTTGTGACTTAGTGAAAGGGCTGGGTTATAGAACTTTTTAAAAGAATTTTGTGCTTCCATTTTCTAGTGCATATAATCACACTGTAGATAAAGTCCATGCTACTTCTTCTGACTGCTTCATTAGAGGAAAGAAAAATTAATAATATTGAATGTAACATTGTTAATAGTGTGTATATAGGCTTTTATTTCTAAAACCTATATTTTTATTCCTAAAACATGTATTCTTAAGTATGTCCTATATTTATATCAGTTTGCGCAGCTGATTCTGTCTGCTACTGGATTTTTATAGGGCAGTAGTTTAAGTGGGAGAGAAATGTTTTAGAAGACTAATCTAACTGGCATTCAGGATGGTTTGGAAGAAAGACCTACATGCAGAGAAACAAAGACTCTTAGTAATTTGGATTTAAGATGAAGGACCTTGGACCAAAATGGTCCCTCTAAGGTTTTTTCTTCAGCAGTTGAAATCCATCTGATAGGCATATGATATCTACTTTATTGGATGTCACAGGCACTGTGAAGGAATTAGTTATTATAGTATCTCACTTAACACTACCATTTTTCTGGGGATTTTTAAAAGGCTTGACCCAAAAAAAGCGATTCTAATGGCTAATGGCTTACCTCAAAAACGTGATTTTAATGAGAAGAATTGTAGTTATTTAGACTAACTGATAATGGTGATATTTGGTCTGCAGGGCCTTTTGAAGTCTCACAGATCACCTCAGAGAGGTAGTTTCTTCCCTTTTGGGTGAGACTAATATGTATAGAGATAGCTGTATAAATTCTTGAATTAGTAGATTCTGAATTATTTACTTAACTGAAATTAGTTGTTGTTGTTTTTTTTAATTATAGAACGAAACTAAAATGACTTCAGCTTACTGTGGGTGATGTTAGTGGTAATATATAGAAAATAATTGTATATTATAATTCTGAATATGAATAGCAATATTGGTTTGTGTGAAGCCCAGAGTTCTCTGTGTTTATTAAAAATGTCATTGTTTTTTTGATTAATATTTTGGAACCTCTGAGATGTAGAGTGCTGTATGGTTTTAGCTTAGGGAGTGTTTTTTATTCTCATTCAGTTGTTTGAATCAGTTAAATTTAAATTATGTCTTTGGCCAGAGTTGACAGAGACAAGATAGAAGGTATAAATGGCAAATTAAATTACCCATTTCTGAATTCCTGGAAAACCAAGGATTTGGAAGTAGATCAGCTGGAAATGAACAGAGAAAGTCATTATAACACATCTAGTCTATAAAACATTGTAAAGTATATATTAAGGTGTGGTTGTGATATTGAATTTTCAGTGATGATCAAAGTGTGTTGGTGAAGAGTATAGCTTTCCCTCAAGTAAGATGTATATGTAGAGTCACCACACTTCTGCAAAGAGAGTAGAATAATTGGAATTACTCATCAGTGGAGAGGAAAGCTGTGAGGAGCCACTTAGTCGTGTCTTCCACATGTGTGAGGTGGAGGTATATTAGGTAGAAATTCTTGGGTACAGATATGTCTCAAATGTAACAAGTGTGCATTGCTTTACAGATGGTTGACATGTCTATTAAAATGTTTGTTTATGTGTCAAAGGAAAAAAGGTAGCCAAAGGGCAAGGTTAGCTTTTTGAATAGTTTTATAAAATTATTAACTTTTCCAAATTCTCATTGTCCCCCAAAATTACTTTGAATCTGTCAAAGTCATGCCCTCTTCCTTATCCTTGTTTTTAACGAGTCTAGATTCCCATTATAGTCATCTAATAGGGAACATCTGATTATGTGGCATTTTGAAGGCCTGCACCACCTTTTCTGTAAATCTACTGCTCCCATCTTTCCTTTAAGTCCACCTATATTCATTATAGCCCATGTGCACATAGGCCTGGTACTTCATTGTTAACTAGTCTCATGGTTAGCCATAGAATGAAGGACTGATGCTAAAGCAATACAAAACCAGGTTAACTGTGATTTTTTTCTTCTTTGTGCATGTAGTTTGCAAGAATTCAATCAAAAATAGATACAAACAATTCTTTTCCAAAATCTGTCAGTAATAACATTTGTAAAGAGCTAGATTAAAAATTATTTTGAAGTTCAAGATGATTAAGAAATTAAAGATCTTAGAAATACGGCCTCTTATAGAGCTCTCTATGCACTGGCATTTTTAGGGAAAGTTTTTTTTTTTTTTGCATATTTTTAACAAGAATAATGAAATGTTCACAAAGGGGTGCAACTGCTTAGAATGAACTACATACTTATCCTGGGAGGGAGTAATTCAAGGCAATGTGTATTTCTTGTTGAGACGTATCAAACTAATTACGATATTTCAATTGACTAAGTTTGCAATATTTCAGAGGAAGAAACAAGCGTAAATGGTGGCTATGTTTGCTGCTAGATCAATGTGGCACCACACATATAAATCTTTCAAAATTTTCATTATTTTAGTTAATCAAATTAAGTTATTTTATAAGAAGTGTACAGAATATTAAAAGGTAAGAAGAGTTTTAAAGAGACCAACAAGAAGCTGTATTTATAGTGTCCCAGTGGCCTTGAAATGTGAAGTCCCAGAATGCTTAATTGTCTCTTTGGTTTGATCCTTTCTCTTTAGTGACAACAATTCTGTAGGACGAATTTCCTTTTGGTTTTTACTGGCTTCATTTTCTTTCTCCTGAGGGTAGAGATCTGTTTGGGTACAGTTGTTTAGTCATGTTTTCTGCTGGCCCAGACTTGGCCAGAGCTGTCATACTCTGTGGTGTGATGGAAATAGAGAGGGCTGGGTAAGCTGTTCCTCATGGGACTTATATGGTCTCTGTATGGATTGTTGGGGGGCATATGGTGACAACTCTCTAGAGAGCTAAGCATTTCTTGTTCCTCTTTGGTCCCAGATAGAAGTGTATCTTTGCCTTGCTGCTGGCATAGGATATGTCTGGGGCCAGGTTTTTCCAAGCTTCTTAAAGTTACTCCAACTTTGCAGTATTACTCTGTTTGATATACTGTCCTTTGATGGTTGATTGGGGATCAATATGAGAGTTTTATAATTAGAATGAAATATAAGATACAATGTAAAATCTTTTTTTCAAAATGCCTTTAAGAAAAATTATGAATTCTTATTAGTCTGAAGTAGTTTAGAGGTAGAAATTGATTACTTCATTCAGCTCTGACTCTAGAATTCTACATATATAATGAAATGTTTTAAAATTGCTTTATAACTTGTCTATTACACATGTGAGCTAATTGTTATTTTCAACTGTATCAAGACTAGGAAAATATTAAATATTTCAAAGAAAATTATCATTGTTTACATTTAATAAAAATGCCTTTCACAAGGGCTGGGTTTCAACAAGTGGATTTCTTTTAAAATGGAAGTAAGCCAGTGATTTTTCTCATTGTTTTATAATAGATTTCAACTTAGACATAAAGCATATTTGTGTAAGCAAAATATGTCATGTCAATTTGCTTAATATCAATTTTTCCCATGAAAACTTTTTTTCTACCTTGAATAGCTGTATACACCACACATATGCACAGAGACTAATACTTAGAGGTGGTTGTCCCATTAATGTGTCTCTTGCTCTTTCTCATTTTTTTTTAACAGGGCCTAATTGTTCTGATTTGAAGCAGCCCATGTACTCAGGATTTGAAAAAGACGTCTTTAAAACTATAGCAGATTACTATGGTCACTTGAAAGAGCCCCTGCTTACATTTCACCTTTTTGATGCTTTTGTCAGTGTATTAGGTAAGTTGGAATATAATGAGCATATAACCACATTATTGATGTTGAATCATTTCATTTTCACTATCTTGAGACTTCTGTTAGCCAAATTTCCATGGCGTTTTTGAAATAACAACTGATAGAGTGCTTGCCTAGGTGGTGTCCTGCTCTATGAAGGAGGAAAAGAAATTGGTTAAGCTCTATTATGAAACTCAAAGCAAGGAACAATAGTTTTTTATTTCTTAAGAAAGAATAATACATTGTATGTCATTTTTGTATAAAAAAATATGAATTTATTGGTAAAGAAGAATATAAACTGACATTTACTGTTCATGAGTAAATCTACTGTGTTGGATATGACTTCATGAACAGTCAAGTATGGGAGATGTATTTTGTTTTAGAAATCTTTGTTTTTATAGAAGGGATAGGTTTTTGTAGCGCTATTTGTTATTTGTGACATGTAAAATATAGTAGCTTTATCATTCTCTAAAACTTATTATTCTTCATATAGGTTTATACTTCAAAATTTACACTATCAAAGAAACATGATAAAAAGGAAAAAAACCAACATAATTGCTATAGGTCTTTTTCATATTCAAAAATCAGATTTTCCTCCTGCTGTTGTGATGTTGAATAGGTATTATTGTTTTCTTGTCAAAAGGTTTGCTTTAATGACCAAATCATTGTGTAGGTATCATATTGTGTTATATAAAATTGTAGAAATTATCATACTCCTGTATTTGAGTATTGTAAGAGTAAGCAGTCTTCTCCTTTTCTTCTCCTTTCAATCTTACTTAACTCTTGGAAAGTATGGATGCTGCCATTTTGTTATTTTATCCCAACAAAATAAAGTATCAACACTATGTGAATAATTTACATGATATTACAGCACAGTACTTTAAAATGTAAGACTTTGTAAGTTTTCTGATAATAAGAAACAAAATGCAACATTTATAAGTCACGTACATAAGAGTGAGTTTGTTTTCAGAGAGACTATACTGGGAACAAATGAAGGGATTAGGCCTATTACTGGGTTTTGAGGCCATTGGATCTGCTTGCTTTTTGTTTTCAACTGAAGAGGACTGGGGGCTTATGTACTTGTGACATCACGCCTAATAATGAATACTTCCTATTATTTAATCTATGTATACACTGATTGAGTAGATTCTCATTATAGCCACTTACTGACATTATGCTACTGGTAAATGAAAAATTTTAAAGACTGGATTAAAAGTCACTTCTTAGATTTTCTTCTCATTTTCCATTTTCAAAATGTCCTATTATAAAATTTTCTGATTTGGAAACAAAAGAACTTGAAGATTTTGAAAAATGAATTCTAATTTGAATCAGTATATATGTGATGTTACTGGTCTGAACTACCATAATCGTTCGTTTTGAACTCAGCTAGGAATTAAAGCCGATTATTCCAAATTGATGTCAGAGTCAGTCACCTTCTAAAATATTATCTATAGAGGGTTTAGGTTAGAGAGGATAGGTAGAATGGATAGGTAGAATGAAGGATAGGTAGAATGGAGAAGGATAGGTAGAATGCACTTAGGTTTCAACAAGAATAGACTATTATGTTTAGGAGGTCACAATATAGTAACCTTCCTTGATCTAGTCCTTCTTAAATGAATATATTTCAGACACCCTGCATAAAACTGTATCCTTATGTATTGAAAGAAGAAAGTCTTCTAGATTATGGAAAACCAAAATTTGTTTATATGATTAACAAAGATTAATATAGCAATCCTGTTAAAGCCTGTGGGAGAAGATGTCATATCTAGAAACTACATTATCTACAAACTAGATGTGTAAGGTTGGATCTTAGTAGGGTTAACTCATTCCTTAAATCATTTGACTTCACTTTGATTGAAATAGCATGCCATTAAATAAAAATATTTTAAAGTAGGTAATCAGTCTATTTTGTGTAAAAGCTAAAAATTCTGCAGCATTATCAATGAAAATTTTTTTCAGTTTAGTTAATGAAGTTCTTTTGAGATCTATTCTTTTGCTTCAAGCATGAAATCATGCTAGCTCAATGCCAAAGCTGTGACCCTACAAGCAGTTAGTCATCATTGATACATGAAATAGGACATCTAAGAGTTCTCAAAGGAAAAAAAAAGACATCTTTGGAGATGTAAGATTTATTCTTTACTTTAAATTTAAAGCAAATGATTCAGTTTAGTTCAACAGTCTGGCCTAACTGTCCACAGTAATTCATCTTCATTTCCAAAATGGCAGTTCCTTGTATTGATCAGAGTTCATCTTATTCTCGAATGTGGTAAATGAAATAGTATAGCATCCTTTATTCACAGTCCACACATACCCTAGAATCTGTGTATCTTGCAATGATTTGGCATATTGAGGAAAGGGTTAGGCAGATAGGAAGCACAATAGGTCATGGGAGCAGGGAAGAATGATTTGAAAAATTGGGTGATTTGTAGATTGTATAATGTTAAAATCTAAGATCCTATTCTGGTGATCTGTGGCCCAGATCTGGCTTATAATACATCTGGTTTGACCTATGTGTTTTTATTGTCTCATTTTTTTTTTTTAGCATATGTATGTGTGCTGCTGAAGCAAGTATGTGACTTGTGTGTTTTTAAAAGAAATTTAATTGCCAAACTCTGAAAACAGGAAATTCATATAATGATTTATAATTTTGGCTTCTTTAGGAAAACTAGAAGATATGAGAGTTTTGGGCTTGAATTTTCAGTGATACAGACTGCTGCAGTTGTGTAGTGAGTGTTTCCACTAGGAGCAAGTGTTTCAGGGACATGAACTCTGATTTGCCAAGTCTCTAGTGCTCCCCATTGCTTCTCAGAAGCACAGTTCACATGGCCCCTTCACTCAATTATTTCATTTGTCTGCTCCTATAGGTAGTTGAGCTTGCAACTCCTGGTTTATTTGCTAGTGGACTAGAAGACTGAGATAGAAGCTTTTTGCTGTTCATTCTGAATGTTGGTTTAGAAAATACCATTGCACACTGTATCATCTTGCTCAATAGGCTGAGATCTCTTCCTGTGTTTTTTAACCTAGAAGCATTCAAAAGGTTAGATTTTCTATTGGTTCTTTTGTATGGTTACTTCTAGGAGATCCTTTGGAGATGTGCACCATCTTTGCCTTGCTACCTCTCTGCCTATACGTTCTTCACATTATCATGGGGTCCATATCCCATGATAATTCTTAAGAGAAAACAGTTCTTTTTCTTCCAGAGAGTTCCTAGTTTGTGCACTTAACGAGACAGAGAGCTCTTGCTCATATTACTCCAAGGTTCTTGTTGGTGGCGCTCTCTGCTCTCAGGGCCCAGGGCATGCTTGTTGCTGCAGCTTTTGAAGATGCAGATGGGCCAAGGTAAGGATGTTGAATCACTTCCAAATATAGTGACTACTATTATGTCAAGATTGTTGGAATAAAGTGGTGTTAGGTACTCCTCAAAGATGGGAATTTAGGGAGATGCCTAGCTATACCTAAATACATAAGCTATTTGTAAGTATACTGGTAATCACTAGAATAATTAACAGAACTTTTGGGAAAAATATTTAAAACCTTTCTTATACCACTCAGTAGAATGAATTCCAGCTGGGTTAGAAAAGTAAATGTAAAAGAATGGAAATCTAAAATACAGTTGATAGTTATCTGATTTTGGGGTGGGTAAAGGACCTTCTAAGCATAAAAGCAAAAGAAGTCATCAAAATGCTGAAGCATTGGGAATCTTCATGTGGGGAGAGCATCATCTTGTATGTAAGTGAATCTATAAGTACTTTCAATTCACTTGCTTTTCCTTAAAAGCCTCTTGAGAAATAGTCCCTCTTGCTGTGTCTTTCTTTGGGCAGAAATTCTTGCCAACTGACTTGTAGTTTGAATTCTTTCAGCTTAGTGTAAACCTTTTCATCTTTATACCTCTTCACAGTGAAAATGAAACTGACTTTTTTTTTTTTATTCCTTTGGTTGTTTGAAAACTACAGTGAACTCCTCTTAAGTCTCTTGTTCTCTGGCTGGATGTGGTCCCAGTGGCCCTTCTGGGAACTCTAGGTCCTCTCAAAAGTTCATATTTCACTTCTTTTTTTGAAGTTCCCATAAGGAATAGCTTATTGTTAACATTGCACATCTTAGTGAAATGATCAGGTCTACTTTGCAGAAAGGAAAATTTGTATTCCTCATGATTCAAAAGTGGATATCTGATGTAACCATTGGGCCATGGGAGGGAGGGCAACAAAAAAAGGTCATCATGGCCAGAGTATCACCTAACCTCTAATAACAGAACATTATAAATTTCCATTGAATTTGATTTTATTTATTTCTATCATAAGGAACAATTGGGTTTCTTTGAGGATTAAATTATTTATTCACTCACTGTTCCTTAATCCAGCTCCCTGATTGAAAAAACTCACAGATGAATTGCTTAAGTTATTTGTTGGATTGTTTATTATCTTTTCATTTTTTTACTCTTATTTCACCAATGGAAACATAATGAAACTCAGGTAACTTGGTTCGTAACCCTGCCTTTCTGGGCCCCAGAGTTTTCATTGGTAGGTGGCTAATGCCTTTTATACTTACAGATATGGAAACATGAAACCTAAAGCAATGGCTAACACTTATTTTCCTACTAAATATCTTTTTTTTTGTTTTGAAAACTACAAAAATTGCAACAATGCATAAATTAAGATAGGGCAATTATATGTTGCCATCTAGTTATTTCTTCTCTCAATTGATAGGAAGATTTTTTGTGTGTGTATGAAACTACTTGTGGTAGATTTTACAAGCTATAATCGGGATAAGCACTATTACATCATCCTGAAAAGCAAGCAGCAAGTTACCACTGGGCCTACAAAAGGCCATTGTCATTTTCTCAAGAGAAGTAAGATTCAGTTTTTTTATGATGACATCGAGATTGTAGAAATGATGAAAGATGAAAAAGTTATTCTTTTAGCTTCTATTTAGCAAAATGAAATGAATCCAAATAATACAATAGTTACAACATTAAAACTCTTTGGCTATAAAATGAGAATAGAATGCTAAGGTCCTTCAGAAGTTCTTAAAATAGAATCTAAAAAAACCAAGAAGCTGTTTAAAATCAGTACTACCTTATGATCTTGAAGAACCCGAAAGTACTTACTGAAGATGTCTCTTGAGATCAACTGTGGATTTTAAAGCTAAATTCTCTCAATCATTTTTTCCTGAATCCTGTAGTGTGCTTTTGTCAGTAAGCTTTTATTTAAGGGGCGGTGGGGGCGGGGGGGAGGAAGAAAAGATTAGGTGATGGTCAGCAATGAGAAGAAGTTAAGAAAGAAAAATAGAGAGCTCAGATTAAACTATTTTTGAGAAATCTAAGTATTCCTCTATGATTTGAACTGAGAAAAGCAATACATAGCACTCTAAAATTCAAAGGCAGAACTAAAAGTAAACTCTGCTTTGACATTTGAACAGATTGAAAAGTAACATCCTTGGAACTGGATGCCAAGAAGGACTTAAATATTATAGATATATCAACCCTCAGCCTTTTTCTCATAGATCTTCTCTTTTATCCCATCCATACCACTTCATAAATCACCCATGTGCTGAGTATTTTCAGTTCTTATCTTTATCCCATATCTGTCTCCTGAACTCAAGACCAGACTATCTGTCTGACTTCTGGCACTTTGTTTCTGAATATTTGTTATACAAGAGCCTCAGTTCAAATTTAGTAGTCCCTAAGCCATTTTTTTGGAAACATTATGTTCGATGTGAATTCTTTGTAGTAGAAAAGCATAAAAAAAAAATAAAGACATAGAATACTGTATAAAATATCAGAGTGCATTGTATAATAGTAAAAGTAGGTATTTTTATAAACTTATTTTTGTTTTAGTTAAATACCTATGAATATGTACATGTATTGTTGTGATATAAAATATATTTCTTAATTTTAACTGCTGTGAAAAATTTTTGAAAAAAGCAGCTCTAAATTTCATCTATACCTACCTACATAGTAAGTGATTGGGAAGATTTCATGAATGTGAAGACCTCTTAGAAAGTATAATATTGCTTAAATACTACTAATAATAATAGTTAATTGTGAGAGATGCTTATATTACACATGGTTTGTTGTTTATACTTAGATTAAAAATGACTTTTACCTATGGATTGTGTTTTATAGAGTTATATTCAATTTTTCATTCCTATGTGTTGCAGAATTGGCATTTTAAAGTGGTTTGAGAGTTTCTTCAGATGTAAATTACATTCTGTTTTTACTTTATGAGAAGGAAACTAGCAGTATTTATCACCTGGCTTTCACTTTGAACTCTTAAGAAATGGTTTTGAGTGCCCTCCTTAGTATAAAAGAGCTAATTTCAGGTTTAGATATGTATGGAAATTCTCTGTTCTTTTCACTGTTTTTAATCCTTGCCCCAAGTTGAATGTAGAATGGTATTTTATTTGACTATTTGTTTATTAAATGTTTGTTAAACTCTTTGAACCATCATTTCTACTTCTAGGAATTTATCCTTAGGAAATAATTGACCACATGGAAAAAGTAGATAATACAGCATGAAATTTAGGAGTGTGTGCCCTACACTGTGTAGGCTCAAATCTCACTCTGCCACTAACTAGCTGTGTGGGCAAACAACTTAATCTCTTTAAGCCTCACTTTCTTTACCTGTAAATGGGAATAATAATGGCATCTACATCATAGAGATTGTTGTAAAGATTAATTGAGTTATATTCAGTGTTTAGCACACTGTTAGGTACACAGTAAAATGCTTAACAAATGCTATTGTCATCAATGTAAATTTGTTTCATTATAAATGTTAGCTGCTATTATTAGTTATAATTTTTAAAGAAGGAAAAATAAGCTCCAAAACCACTATCACACTTAAATTTTTTTTTTTCCTGCTGTATTGGGAGATCTACTCAAGTTCTGAGATAGTTTGTGAAATTCACATGCTTTTGCATGTAGTTGAACAATTTGCTCCTATCAAGACTAATAGCATGGAAATGCTTCACATCATTACTTTCTGCAAACATAACTTCTATTTTATTTTTAATGTGGTCTGTTTTCATTTGGTATGTATAATGATGTGATCAAGTAGAGCACAGCTAAATGTCTTTATGACCCAATTTCTTTTTCTGTCTGTAGCATCTGTGTTTCTAATATGAAAGAAATTCTAGAGTTTTGACTTTTTATACCATTACCTCTTTAAACATTTAAAAACATTTAAACACAATACAATATCTGTACATATGCCTTACTGTTAAATTGTATACCTGAAACTTACTAGATTTCATTAACCAATATCACCATAATAAAAAAATAAATTAAAAAATAAAGTTCAATTTATCTAAACATCTTAAAAAAAACCAAAAACATTTAAAATTTTTTCTAATGTATTTCCCTTCCAGTTTTCTAAATTTTCTACCAAATATTTTTGTGATTTCAAATTATAGCCTTAATGTGGTTGAGAAATGCTCTCAATTTTTATCTGCTTTATACTCCAGGTTTAATCTCCTTTAAAATATTTATTTAATGGCACTAGCACTTTGAGGTTTTTTTTCAGGTTCCTGGAGATTTTGCCAAAAGATTACTTCAAACATAATACAGTGATGATAGGTGGCTGATAGATGAACTCCTAAAACACAATCCAAAATTAAAATGATTTTTATCTAGGGTACATATAGTAGCCAAGAAGAGCATGTCTATGAGTGTTAATATATGTAGAGAGTGTGTTGTTAAGTAGAGAGTGTAATCATTTAATTGCTAATTAATAATTGCTGACCATTCAGTTTTAGCACCAAATAAAAACCAAGTATTTATGTAGAGGAGACTGATAATTGCTGTTGTTTCAGAAAGTGATCCTCCTATTGGCAAGAAAATAAGTAAAGAATGCAGCTGTATAAAAGGTAGAATAGCACATAGATTTGAATCCCAGCTGAATTCCTAGGTCAATTGTTAACTATTTGGGGCTTTGATTTCCTTGGCAGTGAAAAGGGACAATATTTCCTTCTTCACAGAATAGTGAAAATAATTAAATATGAACAAATAAAATTGCTTAATATATGGTAACTGAGGTCTAGATGGCATTCAGTACTGTTACTCAGTCTTCCAAGATGGAGGAGCAGGATTTTAAAAATCTCATTTGATTCACAAGCAAACAAAATCATGGTATTACTGATCTTCTCAGTCTTTTCAGTACTCTAAAGACATTAATTTAAAGCCTGTAGACTTCTAGGCACCAGAGCAGGAAATAAAAAGATACATGCTTGGCAGAATTAAGATTTGAAATATATAAAACCTTCCTGTGTTAATTCTGTGTTTAACTTTAATAAACATACAAATTTTCTCTTAAACATATGACTATAAAGGCATTGCTTTAAATTTTAGACTCATTTTATTACATAGGTAGTATTTTCATAATCTTCACCATACCCCTGAGAGATTGATACTACTTTTATATTTCTATTTGTAGAGGAGGAAATTTTCAGCAGATGTGAAAGAGAGGTTTAGTATTTTTTTTAAGTCATTTGATCCTCTACTATCTTACCATGCCAATGGGCTGCATTGTGCCCCTTCCAAAATTCATATGTTGAAGTCCTTGCCTCTGTTACTTTAGAATGAGACTATTTCTATTAGGACCTTTAAAGAGATATAATTAAGATAAAATGAAGTCATATGGGTAACCTTAATTTAATATGACCGTTTTCTTTATAAGAAGAGGAGATTAGAATACAGACAACACAAGACTGAGGGATGACCATGTGAAGTCAGAGCAGGAAGGGGGCCATCGCTAGCTAAGGAGAGAGGTCTCTAGAGAAACCAACTCTGCTGACACTGTGATCTCAGACCTCTAGCCTCCAGAACTGCGAGAGAATTATTGTTGTTTAATACATAGTCTGTGATATTTTGTTATGGCAGCCCTACCAAACTAATATAAGGCAGTTATATAGAGAAAGAGCTTTAAAAATCTGCACAGGGATCTTCTTGAATCTATTGCTGAATAAATATTAAGCTGTACATCTCTAGGGTGATAATACTCCTCAAAGCTGGGCAAATCAAAACCACCATGAGATACCACTTAACATCTACTAGGATGACTATAATAAAAAAGATGGATAACAAGTGTTAGGATATGGAAAATGTTGCTGGTGGGAATGTAAAATGGCATAGCCATTTTGTAAATTTTTGGCAGTTCCTTAAAAATGTTAAACATGGAGTTACCATGTGATTCAGTAATGTTACTCTTAGGTGTATACCCAAGATAATTGAAAACATATGTCCACCCAACAACTTGTACATGTATGTTCATAGCAGCCTTACTCCAAATAGCCAGAAAGTAGAAACAACTGAACTGTCCATCAAGTGATGAATGAATAAAATGTAGTATATCCATACAATGGAATATTATTCAGCCATGAAAAGGAGTAAAATACTGTTACATACTACAACATAGGTGAATCTTGAAGACATTATTCTTAGTGAAAGATGCCAAATACAAAAGGTTACATATTGTATGATTTCACTTATATGAAATATTCAGAACGAGCAGATCTACAGAGACAGAGATCAGTGGTTTCCAAGGGCTGGGAAAGGAGATTATGGGGAGTAACTGCTAATAGGTATGGGGATTTCTTTTTGGAGTGACAAAAACACTCTGGAATTAAATAGTGGAGTGAACATAGATTAATGACTATACCGAAAACCACTGAATTGTACACTTACAAAAAGGTAGTCTTGTTAAAAAAAAGAACAAAGAAAAAGTGAGCATTGGACTTCAGGAGTTAAAAAAATACAGTATTGCAAATGAATTGAATGGGATTAGGGGCAGATTAGACACTGCAGAAGAAAAGATCAAGGAACTTGAATATATAGCAATAAAAGCTAGCCTGAAGAAAGTACAGAGAGAAAGGAGACTGGTGGGTGGGCACCAGATGAACAGCTTTAATGGTATATAGGATGATGTCAAGCAGTCTAATATACATAGTTGGAATTCCTGATCGAGGCTTCTCGAACTGGCTCAAGTATCCTGTTGCCACATACCCATCATTCTCAGAGCACTTACTGATACTACAGGGTCATCTCGTACTTTCTTGTCCTGGAGCCAGCCATTTTTATAAAAATTTCTGGTTCCTTTTAGCAAAGAATGATATTTAGAAGCCAAGATCTAGTGCTAGATGTGCTTATGTTATTAGAGGTATGTTGTTTATAGAAAGAAAACAACATTCTTAAATAGCACTTAAAGTAACTGTGTGATTTGATTTCCAGATTTTCACCAAAAATATTTAAGGGGAGGATGGTGTTGAATTGGCAGAACAGAGACTAATATAACAGACATTAATGTTCCCATCACCCTAATTTAACACTTCATCTTACAATTGTTGCAAAGACTGCCATGCGTTTCTCTACATGTAGAAGCAAAATTGCTAGGTTGTTTGGTATTCCATAGTTCTAGCAAATCACTTTCCAGAGTGGTTCCAGCAATTTACATGCCCATTAGCACTATATTCCTATTTGACCATTTCCCTACGAATATTTGGTTTTATCAGGTTGTTTAATTTTTCTAATCTGATGGGTTTCCGAAGGAATCTCATTGCTGTTTATCAGTTATATGGGTTTCTTCTTGAGCAAAATACTTTTTCTATCCTTTACCCATTCTTTTGTTTTTTCTATTTTGTCATTTTAAAGATATATTCTGAATACTAATCCTTTGTACCGTAAGTCTGAAAAATATCATTTCCTAGTCTGTCTTGTCTTTGATTTTAATCACAAGGTGAAGAGCTTGTGTTTTATGTTGGTCAAATTAATTTGTATATCTCAAGAAATCTTTCTATGTCTTTTGGTAATGAAGAGATGCCATACTTCTGAGACTTTTAAGTTCTTTTTCATGTTCTCTAATTTCTCAATTTATCTTTAAATTAACTTTTTTGACCTATAATTAACATAAAATTAAAATGCACCCATTTGAAATACAGTTCCCTGAGTTTTGGCCAGTTTATACTAGTTTAATTGCATTCTCAACTAAAATATTCATTACCCTTACATTTTCATTACCTTTACAGCTTCTCTTATGCTCTCTTTTAGTCAGCCCCCAACTCCATCACTACACCAATCAGAAACAGAAGCTTTCTATCTGTATAGATTAAGTTTTCTTTGTTAGAGTTTCATACAAGTGAAATTATACAGTATGTACTTTGTATCTGGCCTCTTTTGTACAACAGTTTTTTTGAGATTTTGTTCATGTTGTCACATGTACCAGTAGTTTGTTACATTTTATTGCTGAGTATTTTATTGCATAGCTATACACAGCTTATCCATTCCTTATTGAGGAACTTGTGAAATTATTTCCAGTCTTGGGTTATTATAAATAAAGCTGTTATTAACATCCATATACAAGACTTAATAGAATATATATCTTCTTTTGGGAGAATAGCTAGAGGTGTAGTTGCTGGGTCATATGATAAATATATGTTTACTTTATATGAAAGTGACAAGCCGTTTTCCAAAATAGTTGTATCACATTCCCATCAGTGATCAGTCTTTTAAATTTTAGCTACTCTATTGGGTGTGTAGTGTTTAATATATGTTTATTTTATATGAATAATATATGTTTACTTTATATGAAAGTGACAAGCCGTTTTCCAAAATAGTTGTATCACATTCCCATCAGTGATCAGTCTTTTAAATTTTAGCTACTCTATTGGGTGTGTAGTGGTATATCTATTGGGTTTTTTAATTTGCATTTTTCTCATAATTAGTAATATTAGACATCTATTCTTTTACTTAGTGGCCATTTATGTATCTTCTTTTGTAGTGCCTATTGAAATCTGCCCAGTTTTTATTGCCTGTTCTCTTATTATTAAGCTGTAAGAGTTATTTGCATATTCTGCATGTTAAGTCCTTTGTTAGATATATGTATTGCAAATATTTTCTCCCAGATTATTGTTTTATTTTTCTAATGTCTTTTAAAAAGCAAAAGTTTTTAATTTTGATGAAGTCATTTTCATCATTTTCTTTTATGGTTTTTGTGTTTCAGGAAATCTTTGTCTACCTTTAAATGTTATACTATTTCACATGTAATGTTACTACCTTGCAACAATATTCTTTCATTTTCTCCTTCCTATCCTTTGTGCTATTGTTTCATACATTTTAGTCCTAAGTATGCTTTTTTTTTTAATTAACATGTTATAAACCCTACCATGCATTGTTATTGTTTTTTTTAAATAGAATTTTCTTTTAAAGAAATTAAGAAACAAAGTACAAATTTTATTTACCCACATATTAATCTTTTCTGGCATTCTTCATTTCTTTGTGAAGATCCAGATTTTCATCTGATATCATTTTCCTTTTGCTTGAAAAACATCCTTTAACATTTTTTGTAGTATAGGTCTATTAATAACAAATTCTCTGCTTTTTGGGGGTAGGAGGAAGGGTGTTCTGAAAAGTATTTGCTTTGACTTAATTCTGAAAGATATTTTCAATGGGTATAGAATTCTAAGTTAAAAGTTTCTTTTAAAGATGTAAATCCCTTGTCTTCTGGCTTAAATAATTTCTGATAAAAAGTCTATGGTAATTCCTTATTTTTGTTCCTCTGTACATAACATGTTTTTTTTTTTCCCTCTAACTGCTTTTGAGATTTTCTCTATTATTGATATTTAGGAACTGAGTTATAATGTGCCTTTATGTGGTTTTCTTAGTATTTATTGTGCTTTGATTCATTGAATTTTTTTCATTTGTTCATTTATAGATTTCACCAAATTTGGAAACTTTTGGACTATTATTTCTTCAAGTATTTTTTCTATACCTCCTTCCCCTTTTCTAATTATACATATGTTAGATCACTTGATATTTTCCCATAGGTTAATGCAACTCTGTTTTTTTGTTTTCCCTCCACTTTTTTTTTCTTTGTTTCTATTTTGGCTAGTTCATATTGCTATATATTTGTTTCTTGATTTTCCTTTTGTTTGCAGTGTTTAATCTGTTACGGTTCTCATCTGGCAAATGTTTGAGACAACATTTTTCATCTCTAAAGGATCCATTTGATTCCTTTTATATCTTATGTTTCTCCTCTCATTATGTTCATATTTCTTTTAAATATGTTAGCATACCTTTTGTAACATATTTTTCTGCTAATTCCTTTATCTTTCTGAATTACATTTTTACTCTGGCAGCTATATAGAGAATAGATTGTAAGTGAGTAAAAAGGAAGAAGGAAGATTCAAGGTCCAGGTAAGGTTATAGCAGTTGGAACTGGCAAGAACTAATGAAATTCTAGATCTATTTCTCCACAAATCCTTCTACTTTTTCCATGAAGCCTTCTATCCTATTAGCCTACAAAGCTGTTCTTTTTCCAATTATAAAGAGAATCAGATTTTACCTTATCTTGTTATGTTTCATGTATATATATTGCCCAGAATCCTTCACTGGCTTCTCAGGTCACTTGTAATAAAACCTAAAGTCTTTAAACTAGTCTATAAGGTTCTGTGTGATCTGCCTCTTGGCTTCCTCTCTAATCTCATTTCTGATTTGAATGTTCATTACACACTCCTTTCTCTTTACACTAGCGTCATTGCTGTTTCTCAAACACTTTAAATATACCCCTACATCACAGTCTTTATAATTGATATTTCCTCTGCCTTGAAAATTTGTCTCTTCAATATTTCCCTGGCTTATTCTCATTCCTTCAGATGACTACTTACATGTCACTTCCTTAGAAGGAGACCTTTCCCGAAACACTAGAAGTATTTTCCTGTCACTCTCCAGCTTCTTTTCTTCTTTATTTTTCTTAATGGCATTTTTTTCCCCATCTAACATCACTTTTATATAACCCTTTGTTTATTTTCTGCTGGGTAGGGAGCTCTGTGAAATTAAACAGGATTTTGTTTTATTCTCTATGGTATCTCTTCTAAAATAGTTCCTGGAATAAAGGCAGGGCTTAATAAATATTTGTTAGATAAATGAAAGAATGAGTTAAAATATGGTCATAAACCTTTTTTCTTTACATAGATTCAATTATGTGGAATTGAGAGCAGATCAATATAGATGAACATGATAATCAGCAGTAGCATTTCCGATGAACATTTAGGATCTGAACTTGGTATATAAAAGCTCCCTCTTGTCCCCTTTCTCTCCTATATACATCCACTGCCTTTAGATCAAGCCTAAGATTTTTAGTCAGGCACTCATGGCCTTTTAAGATCCTATCTTACCTTTACAGCCTATGCTGCAGTCATATTGAGTACTTATAGTTTCCCTAATATGTCTCTTGTAGATGTTTCTTGCAGCATCTCTTACATTTACATTTTGTCACTTATTTTTTCAAGGTTCTCTTCTCACAGTGCATACACTCTTCAAAGGAAGGGACCTGGCATATTTTTGTAATTCCAGGACCTAATATAGTTCTTGGCATTTCATACACAGTCAGAAAATGTTTATTGAATGTAAAAGATGGTTTTGCCTTCAAGTCAGAGACTAGTGGGAACTTGAAAAGGTTGGATCTGGACCAGTAAATTGGTGAAGGCAGTTTCATCCTTTCAGCGAGCTTGGAATGGCTGTGTTCAGGAACAGACAGTGTTGAAGAGTCCACAATATTAGAATACTCTAATTTTTAGCAAAATCATACTGGGTAAGGAGGGATGGCATAGAAAACAGTTGAATCAGCACACTTAACTAGGAAAAATAGTTTAAGTGGGACGAAGGGTTATTGGACAGGTGTTATTTAGAAAAAAGCTGAGCCCCTCGACAGTGGACAGATCATAGGAGGATTAGTCCTATTTTTAGTCTATGAGAATTGTGCAAGGTGGTGATCCTGCTCATTATGAGGAAGTAACACAAGGAGGAGAATTCAGGGATGCGATCGCACATTCATGTTCTTGCTTATGCTATCTTGCACCTATCAACAATGTGAGTGTTAATGGTTAGCTTTGTCTTAACCTGACTGCTTTTAGTTCAGTGGGAAAGAATGCTATGAAAAATTTGTTGTATCTATAAAGGGTGTGGAGGGAGAAATGGCTCTATTTGTTTTATATATTTGTCATCCTTAGTTGATGGTTTGCATTTTCTATGCTGATTTGTGAGTGACCAGTATAGTTGAATCTGTAAACATGTTCTATATAATTTTAATAATTTGGTATAAAAATGTGAACATCATAGAGTCAAGTAGGCTATAGGATTTTAAAAGTTAAAAACTTTTTTTTTCTAAAAGGTTTGTTACAGAAAGAGAAAATGGCCATTGAAGCATTTCAGATTTGCTGCCTTCTCCTGCCACCTGAAAATCGGAGAAAGTTACAGCTGTTGATGAGGATGATGGCAAGGATCTGCTTAAATAAGGAGATGCCACCTCTCTGTGATGGTTTTGGCACCCGAACACTGGTGGGTTAATTTGTAACATCTAACATGTCTTGAGTTTTTGGAATAAAATACACCCAAGTAAAGTTTACTAGTTTGGCAACCTGAGGAAGGTACACATGGCAGACTTTGCTTAAAAATCAAAAGAGCTTTTGATCTTTGTGTCTTAAAGAACATGATGAAAAGTAAAGAGTAGAGGTAGACTCTGAATGAGAGATACCTGCTGAATCCTGCCTGCTGTCAACACAGAGAGAAGGAAGGGTGGACAGAAAGGATAAGTGGTCTCTCAAGAAAACGTTCTCTCCTCCAGGTCAAAAGGGGTTGTGAGCCTTTGTTATTATAACCAGTAGGTGAGATGCAGCATATATAAATGGATTAAAGAGGGAAGAAGTAAAATGTCGTGTGGAACCAGACAACTTAGAAGGAGAGCGAGAACTTGTATCTGCCAGGGTACAACTTAAGGGTTCATGAGCGAGGATATTACTTAAAATATTCTCAATTTTGCTTAAAAGCATATGCTAATTTTGAATTCTACTTTGTAATGTTAGCATGTGTTTAAAAGTAGGTTTATATTTAGAATTATTTGCTAACAAAATTTCTTAATTTTCCTCAAAAAATGTCTTGGAGTAAAATTGTTGCTTCATTGGGAGCATCTCCTGGGCTTCTGTCTCCTGGTGCACACTTGTGGATTCCAGGGGGTCCACTGGCCCAGTTTTGAAAGTATGGAGTAAGATCAGAGGAGCACTCAGAGCCCAGTGGAGTGATTCTTGACAATTTTTTTGGTGGAGAGGGATGGGGGAGGTTGATGAGTATGGAAGCTGATTGAGCCTTTTAAAAAGCTGAAGAAGACTTTGCACCTATTTCCCAGAAGAATGCATGTGTAAAATTTTGCATATAATTTCAAGGCATTTGTGGATTCCCTTGGATCTGTAGTTTCTAGGTAAGGAATCTCTGTGTATCTCTTTGTACACATAAATATGACTGAAGATAAAGTATCATCTTCAGAGGGTAAAGTGATGTCTTAGTAAATGGAATTACATGCTTATAGGTGTTGAGGTAAGATTGTCAGCAATAAAATTAGTAGGAAGGAAAAAAATTAATCCATCCAAAGTATAGCATTAAGATTGGAGTAATTAATAAGAATTCTACGAAAGCAGCTGCTATAATTTTTTTTTTAAATTTCTGCTTACCATAGAATTATTAATGCACTTCTTGTAAATCTCATAATTTTCTTCAAAGGTAACTGTCAAATGTGCATACAAAATCCTAGAGAAAATAAGTTAACCAAGAAAATATATAACAGTTGAGGTATACAGACTGTACTAGTATACCTTTAAAACATCAATAATGAAAATAGGATATTATCTGACTAAATGGCTATAAAGTAAACTGATGTAAAAGTGCGATGTGATCCAAGTCATGGTGGTAATAATAATTTTCAGAATTTATTTAAATATATTTGTTTAAAACCATCTGTGAAAAGAGGTGCCTTTAAAAGCTGTTTAGACAGGCATCTCTGTGAGATGAGTCTCTGTGACATGAGATGCACATTCTGTTCATGCTGGTTGATAAGATCAACTCATCTGAGATGACCAGGTGTGGGCCATTTCTCACTGACTAGTCACATGTTTTTTTTTTTGCATATTATATTGCACTCAGTTCAGAGTAGGAAAAACTTATCTATGTTCACTTAAAAATCCCCTCCCCACCTTTTTTTTTTATAGATGGTTCAGACATTTTCTCATTGCATCTTGTGTTCCAAGGATGAAGTGGACTTGGATGAGTTATTAGCAGCTAGGTTGGTGACGTTTCTGATGGACAATTCCCAAGAGATTCTGAAAGTCCCTTTGGCCTTGCAGACATCCATTGAAGAGCGTGTGGCGCATCTACGAAGAGTCCAGGTAAAGGAAGGGATATTCTCTGTCCTATGGAATTGCCCGCAGAAAGTCACATAAGCTTGATAAGCTTCTTGGAACTCTATGTTACGAAGATTCAATGAATTAATATTTACAAAGTGCTTATGACAGGGCTTAGTACCTAGTAAGCACTATATGTGTTTGTTATTGTTGAAAATTTGTGGAACACCCACTTACTTTTGTCTATAAATGCTGCATTCTTTTGATTGCAAATTCCTTAAGTGAATTTGTTCAGAATCTACATGTACTTCCTGATGGAAATGATTTTCGTGTCTTGATTTATAATAGCCCTGCAACCCAAATACTATTAATATTTGTATTTTTCGGATGAGAAATCTGCGGCAAAGAACTTAAGTCACTTGTCTAAGGTCACAGAGCCAGGATTCAAACTGATGAGACCCATGCTCTTAACCCTCATGCCATATTGCCTTGCTTTAAAACGTAGTGTGGTAGAGTGTGGCTTTACGGTCACGACAAGCTGGGCTACACTCCCAACTCCCCTCTTTCCTGATTGTGCAGCTCTGGGCAAGTCTCCTAACCTCTCTGGATTTTAGTTTCCTCAAGTGTTGAAATGGGCCATACCTGCTCTGTAAAGCCGTTGTGAAGAATAGAGTACTACACTGTAAAATCCCTAGCACAAATGTCTGACATGCGGCAGGTACCCTTTTAAAGGGAGTGTTATTATTGCTTTTCTTGTTATACTAAAACGATGCAAAAGACATGTAACATATTACTATTATGCGAGCCCCAAAGTGGGGTTTGCATGTCAACCTGTGGGAGCAGAAACTTTTGGTAACAAGCCTTTTGGCAGTTCTGTTTGTCTCCTTCTGAATGATTGGACCTCTTTCCGCTTAAGCACTTTTTGAGGTTCCACAATTAAGGACCAGTGAACTGCTACCTCCCAATGTATTAAAGTAAATAACTCATTTGGCTATTTGCAGTGAGCAATTAAAAAATTAAAATAAAATTTTTGTTTTATGTCGGTAATTATTAACCTAACACATTGAAAGAATTTTGGAAAATATAAAAATACACACCAAAACATATCAGAGTAACACCAAATATTCAGTCAGTATCATAATCTTTTAGATGTTTTTTTGTATCTTTTCTTTCCTTTTTTCCTTTTTCCCTCCTTCCTTCCCTCCCTCCTTCTTTCCTTCCTTCTTCTAACTTTCTCTTACTTGACAAGAAAAATTTTTCACATCAATTAAATATTCTTGATTGACACTAGAGTGGCCAAGAGCACAGATATTTGAATCCCTGATGTGCCCTTTATTATGTAACGTGTCTCTGCTTTAGCATCTGCCTTAACATCTCTCTTCATCTGTAAAATGGGATAATAATAGTTAATACCTATCTCCTCTGTTGTTTTGGTGATCGAATGGCTTAGAATAATATTTATTACATAGTAAACTTTTAATTGGTATCTGTTGTTATCATCATTATTGTTATATTATTCAACAATATCATTCCATAATATGGTTATGCTATAATTTATTTAAATGGTTTTCTTTGGTAGATATTTAGATTGTTTCCATTTTTTTTCCTATTTTGTAAGCAATATAACAATAAATATTTTTATAGCTAGATTTTGTTGTTGATCTGTGATTGTTTTCTAAGAATAAAGTTCTAGGAAGCAGCATTCATGACCGAAGTCCATGAATGTATTTTAAGTATTGGTTACATATTGCCAAATTTCTCTTTAGAAGGATCATTCCATTTTATATTCCCATCAGTGGTATAAGAAAGTATTCATTTCTTTGCACCCTTGCCTATTTTGATTATTATCATTAACGTACATACTTTGCCATTTAAATGGGTGAAACGTGTAATCTTACTGCTGTTTTACTCTCTCAGCCTTTCCCCAATATTTTTTTGAGTCAAATTGAAAAATAAAACATAAAAATGAAAAGATATACTTTATTGAATTTCTGCAAGGAAAAGCAATAGCAAAAACTATGTTGCTCTATATACATGCTAGGTTAGTGTATTTACATAGCACAGGCAATGTGAATATTTATATTACAATGCAGTATATTTATTTATATTGCAATACGATATGTATATTGCAGCAACTTATACTTGTGAACCACTGGTTGTCAGTTGAAGATCAGAAAACTTAGCTATGATGATTAACCGCAATGACACTGACTAAAATCAATAACTACTCAATTGTCCAATTAAATTTTCTGTCTTAGAAGTACTTAGTAGCACTGCCCCAAAATTGTTCGTTTTAACATTTGGAGCCTATAGATTTCTGTTCTCACACAGACTTCTCAGCCCCTACATCATGTCACATTTAGAGCAGTGCTACTTGGACTGTTCTGGTGAATTGGGGGCAGTTCAGGGCTGACCCTGGGATAGATCAGTTGTGAGCTAGGCATTGTTTTTTTTACACCAATCTTTTATCAACCTTGTCTTCAATCCCCTTCTTCCTCTTGTGCCCTTTACTCATAGGTATCTAGCGTTTTTCTCATATCCTGGGTTCTGACTGTCACCGTTTACCTTGTACTCACCCTTGATTCTTGCCCTTTCCTGCTATTTCTGTTCTCCTTGTTTCAAATAAAAAGGAAGTGTCCTGTTTATGCCCCTTTCCTTTATGGTTCTGGTTGTCTCTGTTAGGTCATCTCTTATTGATCTAGTAAACTGATGTTGAGGCATGGAATGTACTGAATGTAATAATCCATCTTGACAACATATTTATTTTTAACTGTGGAGTCTGGAGAAAAAAAAAAAAAACACTTAAACTAAACAAGTGAATGTAATAGTAGAAATTTTATCCACTGCAGAAGAACAAACAGTGCTATATTTCTGAGAAAATGAACCTCTTAGACTGAAATTAAATATTTTTAATAGATACTTATTTATTTACAGGCCTTGGTATCATCTTTCTTCTTATTTCTCCCTTCTCCCTTTGCCCTGTGCAGTGTCTGCACATTTGTTGTTTTCATCTGATTTTATTAACGTTTGGAAATGGTCGCAGTACTTTTCTGTAAGTGACAGCTGAGCTGAAGGGATGCCTCTGTCCATCTCCCAGGGAGGGAGGACCAGACTCTCCACATGAGGAAAGGAATCTGGGTAGTTCACTGTATGTGTTCAGCATTATCACTGTTTTGAATTGTTTTAGTCAACATGTTCAGTTTATGTTTCAATTTCAGATCTTATTAAAAAGAGGGCACAAAGTTTTATTTATTAAAATTGTGCTTGTATTTAAAAAGGTAAAAGTCTTATTGAAAACTGTGACTTTAAGTGATATTTTTTTGAAGTTTTGGAAATACTTTCAGTTTTTAATATGGAGTTTTCCCCAATCAAATTGAGGAATGACATGGCATTTCCAGTAGGAGATATGCTGTGTTTGATCTGAACAAGTTTTTGTAATTTATTTGAAAATACACTTTTTTCTTTCACTACTAATTCTTTTGCCTCAGATAAAATACCCAGGAGCCGACATGGATATTACTTTATCTGCTCCATCATTTTGCCGTCAAATCAGTCCAGAGGAATTTGAATACCAAAGAGCATATGGCTCTCAGGAACCTCTAGCAGCTTTGTTGGAGGAAATCATAACAGATGCCAAACTCTCCAGCAAAGAAAAGAAGAAAAAACTGAAGCAGGTAAAAGGGATATTCTTTATAACTCATTTCTTCTCCTCCCCTACTGTTCTTATATTGTTTTTTAAAAATTCTCTAATTTAATAGGTTTCATATGAATCTCATCTTCTGAGATAGCAGTTTTGAAAATATGTTATTCATTCCATTTATTATTCCAGAAGTCTCATTGATTATACAGTTTCCCACATCTTTCCCACATCTTTATTCTCCAGCGTAGATCTTTTACCATTATTAAACTCTTCATTTATGGAACTATTCTCTCTATATTTGTCTTTTCATATGTGGCCTGATATAATTACTTTAAATTCAGAGAAGCTATCAAATGAGGACAGATTTCTTTGAAAGGCAAATCAGACTGAAATCACAAGTATAACATCTGGAATATAAAAGCCTTGAATTTTAGATAGCCAATATCAAATTGGTTTCTCAACTCAGGCATCACTGTTAGGCATCATAGTTTAGAGTTTCAGAGAATAGTTTTTAACTCAAAATAGGTTTACTTTGACCATTCTTTAAGTACCGATCAAAGATTAAGTGAATGTTTTTATTTTTAAAGATTGAATCCTGTGTAGCTTGATTCATGTTTATACCATACATACAGGGTTATACATAGAGCACTAGAGTTCTAGACTCCTAATCATATTTTTCTCAGTATTTTTGTAGAAGAGTTCAAACTTTGTAGTAAAGTACAAAGGAAAAACATATTGCCTCTCTTCAAGCTTTTATAAAATAATATATACTAGAATATTTACTCATCCATTTGGGCAGAAGCAGGAGTTGGAGACACAGGGAGATGATGAAATGCAGTTGGACCAAAATTTTCTTTAACTGTGTAGAACTTAACTTATTTTTAAGTCAGAGTTACTTGTGAATATTTTTAAAGTAACATCTATTTACAGTTGGCAGTGTGGGAAATTTTAAGAAATGTGACTGAAATGAGAAGTTTATTTAGAGATTGTATTAAAGATGAATTAGATATGTAGAAAATGGAATCAAATGATTTAACAAAAAAAGATTTGTGTTCAAGTCAATTTGATTGTGACGTTTTCTTCTTTTCCGATGGAAAGCAGTAATGTTAAAACAAACAAACAAAAAAAATGGAAAGTATGGGATCGGAAACTCTTATTTTAGAATTAGATTGCACAAGTTTATTGGCTCTTATCTGTTATTTTGACTCATCTTGGATTTTCTTTCTTTTCTTTCCTTTTTTTTTTTTAGTTTCAGAAATCTTATCCTGAAGTCTACCAAGAACGATTTCCTACACCAGAAAGTGAAGCACTTCTGTTTCCTGAAAAACCAAAACCAAAACCACAGCTGCTAATGTGGGCACTAAAAAACCCTTTCCAACCATTTCAAAGAACTAGAAGTTTTCGGATGTAATATTTTTATAGCCATTAGAGATCTCTGTTGTTTTGCATAATTGGGTCGTTAGAGAGCATGGTGGTGGAAGAAAGAAGAGCAGAAAGTGTAGACCAATGAAATATAAAGATTATCTGACTTCAAAAAATGTTGAGCCATTATCAGTATTTTTCTAAAACTCAGTGCTATTTTTAAAGTGTAAAAATCAGTTAAAAATTATGAGATCTATGTAGTGGTAATGGTAACCTGTTTGTAATTGTTAGAAAATTTAAGGATATTTTTATTTTTTTATTTGTTGTTTTTCATGGTGTTTATAAAATAATTATGTTTATATCCTAGTTACCGATGTCTTTGTTACAACCAAGTCTCAGAAATAGTGTATATACTTGAATGAAAGACACTGGGTACTGTTACTGTGATGCTATTGACTTAATAGTCAATTGTGGTATTTCCTGTGTAAATTCTGTTTTTAATTTTGCAAAGATTTCTGAATGTTCTATGTTATGATGACTGTATCTTTTATTGCACATTTGTTGGATACAATGACAGATTTTACTAAAGCTGGTTTCTTTATAACATATACTAGTTGGTGTTTACCTATAAGCAGAGTAAATTTTAATCTGCCTGCAGTGGTATAATTTCAGTCTTGGTTAGAGATGGAAAATTGAATGGGATAAATTCCTTTGGTCCCTTTAGACATGTGATTCTAAGTCAAATCTTTGTTGTTTCATGAAAATACAAATGGGTTAAGTAAAATGAGACTATATTTCTTTATAAATATATTTTCCCCAGCTTCCTCATCTTTTTGAAAGTAAATGAGATGTAAGTAAATCCTGCCTTTTTTTTTTAATATTGTACATGATGTTTCTTTTTTTGGCATTTATTTGGGTCAGAGAGCATCCTCAAATGTTAAACGTCATTGCCTTGGACACTGTTCTCACATCAGTCACTTATTTTTATGATAAAATAAGAAGTGAGATTTTTGGCTTTTGTACTAGCCTTTAGGAGGGTGCTTTGTCCATTTCTTTTGCTTTGCTTTATGCTCCTGCAAATAGTGGTACACTTGAAGACTTCTGAGAGCAACTACCCAAAAAGCTAGGAGTAATACTTACCAATGGGCTGGTTCTGTTCTGATTTTTCTTCTTACTAGGGATCTGCCCCTGTTCTTTTATAGCAAAAATGCCTCTTACGGTTGACTCAGATTTCGTTTACTTAAAAATGGATAAAAGTATTCATACTGGTTTGGGTACCACCTTACCTTGCAAATATAAAGTAATTGGTGTTTTTAGTGTTTTAGGATTTATTCTCAGACCTTGGAATTCTGTTTCAAGCAAAGAATAAGTCTACTTTCTGCTCTATTTGCTCTTCTCAGTAGAGTTTACTTTTCAGAGTCTCCTCTCCTATTTGTTATCTTTGGAAATATGTTCCTTTTCTTTCTTCCTTTTATTCACTTTAATATTACTTTTCTTTTAAGTATGACATACTAATGGAGAGATCATAAAACATCACCATCGCCTAAGTGTGAAATTGTTGTATGGCTAATACCAACTTTTCAAAGTGGTTGTACCAATTAACACTCCCATCAGCAGTCTATAAGAGTTCATTTTGTTTAACATCCTCACTAAAACTTACTGTTGTCAGAGTTTAAATTGTCAGTGCATGGTGGATGTATATGGTATCTCGTATGGTTTTACTTTGCACTATTCACATGGTTGAAGACTATTTCCAAACATTTTTTGATTTTTACACTTCTGTTCATGTTTTAATATCAGCTTATCAGACTACACACACACCCACAAACACACACACTGTTGAGATTTTGATTTCGACTGTATTGAATTTATAAATCAATTTCTAGAGAATTGCTATCTTTATAGTATTAAGTCTTCTAATCTGTAAACATAGTTTATACCTCCATTTATTTAGAATAAATGAGAAAAATATTTAAATTTCTCTGTAAAGGTTTAGAAATCTTCTGTTAGATTTATTCCTAGGTATTGTGTACATTTAAAAATGTAAGTATTAAAATTTTCAAATGTATGTAAAGATAATCTTACCCATTCCTAGCTTCAACAATTATTCAACTGATAAATACCTTGATGTTTGATTCTGTTGTAAATGGGGTTATTTTAAAATTTTTATTTTCTGTTTGTTGCTCATATATAGTATATAAAGCTGATTTTTGTGTGCTGATTTTTGTACCCAACAACCTTCTCGACTTTCTTACTCTAAATATCTAGTGTGATTCTTTTGAACTTTATACATTCACTACATGTAAGCAAACAATGACAGTTTTTATTTTTCATTTCTGTGGTTGACAGTATCTAAAATGCCCCAGTGATCTCTGCCTCGTGGTTTTTATGCCATGTATAATCTCTTCTTGAGTGTGGGTTGGATCTAGTGACATACTTGTAACAAATTAAATATGGCAAAAATGATGGGATATCACTTCTGAGAGCAGATTTACAAAAAGACTCAGTAGGTTACAAAAAGTCTCTGGCTTCCACTTTGCTTACCCTCTCTCATGCTCTCTCCTTGGCTTTCCCTGATGAATGCCAGCTGCCCTGTTGTGAACTGTCTTATGGAGAAGCCCATCAGGCAAGGGACTGATGTTTCTACCAAAAGCCAGTGAAGACATGAAGCCTGCCAACAGTTGTATGAGTGGTCTTGAAGGTGGATCTTCTGAGGCCTGCCAATAACCATGTGAGTGACCTTGGAAGCAGATTCTCTCTTAGTCAAAACTTGAGATGAAGGCATCCTTAGCTGACACCTTGATTATAGCCTGTGAGAGGTCGTAAGCCAGAGGACTCAACTAAGCTGTTCCTGGAACTACAGAAACTATGAGAAAAAATTTGTTGTCTTAAGCCACTTAATTCTGGGGTAATTGGTTATGAAGCGATAGATACAATGTACTTTCTAATTTTTATTTCTTCAGTATCTTCCTCCTCCCTTTATTTTTTTGTCTTTATAGAATGTCCCTATCTCTAGTAATGCATTTGTTTGCCATCTTTCTGTATTATAGTTTAGTTGTGTCCCTTATAAACATCATATAGTTGGATCATTTATTTTTTTTATGAAGCCAATTTGACAATCTTTGTTTTAACTAACATTTAGACAAATATTTAATAGATTCAGTCTATAACAAATCTTTATTGATGCTTTCTAACTCTTTGTCTTCATTTTCTTGCCTTTGAGTTTAAAATATAATTTCATGTTTTCTACTAATTTTAAACTTAAATACTCTTTCTAATCTCGCTGGGTCCTTAGAGATTACATCTTGCATACTAATTTAGCAAAGCTGAAAGTTAATAGCTTTTACCCTCCTCATAGGTTATTCAGGGACCATAAAGCAATAAGAACACACTTCCAGATTAGATGTTGTTGTAACGTATTTTAACTTTATTGTTTTTAAACCTCATACTCTATTATTATATAACCCTTATTAGATTTACATATTTTACCACTTTTTCCTTCTTAAAATACATTCTAAAGAAGGATTTGCTTGGTTTTGTCTGAAAACTTTTATTTTGCTTGTATTTTTTAAACTGCTTTATTGGGATATAATATGTTAATATGATTAATATAAATATAAAGTATACAATTTAATAGTTTTTGGTATGTTACATTTTTAATTTTTTAAAATTATGGTAAAATATATATAACAAAATTTACTATTTTAATTACTTTTAAGTGTAACGAATGTCCTAATTTTTAAAAGATGTTTCCTCCGTGTATCGAACTCTAGGTTGATAGTCAGTTTATTCGGTACACTGTAGTTACCATTGCTTTGTTAGCTGGCTTTCATTGCTGAGCAATCAGCTGCCATGCTAATTGTCACCCTTTTATTGTATGTCTTTTTTTGCAGGCTGCTTCTTAAAATTTTTTCTGTGCCTTTGATGGTCTGCAGTTTACATGATATACTTTTTAAATCATTCTGCTGGGATCTGTGGGGCTTCTTAATAGGACTGAAGTCTTTAATCACTTTAAATATTGTCTTTGTCACGGTCTCTCTGCTTTTGAGTCTCCAAACACTTTAAGATCTTCTTACTCTGTCCTCTGTCTCTTAACTCATGTAGCTGTCATTCTGTGCTACAGTTTATATAACTTCTTCAGTCTTTTCTCTATTCCAGCCATGCTCTCTTCAGGTATGTCTAGTTTCTTGTTAAATCCCTATATCCACTATTGGAATTTGCATCCACTTTACAGCTCAGGAAGCTGAGACTGAGGTTGGGTAACTTCCTTCAGATTACCGGGTTTGTGAGTAATGTAGTAGGCAGTCACAGCCAGCTCTGACTGCAGAGCCCGGGCTCCTGACTCGGAGGTCTCATATCCCCCAGTGAGTACTGTTTTATGTATGAATACTTTTTAGATATGTAAGTATAAGATCCCATGGTATTTTTATTCTATACTTTCTAAAAGTTAGGATCTCAAACATCTTTTTGATTTGCAGTGTTTTCATTGTCCTAAAATAGCTTTGCCAAATTCATTTCCAGTTTCTTTTGGTCACTTTCTACAAACATCTGCTGAATATGTTTCCCACAATTCCCAAAAAATACTGCAACAGCGATGAAAACAATGTATTTATTTGAAGCTCTATGGGTACAATCAGATCTTTGCTTTATTTGTAGGCATGATTTTTAAAGTATTTTTATCTTTACATATAAGTGCTTTTTAAAAAAATGCAAGTAGAAAATGTATAGCAATTATTGTTGATCTGAGAGACTATGATAAGGAATTTATCAAATGAGTGTTCCGTATGGAAAATTGAGAGTACTACAGCATGTTTGTAAGGTCGAATATACTCTGTGTGTGAGAGGGGTGGTGGAATTCAGCCATTCGTCATTGTGATTTCTTATATTTTTGTGTTCCTGCATCTGCTTTCGTGGAAGTCATATCTGGGGTCTAGCAAATATAATAGACATATGGATCATGACTTAGCATTTGTGCTATCCAGGAGCTTGATTCTGATTCTCACATTTGAAGAGAGTTTCTGTACATTTTTATAGGAAATATAACTTAAAAGGAGCTGGTATTTGTGAACTGTC
The DNA here is from genome assembly GCA_028627145.1 of Eidolon dupreanum. Taxonomy (NCBI): domain Eukaryota; kingdom Metazoa; phylum Chordata; class Mammalia; order Chiroptera; family Pteropodidae; genus Eidolon; species Eidolon dupreanum. The sequence continues at coordinate 72,606,059 of CM053501.1, forward strand.
CATATACAAGAAGAGGATACTCTTCCTGTGTTTGAAATGTCAAAAATCTTTTAAGATTAAGAGAGGAATCAGTTGCTCTTTACTATATGGGTATGGCTATATTAAATTATATTTTTATCCTCAGGAGCAAAAACCTACAAACATTAAAGGCCTATAGTAAAGTAAGATTTATTTCCTATTAAAATTGGCATTGAGGCAATTCAACTGTATTTCTATCCGTTATCATAGTATTTGCCTCAATTTGAAGTATTCACTTCAGAATGAGATGTTGGAAATTCTAATTTCATGGCATTTGGAACATTCTTGCATTTCCTTGCTTAGGACAACATAATCTGCAAAAAAGTATAATACCTCGACATCATTGCATATAAGGTATTATGTGCAAACGAATTAATATATAAACTATGATTATTGGGCCTTTAAGAAATTTGTTTTTGGGTACCCAAGTGATTTGAAAGTTGAGATCTGGGACGACATAAATAAACAGAGAAATATAGTGCCTGGGGTAAGTGGAGGACATATTCACTAACAATATCATGACTTCTGATGGATTTTTTGGTGTTTCAATGTCTAGTTAACCTTAATATTGAAGCTTTCAATTTGTGGGAATAAAATGGGAACAATATGAGATGTAGGGTACTATGTTCTTAAATGTGGCATTTAGTCGCTTTTTACATATTTGTATTGTTATATAAATTTCATAATTTCTCAATGAATCGAAGATTTAGTTAAAAATCTACAATTTTTGCAAATTCCACTTCAGAGAATTGTTAAGTGAATTGCTTGCTTCACTTGAGGATCTAGAATAAATTATGTTTTCCATAAACCATGCCTATTTTAAAACAAAAAATAATATATGTATTTGACTAAGTCTGCTTACTTTGTAATACCTCCTTTAGGGGCTCTTCTGTCAGAGTTGAGAGCGCTTGTAATATCCAGAGCTTTTCCTGGAAAATATAACAAAAGTTATCCTTCCGTCTTCCAGCCCTTATAAATTTTACACATTGCTGCCAGCATCTCTCTAATAGTAATAACAAGACAGTCTTCTTGAGTATCCTAGTGAAACAAATGCAGCCTTATTTTAAAAATCTAAAGGACTAAAGTTTATTTTATTTTCATAAAAAATAAGTAAACTGTGATTGATATTTAAAATTGAAGTACTTTTTGCTTAGTTTTGGCTAATCCGACTTGGAAATGAAAGAGACCTTTTGCTCACTATTTCCACTAAGAATCATCTGTGACATTTTGAAGGGTCCTGACAACAAATATTTCAGTGATAATTTACCAAGGTAGCAGAAAGGTTTGTTGCTAAAAATAGCTAAGCCAGGATAAAATGCAATCTCTGATATTCTGAGAGCCCATGATTCCAGTTTATCTCTAGTTACTGATATCTATACCTATATACCTATATTTTAAAATTAGGTGTGTTTTAGACTCAGCTATTAGAAAAAGCAAAGTCAACCATGGAAAAGCTGTTTTGAAGATTAGAATCAGTTGACTTAAATCAACAACATCGCATGAGATCTTAAAACAGACCATACATAATATGAGTCATGGAGGTAAATAATTCAGCCTTTTTTGTCTAGTGGTTTCATATGATTTTTTATTAAACCTGGTTTTTGTTCATATGCAAGTTCGTTTTAAATATTCTACTCTTTAAAAAGCTTTTTGATACTTAGAAAAAAATTTTAAGACTTTTCTAAAAAAAATGTACACAGTGGCCAAATCTGATTAGATAATACTCTTAGTGTTCCAACTCTTAATCATATGAAGCAATAATTAACATTTAAAACACACACTGACATGACTTGTAAATTTCTTAAAACTTTCTACTTATCAAAATACCAAGTGTAATTAGACACAATTACTGCTTAAAGATGAGGAAGGTTTTGATTTTGGAAAATTCCTCTTACCTTTTAGAGAGAACTGAATTAAAAAATCCGTTATTTGATTTTTCACATCATGATCCTTCTAACAAGGACAGATGTTCCCAGTAGGGGTCAGTCTTGTGTTGGTAATTATTGTACCATAAAGGAAAAACTAGGGATTTTATTTAAAAGTTCAGTATATTTTATATAATTAGTAAGTCATTAATTGTGGAAAGAAGTAACTCAAAAATTAATCATCCTCATTGTAACAAAAGTAAGTGAATAATATTTTGGCTCCTCTGTTATCATATTTTTCCACAAAGCCTCAGAAGACTGTATTGCTTGCTAAATTCTCTCCAAAAGTGGGCTATAAATGGTAACAAGCAGCAATTATCTAAATGCAGCAGCAGATAATTTGGGACACATGTCAGATTACTAGATTTTAAAGTGAAAAATTGCCTGCAAAATTCAATTTGAGGAAAAACAAAACAGTGATAGGACAATTTCATGCATGTCATCCCCTTGCCTTAGCTGTGTTCTACATTGTGGGGATAACTGCTTGCTTTCTTTTTTTAGAATAAATATTGTTTTATTCTCATTCATCATACTAAGCTAATCTTTTGATGTCTAAAAACAAGCAATTATAATAAACGTAGAGATGGAAATCGGGGGTAAAACACGAGTTTACAAATAATGCCTTTGGACTTTTTGACTTATATTTGTCAACATACTACAAGCGGTCAAACAGGCATAGCCCAGGAAACATCTTTAAGGTTACTGGGATGATAAGTGACTTTACTGGAGGTGGACAGTGCAGTGGAAAGAGCAGCATGTCAGCAACAGCAGAGATGCCATGGCAAGCTTGGGAACACCTTAAACAAAACACGATTAAGTAAACGCCGTGTATTTGTTATACAAATGCAGTCTCAGGGAAAGATACTTAGTCCCTTCTTCCCAATGTTTCACTGTGTGTATGTGTATGTGTGTGTGTATGTGTGAGAATATATATGAATGACATCACTTTCCACACTTAGCCCCTTATTGCCTTGGCTTATTTTCCTATCTGTATCTTTTTCTTCTTTACTTCTGAGTGGAACATTATACCAGCAAGCTCAGTTCTGTATCAGAAGAAAGCCGATCAGGGTGAGTTTAAAGTCAGTGCTAATGCCTCATGAAATACTTTTTTTCTGAAAGAAATTTTATCCCTATCCTTAGGTTTGTCATAATGCACCTAACTTAATTTGAACGGCTGTTTTTGCCTCTCTTTATATTATTATGCCAGTTGGTTTAATCCACAATAGCTAACAGAAGTTTTCTTCTTAGTGATAATACTTGTGTGTTATATGTCTATACCTATTTCATCAAAACTGTTGATAAAATACTCAAAAACTTTTGGTAGTTATCGTGTCAACCTAAACTGCTAGAGCCAACCCTTTAGTTTCCTTACATATGATGTGTTTATTTTCACTAACAGGTAGCTTTTTACCCTCATTTTCTGATTAGTTAGACCAAAATAAATAATACTTTTCATTCCTAGAGCACTTTTTATAATGATTTCACATGTTTTATGACTTAATCCTTTCAAACTCTGGCAGGCAGAAAGAATAAAATGAGGAAACAGATTCAGAGAGGTACCCGCTTACAAATGTAAAGCTTCAAACCTGGTCCTCTCCTTGATGATCCAGTGCCCCTCTGCTTCACCACACTAAATCTTGTCACCGTCAGGGGCTGGCTCTAAGCAAATCTCTGAAGAGGGAGCTTATTTTTGGTTCCCTGTATCCATCTGTGCCTCCTTTTTTTATGCCTCTTCACTCCCCCACCTTCTCAGCTGTGCTCATGCGTTTATTGTTTTGTATGAGGCATCTTTTAGGACAATGGCAAACAGCCCGGTGCCCTCATGGTGCTGCCCTCTCACTTCAGGTCCAGCGCTATGATGCATCCTTTGCCCTCAGCAAAGCTTATCCAAGCTGCACTACATTTCTTCACGAAGACTAGTTAGCTATGCAAACAGTGCTCTTTCACTCATTCATTTTATTTTAGAGCCTCAGTATGTCAGACCCGAGGCTGGACAATGATAGGGGAAGAAAGACAGTTCTAACTCTGCAGGGGCCTTAACCCACTGAGGAAAATGAACATGCATATCCATAACTGTGGATGATGACCTTGGACCACAGAGCCTGTAAGGTGCAGGAGGCACAGAAGAGAGAAAGGCAGTTTTTTTCCAGAGCAGTTGGAAGGATATGGAAAGTGTCACTGAGTAGCTAACTGAAGCTGAGCCCTGAAGAACATGTCTACTGTGAGGCAAGAGGCATCCTCTCAATAGGACTAGCATGAAATAAGGCTCTAGTTGCAGTTAGAAATGATTTTCCATTTCATGTTCAGATAATACTAATATTTTAACATAGAGTCTTAAAAAGTTTTACCTAAGAGTGAGTAATAAGAGAATTTCATGAACTGTGGCAGAGCAGGTATGGAATTATTTTAAGAGGAATTTTATGACATCACTTGAATACCATCTTCAAGGTGGCTTCCTCTTCTTATTCCAGCCAGTGGATCTGGATCCCAGTGCTCTTTGGAATTAACTTTTGGATCCTTTTTAGATTGCTACTACATCATGGTTTCTCTTTCCAAGTGTTCACAGGGCATGCCAGTGTTCATTTGTACCGATGCATTTACAAAAGTTGCAAAAAGTTGTTGGTGTTGATGGACCTTCCTTGTGCTTTGTTTAAAAGAGAGATCCTTTTATTTGCCTGCTTCTTTTTTTTCCCATCAATAGCCTGATATTCCATGCCTCTGGGTATATACTGTTCCATTTCATAACATTTAATGAACGTTACAACTGGCTCTGCAAATGCATTGCCTTAATCTTATTGCCTGCAGTGAGATGCTTTTAATATTTTCTCCACATGTGAACTCAGTGTTTCCCTTTAGCTTTTCTTTAATTTCCATGTGGTTAATCCCCTTCTACTGAAAGGAGCCAAGATATTTATAGATTTTTTTTTCCTTCTACTCTATCTTCAATAATTTGCTTTTCACATTCAGTGAACATATTCATCACAATAAATGGTCTTTTCCCTATTTGTATTGACTTGCATTTATATAACCCAGACTCCCTTTTTATGTTGTTATTAATGTCCATGGTAATTTTTAGTAGCTTCAGAAGCTGGGTATTAGAGCTGGCACAGAAATTCAAGTTATCCTATTAGATCAAATGATTCATGTCATGATTCCTGCTTTTAAGTTTTATAATTAAGTTAAAACCAAGGTCAGGTGGTTTTTTTTTCCTTAATTGACTCAGTATAAAATGAGAGTATTAAATAAGCACCTATAACTTATTCATTTCATTCAAATATTCTTGATAGCCCTTTTATGCACCAAAGATATAAAATATTCCCATTACCAGTGCTGAATATTTTCATAATCAAAACCTGGATTTTACAAACTTTTATAGTCCCCAGTAGATGTAAGTAGGGGGTTGAGTTATAAGTAGTTAACACTGATCATGCTTAGATGCTATGGCTTTTTGCTAGCTCAATTTATTTTAATAGAGGCTAGAATGATGTAGTTTTAAATTTCTTATATTCTTTTTATGCTTCATTTATATTCTTTTACTATTAGGCAATTTTTTTCTCACCTATGCATTTCGCCAGTTTGCAGAACTTAAAATTGGCAAGTTTATAACATAAACTTGCTGTTTATATTACTGACTGCTTTTATAGCTTATGCAGAGTTTTCAGAAAACATCTTTCAAAGTAGCTCTGTGCTTCTGAGAATCAACTGGACCCATCATTCTGCTCTAAGACAGAGTCCTGTGCTTTCCTATTACTAAACATTCTGATTGTTCAGTAATCTCTTCAGATATTAATGACCTTTCCATGATTCCAGTTGTATATGCTTTTTCATTTCTTAACTTGAATACTGTGACATTTGGGGAGAACTTAAATTTTGTTTCAAAACTCTACCTCTTTGTTATATTTTTCTATAGTAAATTCTCTGTATTAGAAATGCTGAAAATATTTCTTTTTGATTATTCCAGTTTTCATTTCAATTTATTATTTTTATAGCTTTTTTTGGTATCTCCAATGTAATTTTAAATAATCAGTTAATTCTTATTTTTAGGATTCCATCATCTCTACTACTACATTTCATTAAATTATGGATCTGTATGCCTAATTTTTTCTTATTAATTTCCTAAAGACCTATATGCGTCCTGTTAAGCCTGGGCTCGTATAAGCTGCACACTAGATAGGCAGTAATGACATTGATTTTAATTTTGAAATACAAGAATAAAAATTCAAATTATTTCCATCCTTTTGAAGGATGATAAATATTAAGAAATATTAAAATGCACTCACCTTAATTAACAGTGTTTCCATTGTTCAAGGCATTTTTGGGCGGCATTTTCTTTGTCTTCAGGCAGGCAAATGTCAGAACTTTATAACCACATCTCATTTGTGTGTGTGTGTCAGTGTGTATGTCCATATACAGTATTAACTAGTGTCATCTCTTGCTTCCAAATGCCTTTTGGCTATTTCAAAACTCAAATCTATCCTTAAAGGAAAAAAATCATTACTAATGAGAGTATTCCAAAGAATGGGCTGAATGAGGCCCACAGAACTGGTAGGAAGATTAGTACTAAAGAACTAGGATCAGGAATTTGGCAGGGAACTTGGGAGTAGAGGACACACAGAGGAGGTCAAACTGCAAAACAATGTGGTTTAGGATGATGGCCCTAGTAGCATGGCCACTGTTAGACTTTTACTTTCTCTGGTACCAATTGGCCATTGAGTATTATATTACTTCCTTTAGATGCAACGGTCCCAGGTGGGAACGTTGGTGCAAGTTGAACTTACGTGCCCTGCACCAGTCACTGTTTCCCACCCAAATTCACATAACAGATTTCCCCACAAGTGTCCATTACAAATTTGTTTCCTTTAAACATTAATAGTATAGATGCATCATTGGATTATTTTAGTTAAAATGAGCATGAATTACTTTTGTTATTAAAAAAGTAGAAGACAGTATTATTATGAAAAAGAAACATGTTTTTATTTAAAGTTCCAGGCACAGAGGTAGCACCTGTGCCATGATATGGAGGAGACATGCAAGGGGGCTGCTGTACCCCCAGTTCACTGCTCCTCAGTCTCCCACAGGGAGGCTAGAACCTTGAACTTTAAAAATTCCACTTGACGCAATACCTTGTACACTGTGTGAGTTGGTGGGAGAAAGCAGGTAAGAAGTGTGAGTTTAGGGAAACTCAGGAGAAACATTTTTCTTCATTTTCTTCTCAAAAGAGAAGGAGGAATAAGGTGAGGGAAAATATAAATTACTAAATATAAATTATCACCTTAGGATAATTGGTGATTAAATGCTGGTGCATCTTTTCATTCTATCAGGCCATTTTTTAATGGGCTGTTTTCGAAATAGTGCTTTTTTCACTTGCCTATTCACTTCCATTTTCCTGTTAATGTCCCTTTACAGGAGAGGGGCAACTCTACCGTGGTGAATGATCAAATGTTATGAGCTCATTAAATTTCTTGTCATTTCTTGCAGTATGTGGGAAAGTGATGTTTGCAGCCCATTTTTGCCATGTAGAACCTGTCTTCTGTGAGAGCAGCCGAAGCTCCTGTTTGATAATTAGTTTCCGGCCTAGTCCGAGCATTAGGAACTGTATAAACTGTCAACACTTGTGATGTGCAGAGCCCTGTGAGCTGCTGATAGCTAACTGCTGCAGATGGCATTCTGAGATGCTTCTGGAAGTATTTCTCAACTTATCTTGGAGCAGTGCTTCTTAAACTTCAGCGTGCATTAGAATCACCTGGAGGGCCTGTTAAACCACAGATTTCTGGGCTCCACTTTGGAGAGGGTGATTCGGTGTGAGATGCAGCCTGAGAATTTGCATGTCTAACAAGTTCCCAGGTGATGTTGATGCCGATGCTCCTGGTCCTGAAAGCTGCTGTGTTTTTTAGCTGCAACAGGTATATAAACACCCTAAGTAAAACAGAGAAACCAGTGCAGTGAAATATTGGATTTGCTAAATATCACAGGGTGCAGAGTATTATGTGAGGAGTTTGGGAATTATTTCAGGTAAGTGTACATAATTCCTGCCACCTAGGATCTCAATATTAACTCTTAGTGGTTTTGTTTCCCAAGTAATTTGAATAATCCTGCAGATAATGTTATTTAACACAATTCGTCTCTCTTTTGTATAAATAGTAATCTAATAATTTCTTCAATATAAAAGTGAAATATTATTTCACACAAGTAGCAATTGACTATTTTTCAGGTTTTTTTCTCCCTACAAAATAAATTTGAAAGTTATTTTAAAATAGAAAAGATGTGGGCTTCAAACAAACTTTGCAAATATGTTACAATAACAAAAATTATTTCACTATTGAAATCCTTTTGTAAAAGCAGACTTTGTTTACATTTTTGGCCCTGTGTTCTATAAATGGTTGCTTTTATTAAGATTATACACTTCAGGGCCCTCCAGACCAGATAGAGTTTATGATTACTGTTTTAGACCATAATCTGAGTTTGTCTTAGGGAGCCGAAGAACTCTGGGCTGGTAGCTCTGTCATTTAGGGAAATTGTTTATCCTATGTGATGAGCAAATCTGGCTTGTTGACCTCTCTATTGTATATATGTTTTCTATTTCTTTACCTTGTGATTTTATTTCCTTCACTCTGTTTCTTTGACTTGAATTTGCTATTTTTCTTTAAACTTTTTGAGATAAAAGTTTAGATTACTGATTAGCAGAATTTTGTCTTTTCTAATATATGCATATGTCTATAAATTTTCCTCTAAGTACAGCTTTAGTAATCTCCAATGAGTTTTGATGTATATTATTTTTATTATGTCATTTTGAAATGTATTCTAATTTCTAGTGTGATTTTTATTGGGTTTATGAGTTATATAGAAGTATATTTCTTAATTTGTAAACATGGGGGTTATTTAATGTCTTTATCTTTAAAATATAAAAGATTTATTGGGAGGACTAAATTAATGTAAGCAAATCCTTATCACAATGTTTGGCAAGTTGATTTTTAATAAATGGTAGCTATTGCTATTATTTTTGTATGGTCCAAGTGTCCAAGGTAGAAAATTTAGATAGTTTGCTTTTCTATACAATAGGTTGGGATGGCAAAAACACCTAATTTCTATCCACAAACCTAAAGCACCCACAGTGTTTGTACTTTACAGATTTAACCTATGGACATTTTCTGACTGATGGATTTACCTATTCTTTTTAAGAGCTCACGTTCCTAGTGATGTTATTATGTAGCAAAGGCCATAAGAAAGTCTGATTCTAGTTTTCATTTAAGTGACTTTATATCCTAGAATCTAAGATAAGCGTAATTTACTTTTAAAAAATTAAGATACATCTAAATTCTGTGTATATATAAGTTAGTATTATTTTAACAAAACTTTGATAATGTTGTGTCTTAACATTTGTTGATGTCTTGTAATTGAGGAAACATTATGTGTTGTTAGTTTTGACCTACCAAATTGACCTTATGACTCTCAAGTGTGTGGTAGCCCATAGCTTGGAAAATGCTGACTTACACATATCATAATTTATTTCCTGTGGCTGAAATAGGGTTCTATAAGCCAAGAAAGTAGATAAATGGTTATTAGGCACGTGTTCAACAATATCTCACTACCAGAGTCACAATGTTTGCTTGTCTTTGGCCTCTCTGCTTTCCTTCTGGTAACTCTCTTCTACCACCTGCTGCCATTCTATGCCTCCTCCTATTATAAGATCCCCAAGATGGCTATTATTTGGTAATTATAGTTTTAATTAATTCAAAGGGTTATGGTACGTTTACATGGGTGAGCAATTCAAATGGTTCTGAGTAGTTTCAAACACTTCCTCTCCAGGACTGTCTCACGTACCAGTCTTCCTAGAGCCAGAGGTGATAATACACATCAACTAGGGCAGGAATCTGTCCCAGTACCACCAACTACAAGCAAGGACTTCGCTTACTTAAACATTTTGGGGGAGATGTTTGGTATAGTACCCTGTTTTCCCAAGGTTTTTAAATCAAGTTTTCACCCAAATGTTTAATTGCCATTTGGAAAAAGAAGTTACCCAGCTGATTCTAATGTGAAACTAGGGTTGAACCACTTGGGAGGTTGATCTAGGAAATTTCATGTTTCTTTCTTGACTTTCTCGGCCAGCCTCTGCCCTACATGTCTATGTTAAGGAAAGTTGCTTTTTATTTCAATGTGAAAAGTTGACATAAGTAGACCATTTTAAAGTAGAATGAGGGCAGCCGTTTTGGAGGAACAGCCTTGTGGGATTTATTTTTGAAAACTTTGGGATGTGTGGGCAAAAGGAAACCTTTGGACTGCGTATTTCAAACAACTGTTTGCAAAGCTAACAGGACAACAGACATTTTGACTATAAGACTGAAAATTAAAAATATCCTTTAGAATTAGCACCACCATGTATAGCTAAAGAATAACAGCTTATTTGCACCTATAAAAATTCCTTCTTTTCATGTAACTATTTCCCTTCCCTTTCTCATAAAAACCCTTTGCCCTCACTCCCCAGTCAAAACACTTTTTGAGTTTCTGCTTGAGTCAGTGCTTCCCTAATAGCCATTCTTTTTTTTTTTAAATCTCAACTGCTTGTTGCTTCTCACTTTGACCTTTTATTTTTAGGCTAATATGACCCTCAGAAATAGGGCTTAAATTGCAAAAACCCCTGGGAGTTCCTTAAAAATAAACATAAATAAAATTGTCATGTGAACCAGCAATTGTACTCCTAGTTATATATACAAATGAATTGAAAATAGGTGTTCAACAAAAACACAAATGTGATATTATGATTTATAATAAGAAATGTGTATTAGATTTTAATCCCAATTTGTGACACACAATTCCTAAAACCTTTAAAATTTCCTAAGTGATGAGAGCAATAAAAATGTCTTTTGTTTGTTAATGAGGGGACTATTGGAAAGCACCTAGGGATGGGGGCTGGTTGCCCTGAGAATCAACCAGGTGATTAGAGGGTTAGAACTTCCAGTCCCATCCACTTGGCCTGCAGGGAGGTTGAACCAATCACCAGTGGCCAATGATTTAATCAACTGTATCTGTGTAATAAAACCTTCATTAAAAACTCAAAAGGAGAGGGTTTGGAGAGCTCTCCGATTGGTAAACGAGGAGATTTGGGGCTAGTGTGTGCTGGGTGAGGCCATGGAAGCTCCTGCCCTGTGCCATACCTTGCTCTAGGCTTCTCTTCCATCTGGCTTTTCCTGAGTTGTATCTTTTTATAATAAACCAGTGATCTAGTAAGTAAAATGTTTCTCTGAATTTAGTCCAACCCAAGGAGGGGTCATTGGAACCTCCAGGCTGTAGTCAGATGGTCAGAAGCACAGGTGGCATCCAAAGTGAGGGTGGCCGTGTTGTAGGATTAAACTCTTTACCTGTGGGATCTGACGCTATCTCTGGGTAGTGTCAGAATTGAGGACGCCCAGCTGGTATTGGAGAATTGCTGGATGGTAGAAGGAGAAACACCCCACACACTGGAATTGGGTTCAGCATCCTTATAAATGTTCATAACAGCATTACTCACATTAGCTAAAATGTAGAAAAACCTCAAATGTCTAATGAATGGCTAAACAAAATGTTTTATCCATACAATGGAATATTATTCATTCATAAAAAAAGAATGAAGTACTGATACATGCAAACACATGGATAAACTTTGAAAACATGCTATATGAAAGAAGCCAAACATGGCCACATATTGTATGATTTCATTTATATGAAATATCCAAAATAGGTAAATCTATAGCAACAGAAAACAAATTGTTGCCAGGGGCTTGGAGGAGGAGAGAATGGGAAGTGATTACTTAATGAGTACAGATTTTCTTTTGGGATGATAAAAATGTTTTGGAACTAGATATTTTAACAAAAAGAGTTTTTCCACCCAGTGCTAGCAGGGAGCCAAAAACTAAACACTGAGAATTGCAGTGGAAAAAGACTGGCTATTTTATTTATGAATGGCACCCCCCAAAAAAACGGGAAGCTAAAACTGAAACCCCCAGATGGCATGTAGGTTACAGATTACATAAGGCAAAAACATAAGACGCCATGGATTAGGGGTTTGGCGTTATGCTGGGAGCTGATTGTTTGGAGGTGAGGTAACGGTAATATGTCATTTCTTCAGGTCTTGAGGACAGTTCTGAGGTCTGTTCCTGTGTCCCTCTGTCTGGTTACATGTGAAAGTAAGCCAGGGGTCATTCCACCTTAGGGGTCAGGAGCTGAAACATAATTTAGGTCAAGATTTATCTTTAGTCTGCCAGAGGTCTGGATTTTGTTATCATTAGTTATGTCTGGGCTGCTGTTTCCTGCTGCCTCAGGTGTCTCTGATTATCTAGGGCAAAGGGTAGTTCTGAGGCGGGGTGGGGGGGGGGAGGGAGAAAGGGAGGGAGGGATGATTTCTATAGCTAGGATTTAAAGCTAAATTTAATCAAAGTCATAAGGACCCTCAGTTTCAGATAGGTGATGTTTGCACAGCACTATGAATGTACTAAAAGTGACTGAATTATACATATTAAAATGCTTAATTTTAGGTTATGTGAATTTTACCTCAATTAAAAAAAAAAACAAAGTAAACAAAATAGTACTGGAAAAGCTGTCTAAAAATTTCTTTGGCCACAAATGCAGTCTTTCACATTTACTACAAAGAAAACAAAAACAAAACCCCAGAAGAGGTAAATAATAGGTTAGGGAAGTATTTATCTAAAACTACTGAAGCTTTAGTTGTAGAGTCTCTCATTTGCATGGTCACATTTTAAGTTAATTTTGGGGGCCTTTGCAATGTCTTTGAAACTAAGTTACTTCACCCATAAAACCTAATAGAGTGGAGAGAATTAATTGAGTTGATATGACAAAAGTCTTGGATTTTGTAAAAACTTATAAAGTAATATATTCTAACTTTAGTTTGTTAAGACTGCTCTTAATCCTCTGACTTTTAGGTAATATTTCCCTTTGGGTTATGGTAGTGAAGTGGCCATGGGCATTGTTGGTATTGTTTATGAGAGGTTGAATTGGATATATATTTAATTTGGGTTAGGTGTGAAACACGTTATATTTATAAGACTTAGACACTGTGATAGGCTGTATAATGGCCCACAGTGATATCCAGGTCCTAATCCTTAGAACCTGTGAATGTTACCTTACATGGCAAAGGAAACTGAGGATATGATGAAGAATCTTGTGATGGAGAGATTATCCTGGAGTATCTGGGTAGCTGTTAAATGAATCAGAAGTACCCTTATAAGAAGGAGGCAAAGAGACCACTGAAGCAAGATGCCACACTGGCTTTGAAGATGAAGAAAGGTCCCACAAGCCAAGGAAACACACACTCTTCTAGGGTATCCAGAAGGAGCGTGTGGCCCTGCTGACACCTTGATTTCAGCCCAGTGAAACTGATTTCTCATTTTTGATTTCCAGAACTGTAAGATAATTACATGTTTTTAAGCCACCAAGTGGGTGGTGATTTGTTACAGCAGCCATAGGGAGCTAGTACAGATAGAGAGCTAAATTATTGTTAGTTATGTCGATGTCAGAATGGCTTCTGGTAATATTCCTGCTGCCCACTGTTTCAATCCACCCAGCAGAGTAGAAAAATGAAAGGATAGAACTCAGGTTTTATCAAGAAATGAATAAATCTAGCACGAGAAGCATGTCTGTTGCAAGGCTTGCAACATAGAGAGCTAGAAATTATTCTGGAAAAATGATTCCAATTTCCAGACTTGTAAAATTATTTTATTGATTTCTATTCAAATTGGAATTTCTCTTCTATCAGCAACATATTCAATAATGCCTCTTGCCAATTACAGATATACCATACATTTTTTTTTTTTTTTTTGGTATGGGAAATGTACAAAATAGAATTTTATCAGAATTTCCATGTAAGACCCAAAATAGTTGCCATACTACAAGGTATGTGTATGTATGTGTCAAGTCACAGTTTTATGTTTCCAGAGGATTGTATTGTTTAAGCATTTCAAAATCACCTTGTCCTGCTAAAATCCTGTGGTTCCCGACGAAATGGCATACCTATTGCCAGCAATGCAGTAAAACAGTCAGAAGTGACCAAACTCATACGTTCACTAATAAATCAATGTATGCAGTATAAAAGTTGTACGAGTAAGTAATATGGATAATTATGTGGCTCAATACAATATGGCATCACTTTAAAAATGTATTTGAATTGCTCTTGGGCTGAGGTTGCCAAACTGTGGCCTGGGGACCAAATCTTACTTGCAGCTTATTTATGAATAAGTTTTATTGGAATGCAATCATGCCCATTTATTTATGTATTTTCCAGAGCTATTTTAGTGTTATAAAAACAGAGAACTATAGTTGAGACAGACTATAAGACCCCCAATGCCAAAAGTATTTACTATGTGACCCTTTACTAAAGAATTTGTCAACTCCATGTATATGCCTTGATTTTGGATGAATTATGTCATAAATTACATGACATGTTGTATATTAATTATGTATTATGTAAGTTATTGAGGAATTATTTACTATACAAAAATATAAATATGAAAGAAGTATTCTTAGGGGAAGCCAAAAATAAAATTTGAAAGAAAAGGCTAGCAGAAACTTCAAAATATCAGAAAAATCTCTGTGTCATGATGTAAACTGAAAGCTCTGATGTTCAAAATCATGAAGATAAGGGAAAGAATCTAGATAGCCAAGAATTATAGTTAATAAAAATGAAGACAAGTTGTAAAAATGTTTATGAGACCAGGACCTTCTCAATCAGGAAGTGAAAAAGCAGAAGGAAGATGAAAATGACAATAAAGAAACTCAGTTTGTATAGTCAACAGAAGGGCATGAAGGCCAGCAATGGCTACATTATGCATTGATTTCGATAAAGAGCTATCTTTTGTTTGACTTATTTGAGCAATATTTCATTCAACAACATTTAATGACTTTTTCCAGAATCATGATCTCATAAATATTTACAGAGAACCAAACAGAACATACAGTGGATGAAAGATATGCTTCTTAATTAGACATTTTGAGAAAAAACTGCTGTCATATGACAAGGCAACCAAAGAGTATTCAACTAAAATTATAGGGATAAAAGTATTCTAGAAATGTGTTTTTTTTTTCTAGACTTTGGAACATGATCCTTATCACCTTTTAAAAGTCTATAATTTGTTGTGATTCCTTTTTTCATTTTAAGTATTTACTTTGTATCTTACATATATCTATAATAGTATAGAGTATTCTGAATCGGTATTAAATATTCTTTATATACACTTATATTCACTTCATATTTATATAAGTACATATTTATACTTTAAATTTTATTCATTTTATATTTTATATTACTCAGTAAAGGCTAAATATCTAGTTTTCTTTGTATTTTTTGAGTAGAAGATTCTCATTCATTGAACATGTGACCATTTTACATACCCAGTAAATTAAATGAGATGAAATTTGAGAGAATAAAATTAAATTTTAAAAATCTTTCAGCAACATCTAGCTTATAGTTCATTCAAGTAAATAGAAATTGCTTAAGAAGCTTTCAAAGCCTTGATAAAATGTCATCAACATGGTATGAAAGTGAGATTAGCTAATGTAAGTAGCAATTGGAATTAGATTTAACTTGTACATTTGGAGTTAGAGGCAAAGCTCTTATAAGGGCTCTTATTGCTCACAAAAAGAAATATAAAAAAAAAAAAAGGAATTGCATTTTCTTTTTTTTTTTTTTTTTCTGAGGTGCATTGCTTTGCAAGATCTTTGGGGAGCAAAAGACTAGATGATTGATGGGAAAGGAAACTATAGAAGATTTAATTATTTCAAAATTGCACAATTTTTTTTCAACCAGGAATAAGTACAGAGACTTTTTAAAAAAAATAAAAATAAAAAAGAACGGTTACTTTTCCTAGGAAAAATGGCAATAAACATAACAAATAACTAATAAACAATTTTGTAACTTCATTTAAAGGTCCTCATTCTGAAGAGTTCTGATTATATTTCGATTTCTATCTAAAATTTTTTGACTGGTTTCCCAAATAGTTGCATTGATGATCCCGGAGAGACTGCTTCTAGGCAAATCCAATGGCAGGATAGGCCATCGCACTTCAGCGCTCAACATCAAAAATGTACTTTTATTTGCAAAATTTGCTCAGATCTCACCGACATTAATCTTTCTTGCTTATCATTGATAAAGTGAATATCTATATAACAGTCTCAGACGCACAGAAGTTAGAGATACAGAGATCCTCAAGGACCATCTCTTTTCAACACCTTTATTTTACAGGTGAGAAAAGAGGCCCAGAGAAGCAAAGGCTCCTTCTGAAGCTCTAGCTTCTGTTCGTAGAGGTGGAACCAGAAGGACACGCTGTGGCATTTCCCATTGCACTTTCCTGCTTATTGCCTCTTATGAGCTGGTCTTTAACATTGATTTAGAATCATTACACTGTAAATCACACTCACAAAGCATAACTTCAGGCAGTTTGATGAACCAGCCTATTATAAAACATATGAGAAAAATCATCCACTAGCCTCTCAGATGTTTCTCCAAACAATTTTTATTAGAGGCAAATAAAATAAAACAGGCTTTAACTTTTTAAAAGAAAGATTTTGTGGTTTAATTCTTGGTTTTATTTTAGCCTCACTTTGATACAGTTCATGAACTATAATGGCAGAACTGAAGTCACTTTTAAAAGGCAAAATTTCAAAACAGCTTCATTAAGATATAATTTACATACATTTCAATTTATTTAAAGTGTGTTGTTCACTGTTTTTAGTATATTCACAGTTGTGCAAATAGCACCACGATCTAATTTTAGAACATTTTCATCACCCCCAAAAGAAATCTCATATCAATTAGCATTCATTCTCCCTTCCTAACCATTTCCCTTCCCCCAACTCTAGGCAAACACCAATAAAATTTCTGTCTGTATTGATTTGTCTGTCTAGGCATTTCATACAAATGGAATCATACCATATGTGGTCTTTTGTTACTGGCTCTGGTTTCTTTCACTTAGCATAACACTTTCAAGGTTCATCCATGTTTTAGCATATATAAATACATCATACCTTTTATGGCTAAATATTCCATTGTATGCATATATCACATTTTATTCATTAATCAGTTGATAAATATTTAAGTGGTTTCCATTTTTGGCTATTATGAATAATGCTATGAACATTGTAAACAAGTCTGTGTGGCATATGTTTTCATTTCTCTTGAGTATAAACTAGAAGTGAAGTTGCTGGAGCATATAGTAACTGTATGGTTAATACTTTAAGGAACTGCCAAATTGTTTTCCAAAGTGACTACTATTTACAATCTCTCTAGTGGTATATGAAGTTTCCAATTTCTCCACATCTTGTAAAAGGCAACTTTTACAATTCTAATAAGCAAAATTTCAATTATTTATTGAGCATCTCCTGTTTGAGGTACTGTAATTTTTTAATACTATCAATTTATTTGTGGAAAAATTAAAACTTTTCTAAAGGGGATTTTTTCCTGAAGGAGATTATATCAGTCATTGTCCATTGAGGAGACAGAAATCACACCAGTAATTTGAACAGGGAAATTTTTAAAATTAAATTTATTGGGGTAACATTGGTTAATAACATTATTTTCAAATGTACAGGATTCTAATTTGGTATCTGTGTACTTTATTGTGTTACCCAATGTCTAGTCTCTTTCTGTTACCATATGTTTGATCCTCTTTGTGTACTTTGTCTTCACCCCATCCTCTTTTCTCTCTGGTAAACACCATTCTGTTGTTTGTATAAATGAGTTTGGTTTTATTTGTTTTGTTAGTTTGTTATTTTTTGTTTTATATTCTACATGTGAGTGAAGTCATATGGTTTTTGTCCTTTTCTGTCTGACTTATTTCACTTAGCATAATACTCTCAAGATCCATCCAATATATCATCTTTCTATGGCTGAGTACAATTCCATTGTGTACATATACCACATCTTCTTTATCCAATCACCTGTCAATAAACACTTAAGTTGTTTCCATGTCTTGGCTATAGTAAATAATGCTGCAATAAACATAAGGGTATATATATCTTTACAAATAAATGTTTTTATATTTCTGAGTAAATACCCAGAAGAGGAATAGCTGAATCATATAGTAGTTCTATTCTTAATTTTTTGAGAAACCTCCATACCGTCTTTCATAGTGGCTGCAGTAATTTACATTTCTATCAATAGTGTACAAAGTTTCCCTTTTCTTTTTATCTTCTCCAACACTTGTTATGTATTGCCTTTTTGATAACAGCCATTCTAACAGGTGTGATTTTGATTTGCATTTTCCTAATAACTAATGATCTTTTCATATGTCTGTTGGCCATCTAAATGCCTTCCTTGGAAAAGTGTTTATTCAGGTCCTCTGCCCACTTTTTAATCAGATTTCTTTTGTTGTTGAGTTTGTGAGTTCTTTATATATTTGAATATGTATCATTTGCAAATATATTCTCCCGTTGGGTTAATTGCCATTTTGTTTTGTTGATGGTTTCTTTTGCTGTGAAGAAGTTATTTAATTTGATGTAGTCCTATTCATTTATTTTTGTTTTTACTTCCCTTGCCTTGGGGATCAAGTTCACAAAAATCCTTTTGAGACCAAGGTCTACAAGTTTAGTGCTTATGTTTTCTTCTGTGTATTTTATTGTTTCAGGTCTTACAATCAAATCTTTAGTCTATTCTGAGTTAATTTTTGTGTATGGTATAAGATAGTAGTTTAGTTTTATTCTTTTGCACGTGGCTTTCTAATTTTCCCAACATCACTTATTGAAGAGACTTTTCTTTCTTCATTGTATGTTCTTAGCTCATTTGTTGAAAATTAGTTGTCCATATATGTGTGGTTTATTTTGGGGCTCTCAATTCTTGTACAGGAAAAATATAAAGAATTATTAACCAGTAAAATGTGATTAATTACAAAAGAAGTAAATCAAAGAACCCAGGAATAGCAATTTTAGGGAGCAGCTACTATATCTAGGGGTAGAGAAAAATATTCAAGGAAGGAATATAAACTTGGAAAATTGTTGCCCTATCCGTATGGCTGAGATCCAGACCTGTGGGAGAGGGAGAGGCTGTGGCCCACTGGATAGATAGTAAACTTCCTTGAGGTGCTGTAGGCCAGGGCTAGTGTGTTGTCTGTTGGGGTGCTAGTGGGCCAGGACTGAATAAGAAAGTGCCTACTAGGATCTGGCAAAGGCTGCTGGGTGGTGGCTATCACTGGGTCCCCCATGTATCACTGGCAAACAAGCTACTTACCGCAGTGACAGTAAAACACATTTGAAAGTCCTCACTGGGAGCTACTGAAACTCACTGGAGGCTGGGTGCTGTTGGGTCTTCGTCATACCACAGGTGGCATGCCATGGGAACAAGAAGAACCAGGAAGAATGAAAAATGGGTGTTTTTTTTATTCTGCTATACCTTGCAGTATCCCTCATATACTATATGAACAAAACATAACATGGCAACAGCTAGCAAAGGCAGAGTTCCGGTTAGGGCAAAAAGGGTGGATTTGGAGTTGAGAGGCAATAAATCAATAAATGGCAGTCAACTCCTTTGGCTACTTAGCTTTCACATGCATCCTTTTACACATGAGAACTTTTGTACAACACAAAGCCAACTCTATTCTTCAAAGTGTCCGGAAGTTCTCACTCCTTACCCCAAAGGAGGAGACACACAGTTTCAACAGTCAATTATATCCTCATCTGGTTATATTACTTATTCTTCAAATTTGGTCACCATCCCATTGAGTATGCTCTTACTTAAAGGCTAAATTTCAGAGTTTATATTAAACAACTTATACATAATATAATAAATGGAAGGAGAGAAAAAAGAAAATGGTTAGCACATACAAATATACTCATACACATAACATATAAAGAGAAAATATATAAAACTACTCCACTTCTCATTTCTGTAATTGATCAAGAGGCTGTAGATGATATCGTTGGCATCCTCCTCCTCCTACTGTCTATTCTGTATTCCCATTACCCTTGGAGTCTATACCTGGTGAAGTGCCCCAAACCTTTATTTCCAACGGCCTGAGTTCTCAATAGTCCTGCCTTTTAAAAAAATTTATTTTTTTCCATTAACCTTTATTATCGATGCCCCCAGAGGATTCTCCTGCATTCCAAATATTTTGTAGCAGCACCCAATTTCCCCTTGGTAACCAGAATCAATCATTCCAGCCAATAGAGTTACTAGATTTTTCTCTTCTCTGTTGTTCAGCAGCATAAGGAGTTAAAAATGGCCTGGTGGTATTCTCATTCTACAATTCAATGGAATCATTTTTATGTCCCTTATTGGAAGCATGGCCTCTTTAAGAACCTAGATCTTCAAATAAGCAGAGGTAAAAGTTGCTGGGAAGGGAAGCAAAAAATCTGCAAATTACCATTTATATAGTGAGAGGAGCCACTTTTCTTTCCACTCTTTGATTCCAAGATCTATGTTTTCTGGCAATGGGGGAGATAGCACCATATAAAGTCTCTGACTCAAGGCATATACTTTATCCTATAAAACAGAACCCCATTCTGTCAGAGTACTGTCTTCCAATTGGCACTGTAACTGACTCTTCAGCAAACCATTCAACATTTCAATTGGCCCAGTGCTTCTGGGTAATGGGATATGTAATAAAATTAGTTAATTAGTTGGGCATATGGCCATTGCTGTACTTGAGTTGCTGTGAAATCAATCCCTTGATTGGTTATCAGTGCAGTGTGGCATACCATGATGGCAGATGAGACATTTTTGGAGTCCATAGTGGTTCTGACAGAAACATGATGGGCAGAAAGACTCATCCATTACTGGAGATTATGTCTACTACAGTGGAGACACATCTGCATCCCCTCCATAATGGAAGAGTTTCAGTCTAATCTGACTGCTACCAGGTGGCTGGCTGGTTCCCTTGGCAAATGGTGTCATATCAGGGGCTCAGAGTTTGTCTCTGTTGTTTGCTGATTAGACAATCAGCTGTAGCAGTAACCAGGTCAGCCTTAATAAGGAGAGATCTGTGTTGTTGAGCCTATGCAGAGCCTCTATCCCTGACACTCTGGCCACTTTGCTTGTTCTTTGAGTAGCATGGGAGTAGCTGGGGAGAATCTGACTGACATCCGAAAGCATGTTTTAAAGAGCCTCTTTTGTAGTGGATGCCTTTTGGTAAGCAGTCACATGCAACACGAATATCTTCATACTATGCTCATTCTGAGAAGTCTATCCACCTACCTCTCCCCATTCTTTATTGCAACTCAAGCAAGGTATTTGGCCACTGGATCTAGAATTTTCTTCCTATTAAATCCTATTTTCAGATCTTGGTGCCCTATATGGTAATTGTGTCCATCTGGTGTTCTTTGGTGATAAATTTCTGCCTTACGTCTTCTGTTCCTCTGGAATTCCATCATCCCATTGAAATCAGGGGTCTCATTTCAATAGAAGCTTCTTTCCTGGTCATACGTGTCCTACAAGGTGTGTAACCTCAGAGCTTTTCAAGGAAAATGGTGCTCCACCCAATTATGTATGCATCAATGCCTTAATAAAGGGAGTATATTCTGAGCCTTCTTGGAGAATGTAATTGGGAGATGGGTGTATAGGTCATACATAATCTTCAACACTCTCACTTCCTTAAGCTTTTGTATTCCTTGGCATCTCAACCTCATTAGATGCAGACCACTGTTGAGACCAAGTTCCAGTCAAACAGCCACATAGCTTATTAAAGCCTCTTCTTGCTATACAAGCTAACACAATGAATCCAGAATTTCTAGTAAATATACCCATATCAATTAATTTGGCCCATTCAAATGTTATATTTCATCTTCCTTGTTCTATCACCCTCCAAATCTACTCCCATATAGATTCCCCGGTTTTATGCCAATATATTAGCAAAATCTTGCAATTCTTTCGGAGCGTGAACTGTCTCCTTCTAACTCCCTGGAGCATGCTGAGAATTAGCCCTAGTTATGGGTCAAGTGGCAACAAGAGGTAATTGTAGTTGTGGTAGGTCTTGAGGAGAATGATCATCTCCTTTCCAGTCATCTTTTCCAGGTGATGTTATCATAGGCTTTTCAAGTAAAGAAAGACTGTTGTCCTCAGACAAAAGAAGTCAAGCTATTTCCATGGGTAAGGAAGACTCTGTGACCTGGGGTTTTAGAACTGTCAATTTTACTTCAATACAATCACATCTGATTGTATTTCACATGTCCTTATTTCACATTTTAGGACTCCATTTTTTCTAAATCAGTACCTTCACTTTCATGTTTCTCAACTTGGTGAAATTGTGAATTCGACTGATGTTGAAAATTCAATAAACTACATTATTAAATTTTGTGTTTGAATTTTAGCAGTATCAGCCTATGGCTGCAATAAATAAGAGAAAGTAAATGTCTTTGGACTTTCTGATGAAGTACAGTACTTGCAAAATAGTACTTATTTTGGTCATTATAATGTCTTATATTATGATATAGTGGTTAGAATACTTTCTGAGGACCACAGGATCCATTAAAATATGAAGCAAAATGACATTCAGTTCTATCTCTAACCTGCTCTGTTTTGATTTTTGAGTCTTAGTGTTTTGTTTTGTTTTGTTTTATCTGCAATATAATAAACTTTTCCTCCTGACCTCCAAGTAATGAGCATTGTGACTGCAAAACATTTGTAGATTTTAAGCTTCCTCACAAAGAACTGGTTTTATAATGCAATTAAATAGGTAAGCTCAATGAAATAAAGACCGTGTCTTTCTGCATAATTGAAAAGCATGCTACGAAGATTAAATATTACCTTCATAGTGGGTATGAATCTCAGTCCACAATTATTGGTGTTTTCCCTATAATCCATCATAATTTTTATTAACAACCCCCATTCTATTAGCATGATGGAAACAATCTTAATCAGCTGGGGCCACCTTTTTCTCTCATTTCACACTTGGAGTCTGGGTTCTGGGGAATGTGAATGTTGACGATGACTGATCTGGTTCGATGAAGCTGTTTGTGACTGTTTTGCCATGTGGTTCTGGGGCCTTGGGTCTCATGAGTTGTTGCTGAGTCATTCCTGGTGCCCGAATACATGGCATATTCATTCACTTTTGGTGGCTCGTTCTACTTTGTCCATGCAGTCCTTTGGGGTGCTGTGTCATTACATTTTCCTGGTTCTCTGAAATGCTGGGAGATCCAGAATCCCTGCATGAATGCTGGATGCAGTACGCTCTCTCTGGAGACTTGTCACCCAGGCACCCTCTCTTTAGGACACTCCTTTTCCCAGTCTCTGCTCTGTAGTCCAGGGAAACCTTTCTTCTAAGGTGGAGGTAGGGTAAAATGGAAATTATTTTTCTTTCTTGTCCTTCTCAGATACTTTGTAAAGACTTCAGTTTATTTTCTTAGCCTTAAGGGTTTAGTTTTCACACCCCCCTCAGAAATCAATGGCAGGAAATTCCATAGGCTTTTTTGCTTTCTGCCTCAATTTACCCCTTTCCTAAGACAATGAATAAATAGCTGATATTCTGCTTCTAAAGGGGGAGTATAGTAACAAATGAACAAAATATAGTAGCTCACAGCTCTTTTCTACCTTTTAATAAATATCGATAGGTCCTAAAAATAGCTGCTTACTTGAAAGTTTACCAAGTAACTAAATTCTAGCGATTATAAATTATATATTTATATATATCACAGATATTATAAGTGTCATTATCTGTAACATAAATATACATTGTAACCTCTTTTAAGCATTTTTCTCTTGAACTTTCAACACTTGAATTGGATTCAGAGCAGAGAACAAGCACAAGTCTTAAAAGCGTCAGACATGCCAGATTTCTTTCTCGGTTCCCATGGAAAAAGTAAACACAACATAAAACACCCATTACATTTTAGACGTTAAGAATGTGTTTATGTAATTTATGCTAAAAAATTCCTGAGTTATATAAACTTGTAGATTACAAATGCATTATTGTAATTTGAAGATGGCAACAGAGCAATTGGCAGATTAAAGAATTTACACACAAAGGTGAAAGCCTTCTTGAAACAGTTTCCTTTCAAGTCTAACTTCCTAAGTAACTCATTTGAAAAATCTTTAAATATCATTCAGGAAGACTTTTATAATATGCAAATTTATTCTAATTTATCCAATCAGGCTGTTTGATTATGTTGAATTGGCAGAGAGGTCAAGAATGTAACAGATGCTAAAACAGGAGGAAATGAAGTGAGCTCATTATGAACATGGCCTTTTCCCATAAAAAAAAAAAAAAGATGATAGTTTATGTTATTTTGAGAATTGTGGAATGGGAGAAGCAGATCAGCTTTTCATACCTCTGAAATAGAATTTTCCTGGCTTCACATCTCTCTCATTACTTGCCTCCAATTCTTTAAAAAGAAAAAAAAAACATTTTTCTTTTTCTTCTGGAATAACTTTATGGTTGTATTTACCAAATTTTTAAGCACATGTGATAAATAGTGCAGATAACTTATTTTGTAGTGGAATGAAATGATTGAGGAAATAACTGTTTTCTCATTTTTCCCCCTCCTCATTCTCCATCTCCACTAGTTGAGGGTACGTAGAGAGTTTTGTGTGGAAGTCTGAGTTTCCCTTTCTCTAGTAGAGAGTTAAACTCCTGGACGTGTTGCACAGGATTGATGCTGAGGGAAGACTAGGAAGTTCAAAGAGGCTGAACCACAGAGGCTGTCGGAATGCTGAGACACCTGGTTGCAGTGCTTGCCAACTGAATAAGGGACACTGTGGCTTTCAGTGGCAGGGCAATAATTCCAGTGGTGGGGTAGATCTTGTGAGTAACAGAGCTGCCCACCATGAAATGAGCCACTTGTGCTGGACCATAGACTTCAAGATTCGATCAAAATAGAGGACCAGACCAGAGACCTTTCCCCAAATGGATTATAAAACTCCCTGTGTTCTCATGTTGGTGGGTGGGGTATATGGTGGCTTGAAAATGACTGAGTAGAGGAGAGGGTTCATCTAGTTAGAATTAGATTTGGGAAGGTTAAGAAATATGACACTTCATGGACCTGGGGGTTGTGAACCAATCTATACCCATTACATTTGTTTCAAAAGTATAAATAGTAGTTCCTGCCTTTTCCCTTTACCTACTTTACACATATAGCCAAGGAAAGACCATTTCAGGTTCTCTCTTGGACCAGAAGATTAAATTCTATAAAGAGGTGAGAAAAATCAACAATTCAACATAGGAAATGTTTACTAATTACTCCGTTAGGTAGGTATTACCTGCTAAGTATTATGCATATGAGGGAAAAAATGTGATATCTGCCCTTGAGAAAGCAGGAACAATTTAAAGAACTTATAAATTAAGTCTATAATGTATTAACGACATGAATAAAAGGTTTGTATGATGGATGTGGCCAGAGTTGGGGCTGGGACATC
The DNA here is from genome assembly GCA_028627145.1 of Eidolon dupreanum. NCBI lineage: Eukaryota > Metazoa > Chordata > Mammalia > Chiroptera > Pteropodidae > Eidolon > Eidolon dupreanum. Next base: position 72,631,322 of record CM053501.1, read on the forward strand.
AACCTTAAAAAGCAGTACAAAGTAACTAGTCTTCAGTCATGTTTCATGGTGGAGAAAGGGATATGTTCACGCCCAAAGAATTGGAAGGGAATGGAGAGAAATCTTATTTCTGTTCATTTGCAATGTAATTTTCCCTGTTATGAAACATAATTGTATAAAAAACAGTTTAATAGACCAGGAATCAGCAAGATTGTTTATTATGATAATCTAGAGATTTAGTTACAGATGAGGCTGACATTCTGAAGCTCATAGAATTTGCTAACATATTACTCCAGGAAAAAAAAAAAAAAAAACAACAGAAGATCATAACTTGAAGAAAAAAATATAAATTACCTTAGGAAGGAAGTAAAGTCAGAAATCCTGCGGTCTTCTTTAAAGAAAATCAGATTTGTAGTTCAAATCTGGAGTCAGCCGGTATTGGTGAAAGCATTAATGTGCTGTTAGAGAAACAAATGAATGTCAGCCTTTCCCAGGGAGATGGAAGGAAATAATCCTGATTATCTTCAACTGGAAAAATAAATGTAACAATCCACACTGCTCTTCAAGCCACTATGTCAAACCTTTCTCTCTCCTCTTTTAGTTTTAATTATAAACTTCTCAAAATCCCAAAGAGACAGTTTTTCTGAAAGTTTTGTTAATGAATCAATTGCTTTTAAAAGAAGTCCAGGCAGAAGCACTGATAATCAGAGAGACCTGACAAACCAGATGTAAAACAGACTGCAGTCTTTAAGAATTATCTGGAAATGTCACTCCAACACCAAGAGACAGAATAGTGTGTGTGTGTGTGTGTGTGTGTGTGTGGCATGGGGATGGCCTCTGTTCAGTGTGTTTCCCAGCAGAAGATAGAACTCCGTAAAGCCTAGGCAAATAGCCTGTAGGAGAGACGAAATGCAGGAAAGAGTCATGCTCTGCTGCCGGGAGAGCCTGATCTCATGCCACACTGGCTACTGTGAGCCCTTGGGCAAATTGCTTATCTCTCTTAGCCTCTATTCTCTCATTAAAACTCAGGACAGTGGATTCGGCCCTTCTTCAAGTCCTAAGTTTTTTAGAATTCAAGAGTAGCCATAGATTGATATGATACCAGGTAGCTTTTGTCCTATATTGAATTATGGATATAATTTATGCATATTTGTGTCCAGAAGTTAGCATATTCACTGAGAAAGAATCAGTTAAGGTCCAAAAAGGAGATGCTGAAGGATTCAGTGCTATAAAATCTATTCTGTTATGTGATAACTTGTAGCCAGTAGACGGAGCCGCTTATATAAAAACTCTGCCCTCAGGTGTTCCTGTGGTGTTAGTGTACTAGGGTGCTGGAGAGAGGAGGGTGTCCCCAGAGATCAGCTGAGGGGGTTGCTGTGATATTTGAACCTATGAAAAGGGCTTAGAGGCGTAAATGACGACTCCTTCCTTTATGTGGCCATAATTTTCTCTTGTTCTTCAAAAGCCATGAATTGGACTGTAATTTTTTCTATGAAAAAAAGTAAGTGAAAATACTTTATAGAATATCTTACACACCTCAGGGCTACTTAGTATTTTCAGAAAAAGGAGGGAAAGAGATGTTGCCTGTTTAAAGGATTGAAGATACACATATCATCTTGGGAGAAAAGAGGCTATTATTCTGTCATATCTACATACACAGTTTTTCTATAAAGATAACTGAAAATTCAAGCCTTTCGAAACAGAATGCATGAGCACTGGAGATGAGGTCATGCGTGAGCTTAATCTGAATTTCTGTTCCACCTAATTTGTCCCTACTGAGGTCAGAGGAGAACTGAGAGACAATGCTGAATTGAAAGCCAAATGAATGAAAAGTGAGGATGTTCAGGAAGGGAGTAATCAGTCATATCACATGCTGCTGACATAACTTGGGATTGACCACCGGGTTGAGCAACATGAGGGACATCATGATCTCAGTACAAACTTTTTCTGTGATTGGAGTAGGTTCAAAAGAAAACAGGTTGAAAAGTAGAGACAGCAAGTGAATTCAACTCTTTGAATGAGGTTTATCCATCATTTTTTTTCACACCGGTGAGTTGCAAAAGTTTATACTTTCTTCAAATGAAAGTCAGATTCTCTCATTTGAATATCTCCCCTTTCTAACAGAAAGCATTCTAGAGTATGATGCAAAGCAACCTAATGAAAATTCCTTCCCTTATGAACTTGAGTTATGTATCTATTGAGTACACAAAACAAGTATCAGCTGGCTTGATTTGGTGCTGAGCAGGATCCCACAAAGAAATTCAGCCTTATGACTTCTCCTTTGACTTTTTATCATTAGTTTTCTGAGAATTTCATTGAATGTCTGGTAATAGCTCTGGCTTCTCCTCTGCCATGTGTTGCCCCTGATCTTGGAACAAATTGGTTCACTGGGGGAGGGTGGTAGGCAGGAGGGATGAAATCATTGTTTTGCTTCTGTGTCTACTTGTCCTGAGAGGGCTTTCACAGCAAGGGATTCTATATTTTTAGAATTAGTATGTTCTGTTTTAATGTTGTGAACAATCATTTTAAACCCACTATATTTAGTAAAGGTTTAATTATACAAGTAGGAAAACTAATTTTAAGCCATCACCATTCCTTCTTTGCTCATCAAAACAGCCCCTGCAGCTGAGAATGGCAATTTCAGCCATACCTAGTGAGGGCAATGAACAAGAAAAATTCTACTGTTGGAGTTCAGTGTGAGCCCAGCAGTAGGGGGACCCTGTCTCAGCATCTTCCCGCTGCTGTTGACTGGGACCTTACTCCTGCAAATACCCTCCATGGACAGGCGCTGGCAGGGCTGGGTAACTGCTCCACTGCATGGAGACTGTCTTCCCTGTCCACACAGAAGCTGTGATCAGATTTTCCAAAATAACACTAAGGTAACAGGATCTCTTTGTGTTATTTACAAGTATGTAAGATGTTGGGGAACTGTGGTCTGGGCAATGAGATTTCTTGAATTTTTCAATGATGCCATTTATTCCTTCATTTTCTCACTCACTCCTTCTGGGAGGGCCTTCTCCAAAGCCATGCCTGGGATGAAGTTGAGCTAGTGAGAGGGCTGGCTTGAGGAGTTGCAGGCTGATGAAGGTATAAATGAATTTGATGCAGGGAGGCTGCTGATAGGAGAATGGGCAGGTGCCAGTCAACTGACACTAAAACTAAAAATGCTCTAAGACACAAATATAATATTGTGCACATTCATTTACTCATTTGGCAAATAGATTTTGATTAGTTGTGGGAAAGCCATGGAGCCATGGTGCTAGTTCAGTGGGAGAGATGCAGATGAGTAGAAAAAATTATCCTAGTAAATGTATAATGACAGTGTGAGAGTTCAGAAGATACGGAACATTTTATGAGTGTTTAACAAAGGAGCCTGAGGTGACTGGGTCAGAAAGGGAAGTTATACTTGACCTGAGATCTACAGCAGATCCTCGAATAATGTCAGTTCATTGTAATGATAAGAAAAAAAAATTGATTCTCAGCCACAGCTATTGTCTGTGTAGAGTTTGCACATTTTCCCAATGTCTGGATGGGCTTTCTCCATGTGTTCTGGTTTCCTTCTACATCCCAAAGATGTGCATGTTAGGTTAATTGGTGTGTCTACATTGTTCCAGTGTGACTGAGTATGGATGTGTGTGTGAGTGCGCCCTGAGCTGCCAGATAGGCTCAGGTCACCTGCGACCCTAAACTGGAATAAACAGGTTGGAAAAGAATGATCTTATTTGTTTTTATTAATCTTTCTTAAATATATGTATAGCTTGCATTTATTTTAATGTTTTATATTAGAAGTGTTTTGGGCCTTCATTTAGAGGTTTGGTGATGTTCTTGTGACCAGGAATATGCTGTAGGAACTTAACTCTTGTTATCAATTAGCTTGTGGCAAAATTAGTTTCATCATGTATCATTTCACTAAAATCACTGTTTCCAAAAACCTATTGACAATGTTAAGAATGGAATTACTGTACAGTGGTGCTTCCCAAGTGTGCATATGAATTACCTGGAGATTTTGTTGAAATGTAGGTTTCTATCCCTCATATAGGGCCTGTGGAGGGGCCCGAGATGCTGCATCTGTAACCAATTCCATCTCTAACCAGTGATGCTGATGCTATAGGTCCATGGACCACATTTTGAGTACCAACGATTCTAAAGGGAGTTTCTCAGGGAGGGACCAGCATGTACATACTCTGCATGTTGGTCTTCTAATCTCCTATTGAGGCACTGAGGCACCTGCAAATAATTGTTCCACGCCCTTCCATGCTCAGTTCTCAGGATATGTGTTCCCCTGCCAGGACGTTTTCTCCTCTTTAAGTCTGCTCTTTATGTTTACTTTAAACTTTATTTTACCTTGTTTAAAAGGGAAGACTAAAGAAATTTCTTTCATCTTCTCAGAATTTGCCAGAAAAAAAGGACAAAAATATAAATGTTATCCTTGACAAAACTTGAAGGCTAACTCCCAAGAAATAGTATATGGGGAATGATGCCAGTGCAATAAAGATCAAATATGGGTGCAGGAGATTCAGAGGGGATATTTGTAGATATAGATCTCAGACAAAGCTGACAGGAAATCATTTTCTTAAGTAGATGACACTCTGAGGGACAAAAGCAATGACTATTTCTTTGGAATCACAGGAATAGCATCTACATGTGTGTGTGGACTGCTGGAACATCCCTGGAATCTATGTGATCCCACAGAGAAGCAGAGATAGTAGAGCTAACTTTAAAAAAATACAGATAGAAATGCCACCTTTGATCTGTCTGGTGAGGCAAGGTGAAGGAGAGAGATTGAATCATGCCCTGTTCCCTAGCTGCCAATATATGTTGGCTGGAGAGAGTTAGAGCTAAAATAAGTCATATATGGCCTGTCACAATGATCTCCTCCCTTAACCTGGGATAATTCCTGTTAGCTAGAACTGCTCATCTCCTTCCCCAAATGAACCACCTGTAAAGTCCAAGAAGAGTGCACTTCATTTAAAGATAAGAATAAAAAGGCAACCAGCGTAGGCTCTATACAAAAATAATACAAGACAAGAGGAGGGAGAGGACAAGGGATATATACAGCAAAAAAAAAAAAAAAAAAAAATCCTCACCATGATAAGTGGCCCCCAAGATATTATGACAAAAATTATAACTAAATAAATGGCTATGGAATAATAGAATTTAATAAAACAATAAAGAGAATCACAACAGCAATTGAGAGCTCAGGGAAAATAATAGGAACACCACAGAAGGAGATGAAACAAGAACTTCTAGAACTCAGGAAGGAAGCAGAAGAGAAAAAATAAAGTCACCAAAGAAATGCAGGCATATTGGAATAAATGCAAAGGAGAATAGACATCGCTGACATCAGTGAAAAATAGGACAGGAATAAGAAAAAAACAAACAAAATAAATTAGAAATGACAAAGTTAGACTGAATTAAAGAAAATATGAAAGATTAGAAGACAAAAAAAATGCAACATATACATAATTTATGTCCTTTAAGAGGAAGCCTAGAGATATTATTCAGTAAAATGCTTTAGAAAATAAAATAACTCTTGAATATACAAATGGAAAGAACATGCTATGGTCCAGGAAAACTTGATCTGGAATGATCAACACTGACATGTATCCAAGTAAATTTACTGGCCCTCAAAGACAAACTCTATCACCCAGATGAAACTCAAACTATTATTAGTGGGATAAAAAGAAGCTGGCATTGTAACAAAATGGACTACACAGTGAAATGTCAAAAGCAAGAGAAGGTAACCATAACATAAAATATGAGTACCAAATTTTAATCAAGCATGACCATAACAATACATTTAAATTGTCTAACTCATCTATTAAAAGAGACTCAATTTTATAAAAAGAGAGGCATCCAATTATGTGTGGTATGTGATGCATCTTAAAAAAACAAAGCCCAGAAAGGCTGAAGATAAAGAATTGGGGAAAGGCATTGCTATATGTTGAATTGTGCATCACTTTTATTAATATACTGAAGCCCTAAGTCTCATATGTGATTATATATTGGAGATAGGGTTTTCAAGGAGGTGATTAAGGTTAAATGAAGTCATCAGGGTGGGACCCTGATCTGTTAGAACTGGTGTCCTTACAAGAAGAGGAAGGGCGCTAGAGCTTTCTCTTTGCCATGTGAGGACACAGCAAGAAATTGGCAGTCTACAAGCCAGAAAGAGAGCTCTCACCGGAACCTGACCATGCTGGCACCCTGATCTTGGGCTTTCCAGCCTCCAGAGCTGTGAGAAAATAAATGTTTTTTGTGTAAGCCACCCAGTCTATGGTATTTTGTTAGGGTAGCCCAAGCTGACTAACAGAGACTGCAAAGCAAATGGGCAGTAAAAGGTGGGGGGGGGGAGGAGAGAGAGCAGTCATAACTAAATGATTGTATTCAGAACAAAAAGCATTAAGTTAGAAAAAAATGGCAGTTGATAATAGTAAAGGATGTAATTGATAATATAATTAATGTGATGAATAAATTGCCATGAGAAACACGATGCCAAAGTTATAGGAAATATAAGAATAGACAGAAATGTTTTATTAATAGAAAACTTTAATTATTATCTCTTAACTACTCATAGGTAAAGTAAAAAGACAAGTAAGAATATGAACCTTCTAAATGACATAATCAGTTAAGATAGCTCTAATAGATACACATCAAGCTGTATATCTGAAAACATTACAATTTTCAAGTATCAGTGGAGTGATCACAAAAAACAACTGCATATTAAACTACAAAGAACAATGCACAAATTCTCTAAAATAAAAATAGATAATCTCTGATGACTGCAATAAAATCCAAAATTAATAATAAAGATAAAAGGAAAAACCTCCTTACCTCTTGGAAATTACAGTCTTAAAATAATTTTTGAAACTGAAATTACAGAATATTTAGAAAATAATAATTGTTACCAAAATATAATACAAGAAAGGACCATTTGACCAGAGAAGCTGATTCTAAAGTTTATATGGAAAAATAAAAGAGCAAGAATCACCAGAAAAAATTCTAAATCAGAATAACAAGAAGCATAAATGCTCAGTCGAACACATTTTATAAAGCTGAAATGATTTAAAGCACTCTAATACTGGTTATAAATAGCTACATCAACGGGACAGAGAGAAAGTTCTTTTTTTTGTGGATCACAATAAAAAAGTTTGAAAAGTATTCTTCTATATATGTCATGTAAGTTTTTCATAAAAATACATGGACATACATACGTGTATATATCTAGAACAGCTTTGGAAGTATATTCAAGAAACTAACAGCTGTTGAGTGGCTAAGAGAGGTGAGGAGGGGTATTTTATGTCACAGTATTTTCTTGTATAACTTGAATTTTATACCATTTATGATATTATCTCTTCAAAAATAATTCATTTTTTAAAAACCCAACATAAGATATGAATAAGGTAAAACATGCTGAGGATGGGTGTGGAGTGATCTGCTTGGATCACTCTGATACGGGCTCTGAACTAAACTGCCTGTGTCAGGAAGCTTCTCAGAATCTAAACAGCTTAAGAGAGACTTAATAGTTTCATACCAGAATAGACATATCAACAGTAGATTTTCATCATTTTCCAAGATTCCCCACAGTGGCCTTTCGTCTCTTCTTTACTCTCCAGGGGGAGGCTGGCAGTGGCTTTGATGGAGGGACTTAACCACCAGCTGAAGCTGTTTTCCTGATAAAACCCAAGAAGCTGCAATAACCATGCAACGTGTGCGATAGCAGGGTGCTTGCAAACCATAGCTGTAAGCAAAGGCCTCTAGGTTCCTCTTCTTGGTAGCTTCCTGCTCCAATCCCTTCCTATGTAGAAACCTGAAGCCCTCACGTCTCTGCCTGATTCCTGCGTCTCCTAGAACAAACAGATGTCCTCTCTTCTTCTGAGAAAACACTGCAGTTTATTGGTCAGCACATGGAAGGCAAGTGAATTTGACTTCAGTTTCAGATGAGAACTCAAACTTGGGTGTGTTTATGTTGTCCTTTATGAGTATTCCCACTAGCAAAGCCTTTGATAAGTAGCAGAGGCTAAGCAGAATAAATTTCAGTCTTGAAGTTCTTTTTCTCATCCTATCTCCTGTGGGAAAAGGTTATGAAAACTAAGGGTGGCAGCTGAGTCTTGAAGGCCAGGGTCATTATCAAACATTGTCTGAGAATCTACCAAGAATACAGGTCTGTACTAGGTCAATATGCACACAGTTGTCCTGGGAAGGGAAGAAGGGTTCAAATATGAGGTCTCTCCTGGGAAAATGCCCTGCCTCCAGTTTCCTGAATTGAAAATCTAAGCTAAGGAGAACTCGGTGTCTTCAAGTTGCTGGAACAAGAAGATATCTCCAAGGGAAGCAGGACTGAAATTCTACTTTTGACCTGGGGAACACCTAAAAAAGTCCAAACACCTGCGTGTCCAGTTTGTAGCTTTCTGTCTTTAAAACGAAAAAAAAAAAAAAAAAACAGATTTTTTTTTTTTAGCCACTGAGCCTGTAAGTTTGTTATAACCAACTGAGAAAAAAAACCTTTAACTTTATTCTAAAATGAGTTAAGCACAGATCATAAATAGAAAAATTTCTCAAATGAAAAAAATTACAACTGGATTTTTTCTTTAAATATATATTTTGTTGATATTTCATTTTAGGTTCTGTAGTAAAAGGTGCCGAGATAAGGAATCTGACAGTAAATATATTGGGCTCTATCTACAGCAGCAAGAATGCTTTTCCTAAAAGTTCATTTTTCTTAAGTCCCTTTCTTGCTCAAATCTAATTAGCTGCCCACATCACTTGATTTTCCACAGCAAGTTATTCTGAGCCCTTGCTGTCATTTCTGTTTCCTCCTCTGAATTTCCTCTTCATTAGCAGGATTCCTGTTTCTCTCCTTTGCCAATTCACTGTGTGTCTAAGAGAAGTTACTTGAGTCTCATGGTCCCTTTGCCCTAGACTCATATGGGATGTATCAGAGTCAGGGTGAAGGTGTCCTATGACATTTGAAAATAAAGCAGCAAATAAATTTGACGTTGAAAGTAACCTGCATCGGGCTCTGTTTTCCCCATTACTTAGAAATGAGAAACTGGTGGTGAGCAAGCAGATTCTGTGCTCACAGTATTGCCACATGATCAGAGGAAAAAATATGTATCTTTCAAGATCAGAAATAAAAATTTTTTCAAAGATACCATGGCATTCATTTATTTTTTTTTCTCTTGATACTGAATTTATTTCAAAATTTCAAATAACACTTAGAGGAAGGCATATGATTTTTGTGGCTATCCAAAATTCCCCAAACACTATTTTTGTGGCATTTTTTTTTTGAGTAAATTAAGGATTTCTAAGGCACTTTCCAGCTCTGAAAATCATATGACCTGTGAACATGTGCCCTTCCTCAGCTCAAGAAGCCATTTAGAACAAACTGACTTATCTGCTTTATCCAGGCTGTGCTTCCTCTCCTATATAGCCATCTCCTCCATCTGAAAATCTTTGATATTTCTGACAAACCATGAACCTCCTTGCTTCCCTGCTGGAGAGGACTTATTCCATCTGGACTGGACCTCTTTTTGCATCCTGGGAGCCTCCTTATCTTTAAGGTACGGGGCAAAATATAGAGGAGGGTAATCATGGTGGCAGGAAGAATTGTCATGTATAAAAACAACAGAAAAATCATTTTATGATAATAATAGCAGCTAACATTTGCTGAACTCCTTTAATGTGCTAAGCATTCTATGTTCATTGTATTACTAACTCCTCACAACAACTATACTTAAAGTTGAGTATTATTAACTCAGTTTTCAGAAAAATGAAAATGAGGCTTAGAGAGGGTTATAAAACTTGCTGAAGAAGATGATTGGTGGGGCTAGGGTTCATACCTTGGCCATTCGACTTCCATAACCCATGCTTTTACTAGCATTCATAAATATTTACCTGGGTGTATTCATATTGTTTTTTATCTGTCCCATCTTTCTCATGAGATTCCTGGAAGGCAAGTCATATCGTCTTTCATTCTCTCATACCATGTCAGAGTGCTGTAACTTATAAATGAACAAATAACTTTTTACTAGCATTACCTATTAGGGGGAAAGAATTCTCAAGCAAGCTATAACTCAGCTGGATATCTGAATCAGAATGAATTTTCCCCAATAGCAGGTACGTTCCACAGTGTACATTGACACCACCTGGGTGGTGTCAAAGGTTTTGAAGGTTTTGTTCAAGTTGTTCCTCATTGTCACTTCTTGGCCATACTTCTGAGTGTCTGAATTGGCTGATAGGGATTCTGAGTAGGAAAGATGTAGACAGCTTGCTTAGAAGTTATGTTAATGGCTAATAAAGATTTTAGAGTCATTTTCAACATGATAAGATCAGTACCCAAGGACTGAGTTATTTTGGTATATCAATTTCAGCTTGTTTTAATGCCTTTGGCCTCCTGCCTAATGACAAGTGAGGCAACAGATTAATTCTCTATAAATAGTAGCTTGTTATGCCTTGTTGCTTAATTCTGGGTTTTAGGAAGAACCAAAATAGATATTTATCAATGCACTGTGTCCTCTAAAGCCCTTGGGGGTTAGTGTCTTACTCTAGAATCTCCTAAACATTTTATGTAATCAAATGATCAATAAATGTATCTGTGATGATTCTGGAGTGTTTATTTTAGATGTCTTAAAAATTATAACCTTAGTTATTAAGTGATTTTGGGGTTGTATTCTGGCAGGAGGAAGTAAACAGGAAGGAATAGTTTTCATAGTATAAATTTCTCTGAGATATTAAAGGTAAAAGGATGCCACCAGTTGCCCATTCCTTTCTTTATATCGAGATACAACATGGCACTCTATTTCTTACTCTCTATCTGGGTCAAGAAGAAGCTGTGACTCCTATTTGTTTTTCACTTCTTATCTCATTCAGAAAAATTTGACAATATCTGGTTTTAGTTCTCTCTTTCAATCTTATACTATTTTTTGGAGGATGATTTTCTGCCTATCACCTTAGAATAAAGTGCGCAAAGGGAGGAAAGACAAGATAAGTACAGGAGTTACCCATGATCGCTTCCTTTCCCTTGCCATGGTCACTCATTTCTTTTTCTACAGTCCTGACTTTCTGTTACACAGGTCTGTTGACTAACAAGTAAGTATATGAGTTCTGGAATCACACTCTCTAGGTTCATATTCATTGTGTGACATTGGACAAACTTTGTTTTTCAATAAAATGGGACAATAGCACCTACTTTAGAAGATCAACATAAAGATTCACGTAAATCACCTTGGACAGTGTCTAACTCCTGGTGAGCAGTCCTTAGATATTAGTTATGATCATTTTCTTTCCAAGGTTCTGATTTCTTGGCCTACTGTTTCATCTACATACAATGCTATTTGATCTTAGTTGTTGAAGAAAAAAATAAAGCCTTCAGTGGTTTCCCATGACTATACAATCAAATTTAAATTTCTCATTATGATATTCAAGACCTTCTATACTCTCATCTGATCCCGTGGCTTTGACTGATGTCCATTCTTCTACTTCTTAGGATGCTTTGAGTTCTAGCTACTAGGTTGACAAGCACCCTGGTGATTATGGTAAAGGTGGTCTAGAGGATATTTTGGGACATGTTGCTTTGGTGTTATCCAGCATGTTATACCTACTGTATGCTTTGCATGTTTTATGTATAAACCTTATTTCTCTAAATGTTAAGTGCCTCAAGGGCAAGTACTTGGTCTTTGTATCCATAGGGAAAGAAGGTAACATAGCAGGCCTGAGGCTGCTACCCTTAGAAAGATCTGCTTGCAAGGTTAGTCTTGGCTGACATCTAGGAATTTGGTTCTCAAAGTGCTTTTAGTCAACAGACAACTGTTAAGTGGGAATCATTGTGCCTAGATTTTTGTGCAAATGATACAGTTTATGCTTAACACTTGCTTTCCCTGTGGGACTCTGGAATTTTTTTAGGCAGTGGGTGCCTACATGATCACCGCCCCCCCCCACCCAGTTAAATCCTCTAGCACTGAGTCTCTAAGGAGCTTCACCAGGCTGATTTATCTCACACACGTTACTGCATTTTTGTTGCTAAAGGATGCATTCTCTGCGTAATCTCTCATGAGAGAGAGAGAGGGAGAGAGGGAGGGAGGGAGGGAAAGAGGGAGGGAGAAGGGGAACATAAGGAAATCTATATATGGGATCCTCTAGAGCTCTCCCTGTGTCTCTTCCCCTTATGATCTGGCTGTGTATCCTTACCATATTGCTGTAGAAAATCTTAGCTGTTAAATACAACTATAAGCTGAGTTTTGTGAATTCTAGTAAATGTCCAAATGTAGAGGTGGTCTTGGGTACTCCTGACACAGTATTCTTTTCAAAGCAATTTTTATGGTAGGTGCTCAATAAACATTTTGTGATTGAGTATCATAAGTCTCTTAAATATTGTGAATGTTTAAAAATGTTAAGTACCTTCTTTTCTTTGTACTATTACCTATGTATTTTGACACCTTTGAATTGTATCTATAAATGAGCAGACCATCATTTGTAATGTATGATAGTTTTGAGGTGTTCTTCTATCACTGCCTACCAAGAATGGTTCTGGTTTTGCTTATTCATTTTTTTTCCCCATCTCTACATTTCAAACAAGGTTTGATATTGCCAGACCAGTACTTTTGGGCTTTTGTGATACAGAATCAAAGAAAAAGGAGGAATAGAAGGACTGTGATTTAAAGACTAGGTCTGGGAAAGGAGATTTTGTGGGAAGATCTAAAGAGGAGAGGTGCATAGAAAGAGCTTGAGTGATGTAAAGTAACCGTATGACAAGAAGAGGGCTTTATAAGTTGTTGCTGTAGATGAAGATGGCATTTCACAGTTTTTGAGAAATGGAAAAAGAGAATTTGTTGTTTTAAAGTTACTTTTTGGTTGCCAAATTGTTTTTCTTTGATAATGACCCATACCGAATACCAAATCATGGTTCACAGTTCAGGTCTTAAGGTTTTCATTGATTTTGCTTGAGGACAGGAACCATATCATTTGTAGTTCTAAATTTAGCATGCATAAGTCTTCAATAAGTTCTATATGATACTCTCTGATTGCTTCATTCTCAAGCATTTATTGAATACCTTAGATATGCCAGGCATCAGGTGTGGGGATACAGAGACAAGCACAAAGAAGTCCTTGCCCACCTCACAGAGAGGAGACGAACTCACACACATACATTTCCAATCATCTGTGGTAAATACTAGTGGCACAATTTGAGAGCTCAGGGGAGAGCCTTTTTCATGCCTACCAAAGCATTGTTCCCAGTTAGACTCTGTGGTACACAGGAAAAAGCAGCCTGGTTTTTACCAAATTTAAGTATTAACTAGAAGAGTCTGAAGAAAGGGTACATGGCATGTATAACGGGAAAGTAAGTCTCTAAAAGAAGAGCATCCAGCTGTTTTTCTGGAGACCCTAGAAGGTGTCTTTGCAGCAGAATTTTCTAAGTTCCAAGGTTTAGATTTCAGCCTTTCAGGTCCAGAAACTTGATTTTTGTGAGCCTACTGAGAGGGCATCTACTTCTTAGGTGAGGACTCATATTAAACAATTAATTAGACTGATGTGTCAATGAGAATGACATATTAATTTGTGATGACAGAGAACTGTCGCCAAAACCAAAATATTCATCAGCTTGACCATCATATTCTATTCCAAGAGGTAGATCTTAAGAGCAAATCAATCAATAATCAGGATTGATGAGCTCAGAATCAGAGCTAGAGGAGTCCATTAAATGACTTGTATGTCTTATATTGTGATAAAGGAGGACATTGACCTCTGTCCTAAGAATAGCCTTGACCGAGAAAGGTTAAACTCATAATCTGCTGGTCAAGATTCTTCACTTGGAGAGAGCTTGGGTGAGTACTGTCTGCATTTGCTTCTGTGGTCTCACTTTCCTATGATTATGAGTGGTAACCACTCTTTGTGTTGAGTCATTTTTTTAAATGAGATTTGAGTGTTTTCAATTATATTATAAGGCAAGTTCTGCTTGCTTGGGAGCCACTGACTCTCTTTAAGGCGATAAAACATACGACTATTCTGATTATTAGTTTTTAAATAGTTTGAATCGTGAAACTTGGAGGGTGATCTAATTTCCGTTTTTGGAGTTTAGCAGAGGACGGTTACCTTACAGTAGCCTTCATACACATGCTGGTAGAGGAGCCTGAATATACAAACCCTGCATTCCATGGCCTTGAATTTCACTGGTTTATTAATCTAGTGGTGCTGGTGAAGCACATATAACTTATTTTTTTGTGTTCTATCAATTTCAGTTGCTCGTTTTTACATTTCTTTGGTTGCTGAATACTTGATTTCTCTAGAAATATTGGGCATTAATAATTACTAATAATTGGCACTTACTAACATGGAAGGGCCATTCATTAGCAGAACAAGCTATACAATTGTTAGAATCATAAATTCATAGACTGCTTATGAATTTTAGTTTTACACTTATCAACACTTACCTAACAGAGCAAGTGATTTGCCCCAGGTCACATACCGAGTTCGTGGTAGAAGTGCCACAATTTTGCAATTAACATCATTTTGCATGTATCTTATTATACTATTTACATTATGTGCTAATCTCCCTGATAGAGAATGTATGTTTATTGACTGTAGGCCATTTGTGTCTTTATTTTTGTACCTTTATTACCTAGAATGTTACCTAGGGATATAAAAAAGATTTGTTAAATAAATAATTGGATGATAATAAAAAGGAAAAAACTTGGGTTTCTTCTTGAGTTACCAGGAGATGTTTCTCCCATTATATCACATATGAAAAATAAGGAGCATATTCATTATTTATTCAGCACATGTTATGCCTGAGGCACTCTGCTAGGTGCTGTACTGAATAAAGATGATAAAGACAAAATACTGTCTTAAAGATACAGAGACCATAAGATAAAACTTACAAATGACTATAATGCAACATAGAATTAAACTGTATGACTAGAGCAAATTAGAGAACGGAACTATAACACATTGTGGGAGAATGAGAGAAGGCTTCATGGAGAAGTTAACTCTACCTGGACTTTGAAGAAGCATCTGAATTTCAGAGATAATAATGAGCTGATGGAGTGGGAAAGCAGCATAAGCACAGAGAATAATAGGAAATAGGAAGGCAAATCATTTTTGAAGAACTACAAGAATTCTCTCTTGGATATAGTATGGGAGGTGAAAAGTTATATATGTGAAGGGGAATGGAGCACAGGAAAGATAGAAAGTCGGGTCAGTTCCCAGGAATCTTTGCTTGTTCAGGCTCAGGGTCTTTGCGATTGGTTCATCAACCTCTATGGTTTTTGAATATGCAAGTGACAACATAGGTTATCAGGCAGCAAGATGTGGGCTGGTTTTGAGGGGCAGGAGAATGAGGCAGTGAGATAAGATGGGAAGTGACTGCAGTTCAGGAACAAGGTGGGGAGCAAGTCACCACAGGATGGCAGCAGAGATGAAAAGGAAGGGACAGTCACAGCCTTGGTGAATAATAGGACATGGAAAATGCAAGAGCTAGAAGAGCCAGAGATGGAGATGTTATTAGCAGCATGCATTTTGTACTTACCGCAACTTATTAAACATTTCTATATAAACATAATCTCTTCATTAGGCTCTAAGTGCCTAGAGGACAGGGTCTATGCAATCTTCATCTATCAAAATGAACATGGCAGATGCTTGGTAAATGCTTGCTGGGTAATTAAATGGAAGTCAGGGGATTTAGTTTGGTAATGGCAACTGCGATGTTGGTGTAAATAACATGTTTCTTTTGGAACATCCTGGAATTTGGAGATGTGGTCTATTTTTCTGATGCAGTTTCTAGGACTAGGTTACAGAAAGAACTGGAGAACAATTATAAGCTGATGTATAAGGAGGGCAAAATAAAGAGCAGAGAGATGGTATATTAGATACAGAAAAGATGTAATATAACTGCTCCTTTTAAGGTATCAGGTGAGATTAGAGAGAAAATGCAGCATGGTATCCTTCAGGGGAGACTGGATTATGGAGCGAAGCCTAGACACATGGGGAGGATTGGGGTGGGCGTGTGGGCTGTGTAGCTGGTAAAAGCTGGACAGAAGGGGAAGTAGCCTAAATGGGAGGTGACAGAGCAAAGAGTTGAGGCTTTGGAGTCAGACTGCTTGAGTTTAAATACTGGTTCTTGTCCTGAGTCATTATGTGGTTTCAGTGATTTCACTTTCTCCTGCCTCAATTTCCTCTTCTGTAAGATGAGGGTAATAATACATGCGTGAACATATGTACAGCTCTCAGAGTTTGGAATGTAGTGAGCACTTCATAAGCATTATTCTTATTGAAACCCACTAGGACCACTTTGATGTGTTATGCCATTTAGTCTTTAATAAATCACTACGTAGATAGGTGCTATTATCTTCTTAAAGGAGGAAACAAGTGCAGAGAGGCTTTATAACTTGTTCAGATTCACACAGCCAATTAGTGATAAAGCTTACCTTCGATATGTTCTTACACAGTGCATCTGGCACCCAGGCTCAGGCACCTTCTAGCTGTGGGGAGGTTACTTGTGAACAATTTAGATTTGATAAATATTAGGGAACTGTGGCAGCCCTTATAGCAGGGGATGTGAGCCATCAGTATTTTGGAAAGGTTCATCTGGCAGTTTTGTGAAAGAGAGCAGGTAAGAAGACTAGGGTGCTTAGGATCCAGACCAGAGATGAATGAGGAAATTGCAGTGTGGCAAACAGAGAGTTTAGCTGTGATAGGAGAAACAGCTGACTTTGTGCCTGATGCAAATGAGATGCAACTGAAGGTATGTGATAGAAACTGACTGAAGGGGCACATACTGGGGTGGAGCTTGGCATCTGAACTTTAAAGTTTCAAACATGGGGACACTAAGAAAATATTGATACCATTAATGCTAATGAGGACATTGGGAGGGGAGTCCCTTTAGTACTCCCCCTTCAAGAAAAGTGCTTTCAGAGGAACCAGCTCAGAGAATTGTGTCTTGCTTCAAAGAGGGGCACTTGGTTATTTTTAGTGACAGTTTGATTCTGATGGGAACACCCTGGGTAGCCCTTACTTCACTGTCAATCCAACTTTGCTTTCTTCCTTCATTTAGAAAGGAAGCTGATGGATTGTTCTTTTCTTCCTTGGAATAGACTGTTTTCTTTACACGATTGGCAAATCAACATGTAACCTCCTTTCAAAAAGGAGGTTTACACCTTACTGTAGTTCTCATTCATAACAAGTACAGTGATTTGCTTTGGGGAGTTAGAAAAATCAGTTCTGTTAACTTCCTGTTTTCTATTTTGGGCCTCTGAGCAGAACTTCCCATTCGGGTAGGACCAAGCAGAAAACACAAAGCTGGAAATTTCTCCTGAAGTTGATCTGCCATGGGGATAAAGTAAGTTCATGGTCTGAGGTGTTTATCTCACCCCTCTCTCAAAGTTTGTCCTTCAGTTGTTCTCATCTTTATACTACAGGAAGTGAAATGAGAAAGCATTTGGTCTTTTCCTGTAGGTCAGACCTAGAGCTTCAGTGCAGTGCTCCAGGAACTCAGGGGTTCAAAACAAGCTGCTCAGACTGAGCTCTTGATCAGTTTGGAGATTACAGTGGCTTCTCAATTTGACAGTTCCAAAGAATATTATATTTTGAATTATCTCCTTTATTTCCTGTCTGAACATTTTATTTTTCCTGCTGGTATGAAAGGGTGAGTGAGGCAGATTATTTCAGTTTTTCTTCCTCCCCTCTTTTCTCTTTCTCTGTGTAGAATTCAAAATTATGTTCACTTTCATTCTTTCGTTTGCTTCCTTTGTAGCATCCTGTGAGGTGAATATCACAATCCCCATTTTACAGAAGGTGAAACTGAGGTTTCAGTGAACTTTAGTGACCTGGCCAGTCTCTCAGTTAATAATAACCCTGAGACTGAATCCTCAGTCTTCTATCTCTGGGTCTTTCATGTTTTCTTTTTCCCAATACCACACTGCTTTTCTGATGGCGGTTGTACTGTGCAGGATGCTGACAGAAAGGAGAGGAAATGGTAGCTGGGCTGGGAAACCTGATCGATTTCATCCTCCATAGAATTGTGTACCCTGATTAATAAAATAGTAAATGTTAACTAAATGAATTGCCATGCAATTCTTCAAGTATATAGGGCTTTGGCTCTTATTTAGTGTCACAGACTTTAGGACAATGTGACTGAGGGAGTCATTCACTGAATGCAAGGAAAATAAGGAAGTCAGATGTGGGCCTGGTGGCAGTTCACGCCTTGGACTTGGGGGACTTGAGTTTTTCTGTTGGCAATTGAGCTGGGGATGACAGCAAAAAAGACACTTCATGTCCCCTGCTCCCCAGTTCTTGGCAAGGCAAATGAAGAGTGGAGAATCAGCTATGAGTTGGGATCAATAATGAGTATCTGGACTTAATATCAGATCAGTCTCAGAGGTAGGAAAATGAGATTGAAGTTAGTGGCTGCTAAGAAGAAGCTAGTGAGGGAGCTCCGCTTCTTAAGAACCAGTGAAAATTAGGATGGGGCAGTGAGCAAGGCCCGTGGAAGACTTGGCTGCCTGTGTTGTCTGTGGGATAACTCTGCTCTGCAGGAGCTCCAGGAGGGTCTGTTTGATTTTGGAGGAGTCTTCAGGACTATATATGTAACCAAATTGTCTTGATAGACAGTAAACTCCAAGGGAACTTCTGTGCCAGGGACTCAGGCTAGCAGATGTTTTCTTGAATGGTTTGTGAGCAGTACCCAAGCCAAGAGGTCCTCTCCCTTCCTGAATCCAGCCCTTCCCTCCTCAGCCCCAAAGCAGAAGTGGCTGGCCTA
Organism: Eidolon dupreanum; assembly: GCA_028627145.1. Lineage (NCBI taxonomy): Eukaryota > Metazoa > Chordata > Mammalia > Chiroptera > Pteropodidae > Eidolon > Eidolon dupreanum. The sequence continues at coordinate 72,650,049 of CM053501.1, forward strand.
GGGCCACTGCCCACGTTGCTGTGAGACCTGCATGTTCTCTTTATAGACTCACAAGTGACAGGGAGTAAATGAGGGCAAATCAAATATTATAGAAAGGAGAGGCTGGCAAACATGGGCATGGCCAGCAGACGTCTCTCACTGGAACAAGATGCCAAGAGAGGAGGATTTGAGATTTGGGAAGAACTCACAGGAGTGTCAATGCTAAGGCAAAGGACTTAACAAAGAAAAAATATACACTTAGGCTCGAACATGGTCCAGGTGTGGGGTAATATTCTGTGTAACTGGTTGACAGAAATGGGTTGGGGTGAGACACAGAAGGGACCTGGAGATAGAGAACAAAGAAAGTGATAAAGAACATGGTCTTGCAATGGGCTAAAGGCTGGCTGTATGGCATAGTTCTCCAAAGAGGGTGTCTGTCTCTGCACATTGCACCTAAACAGCCAAGCAATATTTTCTTAAGAAGCCTGTGACAGAATTTCGAAGACCGAATCATATTTTGAAGACATGAGGGATGATCACCACTTAAAGAGATTCAGGAATTACTTTTGAAAAACAAAGACTCATTTTAGGAAGTAGACACTCAACAATTGGTGTTTAATCCCTGAATTTTAATACATTTGCTCAGAGTAGGATTCGGCATTTTACTCTTTCACTGGGAGTGTAAAGTTTTCCTCTTACATATATAGCATGCAAAGTTTTCAGCTGAGCATAATAATTAATTATTTCCCAGCTATTTTTACTTTTCATGTGCTAAAAGTTGGGGGAAAGTATTTCATATAATATAATTTAAACAACTTGAAAAAGTTATTTTCTTTAAGAAACTGTACTTTTTCAATAAAATGCCTTCTCCAACAGCATGTTTAGAGACAGCTACCAAAGGACAAACCCATCAATAGAGACACTCAGCCTCTTAGTCTGGCTTTTGAAAAGTGAACATTTATTCTTTTTTTCTAAATTGGACACTGTGAACTCCGTCATGTACACTATGAAAATAATTGGTGTGTTAGTACGCCTTGTGCCAGATTTCATGCTTGTTGAAAGGTGATTGGATTCAAACCAGCATATTTAAAGGTCAACTGGTTGTTCTTAAACAGCACAGAATTTTAACTCTTTCATTTTCATGGATTTTAGCCAAATGGCCATGTTAGAAAGGAGAGACTATATTCTGCTTTCAAACTTTCTGACCTTTTTGTCCTTAAGTTTTAAAAAAGTTCTCGGTGTTTTCTTGTGGATGAAAAGGGTCTGAGAAATAAGTTCTCAACTGGCATTTGGAAGAGACTTAGTTCTTTTTAAACTACTAAATTTAGGTCAAGGCTCTAAGGGGACAGTGCACATCACATAAGCAATGTCTAAATGTCAGGCTGAAATTTCGCTCTCTTTTTAATAAGTAATTTAAATTTGCTCATACGAGCTATTAACAGCAATCTATTTCCTTATCTTCCCCACTTGGAGTGATATATATATATATATATATATTTTTTTTTCATTCCTCGAAAAGCTTGGTGGAGAAAGCACTCTCTCGTCACCAATATTTAGCCTAGCTGTTTGATGTTTGCTTTATTCCTAACGTGGGTATTTCACTGGCTTTGAAACTTGATGACTCCCCCCGCCCCCTCAGTGATTTTGGATACATCTATTAAGTGTTTCATTTTTTTGATCCTTAATACCCTTTGTCTACCAGTATTTTTCCTAGGTTTCCCAAAATAAGGTAGGGGACTGACTTGTCTCAAATAAGTAGAATAAATTTTAGTCATCAGATGTTAAGGCTTCTTGCTTTTTGGTTTAGTGTCCTGGTGAGTCCCTAGAAACTTTTTAACATTTTATTATGAAGACTATAGTTTGGAAGTTACAAAAGCAGTATCTGTCTTAAGGAAAAAACTCTGAGATTGACTTTGGAGATTTCCACAACTGCAACACAAAAGTTGGTAGGTAAAGGCAATTAAACCCAAGCTTATCTTGCGTGTATGTGAACTCTTGTAGTTCTAACTAAAGGCAAACTAAAGATATCCTGAAAAACCATGGTCCCATTTCGTCAAGCAGATAATTCAGCCTTTTCTTCTTTCTCAATTACTTCATAGTCTGCTTTTAATTCTTTTTCTATATTCTTCACAACTTTTTAGCTGTGCAACTGTGTGCTAGTTGCTTAAACACTTGGTGTTTCATTTGCCTTATCTGCAAAAATAAGGGGATAACATTACCTACCTTTGGGTTACTGTAAAAATTAAATGAGTTAATTCATGTAAAATGCTTGGAACAATGCCTGGCACAAAATAGATGCTCAGTAAACATTAATTCATTAATATTATTATTATCATTATTGTTGTTGCTCTAATTCTAAATCTCTTTCACTAATTAATATGTCATATGGAGATGTTTGACCTACAGGGTTTCTTCTGGTTGGGGTATCATAAGCCTAGGAGTTCAGATTAAAGCTGCTCTCTTCATGTCTCAGCACCCAAATTTCTTTTGCCTACACCCTGGCTGAGGTTGGCTGGGAGATATCATAAGGAAGATGGTGGTCCTGAACCAGGGGAGCTGGGAGAGCAAATTGCCAGGGTGGTTCTTGAGAGAAAAGATGGAGAAACAGATGTGGTGGTAGGTGACCACCACTGAGGGAAAGTCTGGAAGGCGAAAGTGCATAAAAAACAAAAGTATAGTGGTTTTCAGAAAGGGACTCATGCTCCTATATTGGGTGCATAGATATTTATGATTGTTGCATCTACTTCTTGGATTTATCCCTTTATAATTTTGTAAGGTCCTTCTTTGTCTTTTTTTACATTCTTTGTTTTAAAGTTGATTTTGTCAGAGTATTGTACCTTGGCTTTTTTTTTTTTTTCATTTCTATTTGCATGGAATATCTTTTTCCACCTCTTTACTTTCAGTCTGTATGTGTCTTTTGATTTGAAGTGAGTCTCTTGAATGCAGCACATAGGTGCATAATATTTTAAAATCCACTCATCCATCCTATGTCATTTTATTGGAACATTTAATCCATTTTCATTTAGTACATACTAGGTGTTCTAACATGTAATGACAACTAGAATTCTGTTGAAAAATAGTTTCCAAAGCATGGTTTTTCAAATATTTTTGCCTGTAATCAACAATAAGAAACAAATTTTTACATCAAGGTTTTTATATACATGCACATATGTTTATGTGTATATAGCTCAAGCTAGTTCTATTTTTCATGGCATTTAAAGACAGATATTTAGTATAAAATTTTTAAAAATCTGCATCTCAAGTGCAGGTGATCAAAGGAATCAAGTATTTCATTACTTAACATAAAGATATTTGTTTAATATGGAAACTAAAGAACATTCCAGGATTATTGAAGCATATTCTAGGAAGTATTTTTATAACTCTCTAAAAGACAGAGGTAGAATAAAACATATGTAAACCTAAGTTAAAAGAAATAATGTGAAAGTATGCAAAGATAATGCAAAAAGCACACTTATATGTGTCTTGCTTGAACTTGATGTTCAGTCTCAGAGCAAAGCTTTTTCTAAGAAACACATATAATCCTATTCCATATTCTTTTCATTTATGAAGTTAGTCCAAAAGATTCTGCCTTGTACTGTATCAGCTTTCTTGATCATTTACAATTTTCTTTTTACATGGTTATTGGTTAGGTGTGTTTTATTGAATATTTTCATTTTTGGACATCAGTTGTTGGAAAAATAAATGTGACACCTTTCTACGGAGTATATGGTTCTATAATTGTATATTTGATTTATAACTATTTCATTCCTGGAGAGTATTTTGTCTGCAAAATGAACCTCTTTCAACATTAATATAGCGCTCACTAAACTCTTATTTTTAAAATATTTTTCTCCTATAATAAAATCTACTAAAATAAAATGTAGCAGTTGAGAATGAGTTTTAAAGTAAGACAAATCTGGGCTCAAATAATATCTCTGATACTTACTGGTTGTGTATACCTGGAAAATTACTCTAACTCTTCAAGTCTTAGTTTTATTATCTGTAAATGGAGGTCAATTTGTACCTTACAATGCTGTCTTAAGAATAAAGGAGAATAAATGAGTTAGTATTACTCTATAAATGGCAGCCATTATTATTACTAATTTCTTTAATTTCTCTAGCATAATATTGCCTGCTAAGTTTATTCATAGAATAATATGTTGTATTGGCAGATGATATCTGGTAGGAGAATGGTTCCTTATGAAAGAAATAATTTAAAATAACCTAGCACTTTATTCTTTAGAATTTGTGAAGATATATATTTAGCAAATATATGAGCCAATGGCACATAATAAATTCTGTATTCTTAATTTAACGAGTGTGGTGGTTAATCTATGTATCAACTTTACTGGATCACGGGGTGCCCAGATATTTGGTTAAACATTATTTCTGGGTGTGTCTGTAAGGGTGTTCCTAGATAAGATTAACTTTGGAAGTGGTAGACTGATTAAGCAGATCCTTCTCACTCCCTAGTAAAGGTGGGCATTACTCAAACTGTTGAGGGCTTAAATCAAACAAAAAGGTGGAGGAAGGGAGAATTGACCCTCTCTGCCTTGACTGACGCATTAGTTTTCTGCCCTTGACTGGGACTTATACCGCTAGTCCTTCAGTCATCAGAACTATACCACCAGCCTTCCTGGGTCATCAGCTTGTGTGTGTTTGTGTGTGTATACATACATATATACATACATACATACATACATACATACATACATACATACATACGTACAGATGTCTCTCCTACTGGTTCTGTTTCTCTGGAGAATCCTGCCTAATAAAATAAGCATTTATTGAGTAACAAAGCAGAGTTCTGCCTTCTCGGCTCTTGTACTATAAACAAGTGTCCTCTTCTTAGTATATTCAGTGCTGCAATTTTTGTATTTCTGTGTTTTTTGCTGGTGATTTTGCTGTGTAAAATGGACCCCCAAATGTGGTGCTGAAGTGTTGTCTAGTGTACCTGAGTACAAGAAGGTTGTGATGTGCCTTAGGGAGAAAATACATGTGTTAGATAAGCTTTGTTCAGGCATGAGTTACAGAGCTGTGGGCTATGAGTTCAATGTTAATGGATTGACAATATATATTAAGTAAAATATATATCTCTTTAAACAGAAACACACATAAAACATGGTGATATATTATTTGATTGATGAAAATGTTGGGATCAGAGGCTCTCCGGAACCTAACCCTGTATTTTCTCAGGCGCAGTGGTTCAGTATTCACTAATTCAGTGTTCTCACTGACTTATGTAGAACATAACTACTATGAATACCAAAAATCAACTGTATGAACATTTTGTTTAAGCTGAGAAGATAGCTAATGACTATGCATATTTAGACATTTTGTAGAATTATAGTCTACCCAAACAAAACAACGCTACTTTTATTTAATTTTGGAAGACACTCTATTCTTTTGTTTAGGTTGGTTTATTTTAGCAGAACTTTACTGGTGAATATGTCAAGTAAGTCAGGCACAGTTGTCTTGGACCCAGTTTGCACCCTGAAGGAGTCCCCAGTACACCATGGAAGGCAACGAGATATGTGCAAGCAATGATATTGACATTGCTTTATATTCCTGGAGCAGATGTCAAAGAGAATCAGAGAAGGGCCTGGCTGTTTCAGAATATATCAAGGAACCCAGCCAAGGTACAGAAAATAACCATGGAATGTCCACCGAGCAGCTTTCTACAACATGTCAGTGAAGGCTGACATTATTTTAGAGCTCCAGAGTTTTACAGAGAGAAGAGATCCTAGAGTGTGATAAGAACCTAAGTATGTTTAGACATAGAGCTAGAACCAGAAACTGAGTCCCATGGTTCAAGTTGAATCCTTTCTCATTAAACCATGTATGCTCTATGTGTTTAATTGTTGGGGTCTAGGCTTACAAATGAGCTCATGTTCCAGAAATTCCACTTAGGTCTTATGTGGAGAAGTTAGTCTGAGGTTGTTCAAGTATGAGTTCCAATAGACTCATTAATTTCATCTGATTCTCAAAGGAGCTCATGATTCTAAAAAGTTTAAGTATTCCGTACGTATTCAGAAATTGACTTTGTAAATAAATAGTGAATAGTAAACTGGGTTAGGATTACCTTTGACATTGTATTTTGCACCTCTACCAGTTTAGTAAAGGATTTTTTAAAATGCTCATTTTTGGCTTGGGTGTGTTGAAACAAACCTACTTATACTGTCAATGGCAGAAAAAATTAGTATAAAATTTTTATAAAAGACATTGATACCTTTCGAACCAGGTACCAAAATTTGCCCTTTAAGAATCTATTCTAAGGAGGTAATTAGAAACTCGGACAAACATTTATGTATGAAAATATTTACAGCATTATTGTTCAAAATATGAAAACTAAAAATCAAAGCAAATGTCTAAAAGTTGCTTTAAAAATGATATACTATAATGAAAAACTGTCTATGGTAAGGCACAATGTGAAAAAAATCACAAATATGTAGTGTAATCACAAGTTGTATATATGTGACCAGAATAATATATATTAAGAGAGGTTTTCTCTTGGTAATGGGACTATAGGTGTTTCTTTCCTTTTGTATTCTTTTTTTCCTGTATTTTTCAAATTTCTTAAATGACAATATATTTTTATAATCAAAACAAATGTTAAGTAACATTCATTCTCCTTGAACTATGTTTTGCCTAAGGGAAGTCCTGTTCTTTTCTCTTAGTTTCTGCATTTCAAAATGTCTCATCACTTATTATGGCTGAAGGTGAAAATGGAAACTCAGTTATTTCACATTTGTTCAGTTACAAGCCCCTTTTCTTCCTATGGTATCATTTCAGCTTAAACCTTTGTACTTAGCCCCCTTTCCAATTGTGGATTTTCTCCTCTGCTTTTTCTTTTTATTCTTTCACTGATCTGTTATTTTTTTCTTTTTAATTTAAATTCTATCTGCTTTTCTTTAGCAGTATTAGCCTTTTCCTCCTCTTATCTGTTGGGGAGATGAAGTGCACTGTTCAGTTTCATATAGTCACTCCATCTCCCCCTTTTTCTCTTGCTTCTTTACTCTCGTTTTTTTTTTTTTTTTTGGAAGGTAGAAGAAACATTTATAGAATAGTCTCTTCCAAATATTTATAGAACAGTGTCTTCAGAACCTTGGTAGTACTTTTGCATTAATTAAAAATTTTTTATTTTTTTAGGGATTTCACAAGTATTTCCCCCCTTATCAGGAATAAGTGTGTGTGTGTGAGTGTGTGTGTGTATGTGTGTGTGTGCGCGCATGTAGGTGCATGTGTGTGTGTGTGTGAATACATGCTCTATTCTTCCAGATCAGGAACAGTGTCACTTCCTATCTTCTCCATAAAAGCAGGCACTCCAGTAATGCTGCAGCCTGTTGGCCTGTCTCTGCTTAGAGACCTTTCAGAGCTTGATACCTGGGCTCAGACTGTATGCATAGGAGGAGGATGCCCTAATTCACTTTGGTACCAGCAGGCTGACATCCATATTTTGAAAGCTTTGATGAAGATGGTGCAAATCGGGGTGGCTCTGTGGGTTCTCCAGCTGCTGCCAGGTGGCTTCCAAGCCAGGAAGGGTGACTTTCAATATCTCCCAAAGCCTGCCAACTAGTAACGAGATAAATATATTAGACAAGATGGTAGAACTCAATTTATATATGTGGGCATGTGGGACCAATTAAAATGACACCTTGAAAAAAAAGCTAAGGACCAAATCTGGAGAGTCTATGAGTTGAAAGTCAAGGCTAGGATTTCTAGGATAAACCTTTCTATATGTAAATTGGAATTCAAGTAGATATTTGTAATTGAAGTGCTATGCTTATTTCATTTCCATAAATCTAAAATCTGGCTTTGAAGTTGGCTCCAGGGTAGACCCGTCAGAATTGAGCCTTGAAAATTTGTGTGATAAATCAAGCCTATGATGAAAAGAACTGGCAAATGTGACACTGGCTTGCAGTGTGCAAATACCCATGACTATTATAGAGTGCTCAGCTTAATGTCTCCTAGTGGAGGAAATGTACCTTGATATGCTTTCTGGGGTTGAGAGCTCTTCATTCTCCATTCAAAAGACTCTGCTAGGTAGAGAAAGAGATAGCCAGTGAATGCTTTACCCCAATGTCATTTTTTAAAATATCCAGTCACATGGGTGAAAACTGGATTTTATTAAATTTATTTGATTGAAAAGAAGCATGCAAATTGTACAAGGTTCATGTTGTGCACAGAAGGTGAAAAATAACGCTAATGTTATAAGTGTCCCTTGCCATCATGGGCCTTTGGAAATAATGTGAAAAAGTGGATTTTCCCCCTTGCCTCAGTCTCCCTTCTTATAGAGCTTTCTTCCTTTTTCTCCTTCTTCATGAGAAATACTAGCTTTCAGGGGTGATGAATCAAGCACACCTTTGTGCAAATGTAAGATATATATTAATTCCATTTAGATATTTAAATTTGACATTATATTCTTTGTTTTGGAGCAAAATGCATGTTTCCTAGAAGCAGACAGGTGATGTATTTTATGCTTTTGTTGGGGAGGGCTAGTTTAGCCCTCTTGTTGGCAGTCCATGTTTAAAACCCTATCTAGTATTAAAAACATAATTAGATAGAACCTCTTGTGGTACTGGCTTCTCATTTAAAAGCATCCTTCCTTTTTTCTTACTAAGATGAATTTTAATTTTTAAGTAAAAGTCACTGTATAAACTTTAATATTTAATAAATTTGAAAAAGAAAAAGGTAGAGCCTGTTGGGAAATATGATGGGAAAAATTACATTCCAGACTTGGAACTTATTGTTGTTGATCGACTGTCTAACAGATTCAGAATGAGTTTAGATCATTTTGGTTTGGTGGCCCATTTCAATATGGAAGAGGCTGTTTTGTAACAATCTTTTCTGCAGAGAGAATGAAACTGAGGGACAATCTAGAGCACTGGTGAAGGCTTGAATAAAGTCTTCAGGCTGCTGTGCTATACCACATGCCTCAAATAGCAGATGCCACAGAACTGCTTTTTAAAAAATGTTGGCTTCACATGTCATGCTAAAAATACATACTGAAAAAGACCTGGAAAACTTGAAAGTATTAGAGAAGCAGGCTGTAGAAAAACACACACACATATACACACAACAACAACAACAACAACAACAAAACTGTATTAAGTAAGACATATTAGAGCTTTCTTAAATTCCAAAGTGGCTTTTGATAATATATTCAGAACAGAAATAAGAAAGGCATCAGAAAACTAGCTAGTCCCTAAGAGACTGTAAAAGGCTACAGAAAAAAAATTTAATAATATTGGTGGGTCAATAGAATACCCTTATTCCCCTAGACTTCTCATCTCTTTCTTTTTTTTTTATGAAACTCACCTTCAGAAAACCTTATATGGTCACCTTATCTGGCTAACTCAAACTTGGTCCTCTGTTTGAACTCTAGTTACTTGTATATCATATAGATGTCCCCTGGAGTTGCTCATTGTGTGACTTCTCACTCTGACTAAGTTCTAAGGTTACAAAGGTCAAGTAACATGTCTTTCTTATCTTTGGAATTTCGTCTATAGTTTTGGTACAATAATTGTGTCTGCAGATGATGTTTAACACGTGTTGCCTAACTCACTGGATACTTTCAGAGTAAAAAAATTGTTAATAGAAAGATATCAACTTTGCTCCTATTATTAATACTTATGTGCAATATTCTGAAAAAATCTGTAGGAGATCAGATAAGATAAAAACTGGAGGAGCTAGTTATAGATACAATAGTGAGAATGCAAAGGATATTTAATAATGTTTTAACATAAATAATAGAGATGATAAGAATAATAATGATACAAGTGTATATTTTTAGAGCACTTGATTATTTTGAAAGTACTTTCAAAGAACAGAGAGATAAAGGAAGGAATATAAAGAATACTGAAGCAATGCAGAGAATATAAAGCAAAAGGACAAAAGAAAGGCAAAGAAAATAAAGCCAAGAATAAAGAAATGAAAGGAGAATTTACTCACAACTTTGAACAGCGGTTGGCTAAATTACGCACTGGGCATGGTGTCAAGTAAATATTTACAACATTGGTGTTCTTTTAGCAGGTAGAGTATGCTGTCTATAGATCAAGTCATGTATACACTTGTTTTCTACCAGGTACTGGGGAAGGGAGTGTCCTGGGTTCTCTAACTCTCTTTTCCCCATTTTTGTCCACTAGGGTTTAAATTGATACTAGTATGGCTATCTGTACTTCAGACATTCTATCAACAGCATCAAAAAGATATGGAGGTGTGAGTGAAACTCAACTTTAGTAGTTTATTTTAGCGATTTCACAGAAGCTCAGTTAGGCTTGCTGCAGAGAGCACCACTGATTTTTGTTCTTGTTCTAAGGTTTTGAAAATTTCCTAATCTTAGGAGGCAGGTCTTAAATTATTGTCAATAATGCTGAATGAAGTAACTTATTATAAATAAGTTCCAAGTAGAAGACTTACCAACTTTGTTCTAGACCAGATCAGTTCTAGAACTGAAAAGCTGCAGTTAAAAAGTTCTGCCTGGCAATGGCAGAGGCCACACAGGTCCTAAAATGATCTTTATTCCTGCTTTGGGGGAATGATCTATATATTTTATTATTTATTTAAAAAATTTTAATAATATATTTTATTTAACCCAAGGTAGCCTAAATATTATCATTTAAACAAGTAATCAATGTTAACATTTTTTGTCAGTTTAATATTTTCTATTTTCAATTATAGTTGACATGCAATATCATTAATTTCAGGTATACTATACAGGGATTAGACATTTATATAATTTAGAAAACAATCACCCCAATAAATTCAATTCCCATCTGATACCACACATAGTTATTATAATGACTATATTCGCTAACTATATTCCCTATGCTATTATACTCTACATCCTCATGATTATTTTGTAACTACTAATTTGTACCTCTTATTCCCCTCCCCCCTTCACCAATCTCCTTACTCCCTAATCTAGCATTCATTAAAATGCTTTCTGTATCTAGTTGGATGACAACTGCATATTTTAATTGACATTTAAACAGGGTGACCTCCAGCAGCATTCCTGAGATGGCAAGCTTCTTTTACTTTTGGATCTGTTTTGTTCAGAATTCATATTCATTAGTTGAAGGGCAGGGGACCCATGCCAAAATGTCAGAATTAATAAATTTTTGAAAGCGGGTTGGAAAAAAGAGACGTGATGGTCAAGATAAAACTCTTCAAATCCTTAGAAAATTTTGGCCTGCATTGAAATGAGGAGAGAGAGTCTCTGGAATTAAATCTGCTTCCCATTGACAACACTAGCATGAAGACAGTTTTATTTTAATTGCCTTATTTGTTGCTGAAAGCATGGATCAGCTATTTTCAAGACTCAGAGATCAACACCCCTGTTTTGGCAGTAATTCTCCTTTTCACACTTCAGGTTTTGAAACAGAGCAGAGAACTGTTACATTTGGTGGGATGAAAACCTGAGTTCTGGTCTTAGCTCTGGCCCTTATTGGGTGTAGTGACTGGTGAAGGTCAGGATCATTTAATCTCTCCCAGCTTCAGTTGCCTCAACTGTAAGAGGGAATAATGTTATCAGTTCTGATTTATAATAACAATAATTTCCATTTCTAAACATCTGCCATGTGTCAGGTACTCTGCTATGCCTTTGGCATATGTTACCTTTAAGTCTCTCATCAAGTCTACAAGGAAGGAATAATTATCATTCAGGTTTTATGGTTGAGAAAATTGAGACTCAGATCCTTTCAGTAACGTACCCAAGGTCACACAGCTAACAAGTAGCAAAGCCATGGTATATACCTTTATACATATGTTCACAAAAACCCTTCTTAGACCTCCATGAGATTTTGGGGTTCATTTAAACTGATATTTGTGAAAGTGTTTTGAAAATAGTAAAGTTCCTTATAAATACATGTTGTTATCACCATTATTATCCTGATGAATATAAATTAGTTAACATGTATTTGTTGAGTTCCTGTAGGTGCTTAGTACCATGTCAGATATCTTCTTAGATGATCTATGGAATTATATATTTTTCTCAATGTCGTTTTGTATAAGGTGCATATAAGTAATCTTAAATATTTCCAAGTGGTGTCACTTACATCCTTGGAATCAGATATCATTTTCTTTGGATCCTTTTTGGAGAGAAAAAAGAGCAAATATGTTAATTAAATTGAATTAATGTTTTAAGAAACAAAAACCTATTGCATGTAATCCAACAAGATTACAGAGCCAGCAAGTAAATATCCCAGGAACCATAACAGTTGATAGGAAAACTTGAAAAGAGATGAGGGAAATACACCATAGGAATTAGCAGATCTCTGCTGAAAACACATATTCACAAACGTCCCGGACCAATATAACTCCCATGATCTGGTTCTTTGTTTATTTTTTGAGTCTTTAATGACCAAAAGTATTGCTGAAATTTATTTGAAGCATCTATCTTTGATTCAGGAGCATCAGATTTCCCAAGTGAAGATGGCTAGGAATCCACACGACTCTCCTAAAATAAGATTTAAGTTCTGAAAAAAATTTTCTTTTGTGGGAAACATGCTATTCCCTAAGAGAGCCACAAGCATGAGATCAATTTTTTTTTTTTTTCAGAGAGAAAGCTGAGAGGAGCCAATTGGTCCAGCAGCCAGGAACAAACCTTCAAGACAGGTTAACATTCAAGACAGACTTCTTTATTCTTTTTTCTTGGTCTTTTGGAAGAAGTGCTCAAAGTCACAATAAAAGTTCGTGAAATTCTGTAGAAGGATCAAGTGAGTCCAGAAATTAACTGTTCCTTATTATTTTCTCTGTTTCCTTATGTGTCAAGTGAGGATAAAAACACCTACCTTAGAAAGTTGTTATGAGGATTACATGAGTGTCTCCTGGCCCCAAATAATCATCACTGTTGAATCTGAGGCCATTTTTCCCAAGTCTGTTCATCCAGTTGTTCTTTAAGTCTCAGTGTGAATTATTTATTCTGTTAGACCATGTAATGTCTAACGAATTAAGAAAAATGCTTTTTGAATTGAGAAAATGTGGAGGAGGCTCCCTTTCTAGGCCCCACCAAGGACCTGTGCTGGGTGGAATATAGCCTTCTTTTAGGTTTGGTAGGAACTTCATGATGGGATCAGCCTGAATATCACTGCAGAGCTGGCTGGCTACCTGTCTTCAGTCACTTTGGCAGGATGAATGTGGGGCTACTGATTCATGCATTTTTTCTGCAGGAATGTTACCCTGTCTTGACAGGACAAGGTAGCCCTTGTCCAGTTCTCCTGTCAGACATTTTAGCCACATTTGTGCCTCTGTTGTGCTAAGGTAGAAGCCTATTTGGGAGGGCAGGGTCACGACATGGTCATGCTTAGTTTTCTTTGACTCAGAGTCTAGATTTGGCTGAATCTGTATAGGCAAGGATGCGCAAACTAACCTAATTATACAAGTGATATTTGTAAGAAAAAAAGCTGGCTACCACAGAAGCTGGATATCAACCCTATTTTGTTTTTCGAATCCAGTCATATACTTTCTGGAGTAGAGGAGCAAGAGGGCAGCCTAACATTGTCTCTGCAGCCACTGGCCACAGCCAGTCAGGATGCACCCAACACTAGCAGCCAAGATGCTGGCCAAACATGTGGTCCAGGCTCCCTGTGTATAAGTTTCTGGTTGGATGTGAAGGTACTTTTGTCATGATGCCTTTCAACATTATTTAGGTACTACGGGAGGCAGAATTAGTGCTTTAAACTCTATGGACTCAATGTGGGCTATGATCTGCTTTTGGTCAGTTTTGTCTAGTGGAATGAGCTCTGCTCAGGGAGTCAAGGGACTGCCATTTGCCAACTGATCACAACTAAGTCACTTTATGTCTGTGGGCCTCAGTTTCCTTAGAGTGAGGGCATCTCTAACCTGAGTCTCAGCACAAATGATCTATGAGTCTGTGGTCTGTCTCTGCCTGGGGTATGAAAGTGTGTGTGTGTGTGTGTGTGTGTGTGTGTGTGTGTGTCCATCCATCCGTCCATACATCCTTGTCTTCTCCCTCCATTCCAGCCTTTGATTCTGGACATGTTCCTTTAAACTGTTCTTGGCTCCTCTTCAGTTATCCAAATTTCTCTCTGCAAAAGAACAAGTATGAATAGGTCATTGTTTCTTATAAGATATTGCTGATAAAGTCAGAGGATGATGACCTATTTCTGAAACAGACAACTGAGGAGAAGTTTATGGCTTTCTATTCTTTAGACTTAACTAGTTTTTCTCCTTGGAACAAGTTTCATGGAACTTGAGTAATTACCCTGCCAAAGTTTTCTTGGCTCGAGATCAAAGTCTCCAATACATCAGCACAATGAAAAAGCAGCAAGAGGCAGGAGAAAGCATTTGCAATGAATTTGGAGTCAGACTCTAGTAGAAAAGTAAAAAAAGGATAGGAGTAATTAATTTCTGTAAGAATTGCAAAGGCCAGTACATGGGAAAAGATGTCTAACTTCTCTAATGATGAAAGAAATGCAAATAAAAATGCTATCATTTTCTTCCTATCATTTTGGCAGAAATGTAAATGGTTGGTTAAGCCTAATTGGCCTACGAGTGTGAAGAAATGGGCGCACTCAAGTATTTACCTGATACAACCTTTCAGAGGGCAGTTGGGTGATATGTACTGAAATGTAAAATGTAGAGTCTCTTTGCAGTTTTCAGTCCGGAACTTACTCTGAGGAGATAACTACATAAATGTAAAAGTACATTTGCAAAAGCGTATTCATAGGGAAAACTAGAAATAACTGTAATGTTCATCAGTGAGAGACTGGCATAATCAGTTATGGTAAATACCTTCCAGGAAATCCTGTGTAGTCAATAAAAATGACCTTATAGAGCTTTACATATGGCGTGAGAAAATATTTAGTGGTACACAGCAGATTATGAAACAAATGATCACATTTATATAAAATTATGTTAATAGAAATGTGGGAGGCTTTTTTAAAAATTTTATTATTTTTTACTTTATTTTTTACTTATTTTTTACTTTTAATTTGTTATTTAACTTCCAGTTCTGCCACTTATCAACTCTGTGTCCTTAGGAAACTTAGTTAACCTCTCTTACTCTTGGTAAAATGGAGATAATAATATCAATATTTTAGAGGTCACTGAGGGAATCAAACAAAAAAACACATGTCAAGCACCTGGGATGGAGTAAAAAATACTTTGATTCCTAAAAATCATTTACGGTTTCTATTTTCCTTTCATTATATGAGTACAAACAGCTGTGTTCTTATACCTATGCTTCAAATAAAGAAAACTAAGTGACCTTTGAATAACTTCTGTTGGTTTAAATACAGGAAAAGTATTTTCCTAAGGCTGTAGTCTGTCAGAAAAAGGCCATATTGAGTCATTGTTTTCTGAAGTCAGGAAAGGAGATTGAATGACTGATGCTGTTGGGCAGCCTAAAATAATATTTCATTCTTGTTATTCTTACACAGTTTAAGACCAAGGGATTTTGGATAGATCTACAGTTTCCCTCTTGTTTTGGAAGAACAAAACTTTTGTTATTTATGCTTTTAAACAATAGAGCTTTGTCCTATACTCAGGAGCATGCAAATTAAACACATTTCCAGAAGGGCTGTTCTATTTATTGTGAAGAGTGATCCTAAGGGTTAAATAGACACAGTTAGCTCCAGCCACCTGTGGTGAGCCCACATCTTCAGCAGAAGAAAATAGCCAAGACTCACAGAAGCACAGCCATCAATCAGGTTTGAGATTGACTTTCCCTATATTGTGTTAATGTTGGTAGACTCAGCCATTTAAAAGCTCCCTAATTACTTGGGGCCTCCTTTGCCCTACAAAGCAAATAACTTAGTTTTGCTTTCAATGTCCGACACAGAAAAATGAAATTGCCGATGTTTTGAGTATTTTTACTTTGGATATTTCTGGTCCATACACAACTGTTTCAAATATTTCTGTGTTATCTTTTCAGAGCTATTGATACTCTGGAACGGGGAGTGGTAATTCAGCCTCAAGAATTTTCATCAAAGGCTTTGGGATTATTAGAAGGACACAAAGTAGACTATCTCTGTCCTGTATCCCTCTTCTCATTTCTCATTCCTTGCATTAAACCAGGTCTGGCTTGCTACCACACTTTCACACCCATGTGCAATTTTCACTTGGCAAAATGTCAAGTTTAAGTAGGGTATATGAAGTTGGGATCAGTACTGATTCTTAATAATTATAGCTAGTAAGTATTGAGCACTTGTAATGTGCCAGGCTTTGTGGATCGTGAGCACTATCTTGATGCTTCTTAAGGAGTAGTCTGTGGATAACTCACTTTACAAGCATCATGTGCCAGTGAAAAATGTGGATTTCTAGGCTCCATTATAGACCTACAGGTTCAGCATCCTGTAGTGGGAGTTAGGACTCTACCATTTTAACAAGCACTTTTAGTAATCCTGAAGCACATGAATTTCAAGAGCCACTGCATTATTTTATATTGTACGTGGGACTCCATTGTGATATCTCTCTTTCCACTCCTCTGATTTCCATGCTTAACTTATTATGGCAAGAAAAGAAAAAAAAAATCCTATGGACCGTGAGACATCGCACCATCTATGCGTCCTTTAGTTACTAGTGATTGCAAGTATGTCTCCATAGCCTAATTGCCTTTGAGGCATCAAGTATTTACTTCAATTGCTGAAGAGTTAAACAAGTGAGAATTCTTTTCTTGGTTGATGGTGGCTATGCTCTGGACGTAGAGAGGGAAGACTCGGGGACCAAAGACAGTAAACTGGTATGAGGGGTTGATTGTACAAGCTGTGCGCTGCCCAACTACATGCGGTGGCCTTGCTTGGAGGAGTGAACATAGCATTTTCCTTGACCCAGGGCTGTGCAGGTGGAGCTGGCCCAGGCCTGAGAGGAGAAGGTGGCTTCTGTGCTGTTTTGGTTCCTAGGATCCAGGGAACTCTGCCTGTTTTCTGCATGATTTTGTCGTCATGCTACAAGGGACCCGAATTGTTCAATGTGGTTATTTCTTTGGTTCTCAGCTCTATTTCTAGAAAGTCTCTATTAAAATGAAGTGCCCATAAAAAGAATGAAATCCTCCCAGTTGTGACCACATGGCTGAACCAAAAGGGTATTATACTAAATGAAACAAGTCAGAGAAAGACAAATACCATATGATTTAACTTATACGTTATGTTTTTTAAAAAAAAATGAACAAACAAAGCAGAAACAGACTCAAGATACAGAGAACAAACTGATGGTTGCCAGATGGGAGGGAATTGTGGGCTGGGTGAAAAAGGTGAAGAGATTAGGTACAAATTGGTAGTTACAAAGTGGTCACGGGGATGTGAAGTACAGCATAGGAAATATAGTCAATAATATTGTAATAACTATGTATGGTATCAGATGGTACTAGACTTATGAGGGGGATGGGATCACTTTGTAAGTTATATAACTGTCTAATCACCATGTTGTACACCTGAAATTAATATAATGTATATCAAGTGTAATTGAAAAATAAAAATTAAAAGAAATTAAGTGCCACTTGGAAGGTAATGAACATTTAATCATATTGGCACAGACTGGTTTAATCTGGCTGCTTGGGGGTTGGTACACAAAAGGATTTATATGATGAAAGGGGAGGACAAGCCCTTTTGTGGGCCACTTTGCTGGAGGAAGTTGGGGAGCATCGGCAATCAATTTTTTTTTTTTTTTTTGCAGAGGAAGGGAGGCAGAGGTCAAGTGGGAGGGGGCTAAAGACTAACTAAATCCATGTCGTAATTCTGAAGGTTACCTTCCAGCACACTGTTTTCTAAAGTTCTCTATTCCGTTCCACTTTCCCTCTCTTTGGTGGATGTCTAGTGCTGAGGGACTGTACCCCCAGTCATAGGTCTGGACTGCAGTGATGCTGCAGGTGGCAAGGACTCAGTTGCACGAGTGGGTCAGAAGAGAGACTTCATGTCCATCTCTGTAGCTGAACCAGCATAGGGGAAGGGGGAAGTAATAACCTACCCCTGAGTCTGAGACTCCCTTCCTTTTGCATTCCTTTGCCAGGAGCATGATAATTAGAACAATGAGAATTAGCTCATGCATCTCCCTACCAGGCCCTATGAAAAGTTTTCACATATGGAATAATTTCTAGCATACATGGTAGGCTTCCTTGTATTTCTTTATCAACTTGTTGGGAAAGACCAGAGATGATACTCTTGCTACTAAAAAGTCTGTCTATGGGACTATTAAGCCTTACTTTTTATTTCATTTGGGATCTTTAGAAAGTGTCCCAGATTTCAATTTTAAAGCATATTTTGCTAAACTGAAAAAATCCCCCAATTTTCCAACTGGTTATTTGTCCTTTAGTGCTAATTCACATGATAAGTGATTCATTAATTTACCCAGCAGGGAATAATCACCTTCCATGGTGAGGAAGGAGTTCACTGTGAAGATGAGAGAGTTTTCCTTGGCCATAAGTAAGAGCTGGGAAAGGGTGTGCAGATGGAGGGGTGCATCTACAGAAACAGCTGTGTGAGAGAGAGTAGGCTGTCTCAGGCACTATGAGCAGTTCAAAGTGGCTGGTGGGAATTTGCATGGGAGTGGAGGGAGATAAGGGGCAAGACCATTCATGAGTGAATGAATGAGTATAGAAGTCCATAGTCCTTTCCCTAGGGTGGCTGTTTCTCACCAAGCAGATTGTTTTTCTCTGCACCTTCTCGGTGTGTTGGTTGCAATATCAGTTAATATTTTTCTGCTCTGAAAAATCCCCATTACAAGGAGGAAAGGAAATAATTACCTTCAGTATTCTCTCATATTTAAGCTGAGAAGTCAGCATGAATTCTAGATGTGATATATGTATTTGGATAGCCATCATAGCTGTTCATGATAGGTAACTTAATTTTTCCTCCTTGAGTCTTTTCTGGTTAGGATACCATGACTGAAGATTAATGACTTCCATTATTATTATATTTTTGCCTTCATGCAGGAATCTTTAAATTAGTCTGAACTTAGTACTATTGCAGGAATCATTCCTACTATGATTATATCCTCTATGTTATGTCCTAGGTTAGAGTCCTTGTATGGTATACCAAATGCAGGGCAGAGTTAAAAGTGTCAAGTGATAACCAGGCAGAAAACTGGCAATTTACAGTAACCAACACACCTCCTTGAGCTAATATCTCAGAGGTCTGAAGACAAAATCTTACTTATAAATATTACCTGAAATGAAGTTTATGATGTCACTAGATATATTTCACTCTATTTGACTATTTAGTAATTCACCTCTATTTTGGTTATTGTATACATTTATTGAAATGAGCTTAATAATAATAATAATAATGACAATTTTCTCTTAATGAATACTCACCATGTAATAGGCTCGGTTCTAAGCATGCATTATCCATTTAATCTTCACACCAGCCCAGGAGGTATTTACTGTGTGTGGCACTATTTTACGTATGAGGAAACTGAGGCATACTGCTATTAAGTAATTCGCCCAAGGCCCACAGTTAAGGATCAGAGCTGGGATTCGAACACAGGCAGTCTGACTCAGAGTTTATGCTCTCAACCTCCATATTATAATGCTTATACACTGCTTGAAGCAAAGGGGTGGCTTTAGCCTCAAATATTAGAAATGCACCCTCCCAATTTTTTCTTATTGAATGTAAGTAATTGACAGTTTTCATATGTGTTACATATATGTTGTCTGGCTTTTGAGAAACTTTGACAAAGAGTAAAGTCATAGAAGAACTGATCTTTCCATTCACATTTCACTACCTAGAAGAGCTTTGAGTATAGATAAGTATAAAATGTTGTTTGTTTCTATTAATTTTAAGTATAATATGTTTTAGAATTTTGTCAAATGCATAATTAGTATGTTTTTATACATTTACATTCTTAAGAGAGACAATTAAAAAACAACAAAAATCACTTACCAAAAATTCCCCATGTGCCAAGAGCAAATCTGAATTTAAGGTTGATGTGCCCAGAAAAAGTGTTTTGTTTTCTGAACCAAGAACACAAGCTTAATCACACCTCTAGTACTCATGCTGTCTTATTTCAATAAATTTTTAAATTTGTTTTCTTTGTTAAAGTGAGGCAGACCTTCTCTCTGACATTTTTCTAAGCAGCTATTTCTTTTTGAGTTTATACCATACGATGCTAGTTCCAAGTGTCAGCATTTGAATTATCAGACGTTGCCTACCAGCGATCTAGTCCTGAGGTCCAGGATTTCTTTGTGCAGAATATAGCACTGTGAAAGTAATGGAGCTATCTATCCATGTCACCCAGAATGGAGTTAAAACCCTGTCAGTCTTTGGCACACTAACAAGGTAGGTCTGAAGGTTCTTTAAAGTTTTCTTAAGAGTGACTTCTTTGACTACATAAACTTCAGGGCCAGACAAATTAGCATACTTGGGCCTACAAATCATTCTTGGCCCAAGTTTAGAGATACTTTTCAGTCAACCATAGCTGTTATGATACTTGAGATTTGCTAACAGTTCTTGGTTCAGAAAAGGGTTTGCATTCTTGAGCTACTTTTCTTTTATCAGGATCATCTTAATTATTGTCTGTGAGGCTCAACCAAGGAAATGAGTAAGAACTGAATTCAGTTGTTTGGGTGCCCTTGTATACCATGAGCTTCTTAGACGGTGCCTGATGTGATGGCCAACAAATATTAGTTGATGGTGATGACAGGAGGTAGTCTCTCTAGCTAGAATCTGCTAATACAGGCTCTGTTAAATTGACAATGATGCCCTCTATAAGCAGACTTCAATACATTGCACTAATAATTTTAGGCAAAAGATTATAGTATGCTATGTTTTAGTTTCCTCCTCTGTTGCATTGTTTTCAATAAAATATTTTATTGAAAACAAATGTAAGCAGCATAATCAGCTCCAGTTGGATCATACTTCCTTTGTTTCAGTGACCATTTTTCCCTGCTATATGATATCTCCAGGCATGAAATATCTAAATCCACCCAAAATTGCCAAGTAGGAGTAAATACCTTAGGCTCTTATGACTATTACGATTATAAGAGGGGAAGGCAGTGCTGGTCTTTTAGAAAGTTCTTATTATGAATGTGTTTTGAAGTAAACATTAACTACTGATAGATGAACAGCATGAAGTTGAGTTAAAAAAAAAAAAAACCTTTAGCTTTTATAAAGGTCAAGGAGCCAGAGGTGAATATGTAAACTAGCTGCATGTTAACACAGAGAATGACAGAACCCACGAAAACTTCTAACTCAAAGACTTGCTGGATGGTTCTTGACCATTGTCTTGGGTGGTGAGATGGTTGTCTTCAGTGTCATTGGAAGAGCTATCTTCCTATGGAAAATTTCTGGACAATAATACATGTGAAATGACTTAAATGCCTTACTTAGAGTGTTTTTGGTCTTGTCTGTTGAAAGTGGAGATTTTAATATGGGGGCTCAAAAGAATTTTAATGGAATCTTATTAATGGAATGAGAAACAAGAAGCCCTGTGTATTGAGGATTCAATGACAATATTACCATAAGGGCTTGCTTTCCATTTCAGACTATATATTCCATGTTACCTTTGAGTAAAGAGAACAACAATTTTAACACCCTGGCTTCCTCAGAAGTTTCAGTTTTCACATAGTCACTGTAGGCAACAGCACTGTCAAATAAACAAAAATTTAATTAAATAAAGATTTAAACAGAGCTGAAATATTCTTCCCTGGCTAGTCACAAATTGGACAATTCAAAGAACAAATCTTAGGGGAATTGCCAATGGATTGCTTTTTCTGTTCTCTGTGTACTGCTATGTATTTCTTCTTGGTGTCAAATCTCAAGTTAAATTCAGTCAATTATCCACAGCAAACAAAAATGCATAAATGTCTCTTTTGTTACTGTTGTTGATATTTCATCACTAAACAAAGCAAGTCTCCCTTCTCAGCTTTTTCCTGTGGGAGCATATAAAACTGACATGATTTGAATATTGTGAAGGGTCTATTGTCATTTTGAAAGCATAATGATTGATTTAGTTACTTAAAGGTTTATTACAAAGATTTTGTTGTTGATAATATTACAATTGCTTTTAAAATTTGTTGAAGAAGCACACTATTTGCTGCGGATTTGAAAAGGATTTGTTACTGGATAAAGTATGTCAAATATCTAAGTGTGTGGTATTGGGGAGATGTGTATGTCAATTCCATTTTTTTTTTTTTTTTTTGCTTTTCTATTTTAGTCACCTCTTTTGACTTAAAAAATGCTTTCCATGGATTCTTTAATTACTACAAGTATAGAAGTATGGTATAACAAGTAGTTTGTATAACTAACACTTCAAAATGCAATGGGAAATATAAAAAATATTGCCAAGAAAACAAGAAAAACCTGGGCCACAGGGACTCTGTCAATATTTTGTTATGTCATTATCTCCCTTGACAATGCCATATGGTACATTCTGGTACATTCTTATGTAGCCTAGGTGCCAAGGGCCAGAGGAGCTGGACAACAACATGTCTTCCCAATTTACTCTCTGAGCATACTTATTTCCTTTAAGATATGAAAAGGATTTAATTGTGCTCATGAAGCACCTTTTCTCTCCTTCTTGCCTCAGCCCCCTTTATTCTCATTTCTGTGGGTGGGAGAAAAGGCTGCTCATTTAAAAAGATAGCTCTAAAACTGTTCTGTAAAATGATCTCTTTTCCTCTACAAATGATTGTTTTGGTTTCAAATTTTATTTCAGGTACATTAGGCTTCCCTCTACTCATACTTAATAACAAGTCTACAAAGGAGTCGAGTGGAAATGGTAAAATAAAATTGAAACATACATAGTTGCACAAGCAACTTAATGCATATAATTTAACTTAGCACCACTCCTACTAAAAATAAAAAGATGACAATTACCTCGGGTTTTTGCTGCTGTCATCGCCCTTCAGTTTCCTGGGGTAGCGTAGTCCTTTAATGCCGGCAGGGTTGGGATTGTCAAGCCAGAGAAGATCTTGCTCCAGGTGTAGTTACATTTTCCCAGGTCATCTGTCCTTTCTTTAGTCAATGAAGCTGTGATTTTCCCCCTGGTCTTGTGAAGGAAAGTGATTCCAGATAAGCAGATTATTGTGTGGACTATCTCATCTTTGTTGTTCTAGTGCAGCCCTTTCAGCTTTCCAGAGCCAGTTAGACTTGTTATGAGGAGCTAAATGATTGGCTGGATCTGGGGCTCAGTTTCATAAATTATAGCCCGGCGTACAAGAAGCACGAGTCCTATAGTTGCTGTAGTCCAGAGGCCTGCCAGTTCCTGCCTTAACGCATATGTAGTCGTAATTGAGTTCTAACACGGCCTTGGATGTTTCTGTCCTAAATAGCTGACATTGCATCTTCAAGACTGTGTGAGTAATCCTGACTTATTTTTTTAAACTCAGTAAATTAATTACATGCCCTGAAAGGGAGTGATTGTAATTAGAAAATACTGAATTAGCAGATGATTCATTTTCAAGGTGCTTTTATGTGTAACAAGTTCAATGCAATTTATCTTAAAGCTTCTAAGACCTGGCAGGGTTATTCCAGCTTTTTGCCATGAATCACAATCAAGCTGCGTTTTGAAGGTGGCTGTTCAGTGCATTTGTAGCCCTGTTGGTTTTATAGGGGCAGTAAAGTGATAAAGGTCCAACATGAGCAGGTTAAAACAGGTTTCTGGTGTCAAGGCAATGGTTGAGGGAGCATTTCAGTCAGGCAAATTTAAAAATTTCTCACCCCCACTGTCCCAAACTGGGAGGAAGCAGCAAATGATAAGCATTCCTTTTGGGACACAGGTACAAAGCAGTTAGAGTGACAAAGAAAGAGAAATGTAAAAATGATTGAAATATACTTTTCACCGTCATTTGAAACTGAACTAAGATATGCTCTATAGATACCTAGAGAAATTTTATATATATGAAAATGCTCCTCAGTGATTCTGTTTATGTGGTAGAGAGCCGAATGAGAAGTCACTAGCTTGCTTTTAAAAGCCTTATAAGAAGTATATTAAACACACACAGACACAACCGTAGCAGAAGAAAGTATGTGGATTGGAATTTGTGGTTGGAGCAGATCAAATTATCCCAGGGAAGCTGTTGTTAGGTTGTGTAATTGTTGGGGTGACTTCAGTTACTAACAAGATTTAAGATAAAGCTGGAGCAGACTGAAATGAGAAACTAGAAAATATCAGTGTTTTATTATCTTCTATAGCATACACTGCAGGAAAGAATTAACATTGGGTATAGGCTGCTTAGTGTAAGCAGTTCATTTTTTACTTTAAAAACATTATTGATTTCTCCTAGCCAAACTTTTGAAAAAAAAAAAAGGGTTTTTGTCTATAAAGTTAATGCTTAGAAATAATTTTCTTCCTCCCAAATAATTATTATACTTTTTCTTAATACAGCACAAAGCAGGGATTTTCTTATAATTTTGAGTTGTTTTCCAGTTTGCTTTTTGTTTGATTTTTCCTCCTTAGACTTATAGATACAAATGTTTGTATTTGTGCTATGTATAAACCTCACGCATAAATCATTTGAACAGTTGTTTAAAATCACAAGTTCTTGTGGAAAATACAAACTTCTAATAGCTATCATAATTACTTGTCAATTCCTATAAAATATTTATTTATATACTAAAGAGTTGTTTATTTTTGGTTGCACTTATTTAAATGACTGACATGGTTTAACTAGGAGGAGAGAAATATAAGTTGTGTTTTTGCAAAATTTTATGTTTAGATCATACTGGAAAAGCAAAGTTTTGTTAAAAATATTTCGCTTTCTGGACTATGACACCTTTTAGGTCCTACCAATAGATGAGATTCATACAAGGAAAAAAAATAATCAACATAGAATTCTTTTTATCAACCAAGTGTATAAAAATAGTTTTAAAGAAAAATAATTCTAATATAGTCTTTGAGAAACATGTTTGCTTTGTGAAGAAACAGTATGAGTTCCTTTACTGATAAAGAAAAGCGAGTTAATTTATTAAGTTTCCATAGCCATAGACACTAATAGCAATAGTTGATTCACTCGTTGTTCGACATTCCTAACTGTGTTAGTGGAAGAAAGCGGTGCATCTATAAAAGGAATGTAATCTCATCCCTCAAGGTGGTCTGGGGCCTGGATAGAGTAAGAAGTGGGGTGGAAACTGCTTTATCTGAACTGGCTTCTGACTTCTAACCTGGCTCCTCTTCTTGTCGCAGAATTTGTGTAGTTTTTTCTTGATGTAGCAGTCACCTTCCTTCATACCTTTTCCTGCCTTCATTCTTTATATTAACTTGCTTGGGCTCTTATTGAGATGACTTGAATAAATATGACTTACGCTTAATTATCTAACTTTAATAAGCTGCCCATAGAATTCGAAAAGTGTTTAGAGCCAGAAGTTGAGGGCTCAGAAATTCTGGTGGGTGTATACTAGGAATATGAACATCTCATGTTGGCGCTTCCTCCAGGACCTTCATCTTTTTAGTTCTCCCTGAAATGCCAGGGTCACATCTCTTTCTTGTAAATGGGCAAGATATTAAGAAAAGCAAGAGTAGAGCGGTGTCAGGTGCCCGACAAATAGAGAGCTGTGGGCAAGGAGCTTTGGGAAAAGGAAAGATTCACAAAACAGCAATAACTGATTTTTCTTCTCTCAATTCCTCTTTATTTTGTAAAGCCAATTTTGTCTGACTGGAAGTACTTTTGCAGATACGGTTCTGTAAAACTATGCATATCTGCCTTAGACAGATGGATTTGACATAAGATGTATCCAAAAAGGAATGTATTACATCATGAACTTGCAAAGCGTTCATGAATACACATTGGCATTTGGAAACTATTACCACTACCTACTAAAGCAATGACATAAATCTAAATTGAAAAAAAATATTATTTCTTGATTGAATTATATTTTCCAGTGTTTGGTGAATTTTGCTTTTGGAAAGACTTGCTCTTCTGTGAGACTTTTTTTTTTGCCAGTGTTATATATAATGGGATAATCTTATTGCTTAATTTTGGCCCCCCCCAATTTAATTATTCCTAGTTGGTGTTTTCAAGAGTTGCTGTCCTAGCTTAAGCATGTTTTAAAGAAAACAGAGCAAAACAAATGAAATAAACAACCCCACCCCGACACACACAGTACCACAAAGAGCTAAACGCTTTAGATTTGTATAGTTCCCTCCTTTTGTGAAGCTTGACAGTACTCATTTGTGGAGAAGAAGCTTTCACTTAAGTTAAAAATAATTAAATTAATTATTCTATTTTAATTATATAATGTATGCAGGTGATATAATTTCCTAATATTTTATCCACTAGCCAAAATTGTGTCTCTCCAATTTTCAATCTCAAGAAGCAGAATGGCTTAGTGAATTAATCTTGGTCAGCGAGATTATGCTCAGGTCATTAAATTTTTTTAAGCCTCAGTCTCTATGTCTGTAAAATGAAATAATGATATATGTCCTGGTATTTTACTGTATTAGTGAATATCAGCAGCATGATGAGAAAGTGCTTGTGAAAGAACATTTTAATTCTTTGTACATTATAATGTACTATACAATGATAGACTATTATTATTATTACAAGAAGCTTCTTTTACTTCTAAAAGCATATTCCCAGTATTGGATAAATACTTTTTAAAGCAAAGAAAGTCTTCACTGTTTTATCTTGAAAAGTTACAAAGGCTGTAAGAGCCTCAGTCCTTATCTGTCTGTTACTTGAGTATAAAAATATCAGGAGGGTTACCGTGACAAGTAAATGTGGCATCATATGTGAAAACATTTAGTAAACTTCTAAGTGCCATGTAAACATTACTTGTGATAACTATTTTCAGCATATTAATAAAAGTATAAATGATCAATTTTTAAAATGAAAAAATATCAGATACATTTCTTATTGATTAGTTAACTTTCTAAGCTATATCTGCCTCCCTCAGCCAGTATGGATTTTCTTGTTGGTTAAGCTTGTGCCGTGACTTTCCTTCCACATAGATATAGCACTAAGCCAAGAGTCAGATAAGCATTCCTTCACAGTCCACATTTAGAACTGTTAATGATGGCATTTTGGAAGATATCATTTTCTCACAGGAAAAAGTGAGTTAGAAAGTTCGGGCTGACAGATGTTCCTGGACTTTTGATTCCTGTTTTGACTCTCTCTACTAAATTTCACAGATGGAATAATTATATAGGTTTTAAGGTGATGCTTATTCCTAGGTCTTTTCATCTGAAAAATAGAGTGAATGGTCAAAATGACTTTGTCAGTGATTCAGAAAATTCAGGCAGCAGTTTTTGAATCCCAAATTTTTAACTGTTTCTACTTTGGAAGATCATGACGGTTTTTAGAATATTGGTCACAGCTGTGTCCTATATTTCAGCTATATGAGTATACTGTTGTTAAGAGTTTGATTATTTTGTAACAATGATATTGGTTATTTGAAAGCAGTTATACAGCTTGTAGTATTTTTTTTTTTTTAGGTGAAATCAGAAGAGGAAGGCACAATAAGTAAAACAAAGAAAAATGAAATGGGCCCTTTATCATCTTTATCCCACACACTCCACCCAGCAGTTTATGAGGGAACTTTCTAGAAACAAAGGAATTTCATTTGTAGTACAGTTTCAAAGCTGCCATCTAGGAACCTTGTCCTGAATTTCTTTTGCCTTCGATGATTGGATAAGAGCACTCTCAGTAATTTAAAATTATAAAGAAAGAATGTTTTCAAACTTTATTCTCCCTCAGCTTTCTTGATGTATGACATTATATAAGTTTAAGATATACAACATGTTGATTTGATACCCTTATATATTACAACATGATTGCCACCATATCCTTCGCTAACACCTACATCACATAATGACTGTTTCTCTTTTTGTGCTGAGAATAATTAAGATTTACTCACTTAGTAACTTTGAAATATATTATATGGTGTCAACTATAGTAACTGTGCTGTGCTTTAGATAGCTCTAGCTTATTCATCTTATAACTGGAAATTTGCATTCTTTGACCAGTTTCTCTCCTCCTCATTTCCCCTGACAACTAATATTATACTCTCTATTTCTATGAGTTTAGCTTTTTTAGATTCCACATACATGAGAACATACATTATTTGTCTTTTTCTGTGTCATTTATTTCACTTAGCATAATGCCCTCAAGCTTCATCCATGTTGCTGTAAATGGCAGGATATCCTTTTTTATGTCTGAATAGTATTCCTCTCTCTAACTCTGTCTATCTGTCTGTCTGTGTCTCTGTCTCTCTCTCTTTGTGACATTTTCTTTATACATTCATCCATCAATAAACACTTTAGTTGTTTCCATCTGTTGACTTGTGAATAACACTGCAATGAACATGGGTACAGATATATCACTTCAAGATAGTAATTTCATTTCCTTTGGATAAATACCCAGAAGTGGGATTGCTGGGTCATATAGTAGTTCTATTTTTAACTTTTTGAGGAACCTCTATACTGCTTTCAATAGTGGCTGCACTAATTTACTAAAATGGATATTCTCGGTGAGTATTCCTCTCATTTAAGTGGTGTTTTTATCACCTCATTACCATCAGTTTCCAAGTCCTTATGCTTTGGCAAAGGGGATAATACACAGAGGATTGCTCACATTCTTTTGATCAGAGTTTGGTCACATGACCCCACCTAGTTGAAGAGAGGCTAAGGTGCGTAGTTCTATTGGTGTTGAGGAAAAATAGAATGCTCGTTTGGTGATTAACCAATCAATTTCTGCCATACCTTTTTTCTTTTCTCTTCTTCCCTTTTCTCTCTCCTTCCCTCCTCTTCCTTTCTTCTTCCTTCTGTTCTCTAATATGTCTACATAGAAACTAGGACCTGTAATCACTAAGTGAAAACTAAATTTAGAAAATTATAGTCTTTGCCATCTAGAAGAAATTAAAAATATGATTTTGCTCTTAAATTCTTAATCCCACATGTTAACAATTTTTCAAGGCTATTCCAATATAACTGAAAATTATTATTATAGAGATTACTATTAATTTAATATTTATATCCTTTGGAAAGAAAGTGGTAATATGTTTTCCTCTCTTCTCCTAGCCATTCTCTTCTATGTCAAGTATTTGTATCCCTTACTTTAGAAAAAAGTGGGAAGTAAATGAAAAACTGGCAACAAAGATAAAATAATTGATCCAAATTGATCTATCTGCCCAGCTCTTTAAGTATTTTATAAGTTTTGTAGAGAATGCTAACTTATTATTGAGGAAAACTACTGTGAAGAGAGTGCATTAGTTTTGGAGAGCTGTTTCTTGCACAGAGTTGAGCAAATGATGGAATTCATTTAAGGTTGGTTCAGAAACTCTATTTTCTAGAGACTAAGAGATTCCTCTCCACTCTAAACTTCTAGAGATTAGCAAAAATATTCATATTACAAATAAAAAAGAACACAGATGTCTACTCAGTAACCAAAAATAATTTTCAGATCATTACTATTTAAAAAATATCTCTACAAACTTTTAATTTTCTTTTAATAAAACATCATAAACCAATTTTAGTACTTCACTCTGGATATATTAGGGTCAAATATTTTTTTGGGTGATAAGCCAATAGTAACCTCAGTTATTTTAACAACTAAATTACTTTCCTTCCATGTAAGCCAAATTATAGTTAAGCTATTTAAGAAAGAAAGACAAAAAAATAAAAGTCTGTTTTAGTTTTTATATCCTGACCTAAGAAATAGAAGGATTAACTCGTTTCATATCCTCGTATTTATCTGATGGAACTAGGAGTGCCTAAAAAGAATTTTCCCATAACTCCATTTGCTTGTTTATTTTCCTGGCTCATTCCAAAAACAGTTTTAATGCAGCAGTGAAAAGAATAAAATCTCCTCAATTTGACATTCGAACAATTTTTTTATTTTGGTGGAAGTGAACAAAGGTAAAAGACACTTATAGTCTTTACACTGAAGCATTGAAAAACACTGACATGTCTTAGTCATTAGATTCTGAAGAACATATCATATTTAGTAGAAATTTTACGTATATCTTATCATATTCACAGTCTTTGAAATAAGGCATTCCACATGCTGTTATAGGGTAATGCTTTGGCATAGTACAGTAATTTAAAAAATGGTGTCTGGAACCAGACAGCCTGTGTTCAGATCCTAGCTCTGCCACTGAGTAGCTGTGTTATTCTGGGCAAGTTATTTAATCTCCCTGTACTTCAATTTTCTCATCTGGAAAATAGAATAATAATACCTAGTTGTTATGTACATTAAATAAATTAATATGCATAAAACACATTAAATTATGCATGACTCAAAATAAATGCCTTATAAATATCTTCCTATTATTATTTTCTGGGGAAATGATTATTTCATATAATATATATTTTAGGAAACTGAAGTTTATTCAGTCAGTTTCAAAACTAGTAGCCAATTTTCATGGGTCCTTCTAAAGTATCTTACTTGTGTCTATGTTTCTTTTGTCTTAAAGAGAATAATATAATCCTTCTTTTGGTGATTCATAGTCACAATTAAGATTCAGAACCATCATTATGACCATCAAAAATGGAACTTTGCTCTAAGTAAGTGATATTGATTCAGGTTATGTTGAAATGATTTAGACGATATTAAGAGGTTTGTTCAGGGAGAGTGTTTTGCCCTTAAAATAGCTGGTCTAGACTGCTCTGCTGTTTCAGTCCTCTGGCTTTGTCTTGAAGGCTTTTGGCCTTCTGCACACTGGCCTGCTAGCACTCCTGCTTTAAAATTACTGCTTCTCTTTTGCTATAGGTAGTAAGCAAGAAAAGAGCCCAGTTTTTTAAAAAAGTGTATCAAGTGAGAGAGTAGGTATGTAGTCAGGGTGTCAGTTTTCTTCTTCAAATAAAGAACATGAGTGCATTTTTTTTCTTCTGGGTATGCATTATGCTTTAGAATAGGCTTTGACGAGCTACTGCCTGTGGACCAAATCTGATTGTATAAATAAAGTTTTATTGGAACACAGCACACTCAGATTTGTTTCTATATTGTCCATTGCTGCTTTTACACTACAAGGGCAGAGTTTAGTTGTTGCAGAGACCATAGGGCCTGCAAAGCCAAAAGTATTTACTATTTTATCTTTCACAGAAAAAGTTTGCAAAACCTTCTAGAGCTTTAAACTTGGGTAGAGTCCGAAATAAACAAGATGTTACTATGTTCATAGTCTCTGTTAACCTGCACATTCAATTATGTGTATCACTGCCTCTCCTAAATATATTTTGAATAAACAAGAATTTATTGTAGTTGCTTATGTTGGATAAAGAAAAACAGCTCACAATAGCACATTTTGAACATTAAGGAATTCCAATGTGATTGTCAAGCAAAGTTAAGTGGGAACCCTCAATTTGGTATTTGTTGCTTCACCTTTATCAGTATATAACATTATGTGATATTATGTAGTTTTCTGTTATGTTCTGTAGAATGTTCTAGAAACATTACCAGTTAGTAGTTGGTTTTCTTACACAATTGTCCAATGTCTCTGTTGTGCCTTTTGTCACATATGTTTATCTGTTCTTTATCTTTCTTCTTACATATACCTCTGTTATCTTTTCTGTGAAAATAATTCTTCTGAGTTTTCCAATATTGTATTATTCAAGAGCATAGCATACAGAAAGGGATTCAGAATTTGAGTTTGAATTCTGATTTAGTCATGTTACAGAAAAGAAACCTTAGGGAAATTTTATTGCCACTCCCAGCCTCAGTTTTCTTGCCTATAAAAGGGAGAAAAGAATCCTGTCTCTGCTTACTGCATTCTATAGGCTGAATTTGTGTCCCTCCCACCCCAAATTCATATGTTTAAATCCTAATGACCAATATGACGGTATTAGGAGGTAGATCCTTTGGGAAGTGATTAGATCATGAGGGCAGAGCCTAAATGATTGGGGTTAGTGTCTCATGAAATAGACCCCATAGAACTTTCTAGCCCCTTCTGCCATTTGAAGATACGATGAGAAGTCTGCCACCTGGAAGAAGCCCTCACCTGACTATGCTGACACCCTGATCTTGGACATGCAGACTCCAGAACTGTGGGAAATAAAATACTGTTGTTTATAAGCCACACAGTCTATGGTATTTTGTCATAGTAGCCCTAATAAACTGAGATACCACACAAGTAGGAGCAAGTGAGACTAAGCATAGATGAGTGTGTATAATTATTGGTATCCCTAATAATGTTCTTAATTTGGCCCTGTTTCTTCTTATGCAAAGAGATGTATATGCTTATGAAACAGGATGCAGAAAGGATTCTACGTGAACTAAAATTGTTGCCTGGGCTGGGTATGAGGCTGTGAGTGTGAAGGAGGTTAGGCGAGAAAGCCTCTTCCAACAGTATGTGTATTCCACCGTGTTTACTTCATCATTCATTTCTAGAATGTGAGAGTTTACGCTTTTAGAGACCTTTGGGAAATGTGCAAAGAAAAAATAAAGAAGAATAATCTTGCAAGGGCAAGAAGGTAGCATTTATGTCAGTATAAAAGTCTGAATAGAAGCACATAATTGTTTTATTTTAGTTCTTTAAGTGAATTTGGTATGTGGACAGGAAGGTTGTTAATTTTTTCCAGGTGAAACAAAGAATAGTTTCCTTTAATAAAAATAGACTCTTAGTGCTGTGGGAATCAGAATTCCCCTGTCATGAGGCTAGGGTAGAATTACTGAAGGATGAAGAGAGCATATGTGGGTCTATTTTATTTTTATTGGAGCCTACAAAGAAAATCAACAGTCTACCGTGTGTAAGACATTTATACTCATAAAAGATCACCCCATTTTTATAACTTAAGGAGATGCTAATGGCTCAGCTTTAAATTACATGATGTTGAATGTATTTTCTTATTATCTTTTTATTTTCAAATGATTTTAAAAACTTTAACTGGAAAATGAAGACCTCTTTTGCTTAAGTAACTTGTCATTTTAATTCTTTTGACTTCTAGAGAAAATATTTGAAAATTGTGATCTAGAATTTGAATTTAGGGAGACCCCTAACCTTCACTTTTAATCTCCCGGTGATTTGGAGGGTAATCATCCAAGTTACATCAGTTAGCAATTGCTGTGTAACAAACTACTCCAAGACATAGTGTCTTAAAATGACAACTCTTTATTATTTTCGTGTATCTACTGGTTAGCCAGGGGAGTTCTGTTTGTTTAAGCTCAATTCTGATTATTTTAGCTGGCCATACTCATTAGTGTTTAGCTGTCAATCTAAGATGTCCTTGATTAAGAAAACTCAGCCCTCCTCCACATGTCTCTCATCCCTGCTCTCATCCCTCCAGCAGGTGAGTCCAGGTATGTTCTCATGGTGGTGGCTGGGGTACAAAACATAGACAAGCTCAATTGTTCAAAAGGGTAGGTGGCAACACACATGTGCTTTTTAAAGCTCTATTTGCTAATATCTCATTGGCCAAAGCAAGTCCTGGTAAAACTCAGGGTCAGAGTGAAGGAATACAAATTTATGGGTCAAAACATGTAGATATAGGAAGGGTATGTACTGGGGACTCAGTCTACTAGATGTCATTTCACTCTTCTTCTCCATCTTAGCAGCCTCTATTTTGACAGTTTTACTATTTATTAGCACTTCTATAGACTGGTCAAAAAAATAAACACCAAATTCTATGTAGATACTTTTAATTATTTGTTTTTAAAGCCTATGAGGGAGTAGCTTGTCATTAAAGACTGAAACAAAATTTTTACTTTATTTACTTACACCCCATCCCCCGTCTTTTTAACTAAATTAAGTACCATACATGTTATATAATGAAGTTCGTTCTTTTTTCATTCTATCCATATCCATCCCTGAGTGTTATTCCATCTCCAACTAATTTCTGTGTTTTTGGGCCAATAGTCCAGCAGCATTTGGAGGACTTTGGTGGGTGAGTCTGTGCATTTTTAGTCTTATAGTTACATGTTCTTGCTTTTTGCTTTATCCTAAATTCCAGTTTGCATTTATTACTGTCTACTCTACAAGTCCTGGGGAAATAGCAAACTGAACATGTTTCAGAGAATACTCATTATCCACCCTTGTGTATCCACTCATGTCTTTAATCAACAAATATTTGTTGAATGGCTTCAATACTATTTCATGCATTAGTAGTAATATAGTAGTGTACAATATAGACAAAATATATTGTACAATGTATTATACAATTGTAAGCTCCTGGAGCTTACCATCTTAATGAGGCTTGACAGACAGTAAACAAATGCATGAATAGGTCATTTAATGTTTGATGGTGATAAGCGTTATAAAGAAAATAAAGCAAAGTGAGCAGAAAGAGATAGAGGAGTGTGTGTTCAAACAAGGCCTCTAAAGTGAGAGAGTGAGCCATGATGATCTGGGAAGGATGCTACAAGCAGAGGAAGAGTAGGTGCAAAGACTGCCTGAATAATCAATATGGCAGCAACCGTACATCCAGTGAGAAGAGTGGTAGGGGAATGTGGTGTGGAGATAAGCAGGGGCCAGATCATGTAGGGCTTTTGGAGAGCACAGTCAGATCTTTGCATTAAATCTAAGTGAAATGAGAATTCATTGGTGGATTTGGGGCAGGGGAGAGACATCCTCTGGTTTCAAGTATAGAAGCTGGGCAACTAGGGCAGTCATGTTGGAGAGAGATGCTTAGGGGCTGCCTTAGGAGAGCAGCAGTGGAGGCTGTGAGAAGATGGCAGACTCTGGAGCTCTCTAAAATGTGTTTCATTTAAATAAACCAAATTTAGATATTGAGATCAGCTCTGCGAAGTTGAGCATATGGAGAAGTGTTTCCCAAAGTAGACCCAGCATACTTCCAGTGATATCTGAGTTAATTTTAGGTGCTATGTCACATGAATGGACCTTTTAAGTTTTAATAATTACTTATGAATTTAATGTGTATTAGACAATATATAAAACTTGCATATAAAACCCATAATTCTGGTGCTTGCTTTGGCAGCACATATACAAAATAAAAGTAAACCCATAATTCTGTAGTTATTGCTTGAAGTGAGGATAAAGTATTGAGTACATATAGAGTTGAATGCAGCAATAGCAAAAATTGTGAGGATTGTATCTGAATAATTAGATTTAGGACTTGGTGACAGGATTATTTATAAGGTTTAGTTCTGAGGGAAGTGAATGATTACACTGGTTTTAGGGTAGTGTATAACTGTAATTATATATTACCACTTATTGATTATCTGCTGAATGTGAGACTCTATAACAGGTACTTTATTAGTGATATTTCACCCAATTCTTAATGCAGACTATGTGATATAGGTGATAAAGCTATGATAGTCCTATTTAACAGAGGAGGGAAGTAAAGTTCATAGGGAATAATTTTTTCTAAGAAGTCTCTTGAGTTTTCAGATATTGTAAGACTTCAAATGTAATGTGCAATTCTGATAAATTCTCTGCAAATAGGTTCTTAGTTGTTTGGTACACTAATTATCTTCAGCACCTGAAATAGTTTCTGATATATGCTAGACATTTGATCAATACCTGTTGAATGAATGAAAGAAAAAAAGAATGAGTCTTTATTTAGGTCCAACTCAGAGTGGTGAATGTTCATGTTCCTCGCAAATAGGTGAGTTTTAGGAAGTAATTGCCTGGAGTTTTAATGGAAAGGCCATATTTGAAGATCATAAGGTAACTTACTGTGCCCACTAAATGTAGGTTTTCCCAGCATCCTAACCTTGGCTTTATATTTTTTTGCTATTCTCCCTTAAGAATCTCATTCATCCTTCTGGCTATATCTAAGTGTGCAACTCTCAAATCTCAGACTTTGGTCCTAAACTCCACTCATAAATAAACCCACTGATAAACTTAGAGCCACTTTAGGACAACGTAACCTTTGGCAAGTTACTGAATCTCCCTTGAGACTCAATCTCTGTCGGTAAGAGGAAGTGCCTTGATCTGACCAAAGCCTGTGTGTGCCAGAAAGAAGGACAAAATACTTAGGGAGAGTAACATTAGGGGGAAAATTACTAAAAGGCAAATAGAATTTAATTTCCATTCTTCTCCAGCATTTGCTTTTAACCTAGAACTTGCTAAATAAGGAGTTAAACACAGTTAGCTGCTGCATAATAATGATTTGGTGAACAATGGACTGCATATATGACAGGGGTTCCATTGATCATAATGGAGCTGACAAATTTCCATCGCCTAGTGAGGTGACAGCCATCATGACAGCATAGTGCAATACATTACTCACATGTTTGTGGTGATGCTGATATAAACATGCCGACTGTGCTGCCAATCATATGAAAGTATAGCACATACAATTACAGCAGTAGGCTATACCATCTAGGTTTATGTAAATGCACTCTGTGATGTTTGCAGAACTAAATCACCTAATGACATTTCTGAGAATGTATGCCTGTCACTAAGTGGCACATGACTGTAATCCTTTCATGTAAATTTTCTTTAAAAACTTAATTTTTGTTTCCTTGGGGGGAAAAAAAGGCAAAGCATTGAAAGTAGTCTTTCAAGCACTTAGACTCCTGGGCGCAGCTCTGACATCCAGTGAGGAAACCCACCCTCCTTAACCCCTAACTTCCCATCCCCACCCCACAAGCTCTTTCTCTGTTGGCAGCACCAGACCAAGGGTGACTAGCACTGGGCAGAGCATTACGGCGGGAGCGGGGCAGGGGAGATCTGTGTGAGGCAGGGCAGATGGACTGGATTGACTGGAAAAAGGCACTCTTGGAATTGGGCAGGCGCTTCCTAAAAAAACACTTACAGGGTAAGATGAACCTGGGAGGACGCTACTGAGCGCAC
Source organism: Eidolon dupreanum (assembly GCA_028627145.1). NCBI lineage: Eukaryota > Metazoa > Chordata > Mammalia > Chiroptera > Pteropodidae > Eidolon > Eidolon dupreanum. The sequence continues at coordinate 72,686,612 of CM053501.1, forward strand.
GAGGACCATTCTTTTTTGCTTTTTCTCTTAGAGGTGGAAGCTGTGTGTGGAGAGTGGGGGGCATGCCCAAATAAGAATAATAACTTCACATATTTAGTCCTCACTGCCAGAGCTACACCTTCTCCTTGTCCTCTCATATCTCTGCCCAATGTCTCTGATCAGCCTGGGCAGCACACATTTTTTGAATTATGAACTACATAATATTCGCAAAATTATGTAAGAGGAAGTGGGGGTATAAAGATGGAAACCACATTATTCTTAACCTCTGCAAACTCCTAAACTCCTGGGTTTTAAAATACAAAATTTCCAAAACCAAGGTGAGTGGAGGTAAGCTGTACACAAAGGTAAACACCTGCTAAGGGAGTGCAGGGTAATGTGAACAAATTCCACTGGGTGGATCTGGAAAACCGTTTTGAAAGAAATAGGATTCAAATTAGGCTTTGATAGAAAAAAGTGACTTTGATTTTATCTTTAGGAAAGAAGGGGGTTCTAGTCCAGGCAAAGTAAATAGCCTCTTCAAGGCCTGGAAGCAAGGAAATGCTGAGGCTAGAGTAGGGTGAGGGTGGGGTCAGGAGCATGGGCAACCGAGCGATGTGGAAGGAGTTTGTGCATGTTCTTGGGAGAGGTGACAGGAGTTTGGAACAGCAGTAGGGGGAAGTTATGGATTACTTTGCATGCCAGCCAAGTTCTTGAACCTTATTGGGTCTGCATGATGAGTCTTTCACATTTTGGTAAGGGGACTTGCGGAGTGGAGTGGCAGGAGAGGGCCGTCATCAGGGACAGCAAGGAGACTAGTTAGTTTTTCTTAAATTTTTTTATTTTGAAATAATTTTAAATCTAGAGGAAAGTTAAAAGGATAGTCAAAGAGCTTCGAAATATTCTTCAATTAGACTTGCCAATTTTAACATTTAGCCTCATTTGCTTTATCATTCTCTCATTGTTTCTAATACATACTTTTTACTAAGTGTTTTTCTAAACCATTTGAGAGTAAGTTGCAGACGTCATGCCTCTTCACCTCAATATTTCAATATGTGTTCCCTAAAAACAGGGCTTTCATTTATGTAACTTCAATAGAGTTATTAAAGTCAGGAAATTTTATGTTAATACACAACTGTTAACTGATCTGTACGCTTATTCAAATTTCACCAATTGCCCCAACATATAAGAGGTTTTTCTTTTCTCCTTTCTTTTCTTTTTAAAGTAGTGGCAGGTGTCAGTGAAATAGTCTGGAACTGAAGCACTGGCAGTGAGAATAAGACAGCCATTTCAGAGTTGGATGTGATAGGATTTGGCAGCAGTGGGTCCTGAGGGGGAGAGAGGAAGTAAAGTTGATGATGAGGTAGCAGTTTATAGGGTTGGTGTCAGTTACCAACAAGGAATTCAGGAAAGAGATTTGAAATACAAGGGTGATCTTAAGTTCTAGGTGTTTGATTTAATAATGGTAACTGGATTTATGCAGTGTGTTAAAAGATGGAAAGATGATGTAATCATAGGCAATTTTGTATAGTGGTCAGGAGTGTGATTTTGGCACTAGACTGTCTGGGTTGGAATCAGGCTTTGCTGTTTACTAGCGGTATGACCTGAAAGAGTCACTTAAGTTGCCTTTGCATCTGTTTTCTCATCTGTGAAATGAGAATAACAATACTACTGGCTCATAGGGTCCTTGTAAGAATTAAATAAGTTATTATTTACAAAGGGCTGTATCATAAGCCTGTCTGACACATAGTATATACAATATATTTTTGTCAAATCAATATAAGTAAATTAGATTGCCTATTGTTGTTACCAAAACTAAAGTTTGTGTGCCTAATGCTTCAAAAGACCAAAACTCAAAACATCAGAGTTTGCAGTAAGGAGAGATTTATTGATCAAGAAGGCTCCAACTGAGAAGATGGGAGACCTAATTGTGCCTTAAAGCATCTTACTTGCTGGACTAGGTTAAGGATTTTTAAGGGGTTAGGGAGAACAGGCATGTGGAAGTGCTGGTGAAACAAGTTTTAATTGGAGGATCTTGGAACTTGGCCATTTATGGTAAAGGGGCATCAACATTGGATCTTCCTGGACAATGGACTCTTGGCTTCTGAAAGGGTTCTCTTGTTCAACTTCTGATTATGCCCTGGCCTTTTGGTTCCATGTGGGAGGGGCAGGGAGGAGACATTTTGTTTCCAAGGACAGCTGGAGGTCAAATTTCTCTCTTTGCACATGCCCCAGCTGCATGACTTGTGATCTTGGTCTGCTGTCTCTGAAGAGGATGGGGCCATTTTGAGCTCCATCTGTAGTTCCTTATGTTATTGAAGCCTCACTAGCAAGTCTATGAAGTAATTAGTACTATTATTACCAACTGGGACTCATGTTACATGGTTTATGCAAGGCCAAACAACTGTATAGAAAACTCATTTTTTCCACTTGCTAGACTATCCTCAGACTCTCTTCATGAGAATATTCAACAGGCAATAGAGATGGGATAGTGACTCAGGATAAGCACTGGAGACTTTAGAGTTGAATGTCCTCCGCAGAGGTGATTGTTGAAGACATAGTATGTATGCAGTTGCTAAGAGAGAGTCTGTAGAAGAAAAGACTGAATGTTGGAGCTGGCAAGTGGGACTGGGTGGGAACAGTCAGAGAAGAAGAGGACAGAACAGGAATGTATGGAATAAAGGAAAGGAAGAGATATGAGAGTTTAAGGAGGATTTGCCCTTGCCCTGGGAGTTGAAGCAGGACAAATTCAGAGCAGAGATCTGGGATAGTAATGAGTGGGTCCTTTGTGACCTTAGTGAGAATGGTTGCATTGATGTGGTAAAGGGCAGAAGCCTATTTTCAGGGCTCAAGAAGAGAATGGGAAGAGGAAATGTGTTCTACCAAAGTGAACTACTCTTTCAATATTTTTGGCAATAAAAGGAAGGAGAACTTTGAGAGAAGCAGGATCAAGAAATGATCTCTTTCCAACAGAGGCAATTGTCTTTATCATCTAGGAGAGTAAAGAGATAGGCTGAAGATGCAAGAAATAGTGGGGAAGATGGAACGAGCAGGCTGGCAGGGATAGGGTCAGGAGCATGGCTACGGAGTTGATTTCAGAAAAGAATTGAGAAGGAAGAATGAGACTATGTGTGATGACCTATGACATTTAATGTGGAAGGAGGGAATGTTGAGGTAATTCACTTAAAATTACCTCAATTTTTGTAGAGTGGGCAATGAAGCTCTTTGTTGAGGGAGTCAGAAGTATAGGTGAGAATATGAAGGGATTGGAGAAAGTTAAGGTGTATATTAGAGATAAGAGATTGTCTAGTGATGGCCAGTGCTTAGGACTTTGGTTGAGTGGTATGGTTTTACAAGGTATTGTTATGGGACTTTCTCCAGTGACACCCCAGAATTGACTAAGAATAAATGGATTGGGTCAGTCCAAGAAAGGGTTTTAATGGAAAGTCAAGAGTAGTATGAATTTCAGAGGTCTTTGGCTTGAAATGGTTGACCATAGGCTGTCAAGGCAAGAGGAGGCTGAATAGGCCTCCTGTGAAATATCCATTATGACAGAGAAGTAGGAAATCTTATCAGGCAATAGAGTTGCCTGGGGGTCAAGAGAGTTGGGGTCAAGAGAGTTGCTGTGTATTTCTGTAATGACATAGAAAAACCAAATAAAAGGACTTTATTATTATTATTTTTAAAGAAGATTAAAAATCCTGAAATCTTGAGTTTTATCTTTAAAATATTTAAAATTCCATTATAAATCTGTATTTGTTTTAAGTGTTAACCTATTTCTTATGGAGTAAAATAAACAGCTAAAAAGCTTATGCCATGTTTTTCCATGACTAGTCCCTGCATTGGGCTGAGGCTGGGGATGTATATCCTGTTTGAGAAGCCCAGGCTAAAAAACCAAAAGAAAGAGCAGAGCCAGCTGCAGGGAACAATGAAAGGGCAGGATAAACTCAACAGAAGGCAAAAAGTAGGAAAGGGGGGAAAATTCGAGGTGGTAGCTAGAAAGGGAAATATCAAAATGCCAGATCTTGAGGATAAGACAATTGTAAGTGACCATGGGGCCTAAAGTGTGATAAAAAAAACCACTGAGTGATTGAGATGAGGAGATGTAGGCTGCCTTGTGTCATTTCTATCTCATTGAGTTGCTCCTGACTTAGAACTGAAATACAAAATTTCTCTCTTGTGGTGCACAGAAGAAAAATTAATGATTTAAAAGAAGCTTTTATAAAATGTTATCTCAGACATTTATTTTTAAACTTGAAGTCAGAGAGAGATTAATAGAGTCGATTTAAATCCTCTTAGGGAACACTTGGTATCTGCCTCTTGCCTTATACCCTCCGTTAAGTGGAAACAAGAACTATGTAACTGAAATGTCAATTGTGACACTAATTTTTGAATGAATGTAGTTTTCGATTCACTGATAGAAATCTTATTTACTTTATCTGAGAAGGTCTCTTGTCTTGAGCAACAAGCAGATAATTTGTGGAACTAGTGGCTATTTCAGGAGAGTAATAGCCACTAAGTAAGAGGTCTTTCGTGCCCATCTTGTTTCAAAGTAGGGCTGCAGGCAAATACTTCCACTCAAACTAGTGGATGGACTTTGGCAATGGTGGATAATGCAGCAAAAGAGGTGATATGGTGCAGAGTTTTGAAATAATTACAATGTCTGATGTTGATAACTTTCATTGGTAAATAATGTTAATATTTTTCACCTCCTTGTTTAGCCTTGAAAAACACATGAATAATAAATGTTTATAGCATTTAAGAATTATGTAACAGGAACAGAAATCCTGGACCATCCCAAACTGACCAATGAGAATGCCTCTGCACATTCTTCCAAACTTTGTTTCAAGCTATTTCACAACGAATTAATATTTACACAAATGTCATATCTTCTGCCTTGTGATTTATGGAAGGTGAGCATTTAGCCTCACTTTTAAGCCATTTAGGAATATTACCTAAAGCTTAGTGAAAAAGAAAAAGCAAGAGAAATGAAGCATAAGTTAATCAAATATATTGAGGAGCATTTCTTCAGCCTGGCGTGAATTCAGGAAGTAAGTGGGTTCATTTTACACATTTGGGTCTGGTCTTTTTATTTTTAACTTTTATAGCTCTATGCCCTCAAAGCCATATCAGCATGATGAGTGGTAATTGGGATCCCATGCTTAGCACTGACTTGCCCCCTTGCGCCATGTTGAGATTTTCAGCTGTCAAGATCAGAGGGCTCTCTTGTAAAGGTTCCATCCCTGAGATCTGTGGGAACATCCCTGCAGACAGTCAATGGCTGCTCCCAGGGGAAGTGGCAGTCAGTGCACCTATTACTTTACCAAGCTGGGTAACGCTGAATCTTAGAACTATGCCAGGGGAGTAGAGCTCTTTTTACCTCCTCTGCTCTATCAACAGCAGACCTACCCATGTAGATATTATGCCTGTAATGGTAACAGCCAGACTGATGACTGAATTCCCGTGGTCAGTCTTCCATTAACAAGGAGGGATTTCTACCTAATCGCATTTCTCAAATTCTACTTATAAACTTAGGCTTATTTCTGATTACACTAAGCTATTTGTAAAACACAAAATTCAAGTTGATTGATTAGTATAATTTTCTCCCATCCACATTCTCGATGAATCAAAGATGAAGCTAGCAGTATTTCTTATCTTTTGAAAAAATTTGTTTCATTTTCACAAATAGAAAAATTACATGGTTTCCTGGAAATGTTGATGTGTCTCCTAGAAGGGTTGGGCCTCCATTCATTGAGAATTATTAATTTAACCAAAAACTCACAGATCACAGTATGTAAGTATATGGAATGAGGAGGAGGAGGGAGAGAAAGGAAAGAGTGAGTTAAAATATCATTCAAAGGAACAGTTTTATCATTGAGTTAGGAACTAAAGTCCATCTATAAAATGGATTGTTCTAAAGTTTTCATAAACTTGCTGCATGTGCATACTTTTATTTCTGAAGAAAGTTCAAATAGTTTCTCAAAAAACAATGAACAAATACAGAAAGCCTCCAGGACGTGTTGGAATTGGCAGTTGGTTGGAGCTTGGCCATGGCAACCCAGGATCGCTGTTTGTTGTGGCACCTTGTGCCAGTGTTTTGGGCAGAACATCTTCAGTTCTCTCTGGGAAGACCCTGGCGTGGGAGCAGACTGGGAAAAAAAGCACGAGGGCGCGGCTGCATCCCAGTCTGTATTACTCTAACTGAACTTCTCCAGGGGTTAGAATATTTTGCTTTCATAGTCGTCTGGATTGTTTACTAATGGTAGAAATGTCTTGGCTTCACCCCAACCTATCGATTCAATCTCTGTGGGGTGCTGCTTGGGAATCTGTATATTAGAGAATCTCTCAGGGTAATTGTGGTATGTGCTCATGTTTAAGATCTGCTCATGTAAATTGTGGTGGACAGTGGGACAAACTAACTAAAAGCACTGTAGGAAGAAAGTGTGTTTGTGTGTTTGTGTGTTTGTGTGTGTTTGTGTGTGTGTTGCAACAGCTGTGAGATGAAATCAGGCTACTGGAGTTTGCCAAGAAGCAGCAAGGGAGACACATTAACCAGGTGCCAAGGATGTGACCTTAGGCCTTACCAGAAACTCCCTCCTTTAGGGTGTGAGCTTCTGGAAAGCACTGACTGATCCTGATTAAATTCTACATTTCCAAGCCCAGCACTAGACAAGACCATCACAATGTTTTCTTTTAAAGTTCTATTTACTCTCTAGCTTTGATTTTCTACCTCATGCAGGAATCCTAGTATCCAACTTTTTTTTAATGTGTTTTCAGATGTCCAACAGTTCTCCGATTTCTTAGGTTTCCCTTTTATTTTCTATTCCTTTGCTGGATGTGAATCTACAATTTAACAGATTGAAACTCCTTTGCAGATAAACAACAGAAGCTGAAACTACATATGATGCTTTCTATCATGCACCCATATTGTACCTGATAAAAATAAAGTTTTATTTACTTCTGGGGTGCACCCAGAATAAACAGTTTCTCATAAGGGGGAAAAAAGAATCTGATGGGAAAGAAAAATGCTGGATGACAACGGATGGCAATTACATATGGAACTCTGGGCTCAGTATCACTGAGAGATCTTTATAAGGGGAGCCACTACATGCAGTTTGCTGCAGCTGGGATGATTTTATGTCCCAGTCTGCAGGACGGTTTTGGCTTTGCCAGTTGAGCTGATATCCCTTTTGCTTTGGGTCTCTTTTATATTTAACAGTGTCCTGGTTTGGAAAATAAGTTATGCAGTTGCTGTGAGTATAGGAGAGAGATGTTTCCTGGGATCTCTGAACAGAACTCATTTCAGTCAGTCTATGATTTACCCCATACCAGACCCACCCCTAATGTTTGTGGGCTCAGGACAAGAGAGTCACCTGTCCCACAGCCTTATCCCTTCTCTTACTTTCCTAGCTCTTCTATGAAACTGGAGACGCCTTGTATAAATGTGTGTGGATGAATCAGTAGGCTCATTCAAGTCATACACCCATAGTCCAATAGCTAGATGCTTGTGTACAGCAGCCATGAAGCGGCCTATCCTTCGGAGGGTAAAGACCCACAAAGTTCCTGGGGCCTGGCTTTGGACCATTTGGGGTAGGGGATTCCAGGGTCATGGGTACCTGGAGAATGGTACCCCAACCTTGCAGACTCCTAGACCCATGCAGAGGCATAGTTAGAGGAGGGTGGGAGAGGAGTACCCTGAAGCACAAGCCCCATGTTAGGGTTTTTATACATCCTGCTTCTAACACATCCTTGAGCATCCCAGAAAAGTAGACTCACTATGCACTTCTCATGTGTTTGGGATAAGAACACTTCAGACATGAATACAACTTGGTCACTGACTGAGGTCCAGGGATATCCTGCATCTGGCCTGATAAAAAGTCTGTGTCCTAGTCTCAGGCTGGCTTGTCCTTAAATGACATATATTTATGATAACAACTTCATTTTTCAGGTTGAAACAAAAACTTAAACTATATGGCTTAGTTTTCAAAGTCAACCAAAGGGAAGGCACCTCTCTCCAGTATGCTTCATGGATGGAAATTTGGTGACCATTTTTATTGCCATTGATATGTTCCACTAGGTGTGTAGATGTGCAGCTAGGAAAATTGTTTGCTCAGCCATTCATGTGGTTTTGTTTATCTGAGGATCAGTCAAATGAAAAGGCTTTCCTTGTTTGATTACAGAATCTAATCTTTTACAATTTTAGATCTTCTATGTCTGTTTGTAGAACTTCTTGAGTAATTAATTATTAAAGTCAACGAACACTTTTTCTTTTTTCTCTTTATCTCATTAGGACTCAACTAGATCACAGGGCAGTATTTTCCTGGTCTAGGAACACTTTCCTTTTCTGTGAGTTATTATACACCCTGAACATAGAGTCATTGTACATGGCACAGAGATTGTGCACCACACAATCTTGGAGGTAAATTTAATGAAGAGTGTAAATGGGTTGTGAAAAGTGGCAGCCCTGTTTATGTAAGTTTGGTCAGGAATTCCTCCCCACTACATACTCCCCAACATGCACAGTTTTTCTCTTTCTCTCACTCATCATAAGCATGTGAAGAAGATGAGTGTTTGCAGAGAGGAGGTGAAAATCATTTTCTACACATTCTCTATCTTTTCAAAGATACTAATTTTTTTCTAGTAGTAATGTAGAGATGGGAAAATAGAAGCCACTAAGGCTATACAGAATGGATTTTTATATAATCAACAATTTTGGCCAAAAATTGTACTAAAAATATGTTTTCAAACTCCTGCTCTGTTCTGATGATCATGTCCATTAGCTCCCCCCAAAACTATGGCTTTTCCAATTTAATAGATCATTCAGTATGTGATTTCTCTGTAATTAATGGTGTAAAGTATACTTCAAATAACCATTGTTATTGAAAAAATAACCATTGTTACTGTCCATTTATAACCAATATAACTTGTACCAAGTCACACTGCTTTGGGGAGTTAACTGTCCAGTAGAAAGGTGTTCTTTATATCCAAGCATTAAAGAAGCTAGTTTGCCTTTATTTGATGACAGCTAGGGATTCAGCTGAGTAGAAATTATTGTTCATATTTTTGCTTGTTACATTTTTGATTTTCGGTGGTGGTAGAATGAGGAGGGGCACATTTAGATTGCAGAGTAATTATCAGATGGGTTTGGTGAGCAGTGTATGTTCTTTTTGTGCTGCTCATTACTACTTCTCTTCTTTGACTCTTTTGAAACTTCCATTTTTAATAATTTAATTTATCCCTACCAACTCCAGCTTCCCATGGGAGCCTGGAAACCAGGCTCGATAAAATACACACATACATATACACGTACATACATACATATATACATACATACGTACATACATATCTCCTCATTTACTAACAACAATAAGGTTATATTTTATTTTATTCACCATAAAGTACTTACACCTCTTCCTCCATGGGGTTCAGCGGGTTCTTCTTATGTAAAATAATAGTTAAGGAAATAAATTACCATTTTAGCCATGGAGGACCAGAGAAACCACATCCTCAGGATTGTCTTATAAACCAAGTCTTGGAAGGCATAATGGAGAACTCCATCCAGCTTGGATGACCAGTCTGTTCGCTGGTAGTTGACAATCCCTCTCTCTTTTTTTTTTTTAAGTGAATATCAATGGTTCTATTGCCATCTCCGTTATCTGATCATTGCATGAGCAAAGTCTTCAGTGAGTTTGACATGGAAGAATGTAAGAACTTTTTTCCTTGTACCCATTCTAGTGAAATGCTTGTTACTGTTCTTATACCATATAATTTGAGTGGGTTTCAGCTCCCAAATTAAATTACAAGCAGCTCGAGGGATAGGACTGTGCCTTTTATCTCTTTTTAAATTCCTCTTCCTGCCCCCAATGTCCAGAGCAATGCCTGGAACAGAGCAGGTGCTCCAGAAATGATGGTTGGTGGTGAGAACGTGGTTGGAAGTCAGAGGGTGGCTGAAACTCCACGTGTGCGCCCATCTTCCGTCACGCTCCAGGGACAGCAGCCCTTCTGCAGTGCGACCGCTGCAACTGCTGCGACCCAATCCAGATATATTTTAATTCTCTTTTACCAAACCCGAGAGAACTTCTTAGAGACTATGTTGATTTATTTGCTTTGAAAACCCCATTCTGGGAATTTTGAGGTATAATGAAGCTCAGGGAGAGATTGACTTCATTCCAAAAAGTTGCAAATAGACAGAATTTAAGCAAGCAGCATGACATATATTCTTAATTATTTTTCAAAAGAAAACATATTAAAAGAGAGGTCATTTGAAAACGAATTATCCAATAGTGACGAGATGGCTCATAGCTCTAGTGGTTCTCACAAGTACGTAGTGCAGAGTCTGACCCATATTAAATGCTCAAAAAAGTGTTTGTTAACTGAATGAATGAATGAATGGTTCTGATCTTGTTCTGAGAAAATCCAGAGCAGAGAACACCTGGCATGAATGCTAACATCAACCACACATATTGAGCACTACTGTGTTGTGTCCTTTCTCGCACATGCCCGTGATGTTTAATTTGGTCTTTGACGAAACAAATCCTCATTTTATAGATGACTCTGAGGCTCAAAGAAGAACTGAATAACTCCCTCATGGCAACTAGACACTAGGAATGGAATCAAAATGTGTGCCTTCTGACTCCGAGTCTAGGGTTCTAGGATTTAAAGGATTACCCACCTGTTTGAAGTCATGGGCCAGAGCAATGTAAACAAGCAGCTGGAAAAACCAAAGTGGAATCACAGAGATGAATAAGACTAACCCTCAAGGAACTTGATACATTAAGAAAAATAAGACTTTAAAGATAGGGACACATAAAATGTAAAAAAAAAAAAGTCTTTTAAAAGGCTCAGTTTCTGGGGATTGGAAAAATGAGGGACCAGAGAAGGAAGGAAAAATGGTTAAGTCATTCCAAGCAATTTCTTGTTGCCTTTCAAGGCAATTCTTGTTTCTTAAAATTTCAGAGAAAGCTTATGGCAGAGGAGACTTTGGAAGAGTATTAGAAATCAGGAGGGAAAAGGCCTTATAATTTATCCATTTGCATCCTTGTAATGTTATTAAGTCTTTTTCATTTCACATAGATTCTGTCTCTTCAATTGCACTGTAAACCTGTTAGGACAAGTTTCCTCTCTCTCTTGTACCCTATCCACATGCAGAGGCCTCTCAGCAGGGCAGACATTTTCCTGCTTGATATATTTGAGGTATTTCAGAGCTTCTGTGCCCTCATTAGCCTGGTCCTAAGTTTGTAAATATATATGCCTTCTATTGGAGTCATTCCTATATATTAAATAATGACAGGTTCTCAAGGCCCTGTCATTTAACTTGGATCATGACTTAATTTAACTGGTAACACTCACTAGCCCATTGGTATGTTGTAGGTAGTTTATTATATTAGTTAATTGACCTCCACCAGATAAAACCCTGAAAAGATGAGAAAAAAAAATGGTGGTAGAAAGGGGGAAATAAAAGTACACTTTCTTGGGAAAGTGGATCTTTTTGCGTTCCCATGGAAACAACTCAGGCATGTCAGGGTGAGGCGTTACAAGAAGGAGAACAAAAGAGAAGGTTCATCTTTAAATTTGGCTTCTTGCCTTGGATTAACCTTGGCCCATGATACTTTGTAGACTGAGAGTGAGGAAGAAAAAATTGAGATAAAAATTGCTCTCTGCTTGGTCACTGCCTAACAGCTCACAAAGCTTCTCTTTGTGCTAGCTTGTTCTTAAGCAGCATGTATGTTATATTTAGGGTTTTCTTGCTGAAGGAAACGCATTCTCTTTTGCTAATTGTGCACTCCGTGGCATTAAAACCAACATTATTTGAGCTGAAGTAATTTTAGCACTTAGGTTGGTTATTTTCAGTATATATTAAAACCAATACTATCCAGTCTGGCTGCTTGGATTATAAGAGACAGCTAACTAGATTTTCTGCCTAATCTAGATTAATGCAGAAATAATACAACACTAGCAACAAATTCTGACCTTGGACAAGAGGGACTCTTGCTCCAGGTTTGTTGCTTTCGAAGGCCTCACTCTGGCCCTCCTTCAGCTGTGCCATGTCCCATAACTGGAGAGGATTCTCCAGGGCCAAGGGGATGTTGTCCATCTAAAATACCCTCACCCTTACTTCTAAACCACTCAG
>CM053501.1:72699217-72791555 GCA_028627145.1 Eidolon dupreanum
GGCTCCCCTTTTCTTCCCTGCTATCGAATGTCAGAGATTTGTACTGTTGGTAAGAACTGAGACTTCATTTTCCTTGGCCACATTCTGATGCTGGCTCCATTGCAGAAATTCTCCCGTTCCTGATTTTTATACCTGAGGTAAGTCAGAAAAGGAATTTCAGGAGTGAAGCTTAGGTTTGTTGAAGAAGTGTGGGGGAAACCAAATGAACATCTTCGGAATGAAAGTGTGCATCTTTGTCTGCCTGAATGTGTGAGAAATGGAAAACTGTTACACAGCCTAAACCTCCCACTGGTATAATTATCAAGTAGTGTTTATGATCAAAATATGACAAAAAGTTTTTCTGAAGCAAAATGTTTTGTTGCGTGTGGGGCAAGCATCTGTGAGCCTGCATTAAATTTATGAACTAATAATAACATTCTGTTCCAAGAAATATTGCCAGGTCTTATAACACTGTGATTTTGTTCTGAGCAATTCAAGAAAATGGATGATTTTGCTTTTAAATAATCATTCCTAGAATTTACATATATAAAGAAAAAGCCACATATAACTTAATTAATGGGAAAGATGCCTTTTTGATCAATGCAAACTTTCAGAAATGACTAATAATTAGATTTTCTCTCAACAAAATATCATTCATTACTTTCTACTTTTTGGAATGATTGTAAATGTCAACAAAATAAAGTCAAGCAAGTTTTACGAGATTCCAAACAAATAATACTCAAAATTATGAGCTAAATTAGCCCAAATAATTGAGCTATAATAGATTATAAATAAAACAAAATAAATCAAAAAATTATATCCCTAAAGAACTATTGATAGTAAAATAGAAATACACTGAGTTTATCCTCCAAGGTAAAAACAGTGATTCTGCTGAAACTGGTTAGGTACTGGTGAGAGCAACTTCTTGCTACTGAGTAAGGAAACTGAACCCTGTAGCTTAGTGTCTTCAGTGTGTACTCAGCTCTCCCCTGCTAATGCACCCTGGTCTTAAATAAAACAGAATGGTAAATATTTGGAGCGAGTTTTATGTGTCTTTGGGATTTTTCCTTCCCTGCCATTGGTAAATAGCATGTTTCCTCTGCCAATTTGTGACCTTTGAGATGACTTTCCTTGTTAAATACATACTCATTTGTGTGGGTATTTTTCTTCCCTCCTCATCACCCCCACTTCTTTTCTTCTGCCTCATATTCAACTACTTTCAGCACAGAGTAAAGTCTTCACTGTGTCTGTAGTTTGGAAACTACACTGTCTGTAGTTTTGAAAGGAGTGAATCAGAAGCAAAGGAATCGAGAACAAAATACAAACATGCTTTATCCATTGCAAATTATCCTTAAATAATACTGGTTGTAACTTTCATACTGACATATCTCAAAATGAAATACGGATTGCTAGAGACACTATTCTAAAACACATGATTTGTTTTTATTGCTTGGTAAACTGATCTGCATATTTCTAGGTTTTCAGGGGCCCCATATGGACCTTTTGAAATAAAAGCATTAAAAATGGATGAAAGCATGCCACTTGCTCCACACAAACTGGGATAGTTAGGAATTAGCACGTTAGTGAGTTGGAGCCATGGAGTCGGTAATTGAGCGTTCCTGTGCTAAGTTACACCAGGGCCATTACTACATAGCTGTTAGCTCTTCAATCTAGGGCAGTGTTTTACTACTCATGTCAGTTTGTGCCCCTCCTGGAGAACATGCTGAGGTTTCCTGGGCATTCAGCAGCAGCCCCAAACCTCTTTTTCTGTCATTTTGTAGTTTTTGTGTCCATCTGCATGTAGTTTTCCTGTGTCCTTTCCTCTGATTTATGGGCTAAAATTTGCCAGAGGGAGAGAACAGGATTAAGATGAAGAGACTGGTATGAAATATAACAAGATCCATTGTGCTACACCAGGGATATTACATCACACCAATGAAGTGATTATAGAAACCTGGTTCCCCATCTGAATTCTGTTATTGACATGTTAAATGTGAGTCGGCCTGCCATTTACTTAGTGTCAAGTATTGTTTCTGTTGTTATTTCTCCTATTACTATTACTACTACTACTGCTGCTGCCATTAACCATCATGTGTTATACCAATGCAACTCAATTGTACTTTAAATTAATATCTCAATCAACCTATATTGTCTTATTTAGGTATGGCTACATGGTATGGTAGTAGGATTGTACCAGGCTAGTGTATAATAATAGGTTCAGTAACCTAATTTTGTTTTGTTTTTCCATTTAACAAACTGGTCTGAACATTTATTAAAGCCCGTAAATATTTTACAGCATAATTTTTTATATGTAGATAATTTTTTATAGTTAGCATTCACTTATCCAATCAAATTTAATTTTTTTGCTTCTATAAAAATTGTAAGTATTGCCTTATAGCTAAATCAGGATTATTTCCCTAGGATACACTTTTAGAAACAGAACTGATAGGTTAAAGAGTATATTTATTTATAAAGATTAGATTCTTTTTATCAAATTGCCCTCTAGAAAGTTTTTTCCCTTAATTTATTCTCCCATAGCAGTACATGAAAGGTTATACTTTCCCATATCTTGTGATATTGTTTAAAAAAAAACCTGCCAATCTGATGTGGAGGAAACATTATCTCAGTGTGATTTTATTTACCTTTCTTAAAATACTAGTGGGGTTTGACATTTTTTTCCTTCGTAATGTGCCTATTAGTTCTTCGCTTATTTTTCTTTCGCAATGCTTATTTTCCAATTAATTTTATTAAAATTCTTTATACAGACAGTATTCCACTTGGATATGGGGTTTCGTTGTGTAAATATTTTTCCCAGTTTACTAGCCATTTTTTGACTTTTTTCCTTTGGTGTATTTTTCTGTGAGAATTTTTTGTGCATGTAGCTGAATATTTATATGCTCTCCTTTTAAAGTTTCTGCCTTTGATATTGTGTTTAGAAAGGACTTTCCCATCCCAAGATTACACAACATTTCCTATATTTTCTTCCAGTACTTTTTTGATTTCTTATTTTACATTTAAATTGTATTCCATTGGGAATTAATTTTGTTGTATAGGAGTATGAAAATTTAACTTTATATTTTTTCCAAATAGTTTCTACTTGTTCTGACAATGATTTACTAAATACATATCCTTTCTCTTTCAAGTTTTACCTTGAAAAAACATGATACAAAATTCTATTTCTATATTTTCTATCCTTTTTATTGATTTTTCTACCTTTTTTGATCAGCATCACATTGTTTAACTATTGTAATATATTTAAATATCTGATAGTTTGAATCATTTTTATCTTTTTCAAAAACGTCTTGGCAATTTTTCAACATCTCCTGAACAGATGATTGTTATGGTGTCTTAATTGCTCACCCTACCATTAGTCTCACTTGTTTCTGATCTGTTCACAACAGAATTGGCTATTGTTCTAAAACACAAATTGAAACACATACTTCCAGCCATTTTTAAAAACACTTGTGCACTGTTGATGGAATTGCGAATTGGTATACCCACTACGGAAAACAGTTTGGAGGCTCCTCAAAAAATCAAAAATAGAACTACTTTATGACTCAGTAGTTGCACTTCTGGGTATTTATCCGAAGAAAACCAAAACACTAATTTGAAAAAAATACATGCACCCCTATGTTCACAGCAATGCTATTTACAGTAGCCAAGATATGAAAGCAACCTAAATGCCCATCAATAGACAATTGGATAAAGAAGAGGTGATACATATATACAATGGAATATTACTCAGCCATAAAAAATGAGATCTTACCATTTGTAATGACATGGATGGACCTAGAGGGTGAAATAAGTCAGACAAAAAAAGGCAAATACCATATGATTTTACTTATATGTAGAATCTAAAGTACAAAATAAATGAACAAACAAAATGAAAACAGACATAGATACAAAGAACAAACTGGTCATTGCCAGATGGGAGTGCAGTTGGGAGGCTGGGGGAAAAAGGTAAAGGGATTAAGAAATACAAATTGGTAATTACAAAATAGTCACAGGGATATGAAGTACAGCACAAGGAATATAGTCAATAATATCATAATAACCATGTATAGTGCCAGGTAGATACTAATCGGGGGGATCACTTTGTAAATTATATAAATGTCAAACCACTAGGTAGTACACCTGAAACTAATATAAAATAATACTGAAAGTAAACTCGAATTAAACATTAAAAATTAAAAAATATAAAAAATAAAAAATACAGATAGGCATGTTGCCTATAGCAGGATTTCAAACCTGAAGTCCAAGCAATTTCTTGGCCTCGAATGTTTATGAAAACTTTACACATTATTTTAGTGAATATGCTTTTATTCTTTCTATCTATCTATCTATCTATCTATCTGTCTATCTATCTTCTATCTATTTACTGAGAAGAGGGTTCATAGTTTTACCAGGTTTTAAAGAGCCATGACCCTACAGCATTAATAACCATTGGACTTTAGGAAGGTAGTCAGATTCCTCAGGATGGCTCATAAGAAGCAGGCTGTCTGTGGTGGACTTTGCTCACCCCGCTTACCACTCTCCTGCATCCTTCCTGCTTCCCACCCATCCTGAACTGCTGGCGGTTTACCAAACAGTCTGCTCATTCACGGCTCAGTGCCTTTGTACATTCTATTCCTTCTGCCAAAGTGCCCTCCTCCACGTACCTCACCCACCTGGAAAATTGTTGCTTGTTCTTCAAGAAATGATCAAAGGGTCTTCTCCTTTGCAAAATCTTGCCTGATCTCTTTATGCAGAGCTGATCGCCCTCTCCTTTTATTTTTTAAACCACTAAGTCTATATTTTATCATTACTCTTGTACTACTGGTTTGTTCTTGGGCAAAAATCAAAGAAAGTTTGGATACAAAGATGAGCAGGAGAGTAAGTAAAATCAGAGAAAATGGTAATGGGCCTCCTGTAGTCTCATGTGACTGTTGTGGGCTGACCTCGAGTTCTGGCAAGAGAGCAAAAAAGGATGTAGAGTTAAGATTTCTTCTGAAAGTAGAGTGGACAGGATTTGCTGATTACCTGTTATAGGGGGAAGGAAAGGGAACAACATGGCATGGTCCTTAGGTTTCTGACTCAAACACCTGGGTAGATAGTGTGGCCATGATTTTTCTTGTTTATAAACTGAAGAAGGCTTCATACAGTAGATAATTTCCTTAGATACCACTTTTCCTGACTCTGTAAAAGTCTGACAGTGTCTGGGATAGGATGAATAGTTCCTGTACTGCACCCTGAGAACAGGCGCTGGGAGTGCCTGTCATATGGTATGCACACTGGTGCAGGGGGAAGACTTTATGAAGAAGATGTATCTTGAAATATATCTGTAACAAATAAAAAGATAAAGTTAACATAGCTTCCATGGCTTCTAAACTTAAAATGTCTACAACAGGATTGGTTGGGAACAAGTTTTTATTAGTTTGTTTATCTGGATGCTTATGAGCTGGAAAGAAATGCTCTAAGGTTTTTACCATGGAAGCAGAAGTATTTCAGTTTTCGTAATGGATATCAAAAACCTGAGAATATTCTCACTGAATTTATGCTCAGAGAAAGTGTATTAATATAAATTAACATGAGGAAAAACCTAAGTGTATTAAGAATATTCAAGATCTATAGGCAAATCACAGTGGAAAGGCTATACTAGTGAGTTCTTGGGTAAAATCAGAAAGAAATTTCAAATCCAAAATTATCTTTCAGTGAAACCACAAACTGGCCATTTAGCTTTTATTTGATCTAGAGTCAACATAAGATAATAATAATAACCTTTATGTAGTAAATACTTTATATAAAGCTCTGTGCTAACTACTTCATACATTTTGTGTCTCATTCTCACAGCAAGCCTGAGCGGTAGGTAATTTCATTATACCTTGTAGATGAATAAACTTAGGCTTAGAGAAACAGGTTAATTGACCTGCCAAAATCAAACAGTTAATAAATATTGGAATTGGAATTTAAGCCATATTTGTCTGATTTCAAAATTTGTGCCCAGCCATTGTTTACTGAGCACCTCTAAACATCCAAGCAACAGTTTAAGATGGGTTTGCATGTGTTCAATGATTTCAACCAGATAAAGTAAATATTCTGTTGAACATGAGGAAATGAGGAGTAAAGAGGTAAAGTGATTGTGTTGAGGTCACACATTTTAGAGTGGTTAAGTCAGAATATGAACTCAAGTCTTCTGTTGCCAAACCTAAAGATTTTTTAGAAACTATATCATAGCCTATTCTCAATATGATCATGATATTATTCTTACAGTTTCCTGCTCCTTTCAGGTAAAGCGATAATTAGCAGAGATTCTTAGGAGATAGCTGTCAAATATCTGCCCTGGAATTTCCCATCATTTAACCCATTACCTAGTTGAATCTAATCTCGTATTTCTAGAAACAGCAAGAGTTCTGTGAGTAGTGTTCGATGTGATTCATTGAACTAAATGGCATCCTGGTGGCCTAAGAAGACTCATATTGCTTCTAAAGGAATATAGATAATGGCTGTCACCTGCAAGTAGCTTAGGCAGTGGGCAATCGAACTGGCTTGAAATAGCTTGGAATGGATGGGTATTTTCTCATTTCTTTTCCCCTACTCCACCCCAGCTTTGTTGAGGTATATACAAATAAAATAAATAAAAATATAAAATATTTAAAGTATACAACATGATGATTAGATACACATATACATTGTGAAAAAATTCCCCCCATCTAGTTAATTAACATATCCATCACCTCACATCCTCACAGATTTGCCTTTTCTTTTTCTCTTTTCTTTTTTTTTGGTGAGATTGTTTAATTTCTATTATTTTAGCAACTTTCAATTATACAACATAGTGTTTTCAACCATAGTTACCACGTTATATATAGATCCTCTAACCCTATTCATCTTAAAACTGAAAATGTGTATCATTTTACCCATCTCTTTCTATTTTTCCCTAGCCCCTGGCAACCAATTTTAAACTCTTTGTTTCCATGAGTTCAACTTAAAAAACAAAAAAGATTCCACCTATAAATGGTACAATGAATGATACAATGAATGAAGTATTTATCTTTATATCTGGCTTATTTCACTCAACATAATATTCTCCAGGTTCATCTATGTTGTCACAAATGACAGGATTTCCTTCTTCTTCAAAGGCTGAATAATATTCATATATATAATTTAATATGTATAATTTAATATATATATATATATTACATTTTTATTATCTATTCATCTGTTGATAGACACTTAGGTTCTTTCCACACCTTGGCTATTGTGAATAATGCTGCTATGAACATGGGATACAGATATCGCTTCAAGATAATGATTTTGTTTGCTTTTGAGATACCCAGAAGTGGGATTGCTGGATCATATGGTATTTCTACTCTTAATTTCTTGAGGAACTTCCATGGTATTTTCCATAGTGGCTGTATCAATTTATATTACCACCAATAGTGTAAAAGTGTTCCCTCTTCTCTATGTCCTCAGCAGTATTTATTATCTCTTGTCTTTTTGATAATAGACATCCTTACAAACGTGAGATGATATCTCATCTTGGCTTTGATTTGCATTTCTCTAATGATTAGTGCTGTCAAACCCTTTTCATGTACCTGTTGGCCACTCGTATACCTTCTTTGGAAAAAAAAGTCTATTTAGGACTTTTGCCCATTTTTAAATTTTTGATTTTTTCTTTTTTTTGCTATTGAGCTATATGAATGTATATTTCTTATATATTTTAGATATTAACCCCTTATCAGATATATGGTTTACAAATATTTTATCCCATTTCATAGGTTGCTTTTATTTTGTTGATGGTTTTCTTTGCTATCCAGAACTTTTTTAGTTTGAGTCAGTCTCACTTATTTTTGCTTTGCTGTCTTTGCTCTTGGTATCAAATATAAAAAATCATTGCCAAGACCAATGTCAAACTTACCTACTATGTTTTCTTCTAAGTGTTTAAATCTTTAATCCATTTTGAGTTGATTTTCTGTTTATGGTATAAGATAGGGGTCTATTTACATTCTTTTGCATGTGGCCATCCAATTTTTTTAATACCATTTCTTGAAGAGACTATGCTTTCCCCATTGTATATTTTTGGCTCCTTTATTGAAAATTAATCAACCACATACACATGGGTTTATTTCTGGTTTATTTTGATTTTGTTCCATTGATCTCTGTTTTAAATACCATACTGTTTTAAATGCTATAGCTTTGTAATATAGTTTGAAATTAGAAAATGAGATGCCTCCAGCTTTGTTATTTTTTCTCAGAATTGCTATGGTAATGCAGATTCTTTGTAATTCCATCACAATTTTAGCATCATTTTTTCTATATCTTTGAAAAATGCCATTAGAATTTTGATAAGAATTGCATTTAATCTGTTTATTTATTGCTTTTGATAGCATGGACATTTTAACAATATTAATTCTTCCAATCCATGAATATGAAATATCTTTCCATTTATTTGTGTCTGCTTGGAATTTTTTTTTTATTATCTTATAGTTTTCAGTGTATAGATCTTCTACCTCCTTGGTTAAATTTATTCTTAAGTATTTTGTTCTTTTTTATGCAGTTGTACATGGGATTATTTTCTTAATTTCTCTTTTTTATAGTTGGTGTATAGAAACACAGCTCATTTCTGTATATTGATTTTTTTGAGCAATTACAATTTTATTTTGGTAAAATTGGTGAAGTAGAGATTTTCCAGTTGTCTACTCATTTGTCAAAACACCACTTACAGAATAATTAATCTTTATCATAACGGTATATAATATATACTACATTCCTATTTGAATCTGTTTATGGCCTCTCTATTCTGTTCTATTTATCCCTGTACATATGTAGCAGTATTTACAGAAGAATATGCATGAATTCAGGTAAAATATCAGTTTTAATTTCTGTAGTTTGAAAATATATTTTAGTAGCAAGGATTTCACTGTCAGCACAATTAAGTTGATTCTCACATGCTGTTTTAAAAAAATATAAGACTAGCAAGGACATTTTTGAGAAAAATATAGAAGATAGGAATAATTGTATATTTTTTTAATCCTAAAATTTTACTGAAATTGTTTATTAGGTCTAACAGTTTTGTGGTAGAATCCAACTCTGTGTCAAAGAAATGCTGACATTTTTGTTGTGCCTCTAGTGTTCATTTTCTCTATATTACAGCTATAAAATTTGCTTCTACTTTTTATTCTTAGATTTTTTTTCTTGACAAATCAGTTAATAATCTTTCCCTGATTAACTTACAAGGTTTTTGTTATAACACTTGAGATGAGCACAAGTGATTTATACAAACTAGAGGTGGTATTATTGTTATTACTATTATTACTAATAGTAATGCTGTGATTCATTTTCCTAATATTCCAGATCACATACTAACTCATGATTTCCATTTTTAAAGTGTAATTTTATTTCCATTTGTGTCAGTAGTTTTCAGTAGAATTCTCCTTTGTGTGTGTGTGAGCTTTAAATATATGGGTAGAGCATATAATACTCTGATCCCCATTCTATCTTTCTATTGTGTCTTTCAAATAAACACTCTAACTTTATTAATTCTTTATGGAATTGTGTCCTTTGAGCTTTCTAGTTTTTCGTTTCTTCTTCTTTGTATCTCACTTGTTCTTCTGAACTTGAAAAGCTAATGGTGTCTAGTATAAAGTTTGGCTGTTCACTGAACATTCTGAATTAATCATTTTATGTGGAAACAGTGACTGTGTTAGAGTTTTTATTCTTCCTGGAAGAAAAAGTTGTCTAGGTAAATAAGGAGTCTCTTTGAATTTTCACTTTCTTGTCTCTTTGAAGTGAAATATTGAAGTATGTCTTTAATATTAGCATTTATTTTTATTTTATATAAGTAAATGCAACATTAGGACATTTTTTCCTAGCATTTACCTTAAACTCCATCCATTTAAATATCATAAAGAAATTTCTCATTTGTTTTTTTTTTCCTATATTTTAATGCTGTATAGTCTGATTACTAAGCTGTTATGTAATATACCCAAGGAATGAACACTGAAAATAACACATTAAAAAGAATTTTTTCTTGGTAACTGCTTCCTAAAAATATTTTTCTTCTTTATATTTCAAAGCTTACCCTGAATGTTGAGATTGCCCACTGTTTTCATCTCTGTATCTTCCTATCAAATAGCCATAATGTCCTATCATACAAGGTTATTATGCAAGACTGGAACAGAATGACTTGAAAAGATCTTGCAAATATAATTTACTTTCCACTGAGAAAGAAATGTGTTACCTAGTCTGGAGAATGCATGAACTCACACTCCTGGTATTTATTAAGCTCTAGGGTTAGAACTGTGTTAGAACTAAAAAAAATAATTAAGTCTGGTTTTTGCCCTCAAGGGGTACAGTGTTTGAGTGCACAGGATTTGAAGTGAAGCAGACAGAAGTTGGACGACCTTGGGTAAGGTACACTAAGACTTAGTTCTCTCATCTGTGAACTAATTGTACTTATCTCAAACATAAAATGAGATAATCTATAAAGAGAATTCTCAGAACTCAAAGAGGTTGTTTCTCTGGGCGCATTTGCTTTTTGTGGTCTTTTCAATGGTTGTCAATCAGTTTTCAAAATTCAGCTGCCAGATATCACTGTAGCTATCACCATGATCATTCACATTTTAGTAGTAGAAAGGTTCTGGATACCTACTACAGATAAAATGGATGTTTGATTAATTAATACCCATTTTGGCCATTTGTAGATGGAGACACAGTGTGAATAGTCAAGGTGTCATAAAGGCTGCAACAAACTAATTCCTACATTTCAGTGGGTTAACACATTATACATTTATTTCTTGCTCACCTCATGTACAATATGGGTTGGGGAGTGGTGCTCGGTGTGTTCCATTAAGTCATTCAGATACCCAACTAATAGAAAATATGGCATAAATGACACATAATTGATGTGAAGTAAAAACCCAGGGACTGCTCAGTACATGGAAACTTTGGCTTGGAATGTTTATTAACTTTTTGAAGAGATTAGTCTTAAAGTGGGTCGTAAAGCCTGTGATAGACAAGGACTATCAGCATGGCATGTGTTACAAACACATGACCCTTTCTCCCTAACTTCCAAAGGAGAGAAATTGTAATTGTCAAGAAACTTGGTAGGAAAAAACAAAAGTACATGAAGTTGGTTAAGTAAATTGTAAAACATAGGTCATGGTTTTATTTTTCTCTAGAACTGTGTAAAACAAGATTGACAAAGTAAATCTTAAACTCCAACAAAGCAGCTAGAAAAATCTAGAATTTCCCTGTGAGTTGGGAGATGCTTATAACTGGTTGGTTGGGATCAACCTTCCACAGGGTAGTTATATCAGGATCATTTGTTAATTGGGGATCTGATGTAGGACGGGAACAATCCAGCATAAGATCTCATGACACTAGTACCAAATTGAAGTTCCTCAGCTATTTTCTCCCTCCTCAAATTTTAAAATTAAAACAAACCACCCCCAATTCCTCTAATATCATTGGCTTTCTGCATTTATTACTTTTGGCCCCTTTTGAAATCTGGTTTTATGCAGGTGGGAGAAATGATTAGTCTTCATGCAAAGTATAAGAGGCACATCGTGTCCTTTTCACCAAATGTGTACGCTGTGTTCCTGATTCTGTGTAGTTTTCCTGTCTTCTAAGTTCTTCTTTTCTTCCTTTGTGTGCAATTACTCTCATCTTCAGAAAATGAAAGGCTCTGGAAGCCCATTATGTATTCATATCTTTAGGATTGATATAAAACACAGAGCAATATGAATGCAAAGTATGCTTTCCCTTCAAGGTTGGGAGAAAGATGAATTTAAATAAAAATAGATCTGATGTTTGAACTTCTTTAGCCTGTGGGCTCGGTGAGGTAATATCATAGTATATCACTTTCTAAAAATTCTGGGGGTTTTCAAATCAGCGATGTAACAAAAGAAGGCTACACGAGTCAGGAATACAATCCAGGAAGTATGTCCAGGTGTAAATAAAAGTGGTGATAGCATGAAAGTTATATGTTTGTGAGCTCAGCTGACAAGAGGAAGAAGGTAATTGCATTTACTAAATTGATTGATTAGATGAATTACACATGCATTCTATACAAGCTGTATTATGTCATGGTTAAAAACATGGTTTTGGAATCACATTGAGGTGGGTTTAAATCCTAGTATCATAACTTAATAGCCTCTCCTCAGTTTCCTCATCCATAAAAACATTTGATAAAATCTACCTCAGGATTTGTTCTAAAGTTTATTTGAAATAATGCCATAGCCTTTGGCAAATGGAAAAATACATATGAACAGCAAGCTATGTTATACATATTATTATACAATGGATTACTTATTTTTAAATAACCAGGATAATTAACATGAATTCAACATAAAAACTTTTAAAAATAATTCAGTATGTACCTTAAGATTTTGGAGTGGCTCATGGTCATTATTGGAGATATTTATGGTTCTTGTACTTTGCTAGGACCAGTAACAGAATTCCAGGTGACAGAATCCTTTGCATATTAACATATGCAAAACATGCAGGAATTGAACTGGGTACAAAAGAGTCAGGATAGTATGGGAAAATTTCTGTCTTCCTGAAAATAATACAAATCATTCATTGTCCTTGGGCAGTGATCTAAAAATGAAGAAAAAAATACAAAACAAGCGGAAATGAGCTGAAACACAGGTACTGCATTCAAATATTTAAGGCTGCCCAAACATATCCAGATGGGGTTACGTTTTCCAGAAAAGTGTTGACTAATTTTCCAGCTCTCCTGGACTGTTTTTTAAAGTGAGTGTGCAAATATGTCTACTTATTTATAAAAGAGTTGCAGCGTGGGGTAATGGGAGCAAAACAATTTATTGGGGTCAGAGTCTTCTATGGCTGTCTTTTCCTCTAACTTACTTCTTTTTATCTTAGTTGTTCTATTTGCAAGGTGGTAATTATAGAGATAGCACCTTCCTAATGTTATTTTGAAAAAGTAACTAATTGTAGTTGTTTTGATGTCTTACCAATTGTTCAGGTGGATCTAGCTGTAAATGGAGAAAACCTTAAAGAAAACAAAAGAAACAAAATGAGCCAGCTTTTATCTCAGCTCCTTCGTTGGGATGAAAGTACTCAGCCAAAAAGAAATAGTTACTTTAAAAATTTTACTGTTTCATTAAGTCAGTGAGTTAAAAATATTAATCCTTTTTAACATAATTTGCCTTGAGGACTCTTTAGGCAGATAATAAACACGATCAGTGTTATAAATCTCCAGTAAGTTCCTCTTTGGGTGGCTGGGTGAGTTATAGTGAAACAAGCCCTGTGTCTATATTGAGATTTTTATGTAGGAAAAGTGGAGGATGTCTAGGTAATTGATTAGAACTATTTCAGGGAAGAGTAAAATATATTTCTAATTTTAGGGTTAATTTCAATCCATTTTCTTTTATTTAGAGCTGGTCTTTAATTCCCTGATTTAGAGCTGATCTTTAACACTGTCATTTTACTCTTTCAGAACTAAATTGTTTAGATTGGACTTAAATGTTTAGAAATAATATTAAAGTATGAAATTCCTTGCTTTTGGTATGGAAATGAATACCTCCATTGAAAAAATTGCCTTTTTATAGAAGAATTGCCTTGCTATGTTTTGATGTCTTGGTTTTTTATAATAATTGCGATAATGATTTTGCTGATAATGATAAAGGAGTTAGCTAAAACTTATGTGGCATTTCCTTTTGTGATCTTTCTTCTGTTATCTCATTCTGCTCTGGTAATAATATATATGAAAGTC
The DNA here is from genome assembly GCA_028627145.1 of Eidolon dupreanum. Taxonomy (NCBI): domain Eukaryota; kingdom Metazoa; phylum Chordata; class Mammalia; order Chiroptera; family Pteropodidae; genus Eidolon; species Eidolon dupreanum. The sequence continues at coordinate 72,712,914 of CM053501.1, forward strand.
CAGGATATTTCTATTCCTTGAATAACTTTTCTTTCTACTTAAGCTAGTCTTTTATTCCATTTTTCTTTTAAACATCATAATCTATTTTGAGGCTAGCTATCAGTTGTAGCTATTTTCAGGTAGATTTTCACAGTGAATGGAAAATGAACACTTTTGGAAACTTATATTTCTTTTTATTAGCCATGTATATTATACCATTAAAGGTTTTGTTACAATCTAAAACTATTGAAATTTGAAGAAATTTGAATTTCCAAAGTTGTTTAACCTGCTTTTAATCCAGTGTGATAGTTAATAGCTCATTTCCCATTCTTCGTGGCCTCGGTTCAAATATCAGTTCCTCCATTTACTAGCTGCAAAATTTATCTGATGCAAATTATTTTACTTTCTGAGCCCAGCGTTCTCATACATAGAATGAGAATAATAATAGTATCTACCTCACATAATTAAGTGTTGAGTTTACAAAAAGTATTTACAAAACAGTTAAGACTGTTTTTTTTCCCATGGTAGATTCCCTGTGGGTATTTGTAAATAAATAAACTTTAATGTGTGATGGTCATTGTTATTACTAGGAAGAGTGGACAGGGAGGCAGTACCTGGAGTGGTCAAGCATTCAAGCCTTTGGTCACTCTCTCATTTGGAAGCTGTGTGAGCTTTGGCTGGTTGTTTAACCTGACACTCACTTTCCTCCTTGTAAAATGTGGGAGTCATAGTGACTGCTTCTTGTTTTGAGGATTAAATGAGATGATATTTGTAAAGCACTATGGTGAGTCATAAATTTCATTCCCAGTACATCTGGATAGGCAAAGAACATATAGCTCCTTAATTTTGATTTTAACTAATATGATCTTCCTTCTGAGCAAACTCTTGCTGTTTAGAAGGAAAATTAAATGTCCAAGTTTTAAATCTTAGTCTGATGTATTGGTTTGAGATAATGCTTTCTCTAGAAAAAAAGAGCTCCGACTTTTAGATCTCTCAGTGTTCCAGGCTTTTCCAGGCTCCTCTCCAAGATGAGATGAGAGTATGTAGGGGAGGGGAGAGGAGAGGCTTAGGAATGCTTTTGGTGGGAAGGAAGAGTCTGGAGCCCTAGACATGATGTCCACTGCTCCACTTGTCCACCCACTTGCTGTGTGGCCTGTAAGCATTCTTGGTGGAGATATGAGCTGGTGTAACACAGAATCCGGTGTGTCTTTTGGGATTGGCTAGGGTCTGGCAGTCTTCCTGGCTCTCTGAGCATCATCTCATTCTCACTGCTGTGTTACAGGCCCTCTGAATCCCTGTCCCACTTCAGAAACAGAGGCTGAATGCCACTGGATAGATTCTCTGCATCCAACCTTTGTTAGGGCACCATCTCATTCCTCACCAGGCTGGCATACTGGCTCTCAGCTCAGTTCCTTTCTTACTTCACCCCTTATGGAACTATGAAACCCCTGAGCCCTAGCACTGCCACAGTGGTTCCCATAAGAAACCAAGAGATGCTCAGAAAAGTTACACTCCAAGGTCTCTCTCTGCCTAACTGCCTCCAAATGTTCTTTGACATGGTGCAGTCTCAGAGGTCACGTCTTTCTAGAGCCCTAAACAGGAACATAATTAGAATCCTTCATTCCTCTGGCTCCCTTGTTGCCTATACAACACTCCTAAGACACATGTCTGATCACTTTGCTCTTTCCTCTCCTTTTCCTTCTCCCAATCCCTGGGATGAGGATAAGACAATGGTTTCTCCACATTCTTCTATGTCACATATCCCCAGTGTGGGGAGGAAACTCTTTAAGTCCTCCTGATATGTGAAATGTAATACAGGCATTTAAAAATTCTTTCTCAAGACAAATATTAGTAAGATTTGCATAAAATATTTTGAATGCCAGATACTACTATCAGCTCTTTCTTTTTTTCTGTCCTAAGTATTTTTCTTTTTACTTGAAAAGCAAGGAGAGAGCACAGCAATATTTTCCAAGCTATTAATCCAAAATAAGCACATAATCAATATACAATTTACTATGATGATGATGTAACTATTAGCACAGGATCTAGTTGCTATTTAGATTGCTTTTACCCTTGGGTAGGTTGTGGTTTCAGGGACATGAAGAGACCAGTCAAAGGCATTTTATGATTTTCAGAGCATTCACAGGCTTGGTATCATGACACATACTAGCTCTTCCTCTCACAGCTCTGTCCCCTCCTCCTTCCTCCCGCATCTCTCTGGCCACACAGGCCTTTCTGATCCTGGAATATGAAGTGATTTTTCTTGCTTTGGGGACTTCTTCCTGCTATTTCATTACCCAAAACTCTGTTTCCTGTACCTTCTCCCAGCTAGCTCCTCATCTTTGAGACCCACCTCAAAGGCTGCCACTTCACTTACTTTCCTGTGTCATCTCTGACCATCTCAACAAGAGTAGCCATCCCACTTCTACTTATTGTCAATATTGCATCATCCTTCTTATATTCTTTTCCTGCATAAGCACAGTTTTTAAATGTTTACATGTTTATTGTCTGTATCCCCCATTAGAATGTAAGCTTCAAAAGGACATGGACTGTGTCTGTCTTATTCTCTAGGGTATTCTCCAGAGCTTAGCAGAGGGTCTGACATATACGAAGAGCTCAAATTATTGAATATATGAATAGGTGATTGAATATTATCTTATTTCAGATATAAGGAATCATTATTTTTATTAACACTGGTGACATGGATATATGTGGAACAAATGTAATTTATAAGTATGGAAATAGGATTTGCTATATTTTTATTATGTATAATGTAATGGTGAGAATAGAGCTCTCTATTATTTTGTTCTATAATGTTGATAGGGGAGCTAGCATTGCCTTTAAGCCAAGATTAGAAGTCCTTTGAAGGGAGGCTTCATGACTCATATCTGTCTCACATCTTTTATGATGTATATAGCTGCTCAACACATACATGTCAGTGGTTATTGGTGGTGGGAATAGGGAATGGATGAGAGAAGAAATCACAGGCCTTCAACCAACCTCTGTAATGATTAATCTGGGAAGGTTTTCAAGAGAAGTGAGAATTCTAGACATTATTTGATGAATAAAAGGAGAGTCACATATTTATTTTCTGGAAGAAGGGCGATTTTCAAGTTGTGAGCTATGGAGCCTCAGAACTTTTGTCAGCCATTGCTTATGTAGAAATTCTTATTTAAACAGAGAGTTTTGGCTACAAACAAGTAGAAACTACTCATTTAAGGATTGAAGCCTCCACAGAAAAAGATCAAAGGTGTGAATGGAGCAAAATAATTGTTCCAGAGACTAATGCTGGGTAAGAGATTACCTCAAAATTTAGCAACTGAGAACTACCATCTCCCTATGCTCATGTGGGACACTAAGGGTCAGGAAGTCAGAGAGGGCACAGCAGGGGTGGGCTGGCTCTGCTCCAGCCCTGAGGACTGGAAAGGCAGGGGAGTCTTTGATACTGGGGCTGGAAGATTTTTCCACACACACGTGTGGTGACTAGAATGGCTCCAGATGTGTGGCTCGGCTTCCTCACAGCCTGGTGGCCACACAGGTGTCAGACATAGTACATGGAACTCGGTGGCCCATACATACACGATTCAGCAAAGGAGACAGAAGCTGGGTTGCCTTTCATGACAAGCCTCAGAAATCACACAACCTCATTCCATGGTCTTCTCTTGATTGTAGCAGTCATGAAATCTACCCAGATTCAAGTGGAGGCGAGCCCGCTTCTTAATGGGAAGAGTATCTAAGAATTTGGGGGTTACGTTTTAAGCTACTTCAAGAATGAAAGAAGGAAGTGGAAGAGAGGTCCAAGGATTAGGTCCTTGTAATTGGGGATAGGAGATGGCCTATGGATCTGCTCTTGATCCGGGTTATGTTTATTGTGCATGCGCTCTGACCTTTAATGTTTTTCTGTTTGTTTGTTTTTGTTTTTGTTTTTTTTCAAAGATAGAGATTTTTTGATGATCTGAAAGAAAGTTTCCTTCCTCAATTCTAATATGTTTAGGAGCTAAGTGCTAGATCACAATTGTTTGAAATCCTTGGTGGTCATAATAAAATAGGTAGAGGTGCTCTTATGTATTATGTGATCCCTTTGTTACTGAGCAGCTGCTTGTCAGAACTTTTCCAAACATGCACTTGTCTTTTCTACCTCTAGCCCACACTGGTTCTCCTCCTCTCTGTCTAGTCCATCACATCTCTTCCTCTGGCCTTTTTCATTCCTCATTCCCACCTCATTTCCAGTTTTAGTCCACATTTCATTAGCCCGCTGCTCTTGGTTCTTAGAGTGAGAAGGACTAATTATGTTGAGTTTATGGTACTTTTTTAACCAGCCACTGGGAAGCAGAGTGAAATACCCAAACTCATTTTTATTGTCATTTATTTCAACATAATTTACAAGAAATAGAAGGAATGCATATTAGCTAATTGTACCATATAGACCTATTTTCTCAACAATACTTAGTATTTTTATTAACACAACTGATAGAAAATAAATGAAATTAATCTTCATCCAAGGCATGATAATATAAAGCTGAGAGTACTAAGCAGCCAAGAATGAAGTATAGAACTACAATCATTTTATTGCCACTTAGAGAATTTTACATTAAGCTCCTATACTATGATCAAATATTGAAGTATGAGCATAAATTTCGCCTAGAATTTAGGAATGTGGCAGCTGTTCTGGGGCACATTTATAGAAAAATCATGAGTTTAAATGGAATTTGCTGAGGACTACATATCAATTTATCTTCAGTATACAGTATTAAAAACTCTAGACTCTACCCATTAATCACTATAAATGTGGCATCTCAAACAGACGAGAGTTATGACTGATATAAATAGCACATTGAGAATTTTTACTTTAGATAGAGAAAATGATTGAAAGAGTTTGGGATAACATATTCGTTGTCTCCAGTCCCTCTTCTTTTTCCATTTAGTTTGGAAATTAATTTTACACATTAAGAATCCTACACTTGAAATATTTAGACATGGCAATTTTAAAAAGAAGATGTGTAGACTCATATGTCTGACCCATTGTTGACAGGTATCAGGAATGGGGTAAATTTTTACAGAGGGATGCTTTCAAATTATTTCATCACTGCGGATATTAAATTTTATTTTGTTATTATTTTGATTTAACAAAAAAAATCTCAATTATTTTTCTCAATAATGGTAATGGCTTTTTTGTCATTTATTAATGATGAAATTGTACTTTAGGAAAGAAAACAAAAAGGGCAAGATGATTTATTGTTTAGGGAGCCACCCAAAACCCATCTGTTGGAAAGAATAAGGAGTCTCAATGGGTGTAGTTGATGCAGTGAGAAGTGGGTAGGATGTGATGAAAAGTGCTTGAGCTTTGGAGCCTAACTTCTTTTTGAATCCATATTCTGCTACTTGCTCCCTTGTGTTCTTGGGCAAGATACTTAACCTCAATAATCTATGCTTTATAAATTGGGAATAATAATCACTATCTAGTAAGGGTGTTTTAGAGGTTAAAATATAATCATTTCTATAAAAGTCTTAGCAAAGTGTCTGCCTCACACTCAGCATATATTCCTTTCCAAATGGATACAAGCCCTATGATATAATTAATAAACAATACTGTAAGCATTTGAGAATCTTAGAACAATGAGTGATTTGCTGTCTTTTGTTTTCTTAGTATATGTAATGAGACTCTTGGCTAGCTTTGGGCTGGCAGCCACTATGTGAAATGGTTTTAAGGATTCTGGGTAGGGCTAAGTGGCCTCATTTTCCTCATAGTGCCCCAAATCCCACCTTGTATTTATTCCCCTGAGTTTTAAAGAAATTTGAAATTTCCAAAATTCCAAGTTCTCTATTGTAATGCAAATATCCCTGGTAGCTAGGAAGTAAGGACAGTTATGAGGATGAGGAGAAACAGATTAAGCCAGAGGTTAAAATTCTATTCTTTGCTTCTTTAGGGAAAACTGAAAAATCAGGTAACATATTTTTGCTTGGCTATAACTGGCTGATGAGGATTCTAGTCCCTACATCTTACTCTTGTCATCTTTTACACATGTTTGTTGTTTCTTGAAACCCCTGAAACCTTATCTGCCCATAGTTTATTAGGAATGAGAGCTGAGAGATGTCAGCTAAGTTTAGTTGAAACGGAGTGGATTGTGTATCAGGAGGCTTCTATAATTATGCCATTGTATGACCTGGGGTCAGTGGCTCCATCTTTGAACTCCAATTTCCTCCTCTGTAGAAAGATGGCTTAAAGGTTTCTAAGTCCCTTTAATTCCTCCCTTTCTCTGGTTCCTGATGATGGGTAGTCTGGGTCCTACCTGAAAGGACTCCAAGATTAGAGAGAGAAAGAACATTACAGAAAACTTATCTCTTTCCAAATGGCTCAGGCCCTCTTGGTGGTAGTGCTTCTGGAGAGTCAAGGATCTATCAAAAAACTACAATGTCAGGTTACTAAGCCCTCACTCTGTCCTCTATGGATCAATTTTTCTGCCATTAATTCCTCTAGAATTGTGTAGTCTAATATGGTGGCCATCCGCTACATGTGGCTATTTACATTAATTAAAATTAAATACAATTAAAAATTCAATTTCTCAGCCACAAAACTCCATTTCATTCAAGTGCTCAGTAACCACATGTGGCTAGTGGTTGCTATCCTTGACAGAGAAAAGATAGAACATTTCTGTCATCACAGAAAGTTCTATTGGATATTGCTGCTCTAAAAGCTGCATGCCTCTGAAACTGCATTTAGTGGCTTGGTAGCCGCTTGAGCAGAGGTAATGCAATCCCAGGGGAAGTCTTCAAATTTTAATTACTCAAGTTAACAGACCCATTGTTCCAAGCAAATAATGGTTGCTCAACATTCCATTCTCATGGTGCTTAGCCAGGCAGTCAACATGGTTTTATTGAACACCACCCCCATACTGTGTACTACTAAATGAGGAAGGAATGTGGCCCTGTCTCCAGATAAAGAAATATATAAAGAGAAAAAAAAGAACTGGATAAGTGGGGGTGTTGGCACACAAAATATAGCTTGGTCAGACTGTAGAAACCAGAAAATCTAGACATTTTTTTCTTTTTTTACATCCTTGGAAAATTGCAGACAGTTTTAATAAAATGATCAGAGTAAAATTATATGCTATTTTTGTATTAACATTGACATTGCAAACCAAAGTGCACTGAGTTCCAAACTAAACAAAAGTTTTATAAGGTGGTTTGTCCTGTCCAGATTAAAAAGATAAAGCATTTACTATCTACCAAGCACTGTGCTAACTTCTTCACGTGCTTTTTCTTGAGTCTCCTGACACTCCCTCAACAGCTCAGCTGTGCACCTGTGGGGAGAGAGCACTAGGAAGGGGACAAAGGCACAGGCTCTACAGGAGACCGGGCTCAGTTTGAATCTCAGCTCTGGCTACTTACTAACTTCAGTACTTCAGGCATTTATGTAACTTCTCTTAGCTCTACTTTGCCCACCTGTACGATAGGATACAATATCTACTTCATATGATTTTTGTGAGAACTGGGCCAGATAAGGGAAATAAGTGCTTAGTGCAATACCTGGCACTTAAAATATAAAAAAGTGGGAAGGAGTCATATTTTCAGTTCCCATAGTAATACTTCTGGAATATATTGAACACTCAACAGATGCTTTTGAACAGATAGGTGAATGGTGATGGAGGTCACATTTTCCTTCATCTGCAGAACATTTCCTGGGAGTGTAAGTGGTCACCTAAGTGAAATGATTTGGAGGAGGTCAAAAGCCTCTTATTCAACCCCAAATATCTTCCCACTGGCCCTGGTTTCTGTTTTGAAATTTAAGCATTGCTCATTCCATTCAGCTAAAAGTCCCTGTTACAAGCGAATATTACTTAGAGCAGGAATACAGTAAACCATTGTCTTGCAGTTCTGGTCCAGCTGCCGAGCATCTCATCGAAGGCAGTGCTGTGTGGTGGAAGCAGTCTGGCCTGGGAGCCACAGAGTCTGGCCTCCAGACCTGGCTCTGATATTACCTAGCACCTGGCACCACTTCCCTGGATCCCTGGGGCCATTGTTTTTCTATTAATTCAATGAGAATTAGAGTGGAGCTCCTGTAAATGGTTTGATTTGTGATTCCATAAGTGGAACGTTAAGCAGGTAAATTTTTGAGGTGAGGCATGGGGTGTAGTCCGGTTTGCTGGACCTCAGAAGGTAACACTGCAGAGCTTACAGAAGAACAGAGAACATTTACCAAATGTGGTCATGGGGTACCTGATAATAAGAGCACAAGGGATATACTATGAGTGTAAGTGGGGATCAACCATGACAGTTTTATGACTGTTTTATAGCTTTGTCTGAAGCCAACCTGATTTATAAATATCACATTGGAGTTTTACCGGATGTTAAGTATCAACAAAACATCACCACACCTGTGGGCCCAGAGTAAAGCCAGTTTACTGCTCTAAATATTATCTTCAGTGCTGGGTACCCTTATCTAGCCATGGCTTGTGCATGCTGTAGAAAATTTCTCCAGGCCATCCAGGTGTGACTGTGAACTCAGTGGTGCCACCATGGATTCCTTGGAAGTCATGGGCCTGGAGAGACCACCTGGGCCCATGGCAATCGTGAATAATGCAGCTCTTTGTGGCTGTCAAGTGTTCCAGGGAACAGGGAAGGGCCAACAATTATTGAGCAACTTCCACATGCCAGGCACACACACGCACATTATCATGTAAATCTCACAGCACCTCCATGAGGTAGACATTACTGTCTTCATGACACAAGTGAGGAGACTGAGTCTCAGAGTGGAAAGTAATAGAGCTGAGATTTCACCATAAGATCTTTGGTCAAATGCACATTTTTTTCCCAAGTACATCACACATCTTCTAGGATGTTTTGCAAATTTTACTTGCTGTTATTGTTCAGTGTTCTTTGTCTATGGGCATTGTGGATGGAGTTATTATTCTCTCATTATTGCTATTTTCAGGTATTTCTAGTACAAAGAAACAATTACCACCATCATCATCACTCAGAGAGGCAGCATTTGAAGTCATTAGTTGTGTCTGTCAGCTGTCAGCATCCCAATGTAAGTTTTTATTAAATATTTTTCTTTTATACTCGATTGATTAGGATTTATAGTTTTGTGTTTCTTCCTCACTTTGGAAACTCATGTTTAGCTTTTATTGAGACTCATTTCTGGTATTTTAAAAGGTTAACGAAAGAGCTGGAAGCTCTCTGGGTTTCTTATTTAGACATTGCAGGAAGAGGACAGAGTGTATCAGTTTATTGAGCCAGATGTATCTGTTGAGGCAACTGCTGCAAATATGTTCTGGGAACCTAGTCAATGTTCTGTAATAAGTGGTACATTAATCAAGGCTGGGCAAACTGGAGGGGTCTCTGCAGGGTTGGAGTTTCATGGGAAGTTCCTGTTAAAACAGAGAATTAGCCAGTGCTCACGTTTCACATATGGATCCTTGAGATGGGGCTGGAATCAGATGCTGCAGTGAGCCAGTGAATTGCCCTTGATGAGAACCAATGTCAAGTGATCACCTCTATCTGCATGTGATAATCAGGTGCAGAGTCTCTATCTGCCCAGTAGTCTTGCCACAAAAAGGATGCAGGCTCTGTCCTCGTCTTAAAATGAGGACAGTAACATGTGACTGTTCCAGGAATGTGTATTGTTTAACAATTTGGGGATTTAACAATTGAGTAGATTGAAGACAGATGTTCTTGAAACATTGTCCTTTTTACTTTTTTATCATTATTTGTTCTTTGTGTCTTTAGATTTTTCATTATAAACTATATTCGTATATTCAAGAGTTTATTTTATGTAGTTTTAAGCTTAATAATAAAATAAACCCCTGTCGACCCACTGCTCATTTATGAAATATAAGCCCTTCCCCCTCTGCATTCTCTTCCTCTGAACTTTTTGAAATTTTCATTTTTCTTGTTTTTGCTTTTCTTGATAGTTTTACTATGATCATTTGTTAAACGATTTTCCCCTACTAAGATATGGCTTTTATGTAATAAAGCCCTGTGTACTCCATAGCAGTTTCCTTGTTTATAAAGACTGGTTCTATTTTAAAGAAGTTTAGAAGACGTTCACACCAAGCGCTCTGTTTTGATGTTGCCCAGATACACAATTAAATGAAGAAATTTATGCATTAAGTAATCTTTACCTCTCTACTCCCAATACCACATAACCTTCATGTTTAGTTCTATAAATTAGCATGTTTTATGGTAGGATGTTAGGACCAGAAATTTATATGTTATTACCTACACTTGGGGTTCAATAAGAATTTACATTATAATGGGAAACTAAGGAAAAACTTTTGAACCATAGTCTCATTCATTTCTGTTTTCCCATTCCACAATCTTCTGTAGTAAGATTCTGAGGTGGTGGTCATTGTATAATGTTGTAATAAAAAATTTATGAGTCTGGCCATCCCTGTGATTTTCCAGATCCAAAGGTAGCATAAGCCTCACATGCTGATAGAGATCTAGTGGCAGCTCCTAATATGACTTGATGCTATTAGTTGTTCTGATTTAGTTAGCACAAATATGTCTTTTTACATAATATATCCCTTAAGAAATGTCAAGGCAAGCAATTGAAAAAGTATCAGGAGTCTGATAGAATCATTGTGAAATTTCAGCACCAGACTTAGAATGTGGGTGGAAACAAAGAAAAGCCAGAGCCACAGTCAAAATCACACCACAGAACCAGCCTTGTGGGCCATCACTGCTGCCCCTGCTGAACACGACACGGTGGCTTGCATGCCCACTGCTGGTGTTGGCCTTGGGTTCTGCTGCTGCTTGGTGCTGCTGATGATGTTGGCCTGGCAACTGTTGTCATCACACTCACCAGGATAAAGTCTCTCTGTTCCGTGAGTCACTGGTTTGAAGCCCCAGGGTGGGTGTGTCTCATTGCTCATGGCTAGCTCATGGTCTGTGTCATAGTTGCCAGAAGGGCTGAGAAAGCAAGAGTCTGTCAATTTTGACTGCTATAATGAAAGTGGCTTTGTTTCTCACGAAGACCCATATGGTAGGAAATTCACCAAATATATAAAAGGGTTCAGATGTTGGAAGACCACAATTTGTTCATACATAATCAGCTCATTTTAACCAAAAGTATTCTTTTAAACCTTTAATTTTTCTTCTAACTGACATCTTTTTTCTTTTAAACCATTTGTTAATATTCTATATTTCAAGTAGGAGAAGAGATAAAGAGATAACACTCAAAACCCTTTTACTTTATAGCTCTCTTGAGGTTTCTGTAAGCAGTACCAAGAGGTAATATTGCACTGACCCCAACTCTCATCCCTTGATCTCTCATACCCCCACTCCAAGAACTTGGAAACGGAGGAGCGGACCCACTTTCTGAGAGTGCAGCTATTAAATAGGCCTGGAATGGGTCAGATAGAAGGAAATAAAAAGTAATTATTTAAATGAGCTTTAAGTAGGCTTAAACTGAACTTTTCTCCCTTATTTGTATCAATAATCAAATCATGAAATTTTAAAGACCTGAGATTTCAATTCTGGGTTGTGTACCTCATTGTAATTTTGAGTTAGATGCTTAAACATGTGGGAGGAGGGCTTAGTGAGTACACACAGGGTGCTGGAGTCAGACAGACCTGGTTCAAATCCTTGTTTGGCTGTGTGACCTTGGACATGTTCCTTCATTCTCTGGATCTATTCTTCATTTGAAAAAAGGCAGTGACAGCGTCTACTGCACAGGGTTGGCATGGGGCTTAAATAAATTCATATGTGTAAAGTCCATAATAAGCATTGAATAAATAATAGTAATTATTCCAATTCTTGATCTAGGAGAATAGAGGAAAAGATGGTTCTCTCAATATATAAAGCGGTTGCTTTTGGAGAAATGACCCCTCATCAGAAATGTTCGAGTGGAGGCCAGTGTCCAGAATGCCGGCGGTGTTGTAGACGGAGTTCCTGTATTGGGAGTAGGAGTAGTAGACTAAGGGATTTTCAAGTTGACCTGCAGCAGTGAATTCTACGAGAAAGTAACTCTCTTGACAACTTAGGAGTTAGTGCCCTGAGCTGGGCTACTCCTGCTCTAGACGGTAAAACATTAGCACTCAAGTAGTATCAGCCAAAGTCATCACTTTGTGCTGATCAGGCCAAAGTTGAAACTGATCGATCTGCCCAGAAAGCAACAGGTCCATAAATGTGGCAGTCACCTTCACTGCAGTGATTGCAACTCTGACCACTTTCCCTGACTTGATTTAGCCTTTATGTTGAGTAACCTCCTCAGTAATGGCACGATACCTCTAGCATTTGCAAAGTAGTTCACAAATAAAAGGCCTTTGCAGCTGGGCACTAGTAGTTGATTCTCTTGGTAACTGTGGACTGGGTTTCAGCTCTCATTTGCCCCCTGGATCTGGGTACCTTGTGCAGTAAACAACTCTACCTTGTGGCCCTGGCAGTGGTCATGAGTAGGCCTGGGGAATGTGATCTTGGGAAGGGCATTCAAATAACTCATGGAATAGGCACCCTAATAGGGTAGAGGGATGCTGAGGTAGAGGGTGAGAAGGTCCAAAGAGAAGTTTGGCTTCTTTGCTTTTCTGCCCCCCACTTAATCTTAATACCCTATATTGACAGGTCACAGTATAGATTGTGTACTATGTTTTACAGACATGAAAGGAAGAAAAAGAAAAGGCACAGTCTTTGCTCTTGAGATTGTAATGTAACTCACTGCACTGTAACTCAGCAATTCTATTCCCCTATCCTTTATGCCTCACTACTTATCTCATTTACTTCTAGTTCTTCCTCTTTAAACTGAGAAAGCAGAGGCAAAACCAGACACTGTGGTAATGGAATTTTATGTTGTGATCTTTGATTACATTTTCCTTTCAAGCCTCAATATTTCACGTTCTGAATAATAATGTAGGAAAATCCTTAATTTGAAAATGTTGCAGATGGCCTTTTATCATGAGCTACGGACTGTCAAAATAAATAGACCTAATTATGAACCATTGTTGTGGAATGGGCCATCTTAAATAATAGAAGTCAAGTTTCCAAAAATTAAAAAAAAAGACCTTACATTTTTAAAGTACCTCAGAATAATCAGCTGTCTGTGGTTGATTGGTTTTCAATAAGTTATTTCAGCAGATGGAGGCTGTCAGCTTTCTACTGATACAGCTATTCTCATAACTGAGGTGGGGATTTGCCACAACCTCAGATCACTTTTTTGCTTGAATAGCATTTGGTTTACAAGAATCCTACTGCACAGGTGCATTGAGATGGAGCACTAGGAAAGGGCTTGGGATTGGAGAAAGTCTGGGTTCTTGTGGGTCACTTTAGGAGTGTTAGTGTAACCTTAAACAACATTGGGTTTTGGAACTGCCCTCAAGTTAGAGATGCGAGAGAGCAGATATTTCTCTGCAAGAATTCTTTGGTTTGATGAACTGGTTTTTGCTTTCAACAAAAAGTTTGCCTCAAAGCAGTGTGTAGAAAACCCCAGATCAGTAGATGACCATGGGCTCTGCCAAAGTAATGTCCTTGCTGCTGCTCCATCCCCAAAGAAAGATCTTAAACATGTGTAAATAGTTGAGACAAGTTAGAAATTTTGTAATTTATAGCAGGTGACTGAAAGTATTTACTTCATTTGGGCTTAGTGGTTACCCGAGTTTGCTAAGGAAAATTTAGAGGACCATAGATCTGAATTGATGTAAATAAGATAGAATAAAAATCTAGATAATGAAACTTACCTTTTGTTGATTTGAGTTCAAGTTAGCTCTTAAAACTGCAGAAAACAAGAGGTTATATTAGTTGAAAATACATAAGGATTAGGAAAATTAAGTAAATATGTAGGTAATCAAAACAATCTGTTCTGGGAAATATGTATAAATGTTCTTTTCAACATGTGAAATCTCCAAAGAGTTCAAAGTTCTTTATAAGAAAGACAATTCCCAAATTAATTTTAAAATAAACTACAGTAAACATTATTATTCCCATTTTAGTGATAAAAAATCCAAAATATAAAGAAAAAAATTTCAAAGCAATGAGCTGCTACAATAATTTAAAATACATTGTTCACTCTTCATTCTCTTTATTTTTGAAACCAGTTCACTAAACAATCTTGTAATAGGAAAAATTGGCATTCATGACAAAGTATACACACACACACACACACACACACACACACACTCTTACACACTCTTTGTAAGTCTCTGAGTGTGTGTGTGCATGTGTGTGTGCTTTGGAGCATTCATATTAAAAATATGGGAAATACCATATTTGACAAAGGTGGATTTTGCTGAAAATTTTTGGGAAATGCAGATCTGAATTAATGTAAATAAGATGAATAAAAGTCCAGATGACTGAAATGTATTTCAGCTTTGTTGATTAAAATTCTGTCTCTTAAACTGCAATAATAAGAGGTTGTATTAGTTGAAAATACACATGGACTTACAAACTTAGGCAAATCTGTAGATAAAACCCTCTCAGGGAAACAATTAATGAATTCTCTTTTCAACATGTGAATTAGTTCCCTTATAGAGTTAAATTAATATTTTACTGTGAAATAATTTTTCTACACCAGAATCTATAGTAAGTTGGTAAAGAAAAATGTAGTAGCAATTCATTACTGCAAGAATTCATTATGTGCCTGGCCATCTCAATGTTTAATGAGTACCTGAAGTGGAAATAGTTTGAATTGCTGCCATGCAGTATTAGGTTTGGGTGAATCCACAGATATTTGCTGTGAGATTGGCAAAGTGATTATTGTGGAATTAATTGTTGAACTGAAGATTTTTTGATGCCAGAAAATATTTACATTTATCAAGTTCTCTTTCCTTTTTTCTTCTAAATTCAAGAGAATTTTAAGGAGAATTTAATAAAATATATCTTATTCTCTTAACTTCTTGATCCAATTAGCAGCGTTTTCTAATTGCAGTGGCCTATTCATAGGGTCTCTTTTCTTAAGCCTTCCAGTTTGGAGGGGAAGATAAATGGAACCAATTCCCCTAGTTATTGAGCACAGATGTACAATGCTCAAAGCTGACAAAAGACTTTCTCCCCTCTTGGCAAATTCAGACAGTATGAAATCATTAAGGGCCCAGCTCCCACTGTCTTCTTATTAAGTTGTTCCAATTCGTGAAGCATCCATCCTGTGGAAGTTTCAGCTGGTTGTGGCTTGAGCTTCACAAAAGTAGGTTCTGGAGTCAGACTGGTAGGAATGTAAAGTGGTACAACCACTATGAAAACAGTATGGAGATTCCTCAAAACACTGAGAATTGAATTATTATGTGATCCAGCAATTCTTCTTCTGAGTACCCCCAAAACCTGAAAACATTTATCTGCAAAGATATATGCACCCCAATGTTCATAGCAGCATTATTCATGGTGGCCAGGATATGAAAGCAAACAAAGTGTCCCACAAAGATGATTGGATAAAGGAGATGTGGTAAATATATACAATGGAATATTACTCAGCCTTAAGAAAAGATGAGCTACTGCCATTTGGGGCAACATGGATGGATCTTGAGATACATCATGCTAGTTAAACAGGTCAGACAGAAAACGTTGAAAACCATATGATTTCATTCATATTTAGGGCATGAAACTGAAAGCAGTAAACAAACATGACAAACAAATAAAGGCTCATGGACACAGACAGTGGATTAGTAGTTACCAGAGGGAAGGGGAGCAGGGGGAGATAGATAGGGGTAAAAGGGGTCAAATATTTAGTGGTAGAAGGAAATCTATCTTTGAGTGGTGAACACACAATGCATATGGCATATTGTTGAATCGTACACTTGAAACTTACTTGATTTTATTAATCTATGTCACCTCAATAATTGTAATAAAAAAGTAGGTTCCAGGATTTGTATAAACCTTTGATTTATTGGAACACATCTGATGGTATGACATATACTGACCCCTGTGATATCAGCTCTCCTTCAGTCCAGGCCAATGAGAGTCCAGGAGGTACACAATCAGATTTTTGTTCCCTAAAAACATTTCTTAGCCTCCATGAAATCCTCCTCTGGATCCATAAAAGCAATATTTACAACTATCTTAGGTAAAGTACCCAGTTAAATACTGGGTACCCAGTTGTAGATCTTCACTCCTTTTACTTGACAAAGTTCGAAATCTTCCCTGTAGTACCCTTCTTAGGGGAACTTTAGGGAGAAATATTTGGTCATGAGAGTTGTGGTAGAGAATATAAATTGGAAGCTGTTGTTCCCCATTTAAAGAAGTTGCTTTAAAGAGAATTTCAGTGACTTTCCAACCTCTGGGCAAAGGCCAGTTTCTGCCTGATGTTGGAAACCTTGAGGTGGGGTTAATAAGAAACTTAAAAATAAAGATAGAAAGAGATTTGTAACTGTGTAACAGCAGCATGGACAAATTCCTAATATACATCTCTAATTAACTAACTAATTAATCAGTGTATTAGCTTATATGTTAATTTAACAAATATTCATTAATTTAAGAGCTTTGCTTACCAGGCAAAGTTTTGGGCACTAGAGTTAAAAAAATGAATGAGACACATTTTTTCCACTTAGAGTCTAGCAGGAAACATAGTATACAAATTACCACAGTGATTTCTTCTCAGATCAAATAAAGGTGAAGTTTATCTGCTTCTCAATATTATTTTTGAAGAAAACTATATGAAACTTCAAATAAGAAAACCCAAATTTATGTTCACTATTGGTTTTTCTGCACAAAAGTGCCAAATAGGGTAATGAAAATACTGTACTCAGATTGTGGATGACATTGTCAATTTCAGTTCTGATTTGGCCAAACTATGAAAATGTTAATTTATGCCATTTCTTTCAAGGAATAAAACAACCAAAACCACCATCAGCACAAACTCAGATAACCTTGGTGCTGGAGATCTTGAACATAATAATGATTCCTTATATTATATGGAGTTTGATGCTTATAGAACTTTTATAAACATTACCACATTTAATCTTTGTAACAACTTTGTCAGTAAATTTTGTTGTTTCCATTTTTCTGTTAGGGAAAAAACAAAACAAAACATGGCCTCAGTGACTGTGACTGAGTTGGTTATCCTGGGTTATAAGAGCAACAGTTTCAGAGAGGGTCTTGAATAAATGTCTTCTGCCTCTAAGTCCAGGGAAGTTTATGCTATACTTCAACAAGGTTTTATGAAAAGACCAACTTAAGACCTAGGTGTGGATATGGATAAGAAACATAACAGCTATTAAATAGATAGGAGTGACTTACCACTTTTTAGATCCTTCTAGAGGATGATGTGGGAAGATAATGGCCCCACAAAGGGTTCCACATCCTTATCCCCAGGACCTGTGAATATGTTAGGTTATAGGACAAAGAAAAATTAAGATTGCAGATGTAAGGTTGCTAATCAGATGGCTTTAAAATAGGGTGATTATTTTGGATTATCACATGGGTCTAATGCAATCTTTAAAAAGTGAGGCAGGAAGAATGTTCCATAGGGTAGTGGTTAGCATATCTGCTTTATATGCAGAAGGTCCTGGGTTCACGCCCCAGTGGAGCCACAGTCCATGGTCTATGGCCATGCCACCCTGAACAAGCCTGATGTCTGATCTTGGAAGCTAAGCAGGGTCAAGCCTGGTTAGTATTTGGGTGGGAGACCACCTAGGAAGCCCAGGTGCTACAGTCGTAAATAATAATAGACAATTTTTTAAAAAGGGAGGCAGAAATTGTCAGAGGGAGATGTGTCTAAGGAAGAATAGTCAGAGAGACCTTGCTGATTTTGAGAATGGAGGAAGAGGCCACAAACTAAGGAATGTGGATGACCTCTAGAAGATGGAAAAGGCAAGGGAATAAATCTTCTCTTAAAACCTCCAGAAAGGAACAGAGCCTTGTCAACTCCATATTTTAGCCCATTGAGATGGATGTTGGCCTCCTGACAAACAGAACTGTGAAATAATAAACTTTTGTTGTTTTATGCTACTAAGTTTGTGGTAATTTGTTATAGCAGGAGCAGGGAACTGATACAGATGGGGTGGCTCTTAGATACAGATGGGGTGGCTCTTAGAGCCAGATCTACAGCTCTCTTCCTTCAGAGCAGATAGTGTGACTAGCAACCCTTTGTTAGTATTGTGAGGGAATAGTTATAGTTGGATCAGTAGTTCACTTCATTATTTATTAATATTTATTAGAAATATGTCTTGAACATTTTCTTGATGTCAAGTATTATTCCAGGCCCAACAGGAAACAAGAATAAAAAGTCCTGCATTCATGAATCTATCATTGTAGAAGGGGAGACAGGCAATAAGATAAATAGTAAAACACATCATATGCTAGATAGTGATAAGGAAATTATATGGAAAAAAGGATGATAGGAAGTGGGAAGTTGTGTGTGTGTGTAGTGGTTTGTAAATTTTAGATGGAGCTTCCAGGGCAGGTTCATTGAGAAGGTGATATGTAAATAAAGATCTGATGATTTACGTCAGGGAAGAGGAGACAAGCTATGTGGCTTCCTGGGGGAAGATTGTCCAGAACAAAGAGAATGCAAAAGCACTGAGGACAGAGGGTTCCTGGCCTGCTGATGGATGAGAGAAAGTGAGTAGGTGAGACTGCAGGTAAAACTTCCAGGGTGCCTTGTTCTTGTTCTGAATAGTGGCTTACAGCCCTTAGGTCTAGAGCTGAAACCTTTCCTTGTCAGCTGGTGCTTTTTTTTTTTTGGTCACTTCTGCTGCAGAAAAAAGCAGACCATTTCCAAAGGCCTGCCTGAGGGAGCCTGAGGCAGATAGGATCAGAGAACTTTTCAGTGCCAGTAATCCAATTTTATGGATCAGTCATTTGAATTAATAAAAAGAATGGGGAAAGTGATGCAAATAATATAAGTACTGGTTGGCATTTCCCTGGAAATTTGAATAAATTTTACTTTTCAAACAGTAGTGTGGTTGGTTAGTGACTGGAAACAGGCAGACTTGGGAATGCTCTAAACCCCACCAGCAGTTAACCCATGCGACAGAGTGATGCTGCAAAAGGTCAGTCTCTTTCTCTCTCTTCACATTGCTCCTATCTAATACAAATCCCTCTGAGTAACTTTCATCTTTCTGTCTTCAGGCAGAACCCACAGATAATAATACCCCCCTAAAGCTATGGTCTAGCCTTTCTTTAAATGAATAGGCTGGGATGTGGTTCCATAGTGTAGCGGTTAGCACATCTGCTTTACACGTATAATGTCCTGGGTTCGTGCCCTAGTGGAGCCACGGTCCATGGTCTACGGCCATACCACCCTGAACAAGCCCGATATCTGATCTCGGAAGCTAAGCAGGGTAAGGCCTGGTTAGTACTTGGATGGGAGACCGCCTAGGAAGACCAGGTGCTATAGGCATAAATAATAATAATAATAATAATAATAATAATAATAATAATAAATAAAATGAGCAGTGCCTTGTGTGATCGTCACAGTGGAGGGAAAGTTTCCTGAGTGTTGGACATCTGGAGCTGAGAAGGACACAGCGTGACCAAGGGGAACAGGCCAATTGGCAGTAGTAGCTTGGATTAACTACAGACTTCCCCAGGAATTAGTAAAGGTAAGAAATGTTAGAGCTTGGTTTCTCACACAGCAAAGATCTATGAGAGAGAGGGAGAAGGAGACAGAGAGGGAAAGGAAAAGAATGGAAATGGAAATGAATAGTAATAAATCAAACTACAGGAAGAGAAAAGATGACTCTAGAGGTATGTGGTGGTTTTAAAACATGGCGTCAAAATTTTTAGGTGTTTTTTCCATCAAGAAATAGGGTTGATGCCTACTCCCCTTGAATTCTCTTATAACTGCTTGACTAATAGAATGTGGCAGAAGTGGCACTGTACCAGTTTCTGGGTGCAGGCCTTAAGAAATTGGTAGTTTCCATTTTCAGATTCTTGAGAAACTTGCTCTTGGAACCCAGTCACTGTGTCATGTGGAAACGAAATCTACCCCACAGAAAAGCCTATGTGGAGAGTAACCTACGGCCAGCCATGTGTGAGAACCATCTTGAAAGTAGATTGTTCAGTCCCAGTTGAGTGACTCCAGCTGACGTTACAAGGAGCAGACATGAGCTGTGCCTACTGAGGTCTTCCCAAATTGCAGATTTCTGAGAAGACCAAATGATCATTGTTATTTTAAGCTACTAACTTTTGAGGTATCTTGTTCTACATGGATAATTGCAACACAGTACATTTTGGGTGATAGAAAGAAGAAATTTCAGGTCTCATACATAATTGGGAATGTTTTGTTATTCTAAGTATATAGAATATAAATCATGTGATTAAAACAATCCTCAACAATTTTGGAGTTATTGACCTCTCTCCATAGAAAAATACGCATGCATCAACCTTCTGAATACAGTTTTAAGAGTCTCAGGACCTCCTATGTTCGTCCATGAGCATATAGACCCCATGTTGGGAACCTCTGTGACAAGAATCTCTCTCTGCCACTATTTGTTATAAAGATGTATTTGGTATAAGCTTATAAAACAATGAGGGGAAGGACACTGGAATTTATGTTCTTAGACTTGCGTTTTATTCCAGCTCTTTCACAGACTTGCTCTTTGATCATAGATAAAGCACAAAACCTCTCTGTATCACAGTTTCTTGAATGGTAAAATGTGAATTAAAATCCTGTCCTTTCTTTTCTCAAGTAATGTTGAGATAAAAAAAAGTTAACATACTTAGAAAAGTCATAACTTGCCCCTTAGAGGTACTCAGTGAATATTTGTTAAATTAATTGTTAGCTGTTGTTATCCATTGTTGATTGCTTGATTAGGTAGCCTAAACCTTTCAGGGCAAGGTTTTGCTCATAAAGAACCTTTGGGACATGGACTTCAGGGAAAGAGTACGAAGGAGTGTAGGAATGAAAAGGTCCAGTGTCCCCCACCTCCTGTTCCCAACCTGTGCTATTTTTCACTTTTTGTTATCTTTAGTTTTGTAGTCAGTAGAGAAGAACTAGGAGAAACAGTAGCCTGCAAAAATTGGTATCAGTTTACACCAAAGCAGAACTCTGCTCACCAGCACAAGGAATTGGAAGCAATATACACAAAAATCTCACAAAATGTAAAAGCACAGACACTGGCTTTAGCATTGGCGTCAATGGGTAGAAAGTCTATTTACATTGGTTCTTATGAGGTCAGCAAAACATTTTGAATAGCAACTCCTTGGCTGTCTGCAGTGGGTCTGAAAATACGAAATAAAACATAAACAGCAGACCTGACTTATGAGCAGGGCCTTCCAAGATTCCTTTTTTGTTTTCTGCTGTAACAGATTGCTTGTTACTGTGTTTGTTGATTTCTATCTTCTCAGACTAAAGAATCCCAGTGTTGCTTAGGGCAAAACCCAAAACACAGGTGATGGAAGGTGACTCCCAGTGTTAAAACCTTCACAAGGAAAATCCACAGTGGTTGCTTGCTTTCCCGTTATTTAAGTAAAAGGATAAGGAGAGGCAGGGGAGTAAAAGCAGAAATCACATTCCTGTGGATTGAAGGCAATTTAGTTTCCATCAGACATGGTGACAGTGATCAATGAATCGCAAAATAGCAAACAGCAGTTGCCCAGCACAAACTGTGTCACAGGATCCCAGATCAAAGGTATCTACAATAGGTTTAGTTTTCCCATCAATGTAAGTATGTATAGTCAGTTTGGGCTGAACTAAATGGCCTTTAGAAATAAATAGTTCATCACCTCTTTCTCCTTTTTATCCTCTAGTGTCTCAAAAAACTGCCCCAAAATCTGAATTTAATCCTTATTCAGATTTAGGTACATTTGCATGTAAATAAGTTTCTTATGATGAATCCAGAGAAGGTTGATGGGCAGGACTGCCACCCACCCCATGCTGCACTGGCTTTTGGCTTGTCAGCAGGAAAACAGATATGGGTGACCTGAGGGGCCTGTAAAGCAGGTCTTAGGAGGGTAATTATATCACTTGTTTCTTCTTGCTAGCGTATTTAAATGAATTCAGCATGAAGGCAGGTCCCTGTTAGACACACAAAAGAGCCTGAGTGTGAAAGGTTGAAATGTGGTCACAGAATATTTATTCTCAGGGGCCCCCTGTCAGGGTCTCTTATGTATCAGATTCTCTTTAAGAAAATCTGTGCCAATAAAGAGGCACATAGCTAAAGAAGCTGAGGAAGAGTCAACCCAGTTGATTTATAGCCCTTATGTAACATCCCTAATTAGCATTTTTTTAGAAGAGCATGCACTAAAGGGCGAATTGCTTCCCTCCTCCCTCCCAGTTTTTCCTTCTGGTCTAGGTTTTGTTTGCCATATTAATTGGAGACATATTATTTATTCTATATGCTATATAGACCTTTCAAGAACTATCTGGCATTTTTCTAGTGTTTTTTTTTTTTTTTTTTTTTTTTTTTTTTCACATTGGGCTTGGTACTGGGGAAACCTAAATCAAGCACAATTCTTGCTTTTCAGGAGTTCACGCTCTGGCAGGCTGGACTCACCATGTGGACAGGTAACTACTGTGCAGTCTGAAAGAGAGGCAGATACAAGGCAGGGCAGTGGTACAGGTGCAAGGGCTCAACTTGGGTGCAAAGAATCGACGGAAGGCTTGAGATCTTGAGATGGGGAGATCTGTGAACTGTATCTTGTCAAAAGGTAGAGGTATTCCGGGTAGATGGGAGTTGGGTCTTGTGGTTGAGGTGGATGTTTCTAGAAGAGAGAATAGTAAGTACAAAACACCGAGGTGGCAGTAGCATTATGTGTTCTGGGAACCGTTGATAGGTTGGCGAGACTAGGGCATGTGAATGAAATGGCCAAAGAAAGAAGGAGGGGCCAGAACATGGACTTCTTGTGGGCTCTGCAGAGGCACTTGGATTTTATCTAAAGCCTCTAGGAGACTTGGAAGGATTTTGTGGCAGTGCTGCTTTCCCTCAGCAGTCATTGTTCCCATATAGGCCAACAACTACTAGTCTCAGTGACTGTAAGTTTGCAGGATGACAAGGCAGCAGGATCAGAGCAGGCAGGCTGGGAGTAATGGGAGCAACTATGAAACTCAATGGTGGATAAATGTCTCAGCTTCTTTGCTCCTGGGATGGGACAAATCTGCAGGATGTCCTACAGTCTTCCAGATGTCCCCAGTGGGATTGAACCCCAGTGGCTCACAGCAGTTATATGATCATTAACACATCAGTACTAACTTCCTTCCCATCCCTGTCATTCTTACATACCCTCTATGTTGACTTTCTGGGATCACTTCACAAGTAGCTATCTGCACTTAAATTCTTAGCTCAAAGTCTGCCATTGGTGGAACCTGACCTAAGATAGTTTTTTGGAGAGAGATATGGTGGTGAAGGTGAACTCCAGATGGTTTTATAAAAATGGAAGTGAGAGGGGGAAGACTCAAGAGCAATTTAGAAAGCACAATTCATAGAAATTACAACCTATCTGGATGTATCCTGGAAGAGAGGGAAAGAGTCTCTGGTAATTCAAGAACTGAGCTTGTTGATTGGAAGAATTCATTAAATAAGATGAGGAATACAGTATGGGGAGTAGGGTTTTTGATGAAACATAAGGGATTTGGATTTGATTATGCCGAGTTTGAGGTAGTGCCATGGACAGTGTAGATCTCAGAGGAGAGATCTAGCTTGGAGACCCCAATTTGGAAGCATCAGCCCCTAAATAGTGGTGGAAGCTGTGGGTGTGAGTATGGTCACTCAAGCAGAGTGTGAGGTTGGGAAGAGTGTGAGAAGAACCCAGCGAGGACAGAACTATGGGAGTCCCATCCTTTAACAAGCAAATTTATGGGGAGAGACCTGTTAAAGAGAAGGAGTAAAAGAAAGCTCAGGCAAAGGCCAAGAGAATGATGTCACAGAAACCACAAGTGGAAAAGTGTCTGGAGAGGGAAGAAACAATGGAGAGCTTTTGTGAGGTAAAATTTAACATTTCTATTGGATTTGGAAACTGGGCAGTCACTGGTATCTTTAGGAAGTTCACATTAATTTAGATCCATTGGAGAGGCGAGAGAGTATTTCCCCCCTTAAGAAATCTGGTTTCATTACTTGGAAAATTGGCTCAACAAGAATTGCCTAGAAGAGATATTGCCTTAATGAATAGATAAGATGAATTTCTAATTACAGATAAGCATGATTTCAGTTAGCTTACTGAAGAATGCTGTCTTCTACTTAGATGATTTATGTGAAACTAAATACTTACAAAGCTTCAAGTATTTTCTACTAATTGGGTAAAGATTTTCCTTCTAACCCAGTTTTTTTTTTTTCATTTAAGTTGATCCTACCTTCACTTTAATTATCACAGCTTTCAATTTTATGTTGTCAAAAGAGTAAGGTTTAATTGCATAATTAGTGCCTCTTTGAATTTTGAATAACAATTCCATTTTCTATATCCTACTTAGTTACTTGCGGGTAAGAAGTTAATCTCTAGAGTTAAGACTGCTTGACTATTATAGTGGTTCCTCCACTTACTAAGATCCCTGGGGGTGGTACTTTACTTTTCTGTGCCTCAGTTTCCTCATCTCTAAAATGGAGATACTAATACAACCTCAGAGAATTCTTCTAGTACCAAATGAGTGAATTCATGTAATGTACTTAAAAATGTCTGGCACAGAGTAAGTGCTTAGTACACTTTAGTATTAGAAATACTACTTGTTAGTATTTTGAAAAATTGTTATTATTAAAAATTAGAAGACAGCATGATGAAAAAGAATAATGATTAGACTAGAAAACAGAGTACTAGGGGTCTGTCAGCTTTGTTGGCTTAGACAAGTCCACTCGTTTCTCTGATCTCACTTTCTTCATCTGTAAAATGTGAAACTTGGAAGAGAAAATCTTTGCCAGGATTGGTTTAATATTCTGGAAGCCTATCTTTTCTTGGGAGTAGCTGATTTACACAGCAGTTCTAGCTATAGTATGTTTCTCCCTAAAAGAGGGATAAATGGGCAGAAGAGGGAATCAGAAAACATTTCTACTAGACAAATACTCTCTGGAAAGCACAACAAATGTTTTGGTTTATTTTCACATTAGTTTCTTATATTCAGATGGCTTATCTTTTCTTTTTGAGTGTACTTATAATTGGAACACATCCAATTATTTATCATTTTTTTTGCCTTTTTTCATCTCAAAAAAATAAAAGTTTTTCGTGCATTTATTTCATTTGCCGATGCTATAATCTTTACAAAACAGCTTATTATTCTTATAGATTTTTAAACATGACACATGTAAATAAGGCAATAACTGTATAATGTGGTGTTTTTTTGAGTATTAGCACGTTTTGAGATCTGAAATTTGGTCCCTGTTCTTATTCTGCAATTATTCCCATGAACTCTTCCTCTGAAGAGTTATTTTTCTTGTGCCCACATGGGGGAGCCTTTGAGACACTGGTTTGAAGGACTTTCAACAGCTGGAATCTTAAGTTCAAGGAGGGGAATTCTCCCTGATAGGGAGTGTTAATAGGGCAAGACTGGCTGTAGAACTGACTTAATTTCCCCAGTGTTCACTGTCTAATATAGGACCCTAGAACCAATTAATAATTCTCTTCCAAAAGTAGTGATCTATGTGTATTCTCTAGCAAAAAAAGTGTAAAACTAATAAAGGAAAATTTAAGGCAGATTCAATGTTTTCTGTTTTATTAAAAAGTACATGAGGTATAAACATGGTGGGCAGTCAGGCAGAAACTCTGACTTCCACAGTAACATTATTTACAGGAGGCTCTGAAATGGTCCCAAATCTATTTTTTCATAGAAAAAGAAAAATCTAAAGCACAATGAAATGGAAGACAAATCATACCTGGAGGGAACAGAAGCAAAAGTGAAAGGCTTGGGTTAAGTCTGATGTTCTTGGCCTCTAGCTTTGTTTGCTGTTTGAGGAAGATGCAGAAAAATAGAAAATGCTATTGTAAGTGAAATGAAACCTCTGTTTCACAGGCCCTTAACTGGCTTTGTTGGGGTCTTTATACTGAACCTAATTTCTGGGTGGTTAAAAACATAAATGAACATATAAAAATAGTCCTACTGGCAGCCCCATGGATGCATGAAGGAATATTATGAATGACTGGGGCTTCTCTCTGCTCCAGCTTATTTGGAATTATCAGTGGTTATTACAGTCATTTCCGAATGCTTTGCTCATGAAATACGATTTTAAATGCACTTGAAAATGAAGATTCTATGAGAAAATCAATACTGTTGATTTTTAGGGCCATTTATATATTAACAAAAAATCTTTAGCAGTATTTTTTTTCTTGTGTAAAGTCTATGGTATAACTGGATTAATATAAATTTATATAAAATTAAACATACCATCCTTTGTGATGAATTGAGAAATAGGTAAAAGTTGTCTCCTATCTCACTGGATTTTCCTCCCTAGGCAGGCAAATTACAGTCTCTGCATTTTGTGCTCAACTCCTTGCTATTCCTTTTCTCTAATTTGTTCCTCATTACTCTCATTAATTCTTATGGTTTCAACCATCAATTGTATTCCCGTCCTGGAATTCTATCATCTGCTCCAGTTGTATATTTCCCACTGCACATTCCTACTTGGAAACAAAAGTCAAATTTAGTAAGTCAACTACCAAACTTGCTTTCCTTCCTCCACTTACCTCCTCAGCTTCTTCCTTTACTTGTTACCTCAGCTTACCAGTTTCTCCTTACTTTCTCATTTCTATTTTTGAACCACCATTTTTTGAGCCACCTGGGTTTAGAAATTTGGGATCATCATTGACACTCACCTATCTTATGTTCTGTGCTGTGTCAGAAGTCCCCAAGACCACCCTAGGCTCAATGGTTTACAGAAAGGACTCATGGGACTCAGAAAATTGTTATACTCATGGTTATGGTTTATTGCAGTGAAAGGGTACAAATTAAAATCAGAAAAAAAGAAAGACGCATAGGTGCATTTAATTCTCTAAGCAATAATGTGTGAAGACACATGCAAAGTGCTACCAACCAGGAAAGCTCATCTGAGCCTTGGTGTCTAGGATTTTTATTGGGGGGGTGGGGATTGGTCATACAGGCATGCAGTCCCAGCATGACTTACCTTACTTAGATTCCAGATCCCTAGGGAAACAGGCATTCACGATAGATAAATCACACTATTAGCATAACTATTTGACCAAACTGATACTTCATGGCCCAAGGCATACAACAGTTTTTACCAGGCAGAGTATGCTAAGGGCTCACAGTTCATCTTCCAGAACTGAGACAGGTCTTTGCTGAGAATGTGCTGGATTTGAACAACCCAGGTTTTCTGAGTTAACCATACATGCATATACAATCACCCAGTTTTATTGGTTGTTGGGAAAAAAATGGGTAGGAGCACATACCATGACGTGAAACAGAGATGTGTTTCTGGCTCTATGAAGATTAAATGAGATGTGGCTAACATATGCTGGACACATCAATAGCAATTAAGTATTAGATATTTTTTTTTTTGGTAATTATGATCATTGTTGTCTCTGCCCTTTCCTATCTTGTCTATCTTGTCTATGACCTTATTGCTTTCACCTTTATAGTGCATTAGCTTTCCATGTCAGTTAGGATACTATGCTTCCTAACAAACCATCCTCAAATCTGAGTAGCTTACAAAAACAGAGTATTTCTTGATCCTGGTACTTATTCATTATGAGTTGGCTGAAGCAGTCCTTCAATTACTGTTGTTCTGAGACTCAGACTGAAGGAATAGCCACACTCTGGGATATTAAAGCAAAGATAAAAGAGTATATGATAGAACCATACAATGGCTCTTAAAGTTTTGTTTAGAAGTGGTACATATTTTATCTATTCTAGTTTTAACGTACGAAGAAAATCACATAGCCAGGCCTGAGGTTAATGGATGAGGGATATATAATATTTCTGTGGTGAGTGGTGGTGAATATTTGGACAATAATATAATCTACCAACTTCCTAACTAACAATAGGCTTTCTCTAGCCTATTAACTGTCACCAAGTCTATATATTCAAGCTCAGTGTTGGTAAATTATTTTTCTTCTCTAAAATTACTGTAATTCATGATCTTCTATTGACTAGTCATTCAAGCCCTCTTTTAAGCTCAGTTACCCATGACTCTATTGTACTCCAGTGAAACCAGAATATTCACCAGTACTAAGCATATTTTACCTTAGCAATTTCTACACCATTATGCATGACATTCATTCACTGGGAATGGGAACTCTTTTTAGAAGAAACCAGCCATTTTACTTACCTTTAAATTCTCCACAGAGCCTGAATGCCTTACCCATAGTCATGCCTGAAACATGTGATGAATGAATGGAGAGTAAATGCTGACCCAGTGTTAATCAACGATCATGAGACACCAGGCAAAGGGGGTGTGAGGTGGCTGAAATCCAACCGTGATTTGCTCACAAGTCAGGTCCTGAGATGAAGTGTGGATGAAGTTTGTCTTTTTCCAACTCACACAAAAACACTCAATGGTATAGCAATGGCCTTTCTTCCAGCGTCTTTGTATATTAAAATACCTCTTATATAGGACCTTTGTGTCTCCTAAAGGACCATACATATGGAACTCATCACAGCAGAGGGAGAAAAATGTTTTGGCTCTGTTTGTTTGAAGATTTCAACTTCTAGGCCATTAAGTTCTTTACTTACACATTATCCTTTGAAAGTCTGTGACTCAAGGTATCTTTATGAGATTGGGTCCTCTTGCTGCTTTGGAATTCATGAGAGGGACCTACGGACTTTGCTGTTTTGCCCACTCAAGTTTTAGTTATCTCAGGAGCAGCATCCCCCTTGCTGGAGAAAATAACCCTTGCGGCCAAAAATATCAGACAGAGAATGAGGGTGAAGAAAAGCAACTGGATCAATTATGCTTGGTAAAAAGATGTAAAACTATGTTTCATAAAAATGTTCCTAAAAATAAAAACCAATCTCTGGCAATGCAGTAGATAATCAGAAAGACTTCTTAAGCTCTGGTTTTTCTTCAGATTGTATAAATCTTTCGCCTTTTACAAAAAGACTTCTTTTGGTTAAGTGATTTTGAAAGTTTTTCCCTGCTTGCAATTTTAAAAACTCCTCCAGAAGTAATCTGTTCCAAATTCAATACTAAAGAGGAACAATAGTTAGGGGTGGAAAATTACTTTGATCGCCCAAGGCAGGGTCTAACTGTGAATGTGGGACCTTCGTCCTGCCTGGAAAGTGCTTTAGTGCTGTAAGTAAACTCTCAGTCAGGCTCAGAATAATAGCTTTAAAACAGATAAAACCACTGGACATGTTATCAGCAACATGCTGGTTTTCTTTCTTTCTTTTTTTTTCTTTAAACAATATCTTACTTATACTTGTATTTTGTGTCAAGGGGGTTAGGTTCTTAGATTGCTAAGGTAATAAAACAAGCAAAGAAAAATCAGTGTCAAGGTATTAACTGGAGCACTAATGAGATGCTGAACAGCAAGACAGAGATGATTAGAGGATATTGAATGAAAGAAAATTGAGTAGGTAAACCTTTAGATCCTTATGTTCAGAATACTGGTATTAGAAGTAGAATGTGGAGCTAATTGGTCTGTAGCTGTAAAGAGAGACCTGACTTTGAATTACAGAGAAAATGAAGTTTAATCAACCCAACACATGTCCCCTTCACTAGTAGGAAATGCAAGGACATTTGAGTTGTCATAAAATATTCTTATCATTTTAATGAAATATCAATGTGTTTGTGACATTTGGGAGTCACTGTCATTACCATGACACAACTCTTCATGCTTCGTATTTATGAGCTCCAAGACTGTTCTGAAGTGCCTTCATCTACAACTTGGCAATCATGACTTGCTCAGTGGGCAAGATATTATAGTCCTGTCCTAGAACTCAAAGCATCTTGTCACTGTTTCCAAGAACCAATAGACTTTCTAGAAGCAGGTCAAAAGGAGATGTTTTATAGACCGTATATAGAAAAGATGTTTATATTTCCCATCGAGGAAATCTGTCCTTTTCAGGAATAGGTTTTCCTCTGTCATCTATAAGATGTTATTAAATAATGTATTTTACTTTGCTTTTGTTTCTTTTTATTTGAATGCATTTCCCCCCATCATTTTAGAATGATCAGTGGTCATTTAATGATGAATTTAGAGGGACTCGTGTCCTCAAGACCTCTCTTCGATGGAGAGTAATATAATGTCTATTGATAAGTATGATAGATTCTTTCTGAGATAATCTTTGTAGTTTTGCGGCCTCGGTCTCCATAAGGCTTGGCAAGTAAATTTTGAGTTTTTTTGTTAGAGTGGTCACTCATGAGACTTTTGACTAAGCTGACAGGTCATTTTTCTTTTTCCTTCCTTTCCTTTCCTTTCCTTTCCTTTCCTTTCCTTTCCTTTCCTTTCCTTTCCTTTCCTTTCCTTTCCTTTCCTTTCCTTTCCTTTCCTTTCCTTTCCTTTCCTTTCCTTCCTTCTTTTTTTTAGGTGAGGCAACCCTTGGTTGACCTCACAGATTACAAGACCTTGTCAGCTTACAATCCTTTATTTTTTACGCCTACAGCACTTTCTTAGGTGGTCCCCCATCCAAGTACTAACCAGGACTGACCCTGCTTAGCTTCTGAGATCAGACGGGATCGGGCTTGTTTATGGTAACACGGCCATAGACTCATTTTTCATTTATGCCTGAGTTGGGCCCTGACTGTTGGGGCTGGTGAACAATATTGAGTCAGATTTTGAAGCTGCTAATATTCTGTATAGATTCTATTGATCTATATAGATTCTATTTTTTAAAGGGGTTAAAGTAGAATAATTCTTCAGTTCATCATTGTCATTTGTGGCAGTAATAAGAGAAGACTTTTACTCTGAAGGGACCAGTTACTTGTGCTTGTTCAATCATTTATTCTGGAATGTCTGAGTGCCTGTGATGTGCTGAGCTTTGTGCTAGATTCTGGAGGCTCAGCACTGGGGTCCCAATCAGATATAGTTTTTGTCCTCATAGTATTTAAAATAGTTACAATCTAATGGGGGAAATACAGAAATAATCATGAAATTACAGTGTATTGTGATAAGTGCAATGATGGGAAAGCACAGTAAGTACTCAGGAGGAACATTTAAGAAAGTATAGTTGCCTGAGTATACTAGGAAATGTTCAAAATGCTGAGTTTATAGTTAACAAAATAGACATTGCCCCTGCCATCATGATATTTACTAATGGGGAAACTGATGTTGATTGAATAATCACATAAACACATATGTGTGATATTGCTATAAAGATAAGACATGGGGTGTGATAAGAGAATCTATTAGGGGATCTAACTTAGACTGAGTGTCCTGGGAATGTAAATTTAAGGAGACATTTAGGCTGAGAAGTGAGGTCTGAGTAGGAGCTGGTTAACCAAAGCGGGAGAAGAAAAGCGCTCCTTGTGGAAAGATTACCATGTGCTAAGTAAGGGCTGAGATTGAGATGATGAATGAGAAAATAAAGATTCAGGGAGCAGAATGTTTGTTATGGTTATGGCATTGTGTGCATGAGGGGTAGGGGCAGAGGGACAGACCAGGAGTCAGGCTGGAGAGTGACCAGGGAGACTTTTCAGCCACAGAAAGGAGTCTTGACTTCATCTTGAGGGAAATAGGGGAGCCATTGAAGTGTTTCAGCTGGAAAGAGACATGATCAGATTTATATATTTAGAAATTAGCATGGCTCCAATAGGGGATTGAGCTGTGAGACAAATTAGGAGGAATGGAGACTACTTAGGAGGCTGTTGCAGGAACCTGGACTAAGAAATCCAGTATGGAGTACTGTTAGGAGTGTGGGCTTGAATCCTGCCTATGTAACTCAAGCTGGACAACTCTGAGCAATCACGTTACTTCTGTGAATCTCTGTTCTTGTTTCTGTAAACTAGGGATGATGATACTAATGCCTATCTTATTGGACGTCTATGGGTTAATCACCATGTAGTGCTCAGAGAAGTTTGTGGCGCTGCACTATGTTTTGTTCAGGCCTTGCCCTACAGAAAGCCTCATGATTCAAGGGCCAGGGAGGAGGGAGACTGCTCTCAACTTACAAACCCTGTGCCCAGGCTTACTCATCTGGAGGGTGGGGGGGATGCTTTTATAATTCATCTATCCAAAATAAGCATCTTTTTGTAATTCAAACAAAGTCACCTTAGTTGGCTAATGGCAGCCCTTCCTGGCATGTATTAATCATTCAATGAATGTTATGTTGTTAATGGCTGTGTGACTCCGTGCAAATTATTAGACTTTTCCATGCCCATTTTCTTATCTGTAAATCAGGTAATGATGGTCCCCACATAATAGAATTGGTTATAAGAATTAATTAATTAATACATGCAAAACACTTAAAATAGTGCCTGTTATGAATAAATATAAGTGTGTCAAAAAGAAAATAGGGGTAGAAACATTTATTCACTCAGTAATGTTTGTGAACCAACTATGTGGTTTAGGCCCAGAGCTGAAACTTGGAAGAAAGAAGCAGATATGGTCCCTGTCCTCATGGGGTAAACAAAAATTTATGCTGATAATGAATTGAAACTGTAATAAGTGTTACAAAAATGAAGTCTAGGGGATAGAATCAATTAGGAAGATCTGAGAAAGAGTTTAGAAGTAAAAAGGACAAGACTCTGATTAGATAGAGGAGTTGATTCCATGAAGGTTTTGGGACAAGGCCAGCCATGTTGCCCAGCTTCGTAGCTAAATTCATGAGGGTGAATCAGATTACTTAGCTAACTTGGCATATGCTGTAAGAAATATTTCAGGTGAAAGTTAAAATGCACAAAAATATATTTAGATTTGATTTGGTGCACTGAAAAATTCCCTAAGTTATATATAGAAAAACCCATGTATATTCAACCAATTTTAAACATATTATATAACTTTTAAGATTTGTTACTTAAAAATTTGAAGTATCAAATGAAGTCTGAATTCCATCTCATTATAGATATTTAAAGATTAAATTTATCTTTTTTTTTCATTGTGAACTGGAAACAATGATTATCTATTTGGAGAAGACATAGGTGAAAGTATATTATGTGATTTTGCTTGCTTTCTTTTCTTTACTTTTTTTCTGTTTAATTCTGATAGTGTCATGGATGAGTCAGATGACCTTCCCTAGGCAATTAATGAAACACTGTTGAGTGAGAACATGGCAGAATATTCATGTACACTTTCAGTAGTTTAGGATTACTCTCAGACTGAATTATTACTTAAGATTTGCTGAGGATTTAGAGTACCCTAGGCAATGCAGAAATTTCTTTGGTATATATATTTTTAAGTATTTCCTATTCTTTTTAATCCTCAAGTAGAACTGCACCTGGATCTGTAGCTGTTTCCTTTTTTTTTTTTACTTTCAAAAAATTAGTTTCAAGTATACAGTAGACTTGGTTAGACATTTACATAGGTTATAAAACAATCCCTTGATTATTCTATCTTCCCTCTGGTTCTACACACAGCCATGACCTTACCGCTGACTGCATTCCCTAAGCCATGCTCCCCATCCCTGTGACCCCCTGTCAACTACGAATTTGTATGTCTTTAACCCTTTACCCCATTATCCTAGCCCTCCAACCCCCTCCCCTCTGGCCTTCACCAAATTGTTCTCTATATTTGTGAGTCTGTTTTTGATTAGTTTGTTCTTTTTGTTCTTTAGATTCCGTATATAAGTGAAATCTTTGTCTGGTATTTATCTTTGTCTGACTATGTCACTCAGCATAATAACCTCTAGGTCCATGTATGTCATCGTGAATGGTAGGATTTCATTTTTTTTAATGGCTGAGTAATATTCCATTGAGTATATATGAACCATAACTTCTTTATCCAATCGTCTGTTGATGGGCATTTAGGTTGCTTTCATATCTTAGCTATTGTAAATAGTACTACCATAATATCATTCCTTTTTGCTACTTTCCTTTTGTTCCTTTCTTCTTCTTAACAACTCATAAAGGTAATGGTATTTTGAGAGAGCAAGCAAAAAGTGGCTTTAGTATTTATAGGCGTATAGGAGAAAACTACTTTGCTTTGCTATGGAATATTACAGTGAGTTGTTTGTATTTTGGAGGCTTGTTTTTGTTTTCACTTTGTTTTTGAACTGATTGGAAAACATGTAGCATCATTTAGGTAAATAAATCAATAATCCTGGCTCAGCTATATTTTTCAAGGAAAAATACCAGTGTCGAGGCCTGTGGGAGGCAGAATAATGCCACCCCTCCTTTCAGACATCCATGTCCTAATCCCTGGAAATTGAATATATTGTTACCTGGAAAGGAGCAACTAAAGTTGCAGAAGGAATTAAGGTTGCTGATTTGATGACTTTGAGATGGGGAGATTATCCTAGATTATCTGGGTGGGCCATGTGTAATCACAAGGGTCCTTATGTGTGGAAGAGGGAGACAATAAGTAAGTGTCCAAATGATCCAGCATGAGAAAGACTCGACCTGTCCTCACCAGCTTTGAAGATGGAGAAAGCGGGCCATGAACCAAATAAGGGTGGTCTGTAGAAACTGGAAAAAGCAAGCAAACAGATTATCTACTAGAGCTTCCAAAAAGGAATGCCAACTCTAAATTTGTCCAAGGAAAATCATTCTGGACCTATGAATTAATTGTAAGATAATACATTTATATTGTTTTAAGTCACCTAGTTTGTGGTAATTTGTGATAGTGGGAAACTATTGAGGCCTGACAATCACAAGTTGTGAGAATCTGGAGAATAGGAAGTCTATGTTTGTAAAAGAAGCAATGTTAAATACAAGTGTTATGTAAATCTTAGGAAATTAATCATTTAGTTCACTAGGAATCTGGAGAAGGAGTAGCAAATTAAAATAATCATCAAGGTCTAGGGAGGTGGTGTAAGTGAAGGAGATTGGCCCGGTGGAAGAGAATAGGGAGGGGAGGGGACTATGGCAAATGAGAGAGTTTATGGCCAGGCTTGGGAGGGCAGTGGCTGCTCAGCTCTAGGCGCTTGTTGTCTTGAGCACTCTTACTAAATCTTTTAGTTTTTTCTAATGAAACCCACAATTTGGAATTTTAATGCAAATTATTTTAATATTCAACTCAAAAGAGCTTAAATAAAAACCAACAACCAACCAAACAAAACTTATGCTGCCTAAACACATGTCTAGTTGGATGGCTGTAGCCAATGAGCTCCTTTGTTGAGACTGCTATTCGAGAAGTACAGTCACTCTCAGTGACTTGTAATTCTCACGCTTCTGAATATAACATCCCCAGATCCTCTATTAGAGTGTAAGAAGCTGATTTAGGAAATTTAATAATTGAGCTAGTCAATGGTAAACATCAGGTTTCAAGCCTCAGTGTGTCTAATTGTAAAAGCCAAGATTTTTTTTTTATCTTACTGCCTCTATGTTAAAAGGGAGATTAATAATAATAATAATAATAATAATAATAATAATAATATAATGGTAGAAAGATAGAAGGAGATATGGAAGGAAAATACTTAATATTTATGGAGCAAAAAATACCTATCAGACATTGAAGCAAAGATTTTAAGCACCTTATTTTTTAATTCTCACAACAATTTTATGAGGTAAACAATGGTCTCATTTCCCAAGCAAGAAACTTGAGTCCAGGAGAGGTCAGGTAACATGCACTTGGTCACACAGATGGCAAATGGCAAAGGAAACTGAAAAAAACAAAAACAAAAACAAAAACAAAAACATGAGTTTTTTCAACGCCAAGGGATTTTAGAGAGAAAAAAGAAATATGCTTCCTCTAGGGCTAGAAAGAAGGGTGCAATGTTAAGGATTGCAAGGAAACATACATACTGCAGGAACTTGTTTTTGTTGGGGGAGGTGGGAGGTAAGATTATCTGGTAAGTTTAGGCGTAGGTTTATAAAGGGAGTGGGGGTCAGATTGGCTACTTCAGGAGAGAAGTGGCTGGCCACCAGAGTGACATGCATAGGAGACTGAGACATGATGTGGAAATGATTGGTGGACTGTGGCGAAGGCCGATAGGCAGAATGACTTTGATATGAGTGTACACACACTTGGTCCTTATGGCAGCATCCTTCATAAGTGGTAACCAGAGAAGAGCTGAACAACGCAGAATGGCCATTGGCTTGGTGAGAGTTTCAAGGTTAAGAAAACTGGGTCACTCAACTTCATTAGTATCTAGGAAATTCAAATTAAATCCACAGTACAGCATTGATATACTACATCCATCAGAATGGCTAAAATGAAAAAGACTGACATTACCATTGAGTATATGGGACAGCAGAAGTGCTTACAGACTGCTGATGAGAGTGTAAGTTGGTAGATTCATGTTGGAAAACTGTTTTTAGTATCTATGAAGGCTTAACCTATCTGATAACCTATGGCTTAGCATTTCCATTCTTAAGTGTATGTCCAGCAAGAATATGTATACTTGAACACCAAAAGACATGTGAAGAATGCTCTTCATAGCCTTATTTGTAATGGTGAAAAATGAAAACAACTTATTAATTTGTGGTATAGTCACAAAAAATACTGTATAGCAATGAAGAGGAATGGGGTATAGTTATATGCCTTATTGGCAAATCTCAAAAATACAATGTTGAGAAGAGAAGCCAGACACAAAGCAGTACATGCCATATGATTCCATTCATATAAAGCTTAGAAATAGACCTTTGGTGTTACAATTCAGTACTTGGTTAACTTTCAAGGAAGGAGGTTACTGAGATGGGATATAAGGAGCTTCTAGGGCGCTGCAATGTTCTAATTCAAAAAAATTTGTTATATGGTTATCTTTACTTTGTGAAAATTCCCTGACTTTTTCCGTGTACTTTTCTGTGCATATATTATATTTCAATAGAGTATTAAGAACAAAAAAATGCAAGGCCTGAGTGGGAGTCTAGTATCATGACAGCCAATATTGAAATTGTCGACAAGTGCAGCTGAAAGAAAGGATTGAATTATTGCATGTGTCTCCAGTTATAGTGGATGTGGGGAACTAAAGAAAATTAGGGACACCTAAGTTGTAATGGGAGAGGGAGAATCACTACATTTTGAGGTATTGGATGCAGAATAACAACTTGTTATGACAAAGTTGGCTATGTAGCTGTTGTAAGATTGAAAATACAATCATTGTTGTAGCTCTATCTGCTTGTTTTATAAGTCAGTAAAGGCTATTCTCATACGACTTGAGAAGGTGTTGATTATTTAATTTAAGGTAGATACAGAGATGAATTTCATAGCTCATTTCTTGACCTTGTTTAATTTTTGCTGTCAATTAGGTACTAGAGCTTTGTGCAAGGAAACGGAAGTTTACATTATCATATTAAGCAAATTACATGCAATGTTAACAAAGCATTTGCTAAATCTGTGAACTCGATCGAACCTGGCTTTTCCTGGTCTTTGGTCTCCTAGCAAGAGAAATGCAGGTAGATGGTAATGTAAACAGTTAGGTTCCCCGTGTGACTTTAAAAGGAAGGAGGCAATTTATTCTTTCTTATGTGTTCACTGAAAGCACTTTTTTTTTTTATTTCTCAGAAAACTGGATTTTCGATCTTTATCTTCTTAATCATGTCTATTCACTCTCTAGTTATCTTGGTTAAAATAGAAAGTCCATTTGTCTTATGAATCATGGGTTAAACAAGTATCCTTAAATAATTATATTAATTTTCAAGATTGCTTTCTAAATATCATGGCTGACCAATTCTTAGCAGTTGTTATGAATGAGGATGGTGGACAATAAAGGTCAGGGTTACATTTTCTTTCCTCTTATGGCTTCCTTCTCTTCTGGGTGGACATGTATTCTCTTTCCTTACATAGTGTTTACCTTCTAAGTTTCATGAGGACAATTTTCTAAACAAGTTTTATTTATAATCTCAGTTCCAGAGATTCTGTTGAATGTAGTCTGACATATTGTTGCAACATCTCTAATGGATTATAAGCAATATATTATGTAGCATATACCTAAAGGAAACTTATAATTGATCATGCAAATTAGGACCTTTTAAAAATAAAAAAGGGATGTTATCAATAATTATGCTGGACAACAAGTGTGAACTAGCACTGTCTTGGGCAAACTGGGATGCATGATTGCTCTATCCAGAGCTCTCCTGGAAGGAATAAGCCTTGTGAAGACTGTTTTATTAGAAATGTTGCTTATCTGGCCCACCCACTCCAAACTGAGTGATTTACAGGCATGATCTCACCTCAGTTCTTTCTCATGATGAGAACTGTAAGGCCTAATTTCAAACAACAGTGATACTACATGACCAGTATTATTTTATGGGATATTACTTTCCAGTTCTCTATTGAAAGCTTGGTGAAAACCCATAACTAAATATCACTAACAGAATGGCCTCCTTTTGTGTCTGGCCTGATTTTTCTAATTTTCCTGACTTTCATCTTTCAGAGTCAGTCATAACTAAACCAACAAGTCTCAGCCCTGTCAAACATGGGATTTGTTTGTTTGGTTGTTTGTTTGTTGTTTTTTGTTAATGACAAGGGTAAGAAGTCCCTATAGCAGTAGTATGTTTGCTGCCCCTCACTTATTACTGGGCCCCCGTGCCAATCCTGCATTCCTCCTTCTTGGCTCTCAGGTCAGCTGACTCACCCCTCTGTCTGCATGCTCTGTTCTCAGCAGTGGAACTTGTTTGGAATCTAAGGGTTTAATCAAAACTCATCCCTCTGTGGGTTCTGGACCAATGGAGAAATAAAGACATAGAAGTCAGATGAGGATCAGAATCTCTTCTTTAATACTGGCACATTTTCATTATGGTGCTGTGACCAGTGGTCTTCTCACTATTTTTCCTCTGTAGCGAACTTACCTCCTCAGTGACAAATAAAGTAGCTGGACCTGCCCCTGTGGCTTTAAAGAAGGAGGGCAGAAGAATATCTGTGATTTTGGGGTGGTAGTTTCAGGGTAGAAGGGCGAGGGAAAAAGTGGAGGTGGGGGAAGAATTATAGACAGCTAGAAGTAAGAAAAAGGCCTGGAAAGAGAGGGAAGAGAGAAGAAAGTCAGAGGCAGATGGTGAGGGAGAGGTTGAGATCAAGCAATCAAAATGCAGAGGGAGAAAGAAAGAAAGGGAGGGACCTCCCCTGCCCCCAACACAGGTCATGACATTCCCTGTGAAACTCCATTAAGTACATCCTGAGGCTGCAACTGCCAGAATGTTACCATTCAGCTGCTTCGCACGCAATGTCCTAGGGCTATAATGAGAACTCTGGGAAACCACAGTGCCTTTCCAACATTGTCACTGGTGGAATGTAAGGCCACATCTTTATCACCTGTAAATTGCTGAACATCCAGTCTCAGTCTGCAGGAGAAGGGTACAACACTTTTTATTTTAGATAAAGAAAACTTTGTTATTGTTGTTATTTTATAAAAGGGAAAATTGTGCGAGCATGATGGATAACCATTTATTGAAATATTTGCACATATTTTATCCTTGAATAAAACCAGAGAATGGTAGAAAATCAAAGATATTTCAAAGAAGCAAAATGAATTTCTTTCTCCATATACTTCTTTCATTCCTATTGTCTATAAGATCTGAGAAAGAACTCTCAGTGATGACACATAATTTAAAAGTGCTTTCTTTGGAGACGGTGGGGCTTTTCTTTTCCTCCTTCTAGGGCAGGGCAGAGCAGGGCAGGGCAGCTCTTTCAGTCCAAGTGGAAGCACAAGGTCATGTTGGGGCTGGAGGCTTATTAACCCTGGTGATTCCTTTAGAAGAGTCATAGCCTCACTTGACATGTACTTCCAAAGGGCTAGGAAAAAATAAATTTGGTGTTAAGTGCTTATTCTTCAGATTCAAATAACACAGAAGATTGTAGTGACAAACAAACTGAGCCAGGACTGAAAGCCCAGAATAACCAGATCCCAGCAGGGAGAAGAAATATGAAATTGAACAGTGAGATAGGACAGGAGAAATTTCAGGTAAGACTGACACAATTTGTTACAACTCGTATTCCATTAAAGAGTAGAAAAGATGACCTCGGCTGAGCTATTTAGGATGATAAAAAAACAGAAATTGTATTTTCAAAGTTTCCATTTGGTGTAGAATTCTTATTGACACAAAGATTCTTCTTGTAAATTACTTTTACCCCTAACAAATAAGGAATTGGTTTTCCCAAAAGACTGTCTTATCTACCCACGTGGGAGACATATTCACCAGAACAGAGTGATCTCTGAGATTAAGTAGCATGTGTTGGGTTTGGATTTAATTTTCACTTCCCTTGGTCTGCTGTGGCATTCACTTATTTCCCTT
This sequence comes from Eidolon dupreanum, assembly GCA_028627145.1. Classification (NCBI taxonomy): domain Eukaryota; kingdom Metazoa; phylum Chordata; class Mammalia; order Chiroptera; family Pteropodidae; genus Eidolon; species Eidolon dupreanum. The sequence goes on from CM053501.1 coordinate 72,752,900, forward strand.
TTTCAAAGGTTCTAGAATCTGTTTCAGCTGAGAGATTAAAAACCCAGTGCATCAATTTAAAAAACACCCAAGTCTTCATGGTCAGGTTAATTTCCCTAGCTGAATTTCATGTGTGTGTTTTATTTGTGTTTTGTTAAAGTAGGCTTCCAGGGCTGTGGTACCATATAAATTTGTGCATATTATTCATTGGGCCCGGCTGCAGGGGATGAGAGTGGAAAGGCAGCCATACTCTGCTTGTCAAACCATGCCATGTGATGTGGGTCTGTGTCAACCCAGAGGAAAGAGCACTTTTTTCTACTTCCCACAAAGGTACTATATGGGCTGTCGAGTGGCCTGGATTGCTCTTAAATCTCCCGTTTTGCTGAAGAGTGGACAGAAATGGTAGGATCTAGAGTTCTGGAAGTGGCCAGATTCTTAGATATTCTCAATTACTTACATCTATTACTCAGTTTGCTTAATTTGAGAAATTCAAAGTTCTAATTTTAGGGAAGTGTCAGAACCTGAGCATGTTTGTTATAAAAAAAAATGCTTGCTATAAAACTTCACTGTGTAGGGAAACTCAGTGATTTGGGGCTTAACTGAAACCCATTTGTTCGTCCGTCCGTCCATCCATCCATCCATCCAACCATCCATCCATCTGATCTGTCTCTTTCATCCAAGAGGGCTTGCACTGGTCAGGCAGGTGTTGTAAGTGAATGATACAGGAGGGATTACAGAACAGTGGGGTGTGTTGGAGGTTGGCAAATAGAACATTTCTCCATCTGTAAGGAGTGGCTGCTACTCATCCTCAGGGGATCGCCGTCTGGAAGGAAAGCAAAAACGCAGCTCCACGGGCCTCAGGTCTTTTGACTTTTTCACAGTTAAAGATGTGAAGCCTCCTGATTTTCAAATATTGACAGCTAATTTAAACATTTAAAAAACACTATGCTAACATTGTGAGCCTTGTCCTGTTGCTGCATGCCACAGTGAGGGAAATGTGTTGGTCACATGAGGTGTTCTGGTGTCAGTTTGTGACCTCTGCCTCCATGATATATGCCTGAAGAGGGGTCTCCTGTATTATCTTATAAAGTTGAATGGGAAGCTTCTCTACTTTTAATCAATTTGAAAGTAAAGGTATTCCTCTACCTTTTGGAGGATAAGCTGGTTACATTACTTGGATTACATAGAATAAAACATTGTTGGTGGGTGTTTTAAAAAATAATTATTACCCCAACTGCTTCCTGATTATCTGAAGCAATTCTATCAAGACTTTTCAATAGGATCCTCCACAGGCTTACAAAAGAGTTCAGTGTTGGCAGTGAAAAGAGAAGGATGGGAAGGAAACAATTCTGCTTGTTGGGAATAGAGCCAATCTGTGTATATTGGTTTTGAGAGTAGGGATTTTAAAGCAAGCCACTTTAATCTACATTTCTAAGAAGAAATAGGAAAATTCTTCACAGAAATGTCACCTGTTTTAACACCTGAACACCAATTGTATTCTGTCAAGTTGAAAGCAAATTTGGGAACATTTTAATCAAGCTGGCATCTCACAGAACTAGCACATGCATGGTTCATAAACTATCTTTTTGCTTGAGGAAAAAAATACATTTCACTGATTTAAAGGAAGAAAATCTTTTAAGATTTTATGAAAGACTATTAGGACCAGAATGAATTGTTACAAGTTCAATAATATTTTATAATATATTTGATGTTTTATATTTTAACACAAATAATTTAATATTTTACAATATGCTGATTATTTTTCCAGTGCCTTCTAAGGAAATTCTGTACAGTCCTGTGTAATGTTACACCAGTGATGATAAAGCACACTATGTCCCTAGCTTCAGTTTTTCCCCTCCTGTTCATTCTTCACACAGCAGCTGACAATTATCTTCTGATAGATCCTGGCTTGAGTAACATGTCATTCTTGTAGAGTAAGAACTCAGGAAATAGCCTAACAGGACATCCCAGTCTGAGTGACCTTTCTGAGAAGGCTGGTGCATATTCCTCCTGGGTGTGTTGTGTACTGGCAAGTGTGAGCCTTGGAACCCTAATAAGAAGAAGGAATTCAGGAATTTTCTGCCCTGGCTTGGGATAGATTCCTGTTCTTTCCCTGTGGAATAGGTAGAACTATCCTGTTATGAAAGAACTTTGATCAATTTTGTCAGATTTTGGTACTGATATTTGCATATCTACAACTTAATGTCACTTTTCTACTTAATATTCTTCACTGGCATCTCTTTGGATTTGGAACAGAATCCAAGATGTTTACTTTGAACTACATGGCTCATCTTGCACTGGCCTCTGCTTTCCTCTTCCACCTCATTTCAGCTACTCAGGCTTTCTTTCTCTTCTGTAAATGAGCTAAGCTCTGTCTCACTTCAGGCTCTTGAACCTGCTGGTCCCTCTTTCTAGAGGATTCTTTCCTCAGATCTTGGATTCTTTTCATTTGGGCTTCCACTCAAATATGACCTTCTTAGAAGGTTTCCTTTGATGACTACACCTATCAGCACTCTATCCCATTAATCTGTTTCATTTTCTTCATAGCATTTATTTGAACTAGTATCATTTATTATTTGCCTCTCTATTAAAATATAAGCCTCATGAGAGTAGGACCTTCTTCTTTGTACTGTAGTGCTATATTTTCAGAATCGAAGACAATTAAATTATATTTTTTTCCCTATTCAGTGGCTTTTCCTACAACCTTTCATACTTTTGATTGGAATATAATTTCGTTATTTGGCAGGGTTTGAGGAGAACAGAGTTAGAAGGTGGTGAGAAAATAGAAATATATGGAAATGGTGAATTTGGCTACGTGATTTGAGCAGTGAATTATAAGTATTGCTTTAAAACAAAAAAGAAGCAAATATATAATACTTGAAAGTCAGACTCTAATATACCCTTACAGTAGATGTAGTTTTGTAAATTATTCACCCCCAAAGCTTTATCTTCACAATTCTGACTAGAATGGGAAACTGATGACATTTTTACAGAGCATTAAACAAGTGGGCTTCAAGTTTGCTTTGAATCTACCTGCATGGTGAATAAAATACTTTTCCAATAGAAGAAAAAAAAGAGCATGCATTCAAGATAAGAAGTAAGCAGTGATAGAGCCCATAGCTAGTGTCAGTTTTTTTTTTTTTTTAAAAGGAATCTTCCCCTAGCCACCCTGAAACCATGATGATTCATATATTTGTTTACAACTGGGTTGTCTGGGACCAAGGACAACAGGATTAATCTTTTAAACATCAAATAGAAATAAAACAATATTTCTTATCTGTTCCCTAAGCTGTGTTGGACAGAAGGTGTTTCATGAAGCTGATGAAATTTTAACTAATGTGGAACACAATCTTTTAAGATTTAACCTTCATCAATCATCCTTATTGTTACCATGTGGCAGAAAAATGTAAATAAGTAATTACAGGAAAATGTAAATATGAAAATACAGCTGGAAATTCTCGAATTCTTAAGCAGTGACTTATCTGACCCTCCAGTCATCACCTCAAGACCCAAAAGAAAAGAAAGCCAAACAGGTTTCTGTGGTTAAAAGACTTTTATCAACACCAGTCTATAGGAGCAGATCAGACACAGAGAAAGGGGGCTCATGACAATTTTTTGGTCTATTTCACATTTCTTGAGCAGAGCTCTAAATGTAATCTCCTTATCAAGAATGCGAATTGTATTTCTGTGAGACATAATTGCCTGTTCTTCTATATTCCTAGAATCGGTTACAGTTTTCTGCAGGGAGCAGAATTTTAAATTCTTGTAGGATGATTATTAAGCAGATCAGAGTAAGGGTTGTAAACCACTGAGTTGGGATACTTAACTATGGTTTAGTTCTGGTGGTAACCAAAACACAGACACCAACCACACATGCAGTAGCTTCTGTGAGAAGACGTGATGACTCAGCACCGTTTCTATGAGATGACTGATGCAGAGCCAGATAACAATGTTAGCTATGGATAAAAATGCTTAAATTTTAACCTTAATTGTGCATAAGCGCTTAGTCCTTATCTTCTACTCCTTGGTTCCTTAGTCATTGAGATTGGTCCCTTAGCTTGTCTTCACCTAGCCTCAAAGTTTCTTTTCTACTGATCCCAATTTCCTACATTTTCCCTTCAATAAATAGCAGCTATGTATTTGGTGACGTTTGTTTTGTGCCATTGTGTGTTAAAGGTAGATCTTCTGCATGAGGATTGTGAATTCTTGTAAAGTTCTGTACCCTCCCTTAGCTGTTTCCAAAAACAACTGCATTTCAGTTGAGTGTGAAAATTCTCTTTGTTATTTCCTCATATTAATGCTGTCAAATAAGGCCAAAGGGGTAAGATTTTTTTTTCTGCAAAGATCTGAATTTGGGACTTCTGGCTAATGTTTTACTTCTTTGTCTGAGATAGAAAGTGATATGAGTATACTTTTGGTACATGGCTTCAAAAACCCAAGTCCGCTTTGCCTGATTTTCATGTAAGCAATCACCTCTACTCCCAGGTCACAGGTGGAAACTACTGATAGCAGAGACCTTGTCCCCTAGCAACAAACCACATCCACTTTTGCCCCTACAGGAACATTCCATTCATCCATTTGCTCTCAAATTAACAAAATGTGTTTGTAGAAGTGGAGAGGGTGACTATGGGGAAGGAGCATGTCTTGTTAGGTTAGAAAATATGTGACTAGAAACATGAGTGTGTGTGTGTACATGGGCGAGAAAGAGAATAAGCCGATTAAACAAAGATGATTGTTTACCAAATGATCCTGTAATATTAGTGCACAGATAATGAGCACAAGTACAGCTTTGGGAAATGTAAGCTGCCTTTCTATAAAGGCCAGAAGATACATTATTAGATGTGTTTTACTAAAAGGACTGTCCTTCAAACATGTTTCAAATTTTTTAAGAAGTCTTTAGGGAATAATCGATTTTTTTTTTGTTGCCTCTTCTAAGAATGGAATAGAAACAGGAAGTACCATCCTTTTGTTTGTTTTGTCTAGATCTTTGTAGGGGGAAACCAGCTACTACTTCCTTGTAAGATCTACTTTGAAACTCACTTTTTTTCAAGATGTCTTATTTTTACTACAATATCCTGTTTAGGATATATTCTTGAAAATCTTAGTCTGGAATAGTATTTTTACTAAAGAGCATTTTGTAGCTCTGACTTCCCTAATGGATACCACATATGCCATAATTTTAACACTTAGAATGAAAGCCACCTAAAGACAGAAGTTACATCTTCACTCTTGCAATCCCCAGTTGATGTCTTTTGATTTATTGGTTGACTGAAGACAGACCCAGGACTCCCAAAAGGAAGAGAATGAAAGCTATTTCTGTTAGCTTTTTTCTTCTTCAGTAAGAAGGTTATCTAAATACCACATGATGCCATAATACATATGTTGTTTGTCTACAATTTGACTTTATTTCTTATTTATTTAAATTCAGGAAAAATATGTAGATAATTATTTCTTGTAATATCTCCAAGCTAAACTTGAATAAAACCTTATATTAAATGAAGTACAAAATTAACTGTATGTTTAGCAGCCAACAGGTTTTGGCATGTTGCTTGGGTAAATTATAAGGCTGGTCTAGAAAACCTTGGAAGACAAGTCTGTGTCACCATGGTGACATGGGTTAGAGGAGATGGATGGCTATCATGTAAATTGTCTATTGAATTCACTGTGCCAACAGCAGTGCTTGGTACTACCCTGGGAGTACTCCATCAGAATATGATTTTCTTGGCACAATATAATATACTATAATGTGTCTGATATAGTCAGCCAAAACATGACCATTTATCAATGTCTCTGCCAGCTACCTGAGCTGACTAAGAGAACCAAAAGCCCAATGCAGTGATCAAAAAAGCAACTAGAGAAGTAAAAGACAAAAGAATGAGGAAAAAAGCCAGCCAAGAATCCATGTTTTGCTTAGTTCTCTCTCTCATTCCCTGGGAATCAGCAGTGTGGGACATTCTCCTACCTATGTGTGCAATCCATCTTTTCTGTGGGTATAAGGTTACTCATTTCTGAATTCTCCCACTTCTGACCGTATCAGTCATTGGGAGGCAGACGAGGAACCACTGCAGTATAGAAGAGTGGTAACATGTTCAGGCTCTATTGGGCAGATGCCCTGGGTTCAGATCCCTGCTCTATGACTTACTAATTAGAAATTACTCAACATTTGATGCTCAGTTTTTTGATTTCTAAAATGGAGAAAGTAGCAAAAATATTATTTCATACGGTTAGTGTGAAGATTAATTGAGATAATACATATTTATTGCCTAGCATACTACTGTTATTAATAATGACAGGGCCAGGAAGACTATATGTAAGTGGTAAATAAAGATGTAAAATGTGTGTGATTGGCCACCTAGGTTCAGCATATAAGAATGTATCAGGAACAAAAGTTAAAAAAATATGTATTGTTACTATTACTTATATTGTTACTATCACTATTGATGTTATTACCAAAGAGATGTAAAAAATTTTTCTGTATACACTAGGAATCCTACTTTACACATAAGGTGAACAGTATTATCCAAAGTTCTCAATTCTTAGTGCTTGAATTTTTCTTTCTTTTTATTTTTTATCTTTTGAGAAGACAAAAATTTTATTAAGATAAATCACCATATACATATATCTTGATAATATAAAATTCACTTGCTATATATATGAAGAAAATTTTCAGATGTTTTTGTTCTGATCTCAATTCCCCTGAGAGGTATCAGCAGTCAAAAAACAGTCTGTTAAAAATTCCACACAGAAAGGCACATAAAAATTTTACTCTTTGAAATGTAATTGCTTTGGCATAAAAATTAAGAATAAAACTTCAGTCCCAGGATGATATAATTTTTTAATGAACTGAAATTGCAGCTAATAGAACATTGAATACAAAGATTAGTGAATATGAAAGGAAGGCATGACATGGATTATTCATTATAGGTGTTAAAACAGCAATCATGATTTTTTTTTTTTTTACAAAGACAACTCAGAAAAATAAGCCAGGCAGCTTAAAAATGAATTTACTGCACAGCTTGATTCTGAATTTATAAATATAATGAAGTTCAAAAATATTATTAGTAGCAGGGGTATATGAGAAGAGTCTACCCATACAAATTGCAGCTCTCTGGGGCAGGGGCACGAGAAGAAGATGGATTCTTGGGACCCTATCTAACCCATGGGACAGCGATCCTGCCTCTGATTTCAACTATTATCTTCCTTTTTTTTTGGTATTGCTAAAACATATCTGTGTTCTGGTGCCCTCTTTCTGCCCTCTCTGCCTGTTTTCCACTGGGGCTGAAACTCTTCTTTCCTCCATTTCTACCTCTAGTTGCTGTATTTTTTAAAAATTAAACTAATTTTTTCCCAACCTGTAAAACATTACCAGTGAATTTCTGAAATTGGTACTAGTAGCAGTTTTGATGGACACGAGTGTCTAGTTCCATAGCTTCTTGCCAGATGAACAGCAATGTAATAGAGCTTACAGAGACAGCACCAGCATGGCCGGACATAATGCACCAACCTGCTGATTTCCTTGTTTCTGGTCTTTCCAAGCCATGGAGTCCCTGGTGATGTACACTCTAAATCAAACAAGCCTAGTGAATGCTAAATTGAACAAACTTAGTATGAGGTATCAACAACACCAATATCATTTATTCACTCATCATTATTCACTAATTTATTCAATAATATTTGTTCCTACAGTAAGTGATGAGAGACTAAAATGGGGAAAAGGAGGGGAAACTAGCAAATTTCTCAAAAAAAAAAAAAAGTAGAAGTTAGAAGAATGTAGAAGCCACAGCAAATTGTTTCAAGGAGATATTTTAAAAATCATAGGTACATATTGGGATTCTTACAGTAAAATAAAATGTCCAGGAAAATTATTGTTCAAACATGAATATATAGATAGCAATATCACTATTTGGATTTTTCAAATTTTATAAAATTTTATAAAATTATATAAAAATAAGAACTATAGCCAAAGGCAGTCTATATAAATACGTAAGGAATATGAAAAATAGCATTTGAAGAAAAGCATTGACAATCTTCATTGGAAACAGTGCTAAATGTTCATCTTGATAATAAAATGTTGAGAGCAATTATTTGGCCCATTCAATAAGCAAAATTGGAGATAATAATAATAATAATAATAAAATAATTACTCTGTCTTGTTAGTGAGATCATTGCTAGTATTAATGGGAATGTAATGCTCAAGATCCTGGGGATAGATAAATAGGAAGCTCTAGATGTATGAGACTTACATATGGCTCTAAGGTCTCCTGACAAGTTAATTATTGGCCCCTCTCCTGGGTGAATTTCCAGGACCTCTCTTGAGGCCTCTTTTAGTACTTATGAGTGGGGGTAAGGTGGTAATGGGAAGCCAGACTTTATTTTCAATTCCTCTGAATTGAGAACCAGGCTAGAGGTAGGGATAAATGCAAGGAGAAGCAGTATACTAAAAGGTGTTTCCTACTCTGGATAATTCTCTGTGCTAGGGCTGGTTCAGGGAGCTTAGAAGCCAACCTGAATTCAAGGGAGTCAAGCTACCAGTGCTTTGACTTCTAGGGGCACATGGCCCTCTGCCAGGAGGAGAGGATGATCATCATACAGCTAATCCAAGGTACAGCCAGATATCCTTGCTGGTAATGTAAATATTTTCTGGTGAATGCTATAGTACTATGTTAGTCTAATGTGCAATGAGATACATTTTTAAGGTGTAGGGAGGCCCACAGTAGCTTTCTTTGGCTTTTGTCTCCTGATTAGAGACCCTTGAGCTTATTTTTATTTTTGATAGTATATTCAAAGCACATTTATAACATTGTAATTTCTTGTATTTTTCAGTTGTAAAAACAAAAGTAACAATAACAAACAGCTTCCAGAAAATGTGTGTTATGCCTGCTATATCACATGGCATTTCCATATTTCTCATTTGTATTAAGAGTTGGCCCTGGGAATAGTAATCACAGTATATAGCCTTTACTGCCAGTGTTGCCTTCTCCGCATGATTTATTGCAGAAGTGATTAGATAGGAGAATGGATTTTGCCCAATGGGCAGCCTACTCAGTGGTCAAACTGTTGTTTTCCCCAGTGATTATAAAAGGACAGATTTAATATCTGGCATATTCATTTCAGTGTCCAACAGAATGAAATGAATGTCCTGGATCATTCTTTTCAAAGACATCTCAGCATTGGTTTAAAACCAATTTACAGTATGTAATAGTGTACCTTTATTTTCTATAATACACTTGGATCCCTGAGTGAACTTTTGCTCACTTTGCACTACTTCTGGGCTTGCTCCTTTGGAAGAAAAGTGGTCAATGGTATTTCTTAAATAGTCAAAAGTGGATGCTGATTCGAACATACTTACTTCACTCCATTTTCTTTTCTGGATTATTTAACTCTAAAGTAATTACAACTAAATTTAGGATTTGGTTTGGTACATATTTCTGTCAATTTGTTCATAGATATTCATATTTGTATTGAATTCTCTTATTAGATATTATGCTTCTTGGGAAAATATATATCTTTTTATAGAGCTTTCCAGAGCACTGACCATGATCATCATTTCCATTCATAAGCATTCATGCTGTAGCTGCTTACCTATGGTTCGGTAAATGGTGGTATAAAAAATAAAATAGTTTTGATACTATGTCCTCGAGATGATGAAAACTGAAGACACTGGACTGATGGCTTTCTCAGTAAATACAATTGACTGCCTGGGCTGTGTATAGTATTACATGGATACTGGGTATTTTATATGTACTTAATAATATATGTTAAAAGTAAACATTTAAGATATGTTGGAATATCCCTTGAGATCCATCCAAGCTCTTGGATGGATTCTGGAAAAGCTAGAAAATTACAAAACATCTCTAAGACTTCTTTGGAGATAAAGTAGTGAATGGCCATGGGGATGTTTTGTTGCTCTGCCGTCAGCATTGGTACAAGTCCCAGGGCCTTCTCACTAGCTGCATGGGTGCAAAGGGATGGCATGTGAGGGGTCACTTGTGCTGGTGATGAACATAGCGGGCACTGTATAATTTGGAAGCAGACAGCTGTAACGGTAGGGTCTGTAGCTTCGCAGTCAGGTCGCCCCTGGATCATAGTGATTTCCTGATCCAGCCACCTGCCTGTTAGTGTTTGTTTCTTAATTGTGATGAGGCACTGTGGTTATGAAACTGGCAGCATCCCAAGGTGGCAGGCAGTGGCTCACAGAAGAGGTAGTGGTTTTTCCAGGGGCCAGTTCTGTGGTGTGGCTTGAGAATTATTTCTGAAGTCTCAGCTTAGATGTATTTCTTTAGCCTTCCTCAATGATTCTCTAAGCCATTTAATTATCTGCATAAAATCTTTTTCTTCTTAAAATAGCTGAGGTAGATGCTGTTCTCTTTAACTGTACCATGACCTGTATCCCACTGGGCCATGTACTTCCTCCAAAATATTCCAAGGTCAACTCATTGGCCATTATATTATTCCACAGAAAGTTGTGGAAGTACTGCTAGAAATAATCACAAATTTAATTACGAGTGGTCTTTTTAAAACTAATTGCAAAATGTTTACATGTATTTGTATTTTTCCTCTAGCTGATGATTTACATTGGTGATATCCTCAGGTCCATTAACTTGACTTATAAAATGTCCCTTAAACAGTACTTTGAAGCCCAATAAAATCAAATTATTTGAGCTAGAAAAGCAAGAGCAGGCAAAAGTGCAGAGTCTCCACAGGAAATGTTTTGCCTCCAGGGTCCTGTCATTCAAACTAGAGATTGAAAATACCAATATTCTAGTGGATGGATTTCTAAGGCTACTTAATTCTGTAGGTTAAGGCACAGTGCCAATTAGAGGCCAAAGCAGTGGGTCCTGTGGCCAAGTGAGACATTTAGTATTACTCTTTTTGATTGCCTCAGCCTTCACTCTTTTTGCCCTCTCTACTGGTATTGCCTGTCTTTGAGAAAAGAGAGTGGTATAAAAACAAAAAGCAAAAAAACCAAACAAACGGACAAACAAAAACCACATACACACACACACACACACACACACACACACACACACACACACACAGAAAGCTTTCTTAAGGTGCTTTTCTAATGTATTTTCAGCAGTATTGTTTTCATACCTGAGGGACTGTACATAGCAGAGAGTTTCAGAAAGAGGAGAGAAATACAGCCTATAAATACTAGTGAGCCTTGCTAAACTGAATAGGCCAAGAGTAAACTGACTACCTTGCCTGGCGAGAATATTTGTATTATCAGGGCAAATGGCATGTATTGACTAAGGTGGAAAAATGATAGAAACATTTTGAGCATATAGGAGAATTTAATTTACAACAGAATGGGAGTTTAAAAGGGATAAAAGTATTGAGTAGAGCAAAGATAGCTCAGGGAAGGAGAGAGGCTATCCTGCTTGAGAATTACATTCAACTATGAATAATACGGATTCCTTTCCAAATAGTGGCTTAAATACACAAAGATTTGATCTTTAATGTTACAAAAAGCTTCAAAGTAGGCAGTCTGGGGCTGATATAGCAATTCTAGAAGATTATCCTGGACCCAATTTCCTTTTTTTTTTAAAAAAAATTTTTTTAATTAAAAAAATTTCATTTATAGTTGACGTATAATATTATATTAGTTTCAGATGTACAACATAGTGCTTCTATTTCTGTTACCCATTTTCTAAACACATGGCTTTCATTCTTAAGGTCAACTCAAGATCCAAGATAGTTGCCTGAGTTCTAGATAGCAACTTCATGTTCCAGCAGGAAAACCTTTCTTTCCCAGAGGCTCATACAGGACTTCCTTTTACATCTCACTGGCCGGAATTGAGTTATATAATCTTAATTAGCTGCAAGAGAGGCTGGAAAATGTAGTCTCTCTTTGCATAGATGAAAAATTTGGCTTCTATTACTAAAGGAGAGAATAGATATTGGTAAGCAACTCATGATCTTTGCCACAAATGCTGAGCCAGACAGAGCTTAGAGACTATGCTGTACCACCACGAATGGAGTTTCTTACCTTTATTTCTGCGTGACCCAGGAAGCTGGAGTAGTTTCCAGAAAATACTGCCAAGGATGGCTGAGTACACACGCAGCTGTATGATATTGGCAATGGTACCTGAGACCATTTTATCTGCCTGTTGTAGAGTTTAATCAATTGAAACGATAGCAGGTGTATGTGGGAATTCTTTGGCATACTGCCTGTGAACCTTGTCTAATGCCCTCAGAAAAACGCCTGCACCAACTGAAGCTCTGGAAAGGTTCTAATGTGAAATAGTAGAAATCTTTTTGAGGTCACAGTCATGGGTAAGTGCCCTCAGGTGATTTTAGAGCCACAGAATTTGAAACCTGAATAAAGACACTTTGACTACTATAAAAAGCCTAAGTTATGTTTCATTTGTCTCAAAGTTTAAGAAAAAAATAGGTCAACATTTGAAAATTAGTTGATTTCACATATATTTGAATAATTAGATCATTTGATAACACCCATCCTGCATTTCTGCATGTTGACAATCTCCTGGGGTTGAGCAATGACAACCCCATTTAGACAAGGCCTGTGTTTGCTGGCTCTCAACCATGTACACATTTCTGCTATCTTATGTCTAGCCCACTTTTCACTCATTTATATAACCTGCTGGCTCCCTGTAAGCATCTATGCTTATGCCCCTTGCCAGGGATGACTCAGAATGTAGCCAGTGCATGGGAGTGCATGTAGTGGTTGCTGGCCTACCTCAGTCACTATCTGAGTGGGAGGCATGTGTGGAGTGCTCCTGGCCTGAAGATGTGAGAAAAGGACATAAAGGAAAGCTAGGTCCTATAAGAGCCTGAAAGTTCATGTAGTATGAGAACTCCAGGGATCATCTGTGGGAAGGCACATAATTGCACCCCTGGGCATCTGGTATTTCAAGACTCTGATTGAATGGGCTCAGGTTGAAGCTATGGTTTACAAAGCTAGAGCCAGGATGTGATTGTGGGTTGTAGCCAAGTTGTTCCAGCGCAGGTGGAGTGAACTCCTTGGTGTTTTGAAGTGATAATTGGTCAGGCTAATATTTTCAGGGTAGTGGTTCTAACAGATGGTGCTGTTTGAAATCCTTCCCTACAATCTCCAAGAATGACTCTGTAACCTACTTAGGCTTATCCAAGTGGTTTACAATGTAGGCCTATATTCCAACTGGTTGGCAATCTGTTCATTGCCATTGTTATCTGAATGTGTGTAGTGTATATTAAATTTTTTAAAAAGATACACACAGCTGCTTTTTAAGCCACCCTCGTCCTAACACAGTACTGATACATGCATGTGCATTTTTGCAACCCTTAAAATTCACTAGAAAATCATTTTAATTTTAATGTGAAAAAGATGAAGGAGAAAGAACACTTAAAAAACTATAGGATTCAGCTACTTCTTATTTATAAGAGACATCATGGTGCTTCAAGGTATGTTGGACTGAATGATTTGAGAAAACATCATTTTTATCAATTGAAGCTTTTATTAGAGATCATATTTATAAATTTAAGAAAGAGTCCTCTTGTCTTCTCCCAGCCCAAGTAAGTCATATGAGGTATTTGTATCTTTGGATTTTGACTTGAAATGAAATCCTTTACCTTTACCTTAGATAGTAAATGTCAACAGTTTAAAGTGGCACAATTCTATTCTCTAAACCTGCCCTACTGCTGAGTGCTACAAATAGAAAAAAAACAAACAAACAGCTCTTTGCTACCTCGAGAAACATGTGCAATCTCCATTTGAGTCTCCTAAACATGAGGTCTGTAATTGTAAGATCTGATTTTATTATAATGGGAAAGACACAACATTTTAATTAGCAATAGTGACCTAAATTATAGCAGTTTTAGTGCAGTTCTTTGAGTTTTAACTTTTTCTTGAGTGTATTTAATTGACATAAAAACATCCATATAGGGGTTCATTCAGCTTAAGGATAATGAGCTTGAAATCAGATGCATTTAGTGGCTGAGGTATAGTATATTAGACTATAATCTGCACAGGAGAAAAACAGCAATTTGCTTTTTACTTGGTGTTACCACAAGTATTTATCATGACTATATCCTGACAAATTCAACACTTTCTTTTCATGCTGTGTCACTCTATACCATAGTTTACCTATTTGATTCTAAATTTACTTTGTAGCATTAGGTTTTAGTTTATTAATTTCCATACAGTTTGGGAAAATTTCCTTGAAGATATCCTTTTATATCTATAGTATATTAATACCACTTGGAATATTTCTTCTAATATTCTCTAAATTTAAATCTTAGAAAAATGGAATCACAGATTCTGTTTACAGAGAACATGTATGTATTTATTCAGGATTTCTTTCTATTCCTTATCTCATGTTAGGACACTGAGGCTAATATTTACATTTTCTATTATATATATATATATATATATATATATATATATATATCTTTAGAATATATATTCAGTTACAAAAGTAATACAATAAAATAGAGACAAGCTGGAGAAAAAAAGAACTATAGATACTGATCCATGAAGGAAATCGTATTGAAAAGTGAATTTTGAGCAATTGGACTCAAAATCATTTTGTGAGAATTTTTATCTCTAATATATATATAACTATTCCATCAAAGTATGTACCATAGTCACTTAGGCTGTTTCTAACACTTTTTTTTCTACTAAGACTAATGCTGTGTGGAATACTTTCAATTAGAAACCATTTGTATACTTAAGATTTCTAAAAAAATTGGATTCCAGAGGTAGATTTACTGACACAAAGAATATATTTTATTTAATATTACTTTGCAGGAAGCACCTACATATTTTCTAATACCCTGCCTGGCTCTTCTTTGTGTGTGGACATCAGATGAGGAGTCAGGAGGAGAAACAATGGAAAAGAAGAAAGAATGATAGGAACCATTGCAGAGTTTTACTCAGGTCTTGTTTGTTAACCGAAAATGATTTGCTGACAGAAGTGGAGACAGTTTGAACTAGCTTGTCCCACATCTGTGTTTTTTCTTTTTGTGTTGTTGGCCAAGAGACAACACCGAAGCTTTTAAGGTTTTATTGAGACAATTCAAATTAACAAACACTGGAGAGTTTACTGTGTACTTTGCAGGGCATATGGGCATATTGCATAGCAAAGTAGACAGGCGGTAGTCTTGGGCTTGTTCCCTCACTTTGAAAGGCAGTCATTAATCACCTGGGCTGATTGTGATTACTCCAAAAATCAATAGAAAACAACCAAGGCTATAACTCCAAGTCCAGATTACAGTTCTTTGGAAATCTTAAACAGTACTGAGTTCTTGCTCTGCAATGTGACACCTTGAAGCCTTTTGATTTTCTTTCCTCTATTCCACTTTTTACCAGTATGGCAGCTGAATTTAGTGTGCACAGAATTATTCCTTGGGATCTGTCAATTCTTGAATTCCGTAGGCAATGATAGTAAATTAAATAAGTAAAAATACAATTGTGTGTTTGAAGGAGAATTAAAGATTTTGATGTTAAAAAGCAGCTTTTATCCTTGTGAAGGTTGAGAATCACTTCTCCATACTGTGAGTTGAGGAGGAGAAGAAAGAAGAGATGATACTTTGTGTACCCCGCATCTCTTGGGGTTGTGGGGCCTCACAGAATTTACACCAAACTGGCTTCAGAAGTACACTTAGCTCTCTAGATTTGTGCTTTCTCATTGATTTTGATGTCTGAGCATTCCTCCCATCTTTTTTTTCTTTTCTAAAATTTTCTAAAATTCTAATCATGTCTGCATTTAAATATTTAAAAATATTTTATTTACCATTTTTGTTGTTTTTCACCAAAACAAGTATTATCAATATTACTGTGAGAGAACAGGAGTCCTTTCAGTATTGCTGTAAATTATGTAATCCATTCTCTACACAGCAGTGTGGGTGATCTTTTAGGATATAAATCAGGTCATGTCAGTCTCCTGCTTAAAACCTTTATGGCTTTTCATTGATCTTAGATTAAAAGCAAAATTCCTTATCATTTCCTACAAATGTCTGCATAATCTGACTTCTACTGGTCTCATGTCTGGAACACTCTTTCTCCCGTTCGTTGACTTCCAATCACATTGGCCTTCTGTCTTTTTCTTAAACTATCCAAACTCATTCCTGCCGGTGGCCTTTGAGCTAGCTGTTTCCTATGCCTGGCTGCCTTGGACATACTGGCTCTTGGTACCATTTAGATCACAGCTTAAGTGTCCTCAGAAATAACTTTGCTGATCATCCTACTGAAGTGGCACACTTTTCCCTCACCCAATCACTATTCCATCACCCTGTTTGCTTGAAATAATTTTGTTTGTTTGTTCACTTATTTAAAATTCAGAATATAAACTCTATGGGAGAAGAGACCTCCTCTCTCTAGTTCATTGCTTCAAGGACAGGACTAGAACAGTGCCAAGAAATGCATGTTAACGGGCTTAATTAACAAATAGATAATCAGTTTGTATCACATCATTCCCAAAGTTGGCAGAATTTGAAATTTTATTAAGAGATACTGAGATACAGAAAAATGGAAGAGATACTTAATTAGCATTAAAGAGGCAATGGTTTGTTAGAACTCATTACGATCATGTGACGTTAGAACACAAACGGGTGTTTGTTTCCTTTAGCTCTGACTCTTATTTTGTAAATGTGAAAACTGAGACCCTGAGAGTCTAGGAGCAATAGATCTGGGGCTGGGTGATATATCTCTTGATTCCTACTTTATGAGTGTTGCTTAATATCCCACCACGAATCATGGCTACTACCCAGTGGATTGGGCACAGCAATGGCTCTAGATTTTGCAAAACCATGAGAAACAGAGTGAAACATTTTTTGTCATTTTTTAAAGAGGTAGTAAATGGTGATACAGCAACCTCCCTCCACCTCTCATTTGCTGTTTCACTGTCAGTGGTTTCAGTTATTGGTGGTCTAAGGTAGCCCAAAAATATTAAATAAAAAGTTCCAGAAGCAAGAACTTCACAATTTTTAAATTGCGTACCTAGTAGCATGATGAAATCTCGCGAGTCCCGCTCTGTCCTGCTTGAAACGTGAACCGCGGATCCACGCTGTGTTCTCTCCCCGCCCCTTAGGCACTTGGTAGGCGGCTTGGTTATCAGATTGACTGTTGCAGTATTACAGTGCTCGTTTTTAGATGACTCTTATTTTACTTAATAATGGACCCAAAGCTCAAGAATAGTGATTCTGGCAATTTGGATATGCCTAAGAGAAGCGGTAAAATACTTTCTTTAAGTAAAAAGGTAAGTACGATATGATATTTTGAGAGTGCGCAAGATACATTCACGTAACTTTTATTACGGTATATTGTTGCGTTGTTCTATTTTTTTATAGTTATTGTTGTTAATCTCTTACTGTGCCTAATTTATAAATTTAACTTTATTACAGATATGTATATATAGGAAAAAAACATAGTATATACAGGGTCAGTACCATCCATAGTTTCAGGTATCCACTGGGGGTCTTGGAATGCATCCCTCACGAATAAGATGGGGCGGGGGGACTACTTTATTTTAAGATATTAGAGAACGGCATCTGAATACTTTTTCTAAAATTCTGTAAGGTTAATATAGAAAGAAGATTGTAGCTTTCCTTTTTCCTGTGGTTTTCTGAATGTCAACAAATTATTTCAGCTTTCCTAGAATGCCTTGAGTAGAATCTACAACCTTACATACTACGGATTGTCAGAGTCAGTCAGCACCAAATAGGGCATTCTAGTTGAATTTCCCTTAAAAGGGCAGTAGAAATAAGATGAAAAAGATGTTTTATCAGTACCATGATCTTGATGAAAATGAAAAAATTCACCCTGGCAAATTAAAAAATCTATAACAAACTCATGCATGTTGCATATATATTTTTTCTTTGTCTTTGTAAGATTTTACAGCCTGGAAGGAAATGAGAAGTGAGAAAACAGTTTTAAATTTAAAGTTCTTAATTGAACTTGCAGCTTTATAATTTACTCAGTGAATATAAGCTTGACTTTTTTTTTTTTTTTTAAGAAAATGGGTTTGCTAGGAGACTATGAATATATTTCAGAAGTACTTCATTGATTTTTTTTTCATTTAATAAAAATTTAGATTATTCTGGAAAACAATTTGGTAATGTTTCAAGTATTACTCCCTTGGCTCAGTTATAGCCCTTTTAGAAATTTATCCTAACTTAAGAATCTAGCCTAAGGAAAATTTAAAATTCAGTTAATTTTGCAGAAAGATGTTCACAACAATACTACTTACAATAAAAAAAAAAAAAACATTTGGACATGACTTAGTATTCAAACATAGGTATAAGATAATTAGTGGCAGGCTCATTTGATGTAGTGTTATACAACCATTTAATAAATTTAAATATTTATAATTATTTAAATGATAAAAGAATTTGACACAAAATTATCTCAGCTATGTAAAGAATGAATAAAACCCAAAAGCCTGGAAGCAAAAATAAGCAAAAATATTAATAGAGGTCACCTCTAGGATTTGAATGATTATTTTTTCTTTGTAGTTTCACTTTTTTTTGCAATATGCCTATGTTAACAATCAAAAAATCATAGAATTTATTTTAAGTCCTAGCAAATGAATACAATACAGTGAATGAACTATGTCAAAATGTGCTTGGAATTATGTAAGCTTATTTACAGAAGAATATACATGTTCTTATAGTATTTATATGTTATATATATTATTTCTTTAACTTACATAAATAGCTCCTCTTATACAAAAAATTTGGATAAATTATGACAACTTAAAATTTAGTAAAGTCATATTTGTGTATTTAAACTATTTATCTCTTGTGTGCTATTTATAACATGCTGCTTTTGCCATAAGACTGAATTGTTGGTAAAATTGGAACGACTCTTGCATAAAGATTTCATTAGATAGGTTATAGGATAGGTTGTAAGAGAAGTGTTTTGTAAAAAGAGTACTTGGTGGAAGTTCAGAAGGGCTTTATAGGTTCTTTAGTGTGGTCATATTAATACCTTTGCTTCATATACCATTGAAAAACTTCTGTTTCATAAGTGATTGATATCTAATTCAGGAAGCTTATGTTATATTCATTCGTAAATTTAAGGTGCCCAGGACAAATCAAGAACCAAAACTGGTGAATGGAGAGTCCTATTGTTATTGACTTAAGTATAAACCTAGACCCCCAAGGAAAGCTCATAGCCCAGAGCAAACCCTGGGTATGTTGTTCAGGGGAGGACTGGTAACAAGATAGTAGGTATGTGGAGGAATCATTTTTCATAAAGTAGGGGGTAGATTGGAGTTCCCTTTATGTACTTTTAATATTTATACCTTTATATTGTTTTATTAAGGAGTGACAGTATAATCAGCAGCCAAGAGCATTGGCTTCAGAATCATTGGAGCCATATTTGCCAGCTTCTAATTATGTAATCTTGGGCAAGCCACTTCTGAATTTTCACATCTATAAGATTAGAATAATAATAGTCCCAAAAAGAAAATAAATAAATCATTTTAAGTGTTTGAACCAGAGAAAATTTTAATAGGTTATGTAAGTGAGGGAAGAGCTAAGAAGCCAAGCAGGGTCACTAAAACAATCTAAATATTAGCAATAGCTGGGAGCATCTACAAATGATAGTGGAGTGGGGGGAAGGGTGAGAAATAGCTCTAAGAAGAACAAAAATTCATACCCCTGAGAGTTGTGAAGATCACACAAGATATTGTGCCTACAGCATTTAGAACTGTGCCTGGCAAATATGTGCCTAATAAACAATACCATTGTCATCATCATCGTCAGTGCCATTTGTAGAGTAACATATTTTTGTGAATATACTTTATCTATTGGGTGCCAGGAGGTTATTTCTGGTATAGCTTTCTATTTTCTGGGCTCTGCCATGGTCAGGTCACTAGTCATTTCAGCATTTTCAGTGTCTGATCAAACAGTGGTGTTCCATGTGCCTCCTTCAATCTCTTATTGCAATCTGCCCTGTGCTGACTTAAGGTAGAGTGACCATACCTACTTAATGATGACCAGAACTGAGCCATGGTCATTTCCAAAGAATCTATGCTGTTTTGAGAGCATGATAGCATTCATAACCTTATAAAAATACCCTGGAAAATTAACTTTAAAATTAATGATTTTCTTAGGTATTCTAATTCCTTTGGGCTTGAGTTTAGCTGTGCCCTACAAAACTAAAAGAATACACATTTAATCTTTTTGTGTGTGTGTGTGTTTGCCATAGCTTACTATTAAAATCAAAGAATTTAAGGTATTCAAAAGTTTGACAAGATAACAGGCCCACCAGGAAGAATTATAGAGCTGCTTCTTTGAAGCTTAGACATAAAATAAAAATTCCATCCAGATATATTACCATGAGGCTTTGCCAAAGTGCCCCCTTGAGTTGTTTGCCTTTTGAAATCACACTATTTATTGTAGCATTTTGCTAAGTCCTGGGAATTTCCTTCTTGAGAGATTTTTATCACTATGAAAAATAGCAGCTTTTCTAGGTTTTAAAATATTGTTAGTCTTTTTCACATTGGCTTTCCAATTACATTCATTCTCAGAAAGAACATTTATTGATCTCAAGGTGTGTCTGGTTTTCTCCAATGCTGTATTCTTCATGTTTAAGACCAGGCTTCAAATAAGGGATAATAAAAGATAATAACAGCTAATAGTTTTTGAGTGCTTCCTCCATGCTACTTACTGCTCCCACATTTTGGATTCAGTCTCTCATTTTAATGTGATGTCCAGACTTAACAGTGACCTCATGAGACTGGTGCCCTGTTTTAAAGATTAGGAAACTGAAGCTTAAAAGTTAAAAATCTTCTCCAAATCTATATCACCATGCTGTCAGATTCATACTCTTAATCACTTATTGAGTAATGTTAGCACGTTAATGTTATATTAATAAAACAGAAATGGAAGAAGAAAGAAGTAAATGCAAAACAAAGTGCACAAATACCTTAGAATTACAGGTTACTAAAATACCAGAGCAGGAAATGGTCTTAAAGTACATCTAGTTAAACCTTCCCTTTTTACTGCTAAGAAAACTGATCTCCAGTGAAAGAAATGAACCTTTAATTAACAAAGGAGACTAACCCTTAAGTACCAAGTCTCACTTATCATCCTCTGCCTTCCAGGAACACAGTTATGACCATACCCCACGGCATTCACAAATAGACTTTGAAAATGACATCAGTCCTTTACTTTGTTCCAAAGAAGCAAATGCCTTCTTATGAGTTGAAAACGTATTGTTCATATTTGCTTTGTGTGCTAGAATCAAGAAAACAGTTAACTAAGGAGGGGAGTTAGGACTTGAGGGATCTAGGAATGGTTGCTTACTGCTCTTCTCTGCCTCTGAATTCATGTCGATCAAACATTTGTGTGGGATAAAAGGCTGATGATGGGTGTGTGTGTGGTTGGTGAGTTAACTCCAGCATACCATGTTTCCTGCATTTTTCAAATTAGTGCCTTGTTCTGAGTTTCACAAATTTTTATTGGGTACCACCTTCTTTTAGGTTAACTTTGGCCTGGCTCTCTTGCTTTCTTTAAAACAGATGGTGCTCTTTTAAAGGCAAGGTAATCAGAACACATTGATTTTGCTTGGTAAGTGCTCTGTACATGAGATTCTTCTCTCAGTTTTAAGGGTTAACAAGGTGATGAAGATGGACGGTGCTGTGCTTTGAGCCTTTAACTGTCCTAAGGCTTTCTCAGGAATTTTAACCCCGATATCTGTATTTGAGTCAAAACACCTGGGGAGTAGTGATGAATTACTCATGGAGGTGAGGGTCACAGTGGGAGGAGAAGTGTGTAACGAGAACCCTGAACCTGTGACAACAGCTCTTCCTTACACTTCTAGCTCCACCTTGAGGTTAGCTGGAACCGACCACTGGTGGCTCTGCAAAGGGTTCTTCAGAATCCAGATGCAGTCACTTCTGGGAAAGGCAATGATTTTGGTCACTGTGATGTGGATGGAAAACAGAAGGGCAGCCGGAGGGGCTCTGGGCTAGAGACAGGAAGCCTGGATGCCTTCCCGGCTCTGGAATATGCCCTTGGGTGGGTCACTTGAAGCCCATTTTACTCTCCTGTAATACGATAGGAGTTCAGTGATTTTTGTGGCTCTAGAGTTTTATGATTTTTAGTGTTCTTTGAAGCATGATTATGAGTTCAACAGAAAAAAGTTATATTCCATTCAGAACAGTTTTAAGATGTTGCTCTGACTCACTAGATGGTCAATCATAATGACAGGGGAGCATGATTTCCCTTCAGTTTTGCATCCCTTTCAGCCAGCACGGTGCTTTATGGTGTAGTCGTGAAAATGTTCTCTAGGGAGCATTCTTGTATTTGCTTACCAACTGGGTGATAACAGAAGTACAGGATAAAAACACAGAAGTGTATAAGAACTGGGAACATTTTCTTTCTTCTCATTACATACAGAAGAACAAAGGCTGATATTTGTGTGATTAAACCCATTTCTAAGGACAGTGTCTTGTCTATATTATTGTCATTTGTTTTTGTACATAATTGGGTTGTGCCAACTCTTCTCTAAAATTTGTAACTTTCATTATACTTCTTACCTGCAATATTTATCAAACCCCACTTAGTCACCTTTATCTGAAAACTTTATTTGATCAAAGCCTTCACTTGGCAGTAAATGAGAATATCTTTGAGATACTTGTTTGCTTTTTAAAAAAAATGATGTAACTGCTTTGTGAAGAGACATAATGGAGCTGTGTTCTGTTCTCTTCCTCTTCAATAACTGAGGAAAGAAGGCTATTATGATTTCCTGGAGAGGTGGGAGGATTGAAGCCTCCCTATGTGCTAATCATGGCTGAAAGGAGAAACTATTGTATGAGGGGAATGTCTGAGGCTGAAGATAAAATTCCCATTATAACCTCTTTAAATATTTCTGTGTTCATATGGTGTAGTGAAACTATCCTCTTCACAAATATAATTCCTTTTCTTCCTGAGCCAAGTGAAGTACATTGTTTCTTTCCCCTAGATTAGGAAAAAAAAAAAAATGATAAGATGCTCCACGGGTTCTTTTATTTAGTCAAACAACTGATAATTCAGACTCTTTCTTTTGTTTTAGTTTATGCAATGTCAGAAAAGGCAGAGATCCCCTGAGCGTAGCACTGAAGGCCTAAATCCCCATTTGGCTTTCTTCATAGAGTTCACTGGCAGCCTCAATGAGACTTGGTGCCAGCTCTTAGGCAGCTCCAAAGCCACATGCACATCGATATAATCTTCAGTGGTTTGGGCTGGTTTATAATCTGTCCTGCTGAGATTTAGTTCAAGGCCTTTAGGGCAAGGATCTCCTGTGAGCTGAAGTAAAAAGGTCTGATTTAAAGGAGATTTGATCCTGCCAAATGAAAGTGGCACATTTCCAACTGCACATGCTGAGTTGCCCTGGAACACACTCATGCAGAACACAGACATGCATTAGGCAGCTTGTTTGTGAAAGGCATGTGCTGAGCACAAGGGAGAATTGGAAGACAGCTGACTACCATGGAAAACTTACCTTCAAAAAGCACATACTGAGTTGGAAAGACAAGCCAAAGACACACAAAGAATATCATTCAGTCTAAATGTGTCATCTTATAAGTGAGATGGCACAAGACCCACAGAGTTGGAGAAGAATTTTTCTTTCCAGTTATAGGAATCAGGGTTAGAAATATTGGACAAGCCCAATTATTAGAGGCTCTGGATACTAACTATGCTAAAGAGAGTAGACTTATTTTGACTGGTGTCATTTTTTGAATGACAGATTCAACCCCCTTTCCAAGTTTGGGCAGTTGTCTGTTGTGTAGAGCTGTGGAGAGTGGCCGTTCTTACCTCTCTTTGCCTCAGACAACTAGGCATTAGGTATAGTCATGTGGCCTAGGCTCAGCAAATCAGGTTCTGCGGTGGGACTGAATCTGTAGCAAGTAGGTCAATGTCAAAAGACTGTTAGAATTGGTTTATAGTGTCCATGGTGGTATCCATTGGTGTTCAATGGTGGCAGTAGCAGCATTCCAGTCATTATTTCTGCCTTAGGATGGCTCTTGTTATTTTTACTCCTTGTCATTCAGAGTGTCCTGGGTTTGTTTGTTTGTTTGTTTGTGTCCATTTTCTGTATTTGGTGTTTTAGCCTCTCACTGATTCTGTGAATCAACACATCCTTCCAAAAGGGTTCACTTATTCTGTTTCAGCTAACTAGAATCGATTTCTGGTACAACAAGCAGTTATTATGACAGCACCTGAATGACAAAGGCTTTCATCTTTTTCCCTGACCTACCTGTTCAGCTTGTCTTCTGCTTCTTTTCTTTGGGTACTAGTCCTCCTATATCTAATTATATAACTCCCTACTTTGAAGGCTGAGTTTAAGCATTTTGAATTTTTCCTGAGTTATCAAAAAGAGTTTTATGCTTGCTATTTCTCCATCTTGTAATTGGTATACATTTTTAATACTGTATATCTTTTTTTTTTTTTTAATTTAAATTCATATCTCTTTGTCCACTAGCCAGTGAGTAATTTTTTTTGGTAGGGACTTTGTTTTCATTGTTGTATTCTCAGAGCCTGGCACAAATCCAATTAATAATAGATGCTTATTGCATGAATGAACAAATCTGTTTGCAGAGAGGGATATGGTGTTGAAATTATGGGCTTAAAAATAATAATTAAAAAACTGGAATAGCTATTGTAGAACATTTACTCTGATGATACCTAGAATGGAGTAAATGATACAGGAAATGTGTATAATCTGAGATTGAGTAGTATACATTTATTTTTCACTTTTTAAGTCAGGTTTATTTAAGTCTTATTTACTTACAGTAAAATTTACTCTTTTTATTCTACAGTTGCATAAAATTTGACAAATTCATACAGTTATGTAAACCACTGGAATCAAGATATTTGAACAACTTGATCACTCCCCAGATTCCCTTATGCCCGTTTGTAGCCAACATTTTTTCACACTCCCAGCTGCTAGAAACCACTGATCTATGAATTTATATTTTAAGCAGCTAACATAGTTCCAGAACTTTTTAGAGCAATGTTTTGGTCCTGTGGAAGAAGAAAAGTAATTGGTTACTGGATCTTTACATATATATAGAGTTACTAGAATTAGCGAATTAAAATAGCACATACTTATACTAAAAATTATTCATTGCTTATACGAAATTCAAATGTAACTGGGCATTCTATATTTTATCTGGAAACCCTATCTTCGATGGATATTGCCACTGTGGCACTGTTAAAATTGAGATTAAGTGTGATATTAGCACACAGAGGAGGAAATAAAGTTTAGGAAAATTCAAGTTTATGAATCATTAGCAACATCAACTCACCATCAAGACATTTTGGGAGAATCTGAAAGGGAATAAACGAATGAGATTTTTGTATGAAAAAGAAATTCACTTGCTTGTACACGAATGATACTATAAGACGACCTTGAAGAACAAGGTTCTCGTTCACATTTGTAAACCAAAGTAAGATTCAATCAAGGCAGCTTGCTGCCAAGCTGTGTTGTGGAGGAGGGCAACTCAGGATGTAAGGGAGCCCTCTCAAGTAGGTGAAGTGTATTCTATGGAAACAGGAAAGCACAGGCTAAATTTCCACCCTTAAGAACATGAACTTTCCTGAGTTATCAAAGAGAGTGTAGTGCTTGTTATTTCTCAGGGTGGCCATACAACAAAAGCATATTTATAGTAAAATATTCTCCTGATTCAAGTTGATAATATTTAAAATGACTGGCCTCTGTTTATTTTTACATTATTGAAACAGAAGGGGTTGCTAAGCAAAGCCAAAGAAATACACTTTCAAGTAAGTTCTTCTTACTCTATGTTAAAGAATAAACTACTTAAAAAGACTATTGGCAAGTTCATTGTTATACTACAGAGATGTCTTACCTTTCTATTTTAAAGCAAGCTTGGCAGAACAGTTACTTGGCAACAAGTTGTTAGTGTTTGGTCTGAGTGGTTGCATCTCATACCTGCATTTCTTTATTCTTTTCCCAACTCCCCAGAGGTAAGCTGCCCTCCAAGGCCATCTCCAGCCTCAGAGGCCCATTCGAGTGCCTATGTAACTAAACTGGTTGATGATAGATATAATAGTTTAAGATGATTTGACATGTCAATGCTATTAGTTAATGATTTACAAATAGCATCTTTGCCTCCTAGGTTTGAAGATGCAAATTATGAAGAGAATGGAAAAGAGGGGACTTGAGGCATCTTTAATTTCTTATCACATAAAGGTGGCTGTCTACTTATGCTTACAGAAAAGGCCCTTGGTGTGTCTTACTTGAGAAGGCTGGAACTGGAAGGGACCTTGGAGTTCATCTTGTTCAGTAGTTTTCAACCTTTTATTTTGGTTGTTTTGGAAGCCATTTTTAAAGTTACACAAATGAACAAATATAAAGTAGACAGAAGCCAAACAGCTCGATAGAAACAGGGGTAGGGAGTCCACCTTTTCCCTCTGTGCTTATTTGGGAAATATCAGAATCACTGGGAACTGAAGCAGGAAAAGTCTCTGTCAGAATTATTTCCACCACCCCAGCTGGGTTGGTTCAGCAGCTCTCTGGGCAGTGGCTCCTAAGCAGGAATCTACATGGGACAGAGATTAAGGACTCTATAAATGGGGACTGAGAGGACATGTCTTGAGTAAGCCTGGTGATAGGGATTGGCACAGAGTCAGTAGGAGATGACTTAGAAATTTTGATGCTTAAAGACATTAATTACCCTGTAGCTGCTAGAATACCTGCAGTGAGCTTTACCTAAGGTCTGTAATGTGATTTACAATAACTATACTATTCACTACCCCGCCACCCCACACTTCACACTCAAGAAGATGATCAGGTTAATGTAGTTAGCTTTTAAAATTGGAAGATGACAATTATTAGGCGGGTCCACTGGGAGCTGGGCTGTGGTGGTTGTTGTCAGGTTAGAAGTAGTGATCAACAGGATACTATTGACCGACTGGGACTGAATACGAGGTATCAGAATTTGCCTTTTCATGATGGATATAGGATATGTTTATATAAGTGAGTCTTCAAGAAGATAAAATTGGTAAGATATTTAGATGACAAAAAATTTATTTAAAGTGATCGTTCCATTATCATATTTGGAGAAGAAAAACCACATGGATACATTCATATTGGAAAGGAATGACTACATCCACTTATGGCAGCAAAGGCTATGTGTTGGTTGATGATATGAATGTGAGTCAGTGACTTGATACCATGCCTAGGACAGGAGGGGTGACCACATGTTCTCACATTTTTCTTCCTTATAAGTTACTGCTTTCAGCTAGACAATTCCCATCACATAACGACCTTGCTTGCTTCAATTTTTTTTGATGGTAATGCTCTTCACCTTCTGTCTATAACAGGAGTTCTTAACCTTGAGGGTGATGATAGAGTTTAGGGCATCGATGAAATTGGATAGGGAAAAATTGCATCATTTTTATTGTCAATATGTTACTGAAATTTAACATTTTCAATTACCAATGGAACAAGTTACAGGAATATTAGCAGTGCCCTATCTATGGCTTTGTCATTAATAAATCATAGTATTCTCATATCACAGTACAGTTATAGATATCTCTACATATCATTTGTGTGCATCATATATTGAGATTATGGTAGTTTATTGAGCCAGCTACTAGATCTTGTAATTTAATGTGTTAATAAAAAAGCACATATATTACTATTTTATAAATTTGTTTAAAAAATTTTTAAATATATAGTCAGTTCTGCTGTGTCGCAACATATATGTTCCTAAAAATCATCCTACATGCAAAATTCATGGAAAATATCAAGCTTGGGGAATAATACTTAAAAACTATCAATTGCAAAAAAAAAAAAAGAACCCACTTTATTTATTGAAAAAAGATAGGAGTCTAATAAAAATGGTAGCTTGGTTATACACAGTTATATGTTAAGTGATTAAGAAATACATAGATTCATCAGTACTAGAATAAATATGGTATCTCATCTTGAAAAAGACCTGAAGTGTCCTTGTGGAAATAGTAAAAGCTTGTGAGATATTGTGTGAAGTGGAGTTATTTGAATTCAAATGGAAGGTTGTAACACTAGATGTGGATGCGTGCAACTGGCAGCACATCTGGTAAACTGAGGAAGCATAGGAGTTTGAGGTGAGCATGTCTGAGTGTTTTGCTATGCAGTTAGGTTTAGTGGGTGCCAATTTTACATTCCTGTAGTGTTTTTTGTGGATGGAATGATGCATAGGCAAAGATGAAATCTGTGTTATACCCCATTTTTCCCCAAGTATACTTCAAGTATATTGGAACAAATTCATATTTTCAAAATAAGCACTATAGAAGCTATAATTGATTTCCTCTGTAATCCAATATATTTTATTATATATATTTAAAAATGTTGTGGGAAAGGCATAGACTTCAGGCTTACAGGGGCTCATTGCACAAAAAAGGTCAGGTACTCCTGCTCTGACAGCCCCTTCCCCTTCACCCAGCTCAAATACCTACAACTTCCCTACGAAACCTGCTTCTGCCATCTGCATTGCGACCTATCCCTGCCCCATCTACAGTCATTGCTCCCACTTTAGTGCTTATGGCACTTGTTTAAACTATTCATTTCAGAACTTAATTACAGTCTTTTTTATATTGTTATTTATATATTTCAATGTTCTTTTCCTTCATAACTGTATTCTAAGCCTCTTAAAGATAGAGAATGTATTCTTTCTGTTCTTTTATTCCTTTTAGTGTTTTAGAAATGTATTCTGTAGTTCTTATTGAATGAATTTCTAAAGTAATATTTAGCCAAGAAAAGTAAATCAGGAACTATAATAATAGTCTCCCAGTATTGTTAACTGTTAATGAGAGCAGAGTGGGTGGGGCAGGGCACACTCATCTTCTAAGTGCCCAGGAGAGAAGCAAACAGATTAAAGGGCAATGTTCATTGTGTTAATAATACACACTTCCCTCGATTTATGCAGATTGTCTGTTCTACACATCTTTTTTTTTTTTTTTTAGGTGAGGCATCCCTTTGTTGACCTCACAGATTGCAAGGATCTTGTCAGCTTACAATCCCTTATTTTTTATCTTTTACGCCTACAGCACCTGGTCTTCCTAGGTGGTCTCCTATCCAGGCACTAACCAGGCCTGACTCTGCTTAGTTTCCGAGATCAGATGGGGTCGGGCACGTCTTTCTTTTTATACAGAAGAAAACCATGTAAAAAGAGTCCACTAGTTGAAAAAAAAAATACTAAAGAAATAGGCCGATATAAGTCATAAAAATATTTATTTCACATATATTCACAAAAAAATGCTAATGAAAATTAGAAAAAAAAACAAAATAAATTTTATTCACTGCTGATATCTATACTGTAATCTAAAGCAATCAACTTTTTCTTTTTAATTGGCACAAAGTCATTATCTTCATCGCTCAAAATATTTGGAAGCATTACTTGGGTTTTGTTATTTATGTTTTTGTTTTTGGATGATCTTTTTTCAACACCATCTTTTGCTAAGTTTTCATAAATTCTTTGATATTGACTGCAACATTTAAAAAAATCTTTTCAAAATTTTAAGACTCATTGGATGTTTGGATCAATATCTAGAATTGCAGTTTCCAGTTTTGTGGCCAGTTGAAGAGCATTGTAAATATTTTCTGCAGTGAATAAAACTGGTTCAAGGTCACTACTGTATTCATCAGAAGGATGGACTTCAGATATTAGGTGAATAAATTCATTATTAGTTAATTCATGATCAACCAGTAATTTGTTAATATCATTTACATTCAAACTGTCAGAACCTTCTTCTTGAAATTTATTTAATAAATTAATAATGCTAGTTAATACTTCTTAAGTTGATGGACCATATTTCCTGGAACAACCACCTCTGGCCATATTGCTTTCCAGCAAGCATTTAAAGTTGACAGCTTTAAATCACTCAGAGCTAAAGCAATATACTTGATACAACTTAAAACTATGTATTTATTCCAGGCTTCTGTAACTGTAAGTTATAGTTCTGTAAGTGATTCATTGTCTTCAAGTTTATTAAAAATATCATTAAAGTTCTGTTTAATATAATTAATCTTAAAGGTGGAAATAATGCCTAGATCTAAAGGTTGGATCAAGGAAGTTGCATGTGGTGGCAAATATGCAACTTTTATATTTGGATATTCTAAATTGTGTAGATGACCAGGTGCATCTACACAAAGGAAGACATTTTTCCTTCATATATTTTCAGCTTCCACAGCAAAACATTGATAAAACCAGTCCCAGAAAACATCAGTAGTCACCCATGCTTTTTTATTTGCCATCCAATGAATAGTAAGATCATAATAAATGAGTGTTAGTAAATATTAGCTCTTTGTATGTTGCTGAGTTAAGCTATTGTTTTTTAGAAAAAGTATTTGCCAAAAATGGAAATGAAAAAAAAAGAACCATGTGAAATGAGACTGTGTAAATGAAAACCACGTATAAAAATCCATGTAAACAGGAATATTTACTGCATATAAAAGCACTTGTGTAAAAAAATGCTATGTAAATTGAGGGACAGGTATATAAAGAATTCCTGGCAAGAGTTTTAACTACCAAGAAAGGCTCCTGGGAGATACAGAGGGGCTCTTGCCCTGAAGTCCTTTTCATTTAAATAGACTCTCCTTTATTTGTTTGGTTGACAATATTGTGATGTTTAAAGGTAGTGGAGATAGAGCCTTTGACATTTTAAATACTTTGCTCAAGCCACACATTAGCAAATCAGCCACAGAGTTGGAACGCATATTTGGAACCTTCTGATTCCTCACTTAGGCTTGTTCAGCATCCTTATGTTAGGGTGACAAGGTTTGGAGCTAAAACTAAGGAGTCAACCCTGCAGCAGAAGCCTCTTCCAGACCCACTGCGCTAGTTTTGAACTGAGACATTGTCTGTCCACAGCCATATGCAGTGTGAACAGGCTGCAGATGCACATCAAGTGAGTGGGTGAAATAACATTTGGTGGGAAATAATGACAGTTTTATGGCATTAGTCCTTGGAGCCTCAGGTGCATTTATTCATCTTTCATATATTTTAAGCATTCAGCCTTGGGAATATTTCATCAGGTTAGCATCTGTATTTCAAAGATGAGCCCTGCAGTGAATCAGCAAGGAAAGCGAATTCTACGTGGAACTGAGAAAAGAGATGAGCACATCCTTATTCAGAGATCATTGTAATGATGCAACCAAGTAGAAGGTTATGGCTTTTTGTCTTTTCTTTTGATCATGCAGCTCATTGACTTTACTGCCCTGGCCCTAGAAGTAGCCTTGTCTTGGACAGGTTGTACCAAGCTTCGTATATGCCCCTAGAACACCAGGACCCTGTACCTGAGTTACCCTGATGCTGAACATGGGTTATCATTTCTGAGCTCAGAATCCTACTCCTTGACTTTTTCGCTGGGGATTTTTACTTCTCCTTCTGTCTGTTTAATGAATCATATGTCTTCTTGACAGAATGAGAAATCTTTTAGAGTCAGGGTTGTGTCTATATATGGCTATTGAATTGGCTGTTTAAAAATTTGTTTTTGTTACTTTAAATAAATATATTTTGGACAATTATGTGGCCATAAAGATAGCTAAGATCTATCAGCCTTGGCTGATATAGATTTTTTTTAAAAAATAATTTTATGGGTTTTAGTTCTCAGACTTAGTCTGAGCTTTCTAAAACTTTCTCCACCTCTATAAATGTCATTATACAAAGTATGATTAACAGTAGCTAAAATATGTATTTAAGTCCACACACTGACTAACAGCAACCATAGTGAACACAGTTTAGGTTAGATTTTATTCCTTTTATCCAAAGAATATTGTGGGATATACACAGCAATGAACAAACACCTCAAGACCTTTGACTTGTTAGAGATTCAGAGTGAGTTTCAAACAAGAAAGGAAAAGAATATGAGTAGCACTCGTATAAAATAGCTATAGAGGTAGGGTAGCTTAGGGAGTCAGATTGTTGTAGAAACACAGCAAGCGAAATAGTCTGGTATAAAAACTATTCCTTAAAAATTCTTATACTTTTGTAGCATTTACTTCAAAAACACACTACTCTTAGACTTGTACAAGACGGTCCCCTGCCTGGCCTGGCACATTAGAGAACCCTAGTTTAGCCCTCTGAATGTACCACTCCCCACTGAGTAAAGATTCTGTGAGATCAGAGAATCATGCCCTTCCTTTTTTATGGATCTTGGTCTGGGGATCTGGACCCTGGGATTTCCTGCCCAAACGATCACAAGCTAAGACATGGGTCTGTCCTTCAGAGCAGGTTGCACTTCACACAAGGGCTGACCAAGGGACAGCTGTTTGCAGGGGCAGGGAATGTAAATGGCTGCCAAACGGTAGTGGCTATATATGTGCTTGCCAATCCCAGTGAGGGAATGAGGGTGCAAAGGGAAGGGGGGTAGACCAGAGTCTGGGAGGCCAGCTTTTTCTGAACTACTACATTCCTGTGTAAAGCTTTTCCTAGGTGCTTTGCAGATGTTATTATCTCTTCAATCGTGCAGAACACTTCAATGTTGTGTTTTATCATCACATTATGAGAATGAGGCTGAGAGCAGTTAAAGTAACTAACCCAAAGCCACTGAGTTAATAAGTTGAGCCAGGATTTAAAACCTCAGTTGATTAGGTTCTAAAGCGAATGTTTGTTTTCACTTTGTTAGGTTGCCTGTTATCAGCATCTTTGCTTTTACACCTTCTCAGTTCTCCCTAGAACCTTGGCTCATAATGCTATATAATAAAAATTTGTAGAATAACTAAGATTGTGGAACCAACTATTTGTTCACCTTTACTATTAAATGGGATATGGAGCATAATTATTGTATAGGAGAGAAATTCCATATAAACTGTGGTGAAGGGGATATTTCACTCCTGATCCCTTTGTGCTATTAAGCGTGTTGTTCTCACCTAGATATTATGGCTGTGTAGCTTACTGGGCTCATATCTGCACTAGTCAGCCCAGAAAATTGCTGCAAATTTTATGGCTAGCATGGACTCAAATAGACCAAAAGGAACTTTTATTCAGAGAAAATAATTAACAAACACATGTATGTTGCAGGTTTTTTTTCCACCCTTTAAAGTGACACAAACTTTAGGTGCTGAGGTGATCTCAGAAGGTCTGTCACAACGCTTGTCTCTCCAGGGTTCATTGGTATGGTCCCTCTGTTGGCAGGGTCCCATTCTTAGCTTTCCAGGGCTGTAGTTATTCCACCTGTGTGGCCTGATCATGCTGCTCCCTCCTGGGACGTTCAGCTGTGCTGTTCTTTAGCTTTGTCTTTCCTTGTGCTCCCTCCCACTTATCTGAGATGCCAAGACCATCCTCTGCTGTTGGCAGAATGTCCTGGAACACTTTCCTAACTCCTAACGTAGACTAGTTTTGGTATTTTCCCCATGTGTTCTTATCTGTACACGTAAACATTTTGGCTGATTTATCTGTCTTCCTTGTTCGACTATCGCTCCATTTAAGGGCAGGCTTTGTGTCTCTCTTGTTTACTATTGCCACATCTAACTCATGCCTGGTACATAGAACATACTTAATATTTGTAAAATTAAGGATTGAGTCATTAATTTTTCCAAGAAGTTTTAGTGTTAAGGTATAAGATACAGGATTTCTTTTATGAAAAACTTGCAGTTCTTCTTGCTTGGTGACTCACCTGGAGTGACCATGTGCCCTCCCAGAGTGATATGCTACCTGTAGGACCCTCCCTTTATCCCCTGAGGAGACAGCAGAACTGACTCTTCTCAGAGTGACTAAAACCTCATCAAAGTCCAGAAAAGTTCTATATACTTAACTAGGTGCTGACAACAGAACCTCTGTTGTGTCCCCTTCTGCATCCATTTACTCAGTCACTGTGTAGAAGAGGGTGAAACTGCCTAAGTCTTTCAGTGACTAGAGCTAAATATCCTGCCAGGTGAACTGTTTCCTAAAACCAGAACTCTGAGTCCTAATGACCACTAAGCAGGATTGAGCTTTTATACAAGAAGGCTGGTAACCATTGTTTGAGTTTGGAGAAAGAACTCTATAATCATGATCATCATTGTCATTATTTTAACCTTTGCTCATCTTTAAAAAATTATTTTTATATAAGCTATCATGTTTAACAGGAATATAAAAAATACGGAAATCATGTGTCTAATATGATAACTTTTCAGATAGTGAACAAATCCACATACCTTCCATCCAGATCAAGAAATTGAACATTTACAGCACCCCAGAGAGTTCCCCCATACCTTTCTTATTTACTAATCCCCAAATGGTAATATTGTCTAATTTTCAAAATTTCACAAATGGAATCATTCATTATATATATTTTATGACTAATAATTCAGTCAACATTGTCTGTGATATCCATCTATGTCGTTGCATATAACAGCAGTTTGTTTATTTCACTGCTGTATAATATTCCACTATATATTATATGTACCATTCTAGTGTTGATGGAAAATTTTATTTATTCTACTGTTGATGGAAATTTGGGTTATTTATAATTTGGAGCTATTATAAATAATGATGCTATGTACAGTTTTTGTAGATTTTTTTCTCACATATGCACATTTCTGTTGGGCATATATCAGGGAGTAAAACAGTTGGGAATATGCATGTCTTTGTTCAGCTTCAGTAGATTCTATCAAGCAGTTTCTGAAAATTTGCCTTCATGGTAAATTTTGTTTTTGAATGATAGCTAATCCTTATACTTTATTTTGAGATCAAGTAGGAGAGACTAAATAACTGAGTTTGAGTGTTGGAAATATCCAACGAAAGTATATAGTATTAAAGAAACTTTTAGATTTGATTGGTAGAAGAGTTGGTATGACTGACTATTGGCCCTTTGTGGAGCCATGTTTTCCCCTCCAAATTTTAACTGGGTTGTTGTTAAAGATTTATATCTAGGAAGGCACGTGGTGGCATGCAGTGGCTTAAACTAGATGAGACGTTAGTTTCAGTTTACTTCTTCAGGAAAGGCTACTTATATAATGGCATTCTGGGTTGTCTTAGGGAGCTTTGGTAGCTACCTTGTTGTGAAGGATAAATTCTAATGTTTATTCTGCAGGCCACATTGTGCTTTGACAGGGATATTGGCAGGTAGGGCTATGTGAAGAGACCATGATGAATTCTATCTCTGTGTAGAGGCTTAAAGGTGGCTCAAGGCAGTTGTACCTTGCTTGTCTGTTTGAAAATAATAGCCTCATTAGTGTACCTTATGTCCACCCTGAGGTAGTACTTTGGCAACAAAACTCAGTTTCATGAGGATTATCTCACTTAATTCTCACAGTAACCTTATGAAGTTAGGTTTTATCACCCACATTTTTATAGCCACTTAGCAGAACTAAGTAGTTTGTCTATGGTCACACAATTAGTAAACAACAGAGTCAGAATTTGAATCTAGAAAGAGAATAATTCCATGGCATAAACATTGAACCTCTCTTTATATGATATAGCATCTTTGAATCTGGGTTGATATTTCTTCCCTTCTTTCAACAGACATTTTATGAGCACCTGTCATAAAATATCACCCTTTAGACACTCAAAAATGGTCCTGCAAATATATAAACTAGTGAACACGCTTCCTGTAGTAGAGGTACTCCAAGTTTATTATAAGGACAGATATTAGGTGCATTGTGAAAAACACTCAAATATGAAGCAAATATTCTATTACAATCACGAGAACATTTAAAGTATTTTAAAGGTAGTATAGCCCTGAGAACAACATAGTAAATAGATAATTTATTAATTTATTCATTCATTACAAATATCATGTTGAATGTTTACAATTCGCTGGGTGTAACCTTGTTCCTGGGGATAGAGTGGTGAAGAAAACGAAGTTCCTGCTTTCATAGAACTTACTTATATTCTAGTGGGGCAGACACTTAGTCAAATGTTCACAGAAATAAATAGAAAATTGGAAATGACAGACACCATGAAAGGCAGTACATGATGCTATCAGAGAGAATAATAGGTGTGTTTGTTCTTGTCAGGAATGTCTGTCCTCACAGGGGACATCTGAAGGGTACATAGGCGTTAACTAGGTAAAGGATACGGACAGGAAAGGCAGAGCTTCTGGAGCAGGTCAGAGCATTAAAATTCCAGAGGCTGAGGGAACACCAGAGTGACCTTGAGGGAGAGGTGTGTGTTGGAGGGAACGAACCCCAGGGGAGTAAAGTGATTGGTGAGACCTGAGACAGTCAGAGACTAAGTCAAGAAATGCCTTTGAGTCATAGTAAAAATCTTTAATTCTAAGGGCAAAGGCAAGTCACTGAAAATGTGTGAGTAACAAAGTCAGATTTGTGATTTAAATATACGGTTCTTTTTAGCTTAGTGCAGAGGCAGGATTGGTGGGCAGCCTGGTCTACTTGGGGAAGACAAGGAAAAAATTTCAGGGTTACAAGGCCAGATGTAATAGAGCCTATGTTAAAGTGGTATAAAGATGGAGAGAAGTGAATGGGTTTCTGAAGTAGTAAAATTTGCAGGAGGTAAAATGGGCAGAAGTCAGTAATAAATTGAATATGGGATCAGGAGAAGAAAAGAATATTTTTGCAATTGAATAGTTGGTGACACCATTCGCTGAGAGGGACACTAGAAGCAGGTCATATTTGGGAGGTAGATTTCAAGTTTAATTTCGAAACTTTTGGATTTTGTGACTTTGAGAGATAAGCAGACACATCAATTCGACATTTAAATCTGTATATCTGGAGGCTGGAGGAGAGGTCTGGAGGCTGGAGGAGAGGTCTAGACTGGAGATACTCTTTTGTGTATCCCGAGTGTGCAGGTGGTAAATAATATCATAACCACTAGTGTTATTGCCTACAGAGATGCTAAGGAGTGATAAAGAGAGCCTAGAGCTAAGCCTTGAGGAACTTCATTTTATGGCCACGTGAAGGAAGATTAACTTCCGA
Source organism: Eidolon dupreanum (assembly GCA_028627145.1). Lineage (NCBI taxonomy): Eukaryota > Metazoa > Chordata > Mammalia > Chiroptera > Pteropodidae > Eidolon > Eidolon dupreanum. The sequence goes on from CM053501.1 coordinate 72,789,672, forward strand.
AGGAGATAGAACATTACAGAAGATAGGCAGAAAACCCTTTAGAGTCATAAAAACAAAGGGAAGTTATGATTTATAAAGATGGAATAGCCAGCAATATCAAATGCTGCTCAAATAACATGGGTTTGAAAAAGTTCTTTTTTTTTTAATATAGGTGATCTTAGCACTATTTTTGTGGAAGGATGAGAAAAAAGATTAGAGCAGGATGAAGAGTGAGTAAAATTGGATATAGTCAAAATAGATCACTCTTATGAGAAGAGAAAAGCAAACAGAACACAAGGGATTTGGGGAATGCTTTTACATAAGATGGGAGAGATTTGAATATGTTTTAAAATCAATGGTAAAGATTTAATTGATAGGGAGATGGTGGCTATTTGGGGGAGAAAAAGGATAATGAATAGTGTTGGCTCATGAGAAGGGGAGTAAGCAGGGAGGGATTTGCAGAGATGCCCATGTTTGCATGTTTGTTATAAAGAGGAGGAGGGGTCCCCCTCTCAGGAATTCTATTTTCCTGTAAAGTAGGAGACAGTATTTTTGTCAGAGAGCAGGAGGGAGGGGTAGAGGTGTGGGGAGAGCCAAGAAAGTTTGAAATATAGTTCTTAAGAGTTAGTGGAAATCTATGTGAGAAAAATAGTGGAATTCCTGCTTAGTGTTGAGGGCCCACTCTCCAGAAGCATGGAAACATTCATTTTCTTATACTGTTAAATAAACAACCCATGGTATATTCATGTTTTATGAAAAATCTGAGTTAACAACATCTGTGTAAATAAGAGCAAAATATTTGAGAAAGTTGGAAAGAATTAAAAGGAAAAAAAAGGTGATTCCTTTTCTGGCTCTTTGGGGAAGCTGGAAAGGAAAATATTTATTTGAAAACATAAAATTTTAAAGATCTCTAAATGTTTCTATACTTACTAACTGAACTGGCTGAGGGGAAAAAAGTTCTTTTCCCATATAAAAAAATTGGCCAATTTATTTTGTTTAAACATTGAGGCCTGGGCTGAGTTAAACATTAGAGGTTATTTTAGAAGGATAGGGTTTGCATGGGAAAGTGCACAAAAAATGGTAGATTTTTGTTTTTGCTGTTACCCACTGGCATTGGGGCTCTGCAGTGTTCTGCCCACTCAGGAAGGTGAGCAGATGTTACTCTGAATCTGAAACTAGCTCAGCAAATGGAGCCTCATTTTTTAGCTCAGCATTTTTTTTTCTTTTGGCTGAGGAAGACAAGGGACAGACACCAGGAGATTAGAAATGTGTCTCTAATCACTAGAAATTCTTAATGAGTTGGCTTCATTTGGTTAATAGAAATTGCTATATATAAAGTTTCAAGTTCCTTACATGTAGTGCATGTTACCAGGTATGCTGGTAGGAGCATAGGATAGTACACAGAATTGTTTTCTCTCTTGAGAAATTGATTTGGCTGAGGAGGGAATGTACTCATACAAAAGCTATAAAAGAGACCTCACAAATGCAGATGTTTAAAGAGGTAAACAAAGGCTTAGAGTTGGAGAAGGAAGTGACAATGGAAAGACTTCATAAAGGAAGATTCAGAAATAGGAGGACTGTCAGAGATCTAGCAAGAGCAAGGCTCAGATCTATTAACTTGCTTCTAATGCACTCGCAGGAGAATGTGGAGAATCACATGGGAGATTTTAATGGCCAGGCTTGGAAGTAGTACCTATTACTTCTGTCTTATACCATTGACCAGAAGTCAATCACACAGCCCCATCTAACTGCAAGAATAGCTGGGAAATAGAGCTTTAGCTCTGTGCCTGGAAAGACGATGTGGATTTGTTGAGCATCTCTGAGCATCTGTAGCCAGTCTCTGCTACATGCCCATAGAAGCTTCACAGAAGAAATTTCAATCCCTTTCTCTCATTCATGATTCTT
>CM053501.1:72792055-72865112 GCA_028627145.1 Eidolon dupreanum
CAAACTAGAAACAACTCACAAATTTGTCAACAGGAGAATTAATAACCAAATTTTGTATAATTATACAATGGACTGCTACTCAGCAATAAAAATGAACTACTCATACAGGCGTAAACATGAATGACTCAGACATAATTTTGAGCAAAAGAAGCAAAATAAAAAGAACTCATATGATTCCATTTTTAGAAAGTTCTAGAACAAAACTAGTGCAAGGTTAAAAAAAAGAATGATGATTCCCTCTGTGAAAGAAGATGAACTAGAAAGAGACATGACAGAAACTTCTAGGGAGGTGGAAATGTTCTATATCATCATAAGAGTGGGTTATGTACGTGTATCTATTGGTCAAAATTGTACCATTAGGATTTATGCATTTTCATGAATTAAACTTACCTGAACATTTAAAAAATATTAAAAACAATAGCTTCATGGGACAGAAAAACACTACTGATTTTATAAAAGCATATTTTTATTTTCTTTGGTTCAAATTTTCCTTATAAAAATATTTGTGAATAAATTGCAGCTTTTTAGAACTTGCCTTAACTTTTAAACAATAATGGAAATGTTGTGACAACATTTAAAAATTCTTCTTTGCCTAAGAACCAAAAGTTTCATCGTGTTTTTGACAATTCAATGCATATTTATTAATGTGCTTATTGTTTATTTATAGATTAGAGTTTATTTTCTTTTTTCAATCAAATGGAAATACTCACAAGGCTGAGTTTACCTTTCAGATGTTTAAAACAGGTTGTCTAGTGTGAATATAAAATTGAGGAAATGCAAGTAGCATCAAAGAATAAAAACCAGTAAATGTGATAAATTAAAAATCTACAAACTACCATATTTTTAAACAACTAAAGATTTTTAGGGAAAATTATTTGAATTGCTTTTAAAAACATCCGTCTTTAGATCCATTTTAATAGTACTACTCTGAGTTATATTTTCAAAATCACAAATTACCTGAGAAAAGAGATGGAATCAAGTATTGTTTAATTAAAGTCATATGCTTTAATTTGAATAATGCTCCAAAATGTTGACCTCATTATTTTTTCTCCTTTTTCTTGGAGAATTTTTCTCCTACTATTTTCTATTTTGATTTGACTGTTATTACCTTTCACAAAACATTACATAAACATATTGTCATACCATTGCAAAATAAAAATGAGTGGGTATTCCATTTCTGTTTAATATTTCACAAAAAAGTATTTTAAGTAAACTGGTAGTTAATGCCCAGGAACCTTTTTATTCACTCTTCAACAGGTGTAGTTTAGGAAATAGTTCATAAGTTTCCTGATAAGAAAAAAAAGGAAGTTGTATACTTATAAATGAATATGACCAAAGAGAAAGGCACAGTAGCTGGAGAAAAGATTCCCCAAATCATTGGAAGAATTTAGAGTTTGTCAATCTGTATCATCAAACAAGAACCTGTTATCAGTTTGGAACATGTCATAATAAAGAGAAGATGTTTCAGAATTTGCATATATTCCAGTGACTAGTCATAGAAATGAGAGATATTAAGCCTTTTTACTTTTATTGCCATTGATAAATATTAGTCAATGCATTGACTATATGAGTCTTTGAAATGTCTTTTATTGAGGCAGGGGTATAGATAGTATCTATTTATCTAATTATGTACACATCTACATTTTAGAAATAAAATATTCTGCATATAGTTTTCTTTATAATTAAATCTAAAAACTGTAGAATTGGGAGAAGTAGACTTTATAACCCTTGAGAGAAAAAGGTTAAGAATGTTTGATAGAATTAAATGTTGACTAAAATTAGATTTATTTGAAAGAACTGTAGGATCTTGGCAAGAAATTGTTAGCCATGTGAAATAAGCTTGTTTTTTATAGTTTTATGTGTATGTGTGATATAGACAAAAATAAATACACATGCATGCATGTACAGTTTGACATCATAACTAATGTAAAATGTTGAATCCTGCTTTTCTAGTTAGCAATTTATCATAAACATTTTCCCATGTAACTATATTATAATTAACAGTTCTTTCATTGCTGGATATTTCTTTGTATTACATACAAATTTCTAGGGACCATCTGTGTGTATACATTTTTATCTGCATTTTGGATTATTTACTTAGAATGGATTCCCAGCTGTAAAACTACCAGGTCAAAAGCTTTTCTTAAATTGTTTTTCAAAAAGACAGTGACACTGTATTCAATCATTAAAGGTATACAGGTATGCTTATCTCATTGTCCATTTACCAGACTTACATATTATAATTTTTTGTTTTTGCTAGTTATAGGTAGACTATCATTGTTTTAGTTTGCATTTCTGAAGTGACTAATGAGGTTGACATTTAAAATCTGTCTTTCATGCTTTCATCTTTTAGGGTTTTAGGATTTTCTTTATGATTAACATTATCTCTTCCCTAAGGATTTTATTCTTGTCATCATATTGCAACAGATAATTTTTATATTTTTACAACATTTACTTTTTGGTTACATTTTTTATTTTTTTACTTCAGAGAAGTAAATTTTTTAAATGTAGTCAAACAATATTTTTTGACATTAATTACTTTGGGTAAAGAACTTTGGGCAAATGGAATCTTACATTTGCATTACCTGAATAGTAGATATCACTAGTAGTTTAATATTTAATCTGTAGCATGTAGTTAACTTTTATTTTTGGTATATCATTGCTTTAAAACTACAGCTAAAGGAAGGCAGATAGCTTGTTTTTCATTTCCCCGAAAATATCCAAGACTAGAACCAATATTATCAGTCTCTAATGGAGGTTGGCAATGTCAAGATGGTTTGTGGCCATGTCAAGATGTTGAGTCAGTGCTCAAGTCATTGCTCATTAAAGATGCTGTTCTTTGGACCAACAGGAGACCCAGTAATAAGATCCTAACAATTTCTGATGCTTTCTTATATCCTTTCAAGGCAATGCAGAACATTTTGTTCTTTAGAAAATATTCAGGCCTCTTTCCTTCTGTTATAGCACTTACTATTTGCATTTGTATTTTGGTCTGTTCTTTTTTTTTTTTTTTTTTTTTTTTGAAATAACAATGAATACATCGGGAGAAAGAGTATTTTAAAAAAATTATTATGTCTGCATACTTATGTCTGCATACTCCCCCATTAGTTATTGTATATGTATTTTTTCGTGGGAATAGATAGCTTTTTTTTTCAAATGTGGATTATTCTATTTTGATGAATCATTAATAATTCTCTATACTTTTACTGTCATTTCTTATTAGATGTGTCATTTTCAATCTTCATCAATCATTCCTTCTTTTCCTTCCTCTTACTTTTTGTTTCCTTTAGATCTTCAGAATGTGAATCACTCCCTAGTCTGTTATGATTTATAGTCATCTGCTTCTCATATGATTTCTTCTTTGATGCCTTGTGCCTTCTATTACATCCTTATTCTGCTGGTCATCTATTGTTTTAAATTCGCTTCCACCCTACCCCCACCATTATTCACTGTCTTATGAAATTGTTAGCCATGTGAAATAAGCTTGTTTTTTATGTATGTATACATTTTACTAAAGCCACCACTAATAGACATCATTCCTACTCACATATCAGATGGACAAATAATGGTCTCTTTGTGATTCAGCAATCATCTCTAACCATATCTAGAAACATTATTTTTTCCTCACCAGTAAATTACAATGCCAAGTGACCTTCATCTTTCCCAAAAGAACTTAGAAAGTTATGCTGCATTAACTTAATATAAAATAATTGAAGGAAAATAAATTCAGTGACATAAAATTAAAAGATGTACTGCCAAAATTGTGCTGTTTCCAAATTGACATTTTCTGGACCAGACTGAAAAATCTTAATATGGCACTATTTTAGCTGAGGTTTCCTGGTTCCTTTCCAGGCCATAAAAATTTCTGTAAAATGGAAATAATTACACATTTAATTACAGTTCCAAAATTTGCATTCTTGGATGAAACTGACTTTTTCTCTTGTCACGCTATAGCCGTAATTGCTACATTGTCTGTTGTTAATTTTCATTTTAGTTGAGCTTTAAATGTTTAGCTAGAGGATGGTCCAATAAGATTCTATAACCATCTTAGTCATTAGTAGGCAAAAATATTTTTTATTACTATTTTAGGAAGTCTTCCCTAAAGTGTTGGTGAAAGAACTGATAACGATCAAAGCAGGCTCTTTACTTTGGGGCTGTGATGAGAAAAACAGAAATTAGGAGTAGAGAAATTAGCAGAGACAGATGGTGAGGGATTATAATAATTTCTGGGATCATCCAAATTGTCTGAAATTTATGCCAGATTTTTTTTTTAACAGGGCAACATGTCATGCTTATTTTGAGCTCCCATAGAAACATTTAATGAAGTTATACAGGACCTTGCATTCTGTTATGTTTTTTTTGGATATTCAAGGAATTTTAGAAGCAATCTACATTGAACTTTGTCAGTGTTTCCAGCAACTGACAAATTTTAACTTTACAAATGTTTTCTAAAACATTTTCTTTTAAATCACCCTGGGGAAAGCCATGAAAATAAGAGGACCAATTCTTAGATTATCTGCATTTAGAACAACCTTCTTTTAGTTGCAAAAACATAGTGATGGCTTCCTCAATGTGAGGGTGAAGATTTCAGTGGGTACAGCAGTTGTTAATTCAAATATAATTTATACATGTTCCTTCTATGGTTTTTCTTTAAATCAGCAACTTTATTTTATTATGAAAAATGGCAGTCTATAAGATGATTCTGTAGAATTCTCAAAAATACTACACACACACACACACACACACACACACACACACGTATGGCATAATCTGGTAAATCTGATGTGCTCCAGTGAAACACTCATCCAATTATGATCCTCAGTATTCCTGCTGCAGTTATGATCACAATGTCAACAATAAAATCAATTTGACATGTGATCAAAAGTAACAAATATGCTTTATGTTCTCTGGTAACAATATAAACCATTCCTTGTAAATAAGAAACTTCAAAATGAAAGCACACAAACACCAGCTATAGGCTGCTCAGCATCTCTTAAACTTAATAAAATAAACTTTTCTGAGTGTTGAATTTTGAGTGAAATGTGTCAGTAAAACAAAATACTGTTACATACAAGATTTTTTTTATTAGAAATTTTCTTTTGCATGTTTTACCAATTAACTTTTTAGCCCAGTCTTTCCTATGTGCCTAGCAATGTGCTAAAAGTTGTGCATTTAATATAGTCTTTGTTTTGTTTTTGTTTCTTTTATTTTGCTATGTGTAGAGATATGAAGGACTAAACAAAGGAACCTGAAAATTTTGGAGGAGGGAAATAACATTTGAATTTTTAATCTGGGAATCTTACCCGGTTTTGAAGAAAACTCATAATAAATGTGCAGCAGGGTTTTGGAGGTCAAAGGTAGAGGCCACCCACCATTTTGGGATAAATGATTCTTTAACCTCTTACTTTAAGTATTTCATGTAAAATAAGACATAGTTGAAGATTCATCAATATATATCATCTCTGATATTATCCAGGAGGAAGATGAATCAGAGGAAAACTGTGCTTGGAGGTTTGAGGGGAAATTGCATAAGTTAAGAAGACCTCTGTTCCATTGGAACCTTTTAATCACTTCTAGAAATATTTCATATAATAAAAATTTTATTTAACTTCAGGGTAAATATTGATGCTAAACAATTTCTAGCTAAACCAACAACTCAGTGCTCCTTTAGGTGCTGAAGCCATCACAAATGAGGTGTTAGAGTCAGACACCTCACTCTAGTAGCTTATATATAAAGCAATGGTACGCAAACAGCAATGATCACACAAAATATTGTGAGGGGGTGGCAAACGTGAACTATAGACAGTTGATTTAAGAATTCAGCCATTTAAAACATTTTAGAAACCTTTAAAGGATATAAATTATAGAAAAATCCAAGGAAAAGACAAAAAACTGCCTCAGGTGGAAACACGAGGCAAAATTAGACATTGCTATATGGAAAAAGTGGCATTTTATTGGGTAGAATTTTTATATTTAGAAATGTGTGTGTATAGAGAAAATGGAGGAGAGAAATAGTGGCTCATTCCAGTATTTATTAATTTTTCCATTCCGCATTTATTGATTGATTCCTATATACAAAACACTAAATCATATTCTAGGAGCACAGGATGAATAAGAACTTTAGTTTTTGTCTTGGAAGATCTCCCCCAGTGGGGGAATCATATGTATAAGGAGTGTACTAGGTGTGTGCTAGAGGCGACCTCTTGATTCTCTAAGGCCTGAATGGGGTGCCTCTTCTACCTAGCAGCACCAGAGTGGGTGAGGTTCATTTTCAATGCTCTTCAAGTCAACTGACAGCTAGGTGAACTGCATAATCCAACAGGGGAGAGGATTTTGTTTGTAGCTCTTTTAATACCCTGTACTAAAGTCATTCATGTATTTATCTTTCTTTTAGACCTTAAGTTTGTGGGGGCCATGAAGTTAGGTTTTATCATCTTTGTATTTCTTTGGTGTCTAGAATAGTGCCTTGCACACACAGTGGGTATTAAAGAGTTTGGGAGTATAATCAGGTTTTGCATTTCTTGGAAAATAGAACATCTTGTAAGGGGCATGGCTATGAGATAAGGTATCCTATTTCTATACATTGTCAGTCTCACTAGTCCAAACTTTCACAGTTTTTAACAGCTGTGTCTAGTGGCTGAAGCCAAAGATAGCTAGTATTATTGTGAATCACCTTTGATCTTTGATATTATTTTTGAACTATGAAGACTGCAGGCATTTTTAAGTTCTCATCACTCTGTGGCTGAGCTTTAATGGGGGGGGAGTGGGGAGCTGAACATCAGCAAGCCACTCTGCTCATTTATTTTTTTTAAAAAGTTCCTGTTAAAAAGTCACCTTTTACCCCAATTTCACATTCAATTTTGGTTTATCCTTACCTTTAAGACACTAAATCAATATTCTGAGATTGTTTAGGAGGCTTCTTATTTTTTTCAGCTGTAAACTCAATTACTTTTCAAATGATTTTATAGCTAACAGTAAATGGTCCATGAAATATATAAATAAAAATGAGAGCAAACATTTCATGCTTAAATAGCTGTTATGGTAGTCAGTGTAATGGACTGGAATTTCAGAAATAACTGATGACCAATCATTTAGTGGCCACATGAGATTTTGCTATAATTTCTCCAAAGATATCATTTGCAGGTGTTCTGACACACATTTTAACCTAGCTGGTATTTTATATTGTTTTATGTAAACAAGTCTCTGTATATCTTTATGAAAGTCTACAGAGATCAAATATAAGAAGGAAGAGCTATGATACAGTTTCATTGTCATAAATGGTCATTGAGAATGTTATTTCTTTGAAAATTTTACTTACATGTCTACAATTGTTCATGACATTTCATGGAAATGGTAAAACTATGTAGCTTCTTCCAGGCTGTGTATAAATCTCCTCTGTCACTATAGAAACAGACTAATTCTACTAGTTCTTAAATAGTTCCTTATGGCACTTTTAAGAATCATCATTTTCTGGATTGTTATGACTCAGATTGATTGTGGCCAGGCCTGAACTCATGGTGAAGGAGATGAGCAAGGATAGTATTAAATGGATATCCTGTTTACCTGAAGATGTCCAGCCAAAATGTTGACACTAGCTATTTCTTCAAAGCTCTATATTTGGTTAGAGACACTGAAACTACTCTGTCCATTTTATATGTGCTCTATGAGACAATTCAAATGCTTTTCAAATCTTAGAATCTTGTGATTGTATTTAAACAATTTTATAAACATACAAAGCCAGTCATGTGGTCTCCTGGCCTTTATAAGTGCCACTCATTTGTCAAGGTTTGTACAAATAGACCTAAAAAGAACTCTCAAGGTCATTTTTATTGCAACCCATCATTGATGACATCAGGAAGTTGTGGGTACGACGTCACTCTGTGAATTTATGTGGAAATGAACGGGGACTAGTCAGGCAGTATCTCTTTGTTTTCATTTAGTAGTATTTCATTCAAAAAAGTTTTTCTTCAAGAGAAGCAGAGGGATAGAAAGAAGTCTTTCTCTGTTATTCCTCCTTTGCTATCTTGACTTTCTGAAACTTAATTTTCTCATTCTTAAACTCCAGACAGAATTAATCATTTCCTCCTCTGTAATTTTTGTTTATATTTCTGTATTGTGCTGAGGTAATTTTTTCTAGTGCAGAGGGAACTTTAAGCAGCTTCATTTTTTCTTTTCTTTTCTAAATGATTAGGCCTTTACAAAAAGTCACAAACTCAAGAAGTAACAGGAGCATTCCCCTTATCCCATCTCTCTTTAATCACCTAAGTGGGTTAACTGATATTCTCTATTTCCTCCATAAAGTCTGCACACTAATGCCCACGGACATTCTAGAAAGCTGTTCTTTCATACACCTGTGTACTTTGGGTCCCCCTTGTGGTGGTGTACATTTACTAAGCGCCCCAAATCTGTTGGTGATAGTTGTATTTGATATTTTATTATAGAATACATTTAATTATTATCTAAACTAATATAACATGTACAAGTAAAGAAAAATGTATATATAATAACTAAAATAGAATACTAGTCAATTTGCTAAAGAAAAATTGTTGAATTAGGCATGTCTGAGCCAGTCATAAGAGATTAGAAAAAAATGTGAATAACTAAAAATCATAGAAAGGTTCTTAACTCAGATTGCTTCTTAAGTGTCTTTAATTTTCTTCTTTTATAATAAAAAAATAAAAATAGAAATCAAAAATGATGCGCAATAGATATGCTTTATGTAAGATATAGAAATCTAATTAGCAGATCCGTACATAAAGCAAAGGTCTTGGTCCTGTATCAAAAGAGTTGCAAACCATGTGCATTTACATGTTTTTAAAAAGAATGTTTAAAGTATTATTTTGAAAGATTATTGACTTTAACATATTTATTTGATAAACTGGCCAACTACCTATTTCAAATATGTCAGATAAGAAGACTTCTAAAAAGAAGATAAATTGTCACTAACTGCAAAAATTTCACCCCTTTAAATGTGAGGAAAAAAGATGAGTGAAATATCATAGATTCTCATGACTCTGGGTATTCTAATATTCTATGTGGTCTGGACCTGTCTGTTTTGGACCTAGAAAAAGCCTTTTTCATCAGTATGTCTCTGCAAGTGCAAGAACAGAGGCACAGATGGGGGAGGGGTGTCTTGTCACCTTAGGTTTTCCTAGAAGAATGTCACTAAGGCCTCCTTTTTATGATACATCCCATGCCGATGTAAACCACCAGTCTTTACAAACTTTCAGCTAAAAGCAAATCATACACTTATTTCTCATATACCATGTTTGTATCTTAATTCAAGCTTTAATATTATAGTTAAGACCAATGCATTGATTACTTTAGGGAGCAGTTCGGCGACCAAAGAAAATGTCTCTAAAAGTAAGACGTCTTGGGCGTTCCCACTCCTGAATAATAGAGTGTCTCAAGGACCTCTTGCCCAGATGATAACAGTATTGGGAGACCATATAATAGCATCAATACAGGCTACCTTGTCTTTCATTGTTATGCATTTTTATCAACTAATTTTTAATTTCCTTCAAATCAAACAGTAGTCATATTAATAGCTCCTATACTACCTAGCATAGCACTTGAACCACAATACGTGCTGAATAGGTGTAGAAATAATGATCAAGTTTCCAAACTGGAATATTCTGTACTTTTGTGTAACAGTTGTAACAGAAATTTGTCTCCTATGACAAATTTCAGTTTTACCATATTGATTTGTTGGATCTTGTCTCATCTTTCCATTCTTTGTGCTAGCTGTTATAGATTGTGTATTTTAATATTCAAATGTGACTATATTATATTCATTCAGCTGGTTTCTTAGAACTGGGTGAATATGAGACAGACTTCTTTTTATTTTCAGTAGTGAGCCTGACTCAGTACATGTGAAATTTATGTAGTGTTGGCCTGCCTTTTCCTTTTCTGCAGATGGTCGCTCATGGACCTTCACTGGCTTCCCTCAAATATAACAGCCTAGAGGAGAATTATTCAGGCAGTGTGGCCACCCTGGGAGACTTGGTGCATTTTGCAGGTTCTGCTGTGATACAAACCAATCAACCCGTCTTTTATATCTTCTTTCCATATTGTAATTCCCATGAGGTGAAGTGTTAGGCTACATTAAGCCTCATAAAAAAAATCTGAATTCATGATGTGTAACTTCTCAGTAATGGTAATTAGTATAATCTGTTTTTCGAATTTACTGATATTTGAAAGAAAATGTTACCAGTTTTCTCATTTCTATTTAAATATTTAAGACCAAAAACTTTTTAGTAGAGCAATTAGTACCTCTACAAAACTTTGTGAGTGACTTTGATTGTATGCTGAATTATATAAATGATCAGGAGCAGACATCTAAAGAAACCAAGTACACATAATTTATAACACATAAGAAAGAAATATATTTTGAATTTTAAAATATGAATAAAAATTGAAGTTGAAATTTTTGAAGAGTCAAATATCTCCTATGTACCAACCAAAATCTGTGGAAAAATATTGTTAATTAAAAGAGGACAAAAGCTGGGAAGGACTCCCAATATAAGAGAGGAAGACTATGTAAGGAAGTATCCAACTGTGTAGGTATCAGTGAACCTATGGGCACAAGATGTAGATAATATTAAAAATGTGGTAATATGTTATATACTACTCACAATTATAGTAAAAAATGTCACTACCCTCTCATTAATTGATAGAATATGTAGACAGAAAATCAGTAAAGATTTAGAAGACTTGAAAAACACAGTCAATTAACTTGACTTATTGATGTTTTTAGAGCACTGCACCCCAAAACGGCAGAATATCCATTCCTTTCAAGTGTACACAGAACACTTACCAAGAAAAATTATATTTTGTGCCATAAAAAGTAAGTCTCAGTGTGTTTAAAAGTATTGCAGAGTATGTTCTCTAATTGCAAAGGAACTAAATGAAAAATCAATAACAGAAAGATGCCTGGAAAGCCCTCAAATATTCCGACACTAAATAGCACGCTTCTGAATAACTCACGTGTAGTGGGTTGACCTGCAGCTTCCAAAATGATATACCCATGCCCCTGGTGCCCATGAATGTGTCCTTATTTGGGAAACGAGTTTTGCAGATATAATTAAGTGAAGGATATCAAGATAAGATAATCTTGGATTATCTAAGTGAGCCCTAAACCCAATGGAAGGTATCCTTATGAAAAAAGAAGAGGAGAACACACAGATACAGAGGAGAAGGCCACGTGAAGATAGAGGCAGAGGTTGGAGTTATATAGACATATACCAAATAACACATGGGAGCACTAGAAGCTGGCAGAAGCAAGGAATGGAATCTCCTCTGGGCCTTCAGAGGAAGTATAGCCCTTCCAACAGCACTCCTAATTTTGTGGTAATCTGTTGAGGTAGCCATAGGAAACTAATGTATCATGGGTTAAAAAATAAATGCAACCGGAAAGTAGAAAGTATTTTTAATGAAATGAAAGTGTATATACAACATATCAAAAAATTGCTAGATGCTCATGAAGGAGTAATTAGGGAAAAATCAATAGCACTAGATGCTTATCTTAGAAAAAAAAGGTCTCAAATCAATGACCCCAGCTTTTACCTTAAGAAAATGAAATAAAGCAAATGAAACCCGAAATAAGCAGAAGAAAGGTAATATTAAAATCAAAGCAGTTATCAATAGCATAGAAAGAAAAACAATGGGGGAATCATGAAAACAAAAATTGTTTCTTTGAGAAGATTAATAATATTGATAAACTTATAGTCAGGATGGATCAGAAAAAGAGAGAAGACACAAAATTACCAGTATCAGGAATGAGAGAAGTAATATTACTACAGATTCAACAGTTATTTAAAGGAGACTAAATATTGATAATAAAGGATAGTAAAGGAGTCAGTTGTTAGCTGTCCTTCCCTGTCCCCAGCTTTTACAGAGTTTTTGCTTTTCTCTTAGGAAAGTCTTGTGTGTCTCTGGGTCAGAGCTGCAGCCTCCCTCTGTGAATGAGATTTTGTAGGATCTAATCTATTATACCAGGCCACATGTAGTGTTTAACATTTTTATAAGTCAGCTGCTTTCTCCTTACTCCTCAAGAGCAGAGTTGTTCTTCCCCTTACACCAGGGACAAAAGCAGATATGGATCTCTTCTTTGCTGGGAAGCATTCCTTCTTTTCTGAAATTTAGTTAATTTAACTTTCTTTTGATATCTAGTTCTCTGGGGATTAAACTTAACAAACAAACAAACATAGTTTTGGAGCTAATTTGGATTGTTTTTGTGAGGTGAGGAGGGATGGACTGCCATAACAAAATACCATAGACTGTGTGGCTTAAACCACAGAAATTCTAGAGGTTAGAAGTCCAAGATTAAGGTGTTGGCAGGTTTTTTTTTTTTTTTTTCCTGAGGCCTCTGTCCTTGGCTTGCTGATGCCTACCTTCTCACTGTGTCCTCACACAGTTGTCACTCTATCTCTGCCTCTTAACCTCTTTTTATAAGGACAGCAGTCATTTTAGGTTAGGGCCTGTGTAATTAAGTTAAAGATGACCTGTTTTAACTTAATTATCTCTTCTAAGGCCCTATCTCCATCTATGGTCACATTCTGAGGCACTGGAAGTTAGGGAAGGCTTCAAAATATGAATTTCAGAGGGACACAATTCAGCCCATAACATCCTACTTGATCTGGCCCTCCATTAATTCCTTGACCTCATAGCCTACTACTCCAGTCCCTTAGTCTAACCAGCCATGCCAGCCTTGCTGCTGATCTTAGAACATGTCAGGCAAGTTACCATTCAAGGGTATTTTTACTGGCTGTAAGTCTGCCAAGAAATCCACTTGGATCATTCTTCCATCTTCTTCAGTACTTTGCACAAATGTTACCCTCTCTTTGAGGCCTACTCTGACTTTTTTATTTAAAAGTGTGATCCTGATCTCACTGCACTATTTATTCTTCACTTTAACTGGTAAAATGACACCACCAGTAGACTGCAACAAGTTACGTATAGATAGTGTAATACATAGAGCAACCACTAAAACAGCTGTATAAAAAGACATACTTACAAGTGGTATAGATAATTCAAAATAGGGTTTTAAAATGTTGAAACAACCCACAGGAAGATAGGATAAAGAAAATAAGATAAAAGAAAAACAATACAAACAGAAAACAAAGAATGAAATGGCAGACTTATATTAGATATAAATGATCCAAATCCATGAGTTAAAAAACAAGGTTGACATTATGGAATAAAAAATGTGACCCAACTATACACTACTACAGGAAACTCACTTCAAATATAATGATATAGACAGGTTTAATATAAAGGGATAAAACACATATCTTGTAAACATTAATCAAAAGAAAGTGGGAACGGTTATATTAATATCAGATAAAGTAGACTTCAGGGCAAAGAAAATTACCAGAGAGAGACAGAGAAAGTCAATAGGTAATATTAAAGGGTCACTCCACTAAGAAGACATAACATTTACAAATGTGTACAAAGCAAATGACAAAGCTGAAAATATGGAAGCAAAAACTGATAGAAATGAAAGGAGAAATAGATATTTTACAATTATAGTTGAGGACTTCAATATCTCTCTCAGTGATTGTTAGAATGACTAGTTAGCAAATCATCAGAGATATAGAAAAACTTGACAACATGATCAATCAATACTATCTAATCAATATTTAGAGTACATTCCACCCAACATCAGCAAAATACATATTGTCAAGTATCTGTAAAGCTTGTATCAATATAGACTATATCCTTAGACATACAAAAACTTCAACCAATGTAAAAATAAAATCATACAGATGTGGTTCTTCAATCACAATGGAATTAAACTGGAAATCAATAATAATAATTTTTAGAAATGAAAAAAACATGCCATTAAATAATTCATGGGTTCTTAAAGAGGAGATCACAAAAAAAAAAAAATAAAAATAAAAATGCAACATATAATTTGTGGGATACAGCTAAAGTTCTGAGAGGGAAATTTATAGCACTAAATGCATAGATTACAAAAGAGGCAACATCTTAAATAGCTAATCTAAACTCTTAAGAACCTAAGAAAGAAGGTAAAGATAAAATTAAAGCAAGAAGGAAAGAACTGGTTTTACTGACTGATTGAAAACAATGATTTATTCAGTATTGCTTCTGTTAAACAAATGTGGTAAAACATATCAATACCAAATTAAATAAGAATCAACACCAATACCAAATTAAATAAGAATTACAAGAAAATAAAGATAATAAATTGAGTTAATAGTTACTGTGATGAATAAGATAATGATTACTTTTTGGGATCTTCTTTTTTAAAACCATAACCAAACATTTCTGAAAATGAGCCACTAAAAATGAAATAGCATTTTTCATTCTCCTTTGATTTATCAAAATTCATCTTATATTAAAGAAACTTTTAGTCATGAGTTTAAGTTGGTGCTTAGAGGTTAGCTGTTTCTCATGTTCATTTCCTTATTTATGTAATCAAAAGCAGAAAAATATCTTTACCAGTGATTCTCAGCATTAGCCACAAATTAGAATCACTTAGAGAGCTTTAAAATAATACTGATGTTTGGGTCTCACTTAGGGAGAGCAGATTTACTTGTTCTATGGAAGAAATTCTCAATATATAGTCTCAGACTTGCAGCAGCTGCAGCACTTGGAACCTGTTAAAAATACAAATTCACAAGTCCCACCCCTGACTTAGCAGTGTATGTTTTAACGAGCCCTTCAAGAGATTCTGAGGCAGTGTGTCTCAAACTTTAATGTGCATGTAAATCTCCTGGGCAATTGTACAAAAATACAGATTTTGGTTCATGGTCTGATAGGAGGCCTGAGATTATTATTAGCAAACCTCCACAGGATTCTAATGATGCTGGTAGTTGACCACAATTTGAATAACATAGGTCTATAGGACATCTGGACATTTATATTTTAAAAGTTTCCCAAGTGTTAATGCAGGCAAAGTGGAAAACAACCAGTCTAGAGAGCTCTTTGTGAGACTGCCAAGAGCCCATAACACTTGAATGATCTTTCCTAGATGTTTGGTACCTGCTGTTGTGGAGTCATTAACATACTCCTTATTCTCTTTAAAGGTCACTGACTTTAAGGTACCTAAGAATCACAGTTGTGATTCTAGAAGCAATGCTGAATACTTGCTTTCTCTTTTCATCTTATAATGCTATACCCAGCAACATTTGCTTGACCTTGCAAGGTTTTGATCTTTGTTCCTAGTCAGGAATGAGCTAATGGGATGAACTAATCATTCCAGTGTTTTGGGAGAGGGTTAGACCCCCTCCACCTTAAGGTAACATGGATCTTGTAACCATCTTCTGAGACAATGCCCTGAGACCAATGTCTTGAGAACATCTCTTTTCATCCCACATATTCTGACTGAACATGCTCACCTATTCCAATGTTATCAAGAAATACCCATGTGCTAATCACTTCAGCTCTACATGGCCAGTTTAGATATATCTCTCTGACATGTTATTTAGCAGACATCTTTTCTTAGATCTCTCTAAGGAAGTCACCTCAAACTCAGTGGGCTCAAAATAGAACTCTTCACTATATCTGTATCTCCTCCTGAATTCTCTCTATCAATGATAAGTAACTTGGGAGTCATGCTTGACTCTTTACCCCCTTTTCCCACTCCAAATGGAACTTACTGTTAGGGTCTGTATTCTACCACTCTTGAATCCATGTATTTTCCCCTCACTTATGATGGTCATACTCTGATTCAGGTCTTCATCTCTTAAACTGAAGTGTCCTAACTAATTTCTCTGCATTCAGGTTGTCTTTCTCTTATTCATTTCCATATGGCATCAGAGTATTTATTCTTGTCACTTCTCATCTTTAAAACTCTTCAGTTAAACTCCTTAAGGTGACTTAAAAATTGTTATTGGTTCAGCGCTTGCTCACCTTTCTAGGAATTCTCCCCACTTTAACCTAGATGCATTTTTCTTTATAGATTCTAAGACTTGAATAGTTGATGCCTCAATTTAGAGTGTCTTTCCATTCTCCCATGTGCCTAATCTTTTCTCTCCTTTTTGTTAAGATACTATATCTGAACAGATGCCTTCCTTGATCCCTTACCTCTCAATGCTGAATGAGATCCTTTTTTATTATTGCTGGGATTACAATTATCACACCAAATTTCAATCTCCTCTTTACTGGTTTATCTTCCTCAACAGCTCCTTAAGGGTAGTAATTATTATGTTCACCACTGCGTCCTTAGCATCAAACTCATGTATATATTATAGTCTATGATCAATAAATATTAATAAACAAAATTCCTAGTAATATGAAGAAAGGAGCTTGCCATGCAGATCAGTGAGAACTTTTTGAGATAGGTGGAACCATTAGAAATAAATTACAAATCACACTATAGCTAGTAGCTTCTCTGTTTATCATAGTTCTCAGTTTCTTATAGAAGAGTATCTGAAAAAAGTGTACCTAAAGTAAGTGGAGAAGGAGTATGCTAATTAGGTTGAATGACATATTTTCTTCTTCCAACATATAGCAATATAATTTTTAAAGGACCTTAGTTGACAATTAAATTCTTTATATACTTGCTGCAGTTATTTTTTTTCTGGGTTTCATTTCCTTCCAGAACTAGATGGGGATTCTGATTTAACTGACACAATTCCATATTTTGAGTTTTCACCTTTTATTATACTTTGGTTCCTGGTTTGTATGTGATAAATTTCCCAGTATACACCTAGTCAGCGATAGGTAGGGCAGACAGTAATAAAATCCCTTCATCTTATGAAGCCGACACTCTACTTCGGCTAGTGATGAACCTATGCCATTCTAAAAGATCTGCAGACCTGTGAGAACCCTATTTCCAGGGAGTTATAATTCCAAATTTTGAAATATATTACAGGTTTAAAAGATTGCAATTCATTTCTTATATACATTTTGCCTAGGAATATTTTATATTATAAACCAGTAATAGTAAATAAGCAGTGAAGAAATAAGTATATGGATTGGGGGCAAACGCTTTAAGCCTAATATCTTTAGCGCCTTTTGTCAGTGTTCCACTAATATTATGCACCCTAGAGGCCACCTGAGTTCACAGCATCTTCTCCTAATTTTTGTTTCATCAGGTGATATTCTTTAGCAATCTGCAGAGCACAATTTTGATGCTGGCTTCCATGTGGAGGGTTGCTGGTCCCTTTCTAGACCATATTGCAATATAAATAAATGTCAGTGTTTCTCCTGTAGGGAGAGCCTGGCATACAGTTTGGTGGATGCTTTCTCTCTGAGATACTACTTCCCAATCTGAGCGCTACTTATAATTATTCTTGCTTCTGTGTCTTTCCTTATCCACCTGAGAATTTCCCTCGAATCCATTTCTCTATTCTACATCTGCTTATCCAAATCTCATTTTTCAAGGTTCAGCTCAAATTTCATCTTCTCCTGAGATTAGGGCATAGATCATAATCTCTATGTACTTTGCTTTTCTTAATGCTATGTGCCATTTTCTCAAATTATTTATCTTTCTTTAGAGCAGACGTTGTATTTTTTACTTAACATGTAAAAGTATGACCTAGTGCAGTAAGTATATAACTTGGTTTGAGGCCATTTAAGCTTCATTTGAAATGTCATATTGAACTCTTCGTATCACATTTCTTTCCCACTGTCTTATCTGAAAACTGGGTTAGCACAGGCAAGACCTGGAACTTTTAAAACATTCTCCTGGCATTTTCTCTGGCTTTCAGAATTATAAGGATTTTTCTTTTGTGAGTATTGTATCTCTCTGGCTCTCAATGTAAGTGGTCAATTTTTCTCTTACCCAGTCTGGGACTGTGAAGGAAAGAATTAGAGGGTGAAACTGGAGGATTAGAGGTTAGAAGAAATTTTAATTCCTAGTTATAAGGAAAGAATTGGGTTAGTTACATTTCTCTGAGCTTGATATCAGTTTTCTTTAGCTTAATACCATCAGCACCTAATACCAGTGCACATGGAAAAGTCTTTCAATAAATACTTGTTGAAGAGATTTATCTCATTAGGGAGGGTAATTATAAAAATAATAGTAACCTCAATTAGTCTCTATTTTCACATCTTTGATTGTCTTTAGTATTCTGGAATTAGTAAAAATGGTGTTTTCAAAGAATCTTATAAGAAATGCATCTCTATCCTTGTTTGGCAAGATGGTTTTTGGAAAGAATATATTCCAGTAATCAAGAATGATGGAGAAATTTTTACATGGTAAAATATTTGAATTAAAGATGACTTTTTAAATGTAAGTCCAGAGTTACTGTTTCAGAGATGGATTGCAGGGACCTGGATGATAAGCGGAAACTCCACCCTGAGAAAAATCTCTACTTTTCATTGCTATTGGCTTTACTGTATCATAAGAAAATTAAAAAAAATCTTCACTGAATTAGGCTCCTCAGTCTTATGTCCCTGTCTTGGTTGATGGCGTGTTTGATCTTCTAGTCATGAAGGCTAGAAATCTCAGCATAATCTTGTACTCTCTCCTTTCTCCCTTTAGTATGTGTTCTATATCTGGATCTGTGTGTAGTCTCACTATCTCATCCTTAGTTCAGGTTCTCATATAATAACTTACCTTATCATTAAGCCTCTCTCGCTTCAATTCATTTCCTATACCACTATAAGTCAAATATTGATTTTGCTATTTTCTTGCACGAAAACTTTTAGTAGCTTACCATTACCCCCAAAAAGATAATAAAAAAATTTTGACTTTCAAGAATGTTCACAGCATCATTGTTTATAATGATAAACATTAGAATCAATATAGGTTCCCAACAATAGGGAAACAGTTAAAATATAATTAATACTTATGATTAAATATTATTTGACTATTAAAGTTACTTTTTTTGGTGAATTATTAATGTATGAGAATGTGGAATGTAACAGAACATAACATTGACTATACTGTCATTCATATATATATATATATATATATATATATATATATATATATATATATATATATATGGAGCTGGAAGAAGAGCTAGGACTAGATCTTGGCTTTCTAACCTTTGACCTAAAACTAGACTGTCCTGGAGACTTGGGATCACATTACAAACATCTCTCCAGTCATGTCATCCCTATGGATTCTCTGTAAATTGCTAAGCCAGAGCATACCTAAAGAGGTTTCCCTTTACCTCTGTGGAGGGACCTCATTCATGGTAGCTGCTGCTGTTGTTCTTGGAAGTTGCTCCCTTGCTCCTTCTCCCTATAAAGACAGATTTTAGTGGATAGACCAACAGGACCAGCTTCTAGTCATTGATGACTTCTAGAAGTTATATTCATAACTTTTAAAATATAAATTCTAGGGCACTGCATTTAGTGCCTATTATTTTCTTAAACATTTTCCCCATACTTTATGTTTTGTGTGTCAGGGTGATGAGAGACTTTTGCTTTGAGAATTTTTTTTTTTCATTATCTGGCAATTTCCTTTATGTGACCTTGATTGTGATGATGATGGCAGAACAGGATGGAGAGGCCTGTCTCTCTGTGTCTGTAACTGGATCACTCATTGTGCTGGAGACCACAGCATTTCCCTTCCTGCTGTCTGAAGGCCTGCAATGTGCAGGGCCAAAACCTGCTCCCTCCATCCCCCCACCCACACCCTGGTTTTGGGTGATTCTGTCTTTTAACAACCTTTAGTCAGGTAGTAAGTGAGGAAAAAAATCAACAAGAGCAACACACACACTAGAACCACCTTTCAACTGGGAATCAAGGCGAGATGCCCTTACTTTGTCAGAAAGCCCTGCAGGGCCCTGATAAATCTTGCCGCAGACAGATTTTATAGATTAAGGAAAAGTGTTTTCTTTGGTGCAATAAAGCTGCAAACACAGATCTAGAAACAGATGTTTCATAAGTTTCTGCAAGTTGTTAAACCCTCCACAATCTAATCTCTGCAGAGAGCCCAGAATCAAAACAGAGGATGAAATCCCTGCATTGAACAGAAGAACTGTGTAAAAGTAAGGAAATAGACATTTTTGAGTATTTCCAAATACCACTGTTGGGCGAGGTACTTTCATGGATGTTATAAGATTTAATCCCAAGGAAAATGCTGTGGGGCAGCTGGTGTTTTCCTTGTTTTTATTGGTGAAGAAACTAAGGCCCAAAAGGTAAGTGCTTTGCCAAAGGACACACAATAAGAGACTAACCTGAGTGTGTCTGTTTCGAGCTCAGGCTGTTATTCCTATATTATAAATAGCTCTGATAGTGGTGTATTGTTTTGGAGTGTTCTAATGATCTTTTATGCATCTATGTGTTTTAAATATTTATATTTATGTACAGTAATCTCATTAATAAAAATTAGGAACTGTAGAAAGATATAAACACAGGTGCACATGTGCACACACACAAAGCAGTTCTAATCACAACCACTTGTAGAACCTGATTAATAGTAACTGGCAAGAAAAAATGTATCCACTAACTTTCTATTTCTACTTCACTGATAGCCCTGAAAAGACAGATGGGTATGACTTTCAGCTATCTTCCTCCTATCCTCTTAGAAATGAACTTTTTAAGTTTATTGAGTTTAGTTGTATATCAACCTAGAATTGGGCAAGGGTAAGAAGGTGAGGATTGATGAACATAGTATTACAAAACGACGTTGAACAACATGACGTTATTCGAAGACTTATACATCCATGTATGAACACCATCAGAGAACAGGAATCAGAAGTCTAGATGTTTCCTAGTCTCCTGCACCTCCACATTACTTGTAAGCATCCTCCCAGGCACATGCTGCTCAAGGGTGAATCCCCACCAGCCTGGAAAACCTGCTGGCCATGGGGAAGGCTGCAGAGGAAGAAAAGGGAGCCAATTAGAAAGACACTAGCTAGCATTTTTCTATTTGGAAGCTGACCTTTTTCTTGTGTAAAACTTTTAGATTATTAGACTCTTAAACCTCGAGTGTTTCTTCCATGAAAATGATCTAATTCCACTTTCTATGTCTCTCTAGAGTCTGCTTTCTATATTTTGGATATTATATATTTTGGTTAATATCCAAAAATATATAAAAATTTAGATAACTTAATATAAAAAAAACAATTAAAAAAATGGGTGGAGGACATGAATATTTTTCTAAAGAGCTACAGATGGCAAACAGATATGAAAAGATGCTCCATATCATCACCAATCATTGGGAAATACAAATGAAAACCACAATGAAATATCACCTCATAGCTATCAAATGGCTGTTTTCAAAAAGACAAAAAATAACAAGTTTTGTCAAGGATGTAGAAAAAAGGAAACCCTTATACACTGTTGGTGGGAATGTAAAATGGTGCGGCCACTATGGAAAACAGTATGGGAGTTCCTCAAAAAGTAAAAATCAAACTACCATATAATCCAGCAATTCCACTTCTAGGTTTTTATTTAAAGAGAATGAAAACACTAATTTAAAAAAATATATGCACCCTTTATTAATTGCAGCATTATTAATAATAGCCAAGATATAGAAGCAACCCTGGTGTCCATCAATAGATGAATGGATAAAGAAAATGTATACACAATGGAATTTTACTCAGACATAAAAAAAGAATAAAATCTTTCCATTTGTGACAACATGGATGGAGTTAGAGGGTATTAATCTAAGTGAAATAAGTCAGACAGAAAAAGACAAATATTATGTGATTTCACTTACATGTGGAATCTTAAAAACAAATGAACAAACAAAACAACAGAAACAGACTCATAGATATAATAAACAAACTGGTGGTTACCAAAAAGAAGAGGGTTAGGGGGGGCATGCAAAATAGGTGAAGGGGATTAAAAAGTACAAATTTTCATTTATAAAATAAGTCATGGGAATGTGATATACAGCATAAGGAATATCGTCAATAATATTATAGTAACTTTATATGATAGATGATAACTAGATTTATTATGGGGATCATTTCATAATGTACATGAGTATTTAATCTCTATGTTGTATACCTGAAATGAATAGGATATTGTATGTCAATTAAAAAAGAAGAGTCTGCTTTCATGGGACTTTCCAATACCCTGCTGTGGGGAAACAAAATACACTCTTGGCAAGAGATTTAAGGTTTCTGAACTCTTTCTGTCTCTCTACCCTCTCTGTTTCTCTGCCTCTCTCTCTTTCTATCTGTCTTTCTCTTTTTCTTTCACATTCATTGCTGTTAAGATTGTGTTTAGGGCAGGAATGTGGCCTTCTGTTTGATGACAGTGGGCTCAACACTGTAAACATCTGCCAGTTCTTCCTGTTGTATCTGGCTTCCTACTTCCTGCCTTCTGTTACTTCTCAAACTTTTTGACAAAGCACCCTTCCTCCTTTTTGTGTGTACAGCTGCTTCTACCAAGCTGTCTGCTTTGTCAGGAGGACCTGCTATCTTCTGCATTTTTGTAACTGGTTCTGCTCTAGTGAACTGTGTGGGCTTTATGTCTTCATTAACTTGTATTGAGTACAATTGTCAGAGAGGCTGCTCTAAAGAGCCCTTAATCTCATCTGCCCTGCCCAACACTCAGCTTGGAAAGGCAGTGTGACATCCCAGAACAAGTGCAGTGTTTTTTCAGGAGCCTGGCATTGGTGTTGGACCTGTGACACAAATGGGTGACCCCCAGGACCTTTTGTGTGCATGAGCTATTTTGCTATGTAGATTGTAGGAGCGAAAGAGAAAATGAATTTTTCTGGCTCTAGACTCCCACCAACTAAGGCTTTCTGATTGAATCATAATCTCAGAATTGGATCTTGAATAGTTTTATGAGTTCCTATTGTATGGTAAGGTTTGCTATTATGTGCTGCCTTGACCTCAGATAAAACAAGGATGGGCTCCAATAGCCCAACTTCAAGTTCCCCTCTCTGTTGTGCTCCTGTGGATAAGGCACCTAGCTAAACAGCCCTCCTTATCACATGCTCCAAGAACAGTATTCACTTCACCTTGAGTAGTGGGTTTTAGTTCCCTGCCAGCCTGTGGAATTATTCAAAGAAGTAGTTATGTCCTCTCATGGTGACTAGGGATCGCCTCATTCTCTTGTTACTACAAAGCCTGCCTCTCCTAGCCTCTGCTTGTTCACTCTGTTTCTGAGTGCAGCCCCCATCTAGTCTTGTGTGACATGAAATGTCCTCCCCTGGGCTGTGAGTGTATGTGGATAATGAACTACTGTGGATCTTGTCTGTTCAGTGTTGGGTGTCCTGTGTTCAACCATCCTTATATCCCTACAGTGGGAGCCCCTCCCTCACCAATGAGGTGAAAAAGAGGTAGTCAAACCACAGTGTCAAGTATGTGTCAAGCATATTTCCACTTTCCAATTATTTGTCCTCTCTCCTGTAAACTGTGCAGAGCAGGAAACACACCTGTAATTCTCATCACTATATTTTTGGTGTCAAGCACAGTAACGCCTGGCACTTAGTAAGCACTTTGTAAATATTTGTTGAATTAATGAATGAGTTCCAAGGGTCTTTTTTTGGGTAAGGATTACATTAAATATTTTTTTTCAGCTGTACAGTTTTGTTATTTCATGGTTTGTGATGTAGTGATGTGTGTGGGCAGAGTGCACAGGTCCCCTCTAATTCCTTCAAGCTTTTTCAACCTCAGAGGTGTCCCAGGGAAGCTAAAGGGAAGAATGGATGTGAAGACATAATTCCCATCCCCCGTTCACAGCTCTGTGTCAGAGTGATGTATTTTTATTGATGCAAATATCGCAAATGGTGCTGAATTTGTCACCAACTATACTTCACACTTTCCAGACATCTAGGTTCATTTGCTTAATGACCTTGAAAGGAATTTGGTGCCTGTCTCTCTCAATTTTGTTTTGCCTTGACTATCTTCTCTAATTCTAATTTGTTCATGGAGAAAACTACTGCCTGCAACAGAAAGAGGATGGGGTGCAGTGGAGAACATTTATTCCAGCGTTTTTGTGATTTCTTCAGTATCACTAGGTCAAGGAACCATTCTGTTCTGTTTGTACTGAGGTCAAATTGATGAGCAGCCACTTATCTCAGCCACAAAGACAGAATCATGTCAGGGAGAATTTAGCATACACAAAATTTAGGGAACTCTATCTTTTATTTTGCTTTAATTGTTTTCATGAAGATTTGAGCTTGAGGGGAATCTGAGTACCTTTAGATCATTGGGTCTTACAGTTTAGGGCTTCACATTTTGTGCATTCTCACTTCTAAGGCTTTGCTTCCGTATATTTTATCTATCCCTCCAATTTAAGTCTCACCATTTATAAAATTAAACTCCTATCTGATCTCCTCTAAGGAGACTTTCCTTCATTTTTCTCTTTGTTTCCTTTTTCAGAATTCCCTCAGGTTTTTTAGTTTATTATTTTTCACATGTCTTATCACCCAATGTGGTAATTTTATTCATTGTGTTTTTCAAAGTCAAAGACTTCGAAGCATTTCCTTTCTAGAGTGCCTTATACAGTGTTCTACTCATAATAGGCTTCAGTCAACATTTGCTGCTTGATTGTTGGGTAGTAAGAACCAAGTAGTTCTGCCTCCATGTGGATGAGTGGTGTTCCTCAGGAGACAAGACAACAAAATTGGTGTCAGTATGTCTAAGCGTACGTTAAATGGATTTACAAGGCATCCTGAGCTCTGTATATTGAAGCCATAGAAACATGTCATGAATTTTATTGCAAGAGCAATTTGGCCAGGCTGCTTCCCAGATGTTGCTGAACTCTGCTTTAACTATGTTGGAGAGCTCGTGTTAGCTGTGCCTTCCACTGCTACTGGAGACAATGACTAGAGTTATTACTAATTCTTGTTATTTGTTCTTTGCTTGGATTTATAATCTCCTTGTGACACCTTTCTTTCATTTAGGATTACAGTCAGGCCCAGCAGTTGGAGGAACAATGGATTAGAATTTATACAAGCATGTGGTCACTGTTGCCTCAGGTGATAAGGAACAAAGGAAAGGGGAGTAGAAAGAATAAACCAAATCATTATTTTAAAATGTCAAGGTTTCTAATAAGGCAATAGGGTTTCCCTGCTGGTTACCTTGAGACATTTGTTTTAGAGTCCTTAGCAGGACTCTCTAGAGCTGTGCAATGATTGGTCATAAACCTCATTAACAAAGGCTTTATCACTTCATCAGAGGCAGGTGTAGCACAGGTGGACATTAGTACAGAAGTTTATGTGACTAAACCCACCTCAGCAACTAGCACTAATTGGCTCCCCTGGGAAGTCTCAAGAGATGTTGTCAATCACAAAGCCTGAGTTGTTTATAATTTGTAGTGATTTCTCCTCTACTATTCTTTCTCCACCCCTACCTAGACGGCTTCTCTTTCTTGCACAAATAACAAATGGTTGTCTCAAAGTAAAAAAAAAAAAAAAAAAAAAAAAAAAAATTAGAGTCGAGGCACATCTTACTTTGATTCCAATTGCGTTTTTTCTCCTTGTTCCATTTTTCAAGGATTATCTTTCGAAATGAGGGAGGGATGCTCTCCAAGGTTTAGCTGGCAAAGTTAGAAAGTATTGTTGAAAATAAATATATAATGTCAATATATTTTAAAAGATGATTTTATATTTCCATAATGTGACTTTAATTCTATTCTGCTGAGAACTGGAGATGGTCTTAGTCTCTGCATATTTTTGTTAAATCATTATATTTTAAGATTAAATCACAGGACAAGGAAACCCTCCTTTGTCTGCATGATATTTGATATAAAATAGAGTCTTTTTGTGGTCCAAAGAGTCTTTTGTTAAGAAGATAATGATAATAGTAGCTATCATTTAATAAGCACTTACATGTGAAGACCTACCATGGTCTCAGTTTTATAGGAAGAAATTGAGGGTCAGGGGTGAAAACTTCACAAGTAAATGTCAGTGTCAGGATTTGAACTTGGGTTTCCCTGACTCCAGAAGCCTACAGTCTTAACAACTGTGCTATGCTGCTCTTTTCCTATATTTTTTTCCAAAGTCTTTTAGCTCCGCTTAGCTATAAAATGTTATCACACCAGGTATTCTTTCCAATGTTTGAGGGACAGAGACAACTCAGATGTAGTTGGCTAAGCATTCTGCAATTGTGTTATCTCATGTAGTGAGTTTTAGGGCCGAAATGCAATTGGTGTTTTTGCTAAATCCAGATGATAATAAACTTTGCATGTAATGGTCGTACATCAGATGGATCTTAGCATGTTTATTTTCTCCCTTTCTTTCACTGAAATAGAAGATTGGTGAGGAGACTAGAGAGCCTCAGGGGGATGTTCTCTGTCAAAATTGCACAGAGTGAGCTGAAGTTCTGTCAGTCACTTAGTTATAGGACATGATTAAAGCCAGAGGACACAAAGAACTTCATTTTTTTTTCCCTGCTGAATGTGTGATGTAGGATACAGGATTGGAAGAATTAAAGGAATAACAAACTGCAGGAACATTATTTTTATCTGTTTCATGAACACACAGGGTCCAGGAAGTTGTCAATTTCTTTTTTTTTTTTCTTATTATATACTTCAGAGGCTTTTCTTTTGTGCAATGCTTATGGAAGGATTTAAGTTTAATTGATGAAAATCGATTTTAAAAAAAATTGAAATCTTTAAACCTTTAACATTATCCTTAGGTTGTAAGTGCTAAATTCAATCTAACCCCATGTTTCATGCTGAGCAAAATTAATCTGGAGACCATCAGTGCTAATTAATTCAAATAAACTAAAAACATACATTTTCTTATTTTAAATGAGAGAGATTTTAGGGTTGTGGTTGTTTTTATATTGTTTTAATTTGAAGTTAAATTGAATAGGAAGGTAGTCATTTTAGTTACATATTGAAATGTCTCTAAAGCTTCCCAGAACCATTTCCTTTTTAGCAGCAGATTATAAAAAGAGACTTAGGGGAGGATATATGGGAGAAAGAATTTGTTCAAAACTTTATAAATTCTGATTTGGAGTAGAAAAACCTAAGTTTGGAACTTTGACTAGAGCAGCTCCTCTCTATTGTACCTTGGTCAGCGATTACTATCCCAACATTCAGGGCTGTTTCTAGTTGATCAAGAAGTGAGATATGAAAATGCATATACAATCCAACTCATATTTAGCTGTAATTTTTACCTTCTATTGTATCCTATGTTCAAAAAATAAAACTCTCTGGGAAGCAATTATATCAATATAATTTGTTTCTGGTCATTTTTCATTTTTGTGTCTCTCCATAGGGTAGACAGAGATCAGTAAACAATAAGATGATCAAAATATGAGGCAAAGAAGTGCAATCTGAGGCAGAGTCTCTGGATAGCAGACAGATAGGATGGCTAGCCTCTGACTCATAGGCTCTCTTGGAAGGTTAGTAATGACTTTGAAATTTTATCAAGTTCATCTCTTTTCCTTTTGTCAGGACTATTCTCATACCTTTCCCAGTAGATGATAATCAATCCTATTTTTTAATGAAACATCCAGTGTAGAGGACACAAGGTCTCTCAGAAACTCAGGAACTCATTGTGAAAGTAGATGGCTTTCAGAGAAGGATTTCGTTATTGTCTGTTTTTGTTGTTCATCTCTCTGAGATGATCAACTTTAGGCAGAGTAGCATCCATGGAAAGTCATAGTCTTTGGCCCTTGAACAGATTAACAAACAGAGGATATGACTTCCCTAGAGAGCAACTAGTTCAGTCTCTTCATCATGACTAGTTTGTCTTCTTTCCTATAGATTGAGAATACAGGCTTTTTTGTTTTAAATTCATGTTTTATTATTTACTTGTGTTCAGATTAGACTTTAATATTTTTTGCCAGCTCTTTGAATTTGTAGTATTTCCCTGCTGTGTACTAAAATTGTTAGTCAGTATCCAAAAATATGTGATTTTTAAAAATGTGACTATCGGTGTCTGTGATCTTCTATAGGACACAGGATTAGCATTGAAATGACTAGAGTCCTGGGCTCTAACCCTGTTTCTGTAACAGCTATGGGTATAACTTTGGGTGGGAAATTTACCAAGCGTCTCAGAGCCTCAGTTTACTACTGTTAAAAGTGTGGCCAGATTAGAGCAGCTTTCCCCAGTGAATTTTCCATGAGATGTTAACAGATGTAGCATGAAAAATGATTCCATTTAAAAATAGGTGGTGGCAATGATGAAGGACGGCACAAGATTAAATGAACCTGAAAGGAATTCTTTACTGAAAGATTTGATCCTAAAAAAAAAGTACATTGTAAATCTTTAAATCTTCAAGAGAGGTTTGCTAAAGTTATCCAACTATGGTTCCTTTTTTTCTGTTTATTATTATTTTATGCCAATCACTCTTGACCAGCCTTATCTGCAAAGCAGAAATAGCCGTTCTCTTCTTAGTGCCAGAAATGTGGTAAAACTGCCAGGAGAGCATTCAGGGCTCTATAGAAAAACTATAGATCAAAGATAAGAGTTTGTGCATTCCATGGTTTCTCTTTTGCATAGTGAGCTCTTTGACAGCAGGGACCTTTTCTTACTCATCTTGTGTAAACAAGGGCTCGTCCAGCACTTGACACCTAGAAGATATTTTTAATAAATGTGTTGAATTAAGTAAAACTGTCTGTAAATGGAAGGCACTACCTTGACAATTTTTGAGTTACTTGTCACAGAAAATGTTGTTATAGATTTTTGAATTTTGTAGACAAAATGATATCTAAGATCAAGAATTTATGAATTTCTTATGGTTACAAAGATAATATCAGAATAAAATTATTCATAGATAACCACGGGTAGGTCATAGAAGGGCAGAGGACAGCTTTGCAGGCAGTTCTTCCTGGCTCCTTCCCTTGGTCTGAATAAATTTTTCTGTCACCTTGAGTCCAGATTCTGCCTGAGAATGTGGAATTGTTAATTGAGGGTTTGTCCAGATTACCATTATTACATAAGGAAGGGGCAAGACCCCACAAAATTTACTTCATCTTTTATCTTGTACAATGTAACTGTGTACTTATGAATTTGAATAAACTTAAAATGAGTTTATTTTTCTACTTTTTTATTCCATTATCTGGTTGTAGTTCTTAAATGCTTCCATAATGTGAAATATATCTCACACATATCTCCTTTGATACCTAGTGTTTATGATCATAAGAACTCAATAAATATTTGCCAAAAAAAATCAATAGGTGAATATGGTGATTCCAATGTTTTTCCAATTTAGCATCTGAAGTTAAAGATAGTAAATACGATGAGCTTATATTTAATAGAAGTTAAATAAAGTTTTGAAAGCAGGGAAAATAGAAAAAAAATTACCTATCATTTTACTACCAAGAATAACCATTGTTAAGACTTCAGATTATTTCTCTCTAGGTATAATACAAAGCAAATTTTTATATATAGTTGTGATCATATTGTACATATAATTTTTTGTCCTGATTTTTTCACTTGAAATTACATATAGTGTTTATAATCATTATGTGTAGTATTTTGTATGTAGGAATATTTCACAATAAAATTTTAAAAATTGTAGGACTTCCAGGTAACTTAATTTTCACAAACAGAATTTTAAAATTGTTCCTGCCTGGGTTTTTTAAGCATTTACTCTTTTATTATCATATTTCTTATAAGGTTTTTTCCTCATTTATTTTTATTTATTTATTTTGCTATATAAAAGGGCTGTAGTAAACATTTTACACATATTTTTTTATTTTTCCTTTTGAATATTTTTCAAAACATACCTATTGGTAAGCTGCTTTTTGAAAGTTTGTGTTAATAGTTGCTATTTCTAATGATAACACATGAACTTTCCAAATTCATCGCAAATTCACCAGCAATGAATATATTTTACTTTTGAGAACATTGACAGATTTTAATGGGAAAATAGTTTCTTATTTTGTTTTATTTTGTGGTCTTATTAGTGAGGTCAAACCTTTTCATATGTATATATGTATATGTATGTATGTATGTGTATATATATATATATATAATATATATATACACAGACACACACACATATATATATAAAATTTTTATTTTTTATGAGTTATCCATTCATGTCTTTCCATTTACTTTTCTTATTAAATTATATGATGCTTCATTCCATAAAACTTGCTATTTCCTACAGTTGTATTCACACACCATCACTTTAGTTGATGCCCAAGGAGAGGGTGTGAAGCAGAGTATGCCACCATTAGCATGCACAGTCAGAGCAGATCATTCTGGCAACTGTTT
The DNA here is from genome assembly GCA_028627145.1 of Eidolon dupreanum. NCBI lineage: Eukaryota > Metazoa > Chordata > Mammalia > Chiroptera > Pteropodidae > Eidolon > Eidolon dupreanum. The sequence continues at coordinate 72,822,066 of CM053501.1, forward strand.
TGTAATGCAGCAATGGAGAGGAAGGGAGTTACTAAATAATTCTCTCTTTCCGTTAGTTTAACATTGCAAAAGCCAGGCTTGGCTAGTGAGGTATGGGTGACAGGCTTCATTCTTCCCTTTGTCTTAGCTATCATTAGATCTGTCCAGAAATTGCCAGTAAATTGGGGCTGTGGGCACATTTGGTTTATGCTGCTCTCTGAGTTTTGAAGGGTTGCAACTACTCAATATCCTTTGCTTTTCACTTGAGCAAATTGCCAACAGCTTGTGTGACTCCTTAAGAATAATGAGAATCAACCTCATTTTAGGAAAGGGGACAGATTGCTTCTGTATTTGGCAACTCACATCTCTCTGTAGCTGGGATTGCTTAAGGCACTCTATGGAGGTAAGGGGCCCATGTTGATAGCGAGATGCTCATTTTCTCTGAGGAGCTGCTGAGGTCTGTCAGCATCTGCTGGCACAAACTCTTTCTAACATGGCTTTACTTCCCAAACCACTGGTTATGACAGAAGTTAATGTAAGATCTCTGCAGTCTCCTTCAGTACCTTGTCATTTTATCAGGGAGCTAAATGCTAAATGCCTTCAGACACATTGTAAGCTAACGACTCCTTTTAAAACAAGACAGAAATCTTAACAACTGCATCAAAGTGTGTAGGTCTTGAAACAGTATCTTTAGGGTGAGATGGTTATGTGATTTTGAACTTAACATATAAAGTGAGTTCTGGCAACAATTTAGGTAGAGAGTACAACTTTGGCCAGTTGTAGTGAAAGTAGAATCTGGTAGCATTCTTTCAGGAGATTTCATGTAAGTTAGGGTTGGTAAAGATGAGTGGAAGAAATGTTTCGATTTTTATCTGCTAAAATTAAAATCTAAGATTTGAAATGTGATACTGAAATTGTGAGCTTTCTTTGACAATGAATGTGTCTAGACAGATGATGAGCTTGTTAAATATCAGCAATATCATTCAAAATGGTACCATGAATTTGGAGAAATGTAAAAAAGTGTACAGAAGCAATGTTTGAGGAATCATTTTCTGAGGTAGGTTTGCAAAATATGTTATATAGTGTACTGTCTTGGCCCAGGAGTAATTCATTGCTGAAAGCAAGCTTTTTCTGGAGGATTTGATGATAATAATATTGATAAAAAGCAATTAATTGTGAACTTAAATTTTTTAATCGTTATAGCAATTTCCTATGGTATAATTATGTCTAATTGTAAATGAGGAAATTGAGGCTCATAGGGAAAAAGTGAGTTGCTCAGGTGATGCAGCAGAGTTAAGATTTGAACCCACTTCTCATTCATTCCAAAGATCAATATCTTGAAATTCTGTAAAACTTTTTAGGAAATGGAAAATTAGTCATAAACAAATATTATGACATATAAAGGAGAGATTCCCTGTGAATTCTGAGTTATTCCAATAAATTACTGTTGATAAAGTTGAAATATATGTTCTCTTTCTCATCTCAGCTGATGTGATTGACATGGTCTGATATGAAGGGATGATTACTAAATTTGCATAAAGGAGAAAGGATAAATATGACACTGTCTGAGCCGGGGAAATTGAGGTAGCAGTCCTCTTTTAGAAAGTGTTGGAATCATGCTGCTATTTTTCAGTAGATTTTTTTATGAAAGGAACAATGTCTGATAATAAACACTCTCATTGTATATCAATGGCTGTACTAACTGAGCATTTACTATATACCAGGTTCTGCATTAAGTGCTTAATGTACACTTTCTCATTAATCTTTTCAATGACCATACAATGTTGATACCATTGATATTCCCATTTCACAGATTAGGAGCATGAGGCAAAAAAGGTTTAATGACTTTTCTGAGATCATACATCTCATTACTAGATGAATCAGATTATGTCTACATGTCATGATGACATAGTCTACGTTATTAACAATTACCTCCTTCTTCATGAACTTTAAGCATTTTACATAATTTTATAACTGATTTTGCCAGCTCCAATCAAGTTATGGCTACAAGATTATATTGAAGAACACCATAAAAACTCTGTGCGTTGTTATTAATTACTGTTATTTTGGGTTTAGTTGGAAGGACTGCTGAGTTCTGACAGCAGAAATGCTCCAGAAATCACTTCTTTCATCTGTAAAGTGGAATGACTAATGCTTCACCTGCCTGAAGGTGGGGTTGGACGCGAGAACATCTTTGAATAACCACAGAATAATACATTTCTGGTTGTGTTTTCTGGGAGACTGGGGATACTGACATATATATATAAAAGAGTATGACCTGGGCATCTTAATCCTATAACAGAGCAATGATAGGAAGAAATCTATTTTTGCCTGTTAATATAATGTTGACATTTCTGGTTAAACCCAGGACTCTGTAGTTGTCATGGGATCTTAGACCAAGAAGAAAGGGATCGTGTCTAGTCATTCCTGGCTAAAACATCATTTTAGAAGCATGTAAAAAGAAGAGGTATGCCAAAAATATACTCTTCTAAGAATCATTTTCAGAAGTATAAAAGATTTTATAGGTATAATACATTGGTAGCCTTGTTGAATTAGCATTTAATCACACTACATAGCTCTGTGAATAATTTATCACTGAGTCAGGTTTTTTGTTTTTTACACTGTCCCGTTATTACAGGCTAATCTGGAACATACAGTTTCTGAAATATTGACAAACCCATTTTGAATTATTGTTTTAGAAGCCATCAAGTCATTTGGCTCATTTTGATGTAATACCCTTGACTTCAGTATTAATTCCAGACATGTCAGATGTATGGTATTATCTGAGCATAAGCGAATAATATTAATGAATATAGTGTGCCTTTTCTCTTCACAATCAATTATTTTGCTAGAATGGTAATGACAGAGTTTTCAATAAAAACACCACCTGAGATTGTTTTCTTTCTTGTAGGATAGCTCATTACTATAAAATCGAGATGGACTCTGAACTCTGAAGAACCTTTAATTTATCAAAAAGAGCCAACCTAATGTTTCAAAACAAGTAAAATCTTTTGGCTTACCCATTTTTAGGGCCAAGTGAAATAGTTTGCTCTCAGGAAGAGGGAAGAGACAGCAACAACTTCTAGCATGCCTGGGGAATGACTCGTTCCTTCTTATTTGTGGAACCCTGTGTCAAGAGAGAACATGTCTAAAAATAAAATGCATTTACTCAGAATCGCTGGGGCAAGGTGCAAAGAGCCTTTGCTTTAAGAGCCCAGATTAAAAATTAAGTGGTTGAAACCTGCAGAGAAACTGCTATCAGCAGAACCATGGTACTTTCCGGTTATCTTTATGCCATCTGATTAGTATCAATAAATTGGCTTTGGGTACTAATGTCCTTTGGTCTTTTAGTTGCTGTTCATAACATATAGTAACCCAGGTGCTGGTGAGTTGTTTTTTCTCAGTCCAGTGATTATTGCTTTTCAAAGCATTGTTAATCCAGCAATGTGTACAATCACCAAAATGTGGTCCAGTCTATTCAATGTTCTAGTCAAGTTCCAAGTGGTAGGAATCAAAATCTCACTATGGTGAGATTATATTTTTCCTAAAGCTGTTCCTCTAAAATGTGGCATAGGATGAAAAACAGAGTCTAGGAATTGTATAAACACTATTTATAATTTACTGATCGAGAGGACCTATGAGGAAGAAAAGGAACAAGCCAGAGGGTTGGGTAAACTATTTTTCTTCTGGGTGGTTCCTGATCTCTTAGATACTGCTCCAATTCTTTACTCTTTCCATAGGAGTAAAATCTTCAAACTAAAAGATTGAATGCTGTAGCATCGTTCATTTCCGTATGTCTCATTATCAGTTCATACTCATACCTTTACCATCATCATATTTCAAAGGTCTTTCAATGTTCCCCAAAGCCTAATGACTCCAGTTTACCATACATTTCAAGGGCTCTCCTCATTTAGAACTTTAGCTCTTTTGAAACATTATTAGAGAGAACCTAAGTAAATAAGCTGGAATGAGTCGATAGCTGATCTTTGACCCAATATATGTACAAAGGGAGCTGTGGAATTATGAATATTGATTGTCTAAACTGGAGTGAAATTTTTAAAAAAGAAGACATTTTATTTGTAAGTGAGAAAAATATATTTCTTCATTTGAAAAGTATATTAATGTCATATTCTCCATCCCTCCATACATTTTTAGCTTTGATATTAATCTAATCTCTGTATTTGAAAATAATCAAAGTTATTAGATTGAGAAGGGACATAAGGTCACTTCTGCACAAATTTTTGCTTCTTAGAGCCAAGCCAGACCCAGACTATTGAGTGCTTGGTGATGTGCCCCATCCTGCCTCTAGAAATGCTTATTTTCACTGTTCAAGGACTGGGGACCTGACACAAGCTCATCAGAAGAGCATGCTTTTATGTGCAATGAACTTCCAAACTAAAAAATAAAGATTTTTTTCTTTCAATGTTATGTCATTTGCATAGTATTAGGAAACATGAATGATAATTTATAAGTTAAAAAAACTCATGCTTTCAAAAAGCTGGGGAAAAAAAGAAAAAAATTAAAAAAATAATGTAGATTAAATTTTAAAATCTTATAAAACATTTCAGGTGTACAAAAGTACAGAATAAACAATAAAGTTCTGGATATCTGCCACTAAGCACCATTAAATTAAAATAGGTTACCATATTTGCATTAGTTATTTTTAAGAAATAAAATAATACATATTTATTTTTCCAAACAAAAATATCCATGCCGTGAGGAACAATTTTAAGAAAAATCAGTGTGTCTGATGGTAGAGTTGGTGTTTACAGAAAAGATAGGTTTTCAGTTTGTGGGCTTAGAGAGTATACGTAGCATTGCAAGAAACTTCAAAATTTTAGCAGAAGAGCATTTTAAGCAATGAAATTCAAAGAAAGGTCATTTAGCAAAATTTTCAATAGTTATTTCAAATTTCTTTTACATTATCTGGCATCATAAATGCTTTAGATAGCAGGTTAAATTTAGGCTGTAATTTTCAGCCTTGGTGGTCTTAAATATCATTGCTTCAGATCTAACTTAATTTTCTTGAATATTAAGATGTGTAGTTTCTGCTTTATTTACAAATAGAGGAGAGACCAGGGTGATAAATATGTTTTGATTTCTGTTTTCTTGTTTCAATTCACGAAGTATTTTTTTTTTCTCAGAAAAATAGGTGTGCCTAGTTATACACTTGCAAAATGCCTTTACAGAAAATAGGTTTTGAAATATTCATTTAATACTGTTCCTTGTGACCCAGTACAGGGTCTGTACTATTAAATCTTAAGTGTGTGAATTCTTGTAGCTGAGCAGTATTTTAGTGATATTTTAATGTCATATTCTCTCCTTAGGCCGTTTGCATATTGCTTGCAAGCAATACTTTAGGATTTTTTTTTTAATATAAGATATGTTGGTAAATGATTTTAACATGACTTGTCTTCTTAGACTAATTATATTTTATAAACATTTTTTATGCTTTATTCTTGAATGACACATTGCACCAAAAGACAGAAACTAGGTTTCTGTCATTTCATTGTGACCTGGTATTGACCTTGCTTAGCTAGTTACTTATTACTTTGCCCTAAATATTTAATAGAATGCACCTAGCCCTTTGTGTTTGTGGGAATGAGGGGGAAATGGGGCCAAAAGTTACAGAAGTTGCATTCACATGCACTTAAGCTGTGGTCACCTTCTCCCTCTTAGGGTTGTAACCCCCTTAGACAACTTCCTCTTTGGGGAGTTGCAAAGCATAGAAGCTTCTTAGGAAGGGGCCCAGCTGCAAGGATAGGTTTAGGCATTTTCTTGCTCAGAGAAGCCTCCTTGCGTCACAGTGGACTGAATGGTTCTTTCCTACTGTTTCCTGCTGTGACCCAGCCCACCCAGCAGTTATAGTCTACAGGAAGAGACAGAAGCATGGTGGTGGCCTCTGGAGCCACATGCTCATTTTTTTTTTTTTTTTTTGGTGATGCTTCTTGCATACTGAACTCCAACTCCTCCTTGATCAGGTACGATGCCATTGTCTTGAGAATGATTAGAGACAAAAGTAATGATGCAGATGTGTTAGGCTATGATACATGCAAATGTAGATTTTGGGAGTGTTGAATGTAGGATGATATAGAAGTTTCTTATTGGAATCAAGCAGCAGGGAGGCAAGCTGATTTTGACACCAGGATCAACCAAAGTAAGGATATGAGAGCTTGAAAATGTATTTGTTTGGGGATAAGACATTGATGCAACAAATATGCTTTGAAAAAGAAAAGTTAGAAGAGTCATAAAAGTATTATGAATACCCAGCCTTTCTTTGTTATTTCGTTTGCTACTACCTAAGTCTGTGTTACCATGGTCTCACTCCTGGGCTAATGCAATATTCTCCTAACTAAGCTCCCAATGTCCATTCTGCCCTCTGGAGACTAGCCTCTATACCATTGAAAACACTAGTCATGCTTTGCCATTCCTCTGTCTGAACTTTCCAAGGATGTCCCATCTCACTACCAGGGAGATAGAAAGTTTTTATTGTGGCTAATGGCATTCCTGGGCGGGCTCTTGCCACCTCTCTGCCCTCATCTTGCACTACTCTTATTCTCATTTACTTCATTCAGACTCCTCAGCTTTTCTTCTGTTTCTTGAATATGCCATATATACTCCATTCTCAGAAACTCTCCACATACACATCGCTTTCATTGGATGTTCTTTCTCCATATATCCACATACTCATGTCTTCACTTCATTTCCGTCTTTGTGCAAACATGTTTTCTAAGAGAGGCATTTGTGGCCACGCTATTTAAAATGGCACATTCACACCCACCCCATCATTCTATCCACTTACCCTGCCTTCTTTTTGATAGCACGTATCACCATCTGTCATATTTTATTAAGTTAAATCATATGAAATTGCCTTTTTGTGAATCAAGAACAATCAAATATTGTCCATTTCATATAGTTTAACCTAAAGTATGTTTATTAATGTTTATTTTTTAATCTAAAATATATTAATTTGTTTATTCTTTTCCTGTACTGACTGGGATTTAAACTGTTAGTTTTGTTTTGGGCAATATCCTAGTGTCTAGGATAGAGCAGGAACTTAGAAAAGCTGTACTGAATGAATGGAAAGGAAGAAGAAAAACTGGTACAGTTTGTTGATAGTGAGCAGAAAAAACTTATATGAGAAATGACCTATGCTTAGACATTGGAGAAAAATGTGACTGAAAGTTCTGAGAGATGCCAGAAAATTGAAAGACTTATTTGGATCCATGTGAAGCAGTGTAGCTTCTATCTAATTGTAACTCTGGGCTATGTGTTGACCTTAATTATATATTTTTCCATATGGTTACCTGAAACTGCGACTAAGAGTGATAAAACAAGTTTTGGATAAAACACTTCTGAACTAAAATAGTTTCCCAGTTGGTAAGTTAAAAGAATTCAGCTTTCCAATTATGATATAAGTTGATTTTTACTAGAGAAGATAAGTTAGTTTTTACTTCTAGTTCTAGAAACATGGCTGATAATATTGTGCCTCATACAAACACTTAGAACTGCTAAGTACAATAAAATAATCAACCTCTTTCATGCACATCTGATCTCAAAAGGAAATAGGTCATCACCATAGGTCAGAAATAAAGATGGAATTGAATACCTCAGGTAAACATATAAACTGATGCTCTGCTGCTCTTGGAGAATGTAATTAGTCTTCCTAAATCAAAGGCTTGAGTTTTAATCATTATATGGAGATGAAAAATTGAGACTCTGTGGGTTGGAACAGAGATCTTCAGCACAAAGTTGTGACCTTTGAATGGAAGACTCTAGAAAAAAAATTACTATCAACACAGAGGAGACAAGAAAGCTATGTCTTAGAAAATAATGTTTCCTTCAAAGACATATCACTGTGGATTTGTACCTCATTTGGATTTGAGATTTGAATCTGTACTACTTGTGTAATATGGGGAAAAAAATCACAACCTGAGAAATTAACTCAAAAGATCCCCAGGCCACTCATAACTCTGAAACATCTGGCAGATTCTGTTGTAAACTTCTTGGGAAGGAAATTGCTATTAAACCACATTTCAGTTTTCCTACAGATAAATTCCTTCTAAAGATTAACCTAAAGTTATAAACTAAAATTATAAAACATAGGACAACATCCCCCATGAGCAAGAGTAATAAAACATAAGAAAAAGCTGGATTAAAATCTAATGTCTTTATTTTATAGTGAGCGTAAAATAAGAACTTTGAACATGATAAAGACATGCAATATAAATTATAAATATAAGAAAAATTAGATTTGCAAAAAAAGAAACAAATAGATATTCTAAAATTAAAAGAAAACACAGTAATCAAAATTAAAAGATTATCAAATAGGTTAAACATGTTAGATATAGCTTAAGAGTGAAATAGTCAACTGTAATTTATTCGAATTTGAGTTAATTTGAAGAAATCAACCAGAATGCACTGAAGATAAAAAATAGAAAATATGAATAAGAAGTTAACAGACATTTTGGAGAGAATGAAAAAATTTAGTGAGTACTTACTTTACTAAGTATTTTAGAAGGGAAGAATAAGAAGAATTGGCAAGATATGGTATCTGACTGTTATGCAATTAAATTAAAATATTAAGCAAAAAGACAACAAAAAAATTCCAGATGGATTTAAAAATTAATAAGCACACTGTCAAACAACTCATGTATCAAAGCAAAACACATAAGGAAAATTTAAAAAATATTTAAAACTGAATGTTAATGTTGATTAAAATAATACACAACAAAACTTACAGGAAGCAACAAAAATGGTAGTTAAGTCTGAAACAAGAGTTTCATCTTTACATCCCTATATTAGAGAGGAAAAAAGAATAGAAGTTAATAAGCCCAGCATTCAATTCAAAAATTTAAAAAGCAAAAAGAGCAAACATAAAGTAAAAGAAAGAAAATAATAAAAGTTGCTATTAATAAATATAAAACAAAATCAAAAGCTGGTCCTCTGAAAAGATTATAAAAACGGTAACCTTTTGCAGACTTCAGCATGGAAAAAGTCGTTAAAAAACTAAAAACATTATAGCTAGTAGTTGTACATTAGAAATAACTTCTTTGCATCTGTAACAAGTAAAGAATGACTCCAACCTCTGTTTATATTTAACTGGTAGTTCTAGCTAGTACAGTAACTAAAGATAAAAGCTAAAAGAAAAGAAAAAGGAGAAATAAAATTGTCATTAACAGCAGTTAATATTATTTTCAAAATTAGAAGGAAACTTTACAGAAAAATTATTAGAAAAGATATAAAAATTTAGAAAAATTACTGGCTATAAAATAAACTACCTCTGTTTATACCATCAATAAAAAATTAGAAAATTCAGTTTAAAAGCATGTACCATGAATACTATCAATAAAAACTAGAAACATGTAAGTATAAATTTAACAAAAAATGTGCAAGTCCTTTATGATAAAATTATAAAATTTTATTTAAGACTCAAGATGTAAATAAATGAGAGAGATACCTTGTTTGAAGTAAGATCACTTAATATCATAAATATTCAATTCTTGTATTAGTTTATAAATCCTAATAAGAGCTCATACAGGGGTTATTTTTTTGTTGTTGTCATTTGCTTGTTTTGGGAAAATTGACTGATTCAAAAGTGTGTATGAAGCACTGAAGGCTGATAATAACCAATAAAATTTTGAAGAAGTTGGGGAGACTAGTTGTATCACATTTTCATGTGTTATTGTAAAGGCATAATGATGAAGACTTTGGAATAGTGCAGCAGCAATAAATAAATATACCAAGTTCAGGAATAGGCCCATGTATGACTTAGGATGTATTAAAGATCAGTATGGAAAGGATCCAATAAATGGAATAGTAGCTATTCATACAGGAAAATAAACATAATAAGATCCCTTCTTCACATCATATACAAATTAAATCCAGGTGGAATTTAGGTGTAAAAGTTAAAAGAATTTATACCTTTAGAAAAAAGTGTATAAGAATTTATGGCTCCTCGGTAGGAAAGGATTTCTTAAAAAAGACATTGTAACACAAACTATAAAGAAAAATAATGATTGATTATATTAAAACAAAAAAAAATTCTTACAGCAAAATATTCCAGCAATATGAAAAAAAGATGTTTTAGACTAGAAGATATTTATAATGCACATAAGCAATAAAAATTAGAATTTACAAATAAATATAAGTAAATATAAAACCATTCAACCCAATAGAAACATATGAAAATATAGACAATTTATAGAAGAGAAATAAGAATAGCTGATAAAACATAAATACTCTATCTCACTAATAAGCAGGTAAATACAAATGAAACAAATAAAAAACTTATTTCATAGAAGTCAGCTTAGTGAAAACTAAAGTCTGAAAATACCAAATATTGACAATGTTGTGGAAGAATAAATTGATACAACTGACTGGGAAAGCAGGTTGACATTATCTAGTAAATTTTAAAAATATACATATCCTAAAGGAGAAATCCTACTTCTAGGTATATATCATAGAAATATGCTTATATGTGTTCACCAGGAGACATACACTAGGATGCTTATTTTGACATTATTTTGTAATGGCATAATACTGAAAAAAGTTCTGTATGTACATTGGTAGAAGAAAGTACAAATAGAGAGTTGTATATTGATAAATTATTGTACAACAGATAAAATACATAAACTCTATCTTAACAACATAAGAATTAGCAAAAATAAAAACACACAAGCTGCAGAAAAGTTAATATGATATATCATTTCTATAAATTTTAGAACATATAAAACAACTCTGTTTTTTCAAAGAATATATTCATAGGTGGTAAAATAATTAAAAGAGAATGGAAATTCTAAATACTAATTTTAGGATACTTCTCTGAAGGGAGGTAGAAAACAAGGGAAATGGGATCAGAGAGGGAGGGGTACACTGAAGCTTCAACTCTATCTAAAATGTTTTTTTCCAGTTCTTTATTTGATAATAGAGATTTACAGGAAGTTGCAAAGATAATACAGAGATATTCTGTTTACCCTACATTCAATTTCCACTAGTGATTATACCTTACATTACATACAATGATATCAAAACCAGGAGTTTGAAATTAGTTCAATGTGTATATACATAGTTCTTTGCCATTTTGTCACATATGTGGATCTGTGTAACCATCACCTCAATCTAAGTGCCCATCAATAGACAATTGGGTAAAGAAGACATAATACATATATACAATTGATTATAACTCAACCATAAAAAAGAATGAAATCTTACCATTTGCAACAACATGGGTGGACCTGGAGGGTATTATACTATGTGAAATAAGTCAAACAGAGAATTGCTAATACCATATGATCTCACTTATGTGAAATCTAAAGAACAAAATAAAGGAACAAATGAAACAGAAATAAACTAACAGTTACAGAGAACAAACTAAACTGATGGTTGCTGGATGGGAGAGGGATTGAAGGGATGGGTACAAAAAGTGAAAGGATTAAGAAGTATAAATTGGTAGTTATGAAATAGTCAAGGGGATGTAAAGTATGGCCTAGGGGATATAGCCAACAATACAGCAATAACTGTGTATAGTGCCAGGTGGGTACTAGACTAATCAGGGGGGATCACTTCATAATTATATAAATATCTATATGCTGTACACCTGAAACTAATATAAAGTAAAATTGAATGTCAATTCTAACTGAAAATAAAGAAATAAACTTTTAAAGAAAGAAAAAGATTTAAACAGCTCTATCACTACAGAAATTTCCCTTGTGCTATGCTTTTTTTAGTCACACCCACTCTCTTTCCCCTATGGTCCCTAATCCCTGGCAACCACCTAACTTGTTTCCCATTTCTATAAAATTTTTCTTTGTTTTGAGAATGTTATGTAAATTGAACCATATAGTATGTGACTTTTTAAAATTGGCTTTAAAAATACTTGTACTCAATGTAATGTCCTTGAGATCTAACCAAATTGTTGTATGATAAGTTCGTTCCTTTTTTTGCTTAAAAGCATTTTATGAAATAGATATATCACAATTTTTTAGCCATCCAACTATTGAAGGACATTTTGGTCTTTTCAGTTTTTGGCTATTCAAATAAAGCTGCTATGAACAGTTGCAGATAGGTTTTCGTACAGGCATAAAGTTCTATTTATCTGGAATAAATGCCCCAGAGTCATAAGGTAAATACATGTTTATTTCTTTAAAAAACTATCAAACTGTTTTCCAGAGTAGCTATATTGTTTTATATCTCCCAATAGTTTATGAGATATATAGTTTTCTGTTTCTTTGCAAGTATTTGGTATTGTCATTTTTAATTTTAGCTGTTCTAGTAGGTGGGTGGTGATATCATATTTTTACTTTGCATTTCTCTAATGGATAGTATATTAGTGTTCTATTGTTGCTGTAACAAATGACCATAAACTTAGTAGCTTTAAACAACACAGCCTTATTATCTTATAGTTCTATAGATCAAAAGTCTGACACAGGTCTCACTGGGCTGAAATCAAGGTATTGGCAGCAAGTGTTCCTTTCTGGAGGCTCTAGGGGAGAATCCGTTTCCTTAACTCATGGCTCCCTTCTATCTTCAAATACATCAAAAGTAGGATGGATCTTCCTCATGTCATGTCATTCAGACCTCTTCTGCCTTGTGTTTTCACTTTTAAGGTATCTCGCAATTATATCAGGCCCACCCATATAATCCAGGATAATTGCTCTATCTAAGGTCAGCTGAATAGCAACTTTAATTCCATCTGCCACCTTAATTATCTTTTGCCATGTAATGTAACATATTCACAGGATCTGGGGATTAGATATGGACATCTTTTGGAGGACATTAGGCTAGTGATGTTGAACATATTTTCATATGCTTGTCACCCATGTATCCTCTTCTGTGAAGTGTCTATCTGTTTTGACCATCTTTTAATTGGATTGTTTGTTTGATGACTATTGAGTTTTGAGGGAGAATTTTTTTTTTAAGTTACGGATGTGAATTCTGTCTAATACTTAGTTTACAAATATTTTTCTCTCAGTCTGTAGCTTGTCTTTTCATTCTCTTAACATGGTCCTTCACAAAACAAAATTTTTAATTTTGATGAAGTGCAATTTATTGATATTTTTCTTAAATGAATCATGCTTTTGGTGTCATTCTGTATTTCACTAGGCCCAAGTCCTGAATGTTTTCTCCTGTTATCTTCTAAAACTTTATGCTTTTACATTTTGTTTCAGTCTACCATCTATTTTTAGTTAATTTTTAAAAATAGGGTAAGATTTAGGTCAAGGTTCTTTTTTTTTTTTTTTTTTTTTGCCTATGGATATTCAAATGGATTGCCCCAGCACCATTTGCTGAAAATACTCTACTTCTTCTGTTGAATTGCTTTTTTGCTTTTGTCAAAAATAAATTTACCCTACTTGTATGGGGATGAATTGATTTATTCCTTTAAAAAAAAAAGAAATATAATAAACTGTTAAGTTCTAATAAGGCTAAAGACCTGCTAGTATGCTGTTTTTTATTGCATTAAAATAGTTCATATCACAACATATAAAGGAGGCATTTGCATTCTCAAAGTCTGAAAACATTGAGCCAGTTGGAGATGATGTGATAAGATGAGAATTATAGATTGGAGCCTAATCGCCATTTGACTTTGATCAAGGTCATGTTCTTCTTTGAGTTTCAGGTTCCCTTTCTGTGAGCCAAGAGTATTGGACTAGGTGGCTTTTTAGAAATCCTTGAAATGCTAATGTTCAAAGAATATGTGATGACTGTTTATCATTGAGTTTAGAATAAGAGATGAGAGGGATCCAGGCTGTCACTCTGTCTTATAATCTAAAATTTAGAGACTATTTATATCCCCAAGTAGAGGCTGCATAATTAACTAGAGGTTCATGGGTGGAAAAAAAAGCCCTTTGTTTCAATGAATTTAAAGAAGTTTCAATATACGTGTAACTAATCATAATAAACTTGAAGATATTATATAAAATGTAGAAATCTGCATTTTAAGAAGATCCTGGACTAAATGCAATGTGGTATCCTGAAAGAAATAAAGAACATTAGTAGAAAAAATGGTTGAAATCCTAGTAAAGTTTATAGTTTAGTTAATAGTATCATATTGATGTTAATTTCTTAGTTTTGGCAAAGTACCAGGGTTATTTTGTAAGATGTTAATATTAGGGAAACTGGGGGAAGAGTATATGAGAATCCTCTGTACTATCCTTGCAATTGTTATGTAATTTAAAATTTTTTCAAAATAAAAATTTTATTAAAAATATCCCAGGTGATCAGATGAATCATTTGCATATTAAATTTTGAAAAGCACCACTAAGGTACTCTTTTAAAGTTCTAGGTCTCTGGCCTTACACCAGACCTCATAAATTAGAATTGCTTGGTTAGAGACTGGATTCTAAACTTTTAAAAATCTCTCCTAGTGATTGTCGTGAATGAGAGAATTCTACTTTAGAGATTTCTTTAAGAAGTTATCTTTCTTTGGAAAATGTAATTTATTAGGCTTTGGTCCATAAATGCCAGTTTATGGAAAGATTCAGGGGTGTTATAATTTTTTCAACCATCCATAGCACAATGAGGAAAAAAAAAACTAGTGATCAACTTCTGAAATGGCAGCATGAGTAGACTGGATGCTAGGTGAAATAACTATAACTGGTGAAAATTATTTTAAAAATTTAACCATTTAAGTCTGGAAATTGTTCTAAGGGCATACAGCAACTGACGAAACATTTAAGAAGATATACCAAATCGAGGTTACAGTAGCCAGAGTTTATGGCATTTAAGTCATGACCCACTCTCTCTCCCTCTGTTCCACAAGTTCATCATAACAGAGTCTGCATTCCAGGTTGTTGCAGTCAAAAACATGGAGCCCCCTTTTCCCCAAGCTTCCAGCTTAGGGGTACAGCATCTCCCCTAGAGGGTCAGGTCACCAGCATTTCTAATCCCTCTCTCCACCTCTGTGTTTTAAACTCCAGGAAAGAAGACTTAGAGGTCTGGGGCTTCCATTCATTCTCTAGGTATAGCAGATCAAAGACAATGGGTACCAATCACCTATTGTCTCAACCGGCTTGCTGAACCGCTTGCTCATAGGACAGAGGCTCCACACCAGGAGAGGTGAGCCTAGAAGACCAGAGGCTACTGTCCCTGATCAGTACCCTGCTTGTAAAGCAGGGCCTACTCTGAGAGAAACAGGCCACCACCCTTTACCACAGAACCAGAGCAGTGGTACAGATTTTTTTTTTCTAGAACTCCATAGTTCTTCCCAAAGCAACTGACTTTATTTGAGACAGACTGTGAGGATGTTCAAGCCTAAGAGTGCTGTTGAAAAAAAAAATGAAGATTTTAATATTAAGCAATTTAGACAAAGCTGCTAGATAAATTGTAGGCCAGTTAGAAGTATAACCTAGTCTCAAATACTACTCCTGGAACACGACCAGATTTAATTAAATTTGATTGTGGAGCTACCTATCTCCCAGGGTCTTGTTGAAAACAGTAGAGTAACCTGCCCACAATTAGCAGCAGCTAATAGTCAAGTATTTACCAGCAGAGTCACACAACTTAACAGGTCAGAGAAAGAGACAGTCAAAGAGGAAGAACCAAGGCTGTGCCCTCCAAAGAGTGACACTGGAGGCTGCAAACTGCAAGGGAAACAGACTTCACTGAAATAGTCCAGCCAAGTTCCTAAACAAATAAGCAAATAACAATGACAAGCCTCAGGGTGTAGGAATTAGCATCTAGAGTTGCTGAGATATATTGTCTAAAATATCTAGTTTTCGACAAAAAAATTATGAGGCATGCAAAGAAACAGGAAAGTGTGACTCATGTACTGGAATAAAAAAAGCAAGAGAAATTGCAGTTGAGAGGACCAAGATGTCAGACTTAGCAGACAAAGACGTCAAAACAACTCTTATAAATATATTCAATGAATGGAAGGAAACTGTGCTTTAAAAAATAAAGGAAGGTATGATAACAGTATTTCATCAAATAAAGAATGTAAATAAAGAAATAAAAATTAATAAAAATAACAAATAGAAATTCTAGAGCTGAAAATTAAAATAACCTAAATTAAAATTTAGGTTATTTAGGGTTCAATAGAAGATTTGACCTGGAAGAAGAAAGAATCAGTAAAGATATATTGATTGAGACTATGTGTCTCAAGAACAAAGAAAAAACGGTTGGAAAATAAACATCATCTCAAAGAAATGTGAGATACCATTAAGTATAACAAAATATGCATAACTGAAGTAACAAAGTAGAAGAGTGAATAGACTAGAAAAAGTATTTAAAGACCACACACAGTTTTTATTCTTTGGGAAACTGCCTTTTCTTCTTCTAAGAGTCTGAACTTTCTAATTTATGTTGTTAAAATTTCCCTTTGTTAAAAAAATGTTATATGACAATTATTTTGTGATGCTTTCAATTTGCAAAAAAAAGTTGTAACTCCTATACTGATCTCAAAGTAGTATTTTAATGTAAAATTTTTATTGTTCCATAAAATCCTAAACTTGGGAATCACTAGTTCAAGAATTATGTCTCTATCTAGTGGGAACCTGGGAACCTGACAGCTTTAAGAAAAAAAATAACCATTAAAGCTTTAACATTAGATGGGTATTATAGATCTACAAATGTGTAGCAAAATACATATTACATAGTAGACTTGATAAATATTTGTTGGAATGAATGCCGCAAATGGATCACAAGGGTGTGACTTATTCTTGGAATGTGTGTGTGTGTGTGTGTGTGTGTGTGTGTGTGTGTGTGTGTGTGTATAGTCATGGCAGCTTTCTACTATTATCCTTTAAGACTATATAACCACATCTAATATGTGTGGTTTCTTAGTAATATTATTCCCATGAGATTTTGCTTTGAGGTATTTATATAGGTTCTGATATTTTAGTTGAGTTTCAGAAATACTTTTCTGCAAGTATTAAGGAATAATTTGAATTACTTAATACCCCCTCCTTCAATTTTCAGTAATGTTTTTCTATTAGTGATATGGTGACTGCTACATTTGCACATGTTCACTATTTTGATTTCCAAGCCTTTATTAAACTTTTATGGTTTTTCTGCTTAGTCTCTGAAGACCTTTTAAATAATTTTATTTGTTCTGTCTCTCTGCCCTGGTACTTTTAATTTCTTAGAGAGAAACTTGAAAATATATTAGTTCCATAGATCAGATTTCAGTTTACCTTTTCTATTCTGTGGGCTGAGTCTAAGGCTTCTTTATGTGTATGAACAGTTAGTATCATACTGACTTCTACAGAAATGCTTAGTAATAATTATGCTTCCTGGATCTTTGTGAAATAACCCGCTTTCCCCAATTTTTCACACAAAATTGTTGAAAAACATCTGTAGTGTTTCTCGTTGGAATGTGTCTTTAAAAAGAGGCAGTGCCTGATCGAGGTCTAGAGTACTGGCCCTGAAACATCACATGTTTATTGGTGTCTCAAGAGCCCACCTTAGATATGGCTCCTAAGTTTAGATTTACTAACATGTGAGGCTAAGGAACAGAACTGCAGTAATAGATGGACTGTCACGTTTGACTAAAGCAAAACATTAGTGCCAGGAAAACTATTGCTGATCCTCTTGGTAATCCAAAAAGTATTGACCAGAGACTTGAAAAGATTAAAAGTTATAAAAAAGTAGGATTATTCCTTTACTCAAAGGCTTAGTATAACTTGTACCCCTTTCAGAGTCTGAATTATTGTCTTGAGAACAGAACCATAATGATAGCCAGAGTATTGCTTAACAGCTACTGCTATTTTAAAATATTTCCCACAGTATTTCATTGTCTTAGTGTTACTAAACTTTATATTGCAATTGCTTAAAACTCCCTTAATTGAAGCAATTTAAATTTACATATCCTACTGAGCCTTTTGTGCACGAACACCTAAATGTGAAGGTGGTGATTTTTTATAGTTAATAGTGTTAGAAACAGTTGGTTATAGATCCTATTTGTAAAAATCCTGGCTTAAAATGACTAATGAGAGAATGATTAGAAGAAATTTATTAAACAACTGATTGACTAAGGGAGTTTTTCTTTGACGCTATGTCAGTTCACAGCAGGACATCTCTAACTTTTGCTGTCTGTGTAACTTCTTTTTGGTTCATAATAACTTAAACTGTTATGCAACTGCGTAACTTATAATATCTCATCTCCACAGCTGAACTGTAATCTCGATTTTACACTGGCTCACAGAGTGCCGGCGTGTGGCAGAGCCGGCAATGTTGTTGTGACTCAAGAGTGAGCATTTGGGGTCATCATTCTGAAAGGTCACTGCTGGTCCCACAACAGAGAATGGGTTGATAGGTTGATTATAGTCTCATTTGAATAATTTACTATGACCCTCGAGGTGTGTATTTTTTCCATACAATTTTTGGTTACTTTGTCTCTTTGATATGTTACCACGTATTGTGTCAGGCATGGATTTTGTTCACTGGTTGCAAGTGATGATAATCCAATTTAAATGCATCAGATCACTGAAAAACTCAGGGTCAGTCTGGATCCAGGACTTCAGAGATATTGTTGTGACCATTTCTCTATCACACAGCTCAGTTTTTCTCTGAACAGGCTTCATTCAAGCATATAACCTTGCCACCAACTTATATACTTTGTCATGAGGTTTACATCCTATTGCTTCAGCAACCTCAGCGGAATGACAGCTTGTCTGTTCTAATAGTTTTAATAAAAGTCTCAGGATTGAATCTCAATGAACTCAAAAAGATCAATATGATCACCAGTGGGCCAATCACTGTGACTAGGGTAGGGTCATACTCCAAAGTCCTGAGATGGGGGACTGTGGTTTCCGTAAGTTAAATCATGATGTCACTATTGAAAAATGATGAAATGAATTTGCACCCCCCATTCAAAAAATATAGCTTTAATTTGTTTCTACTATTATGAATCATTCCAATTATATCTACTTTCCTTTTCTGTGTGAACATACCTTCTTTTTCCCCTAGAACAAACTTCTATCTTTTAGCATACCCCAGGTCATGGTAAGAACAACCTTCAGCCTGTTTATGCCAGAACCGAGGTTTTATCTGATATCTTTCAGAACCCATGCCAAAGCCTACCTACCACTGATGCGTGATGTTTGCTCTTCCATTGCTTTCAAAGACAGCCCACTTTAGGCTGCCAAGAAGTTTTGGAAAACACCTTAAGGAAGGTTTTATGAACATAAAAGGGGCTGAGACCTTTTCTTGTGCTATCCTACTCATTTAGTCTAACGTTTTCTTCTCTACCATTGATTCATTTTTTTTCTCTTTAGTCAAACGTCATTATAGTCAAAGATCAAGAAATACTTTTGCAATATTGAAAGAAGTTCCCAACTACTCTTCTTCTTGTATGAACCAGAATAAAATGAGTGTTCCCCACTGTTTTTTCCAAAGCAAGAGTGTGTTACATCGGTGGTCAGAGTGCCTTTTCTAATGGCAAAGAAAGAAAGGATGTGGGTGACTCTCAAGGAATGTGAAATATAGAACTAGAATAAATTTCCCCATTGCAAAAGACATCATGTTATCTCATTTTTGCCTAGACAGTGGTATTCAGGAGTAGGGTTTGTTTTTTCTTCAGAACTTCTAACTTTACTGATGTCTGAAAAAAAACCCCACTATTTTAAAATAATTAAAAACTCATCTGGAAATGAGTAAAGCTCAGGAAAATTTTAAGTAGTATTTCTAAATTCACATTTTAGTATTTTACTTTAAAATCCTTTTTTTTTTTTTTGCTGCTGTTAGATTTTGGGCTCACCTAATTCATCATTAATTAAAAACAAAATCAACAGTAAGCACAAAATTTAAATTGTAGCCAGCACAGCCTCCCACGATGCTTGTTGCACTGACTATTCCGATGTGTTCTCTTCTTTGAAGAGCTTAGGTGTTATATGGTCAGCACTATCCAAACAATTAATGTAATAGAGTGAAAATGTCCCTTCAGCAGAAATGGCTTTTTCTTGGAGGAAATGGCCTTTAGATTGAAGAAGAGTTATGTAAGACAATTTCTGTTCAAAATGATTGGACTGAATTCCAGATTTCTCTAATGAAATTTTGCTGAATAACTGCTATGCTTGCATCTGGGGAAGTATTCAAAATCAAACATTGATTCTTGTCACTTGATTAACTACTTTAAAACTAGAGTTCTAGAAGCTAAACCCAAGAGATTGCTCAAAGAAGTTGACTGTATAGAAGTTTACTTTGAATGATAGTAAGTAGGCCATATCTGAGATGTGAGCATTTTAGTTATTATGACTTTTGTTGAAGGAGAGCTCTCTGATAGTATGGATTTTTTTTTTTTTCTGTTGGCCTTTATTAAGTAATGGTATCTTTCAGAACTTAGAAGGTCATTTATAAGTTAATGATATGATACTTGCATCTCTTCTGAAATATTCTGAAAATTTATAATCTTCAGTTCAAGATCTAAATGTTTTTCTTTTCATCTTTTACTGTAAAATAACTATTTTGTCAACATTTAAGAATGTTGTAGTCACACAACTCTGATGGCCTAATCACAGGAGAAAACATTGTGACTGACAATAACAATACTTTATAAGAAAAGTGGATTTGTTAACCTTGTGAGAGAAATAATTTGATTTTGTGGTTTTCACTTTTGAATGCAAATAACATCATAAACTTTAAAAAAACATTAGATAAATATTGGTATTAAAAGAGGACTGAAATCTGAAGTAAAGATATCCAAGTTATCAGAATGTGTGTTTATGAGTGGTGGGCTATATATACTTCTACTATTTAATTATAATCTAAAGTTCTCAGTTTAGAGAAAAAAATAAAATATTGACATTAAAAAATCCAGATGTATCAGTGACCTTATATGGAAATTCTTTTAAATTGATACCTAATTATTCTTGGTTCTTAGCTATTTTATTTTAACTGCATTCAACTCCCCTAGCCTTAATGGCTTAAAAAAAATAACCATTTTTATTATTTCTCATGCTCAATGGGCAGTTATTTTTCTGGTCTTGCTGGTGGTCATTTATATGACTGTATTCAGCTGGTGGGCCAGAAGTGGGCTGGGACTAGGCTCACTTAGGATGCTGGGGTGACGGAGCTTCTCTCTTTCCATGTAGTTTCAGACCCTTTCCCTTTTCATGTGGTCTTTCCATGTGACTTCTCTAGTATTGGAACATCTTTCACAGAAGCTCAGGGTACCCAAGTGTGCAGGAGTAAACGTTTCAGACTTTCTTAATGCTTAGTCCTGGAACTGGCACACCTTCACTTTTCATAGCATTCTGTTGGTTGGAGCAAGTCACAGGGCCCTCTCAGGTTCAAGGTGAGAAGATGACATGAGGGTGTGGTACTGGGAAGCATAGTTTATTGGGGATCACCGAAGTAACAATCTCCTTCATTAGCACTTATTGATTCATTCAAATAACATGAATTTCATATTTGTTATGAAAAAACTACTTGCCAATTATCCATATACTCTGTCCTGGGCAGATGAATTTAGTTAGACCGGATTCCTATTCCTACAGCTCTGTTAACTTTTGTTAGTCTTTACAAAATATCTTATATATGTCAGTAATGGTGAGTAAAGCATACATGATCTTGCTTTTTTGAAAGTGACAATTTATGAGAAGAAAGATATGATCAAATAACTGAAAAATTCTATGTGTACATAGACACATGTATTTATATTTATAAACTATAATATGAATAATAAAGAGAAAGTATAGGGTGCCATGATGGTACATGAATATTAGAGAAATCAGGATAATTTTTCTTGAAGGAGAGATACTTGGATTAAAATTTAAAGGATGAGAAAAGTAGAGTAGTAAAGTGATGAGGAAGAGGAGAAATACATTCTCAGAGGTGACCGAGTTGGAAGAGAGCATGACATTAAGGAGAATGTAGTGTTCAAGGAAATAAAAGTAGACAGACTGTAATACAGAAAGCTAAGACAAGAGTGATATGAAATGGGACTGAAATGAAAAATGAGAGCCAGAGCATATATGGCTTTGTCAGCCACGATAACAATTTGTAAAAACAATAGAATAGAGCTGAAGAGTTTAAGGAATTAGATGGGGATGATGGCAAATAATCAATTGTAAAAATTAATCTAGTTTCTGTGTGCAGAATGAAATGAAGAGGACAAGAATGAATGTGGAAAGACTTATTAGGAGTAGATGAGATATGATGGTGATGGGATGTGGAGATTAAATGAGCAGATGAGTGGGATGTTTAGGAGGCAAAATAGGATATGATTTGGTATAGTATGGGAGAATAAAAGAAAGAAGGAAGAGTAAAAGATGTC
This sequence comes from Eidolon dupreanum, assembly GCA_028627145.1. Lineage (NCBI taxonomy): Eukaryota > Metazoa > Chordata > Mammalia > Chiroptera > Pteropodidae > Eidolon > Eidolon dupreanum. The sequence continues at coordinate 72,844,258 of CM053501.1, forward strand.
TCTGGGTTTCTTGTTTGCAGAACTACATGAATGATGGTATCACTTATCTATATCTATGTTTATACCATCTATGTAGGTATATATCTATCTCTACAGGAAAATCAGGTGTTAGTGTGGGAAGGAAGAGAAACAATCAAGCACCTGTATTTGTATATATTTAATTTTAGACACTTTAATAAAATTCAAGATGTTAAATTAGATCCATGAGTTTGGATCTCAGAAAAGAAGTCCAGTTCAGAGATTAAATTTGTGATTGATTGATGTTGATTACACCTCTGAGCACAAATGAGATCACATAAAGAAAGACAATAGGCTCCCAAGAGGTGAGGACATAGGACTGAGCCTTAAAGAACTAAACCTTTTAAAGTCTGACTAGAGGGGCTTGAGCAGGTAACAAGACAGAATGCGGAGAAATGAAGAGGAGTGTGACGTCACAGACACCAGAGAGAGAGAGTTTTAAAGGAGGGATTAGATAACAATGTTAAATGCTGCAGAAAATTCAAATAAGAGGAGAGATGATAAATGCCCATTGCATTTTCTGACAGAAAGGTCATGGTAGCTTTTCTAAACTGTTTTCGTAGAGATGGTGAAGCAAGCCATACTGAGGTAGATTGAAGAGTGAGGAAAGAAAGGCAGATAATGAATATGACTCTTAAAAGAGATTTGGCTGTGAATGGGAAAGATATATAAGATGATTGTATGGTGAAGTAAAGTTTAGGGGAAATCAGAGTTAAGAGATAATGGATAGAATAGCGTATGGAAGCAAACCTGGGAGGATTACTTTTAGGAGGACATACACTCTCTCTTTAATAATTGCTTTACTAATAAGCACCTAATTCACAAGCAGCTACGCTTTCCAAGGTTATATATTTAAATCATTTTTTTTCATGCTTTTACTTCCTGAAGAACAGGAATAAAGGTAGTAATACTTATAATTGTCAAGAACTGTGAAGGATCTGAATTTTACCAACTTTTAAGCTAAGGTGTTAGGCTGACATCTTAGTTTCAGGAATGCTCTCAGAAGACATGAGACTGCTGGGTCAGAGACAAAGGGCTTAATTAATCGTGGCACTGCAAGCAATGTGAGCTTTATGTTTGTGTCAGTTATCCTTTTCCCCCAAGTTCTATGGGGGCAAAATGAAGCAGTCATGTTGGATGCTGCACACACAGTGGATTTGTGTTACAACTGAGAAACTCTGAGGGCTTAGGGAATCTGAATCTTTTATAATAGGCTACAGCAAAACTGACCAACCTTTGCTATGGAGGGATATATTACCTTTATTATACTGGATAATAAAACAAACTTTCCCTCTGCTCCACAGGAAAACACTATCCCTCTCTATCTTCTGAGGCTGTTTGCTATACTAACATCTTTGAAAAGATAGTTCTGATTCAAAGCTTTCAGAGTTTCTGCTAAGAAGAGATGCAGAAACATAAAAGACATGGATAATTGTCTCTCAACAATATTTGTTAGCATTTATAGACATTATCTCTGTGTTAGATACTAATCTCCTTACATTTATTTTCTAGTCCACTGTTTACAAAAGCCCTTTGAGGTACTGTATTTCTGTTAGCTTGGGCTACCATAAAGAAATACCACAAACTGGGTGTCTCAAACAACAGAAATTTATTATCTCACAGTTCTGGAGGTTATAAGTCTAATTTCAAAGTGCTGGTTTAGCTCGTTTCTGTTAAAACCTCATTTTCTGCCTTTTAGATGGCTGGCATTTCACCGTGTTCTCATACGGCCTTCCTTCTGTGTGCATGCATTGCTGGTGTCTCTTCCTCTTTTTATAAGGACACCAATCCTACTGGTTTAAAGCCCCATTCTTGGTACCTCATTTAACCTTAATTATTTTTTTAAAGGCCCTATCTCTGAATATAGTCACACTGAGGAACAAGGCTTCAACATAAGAATTTTAGAGAGATACATACATACAATTAGCTCATAACAGATACTAAATGCTATTACTTATTGTAACTCTTTTACACATGAGAAAACTGAGGCTTAGAGAGGTTAAGAGATTCTAACAAGATACCACAAGTGAAAACGATAGAACGGGATTTGCACTGAGCCATAGTCTGACAGCCCAGCTCATGAGTTTGACCTCTCTCCTATATAGCTAGAGTGAATATGTTATATTTTTAGGTATTTCAGGGGAAAAAGTGATTTCTTAACTTTTGTTTCAGAATCACTGGTCTTGGAAAAAACATTATAGTATGAGCCACAATTTATTAACCAGACTTCTTCCTCCCTCCCTCCCTCCCTTCTTTCCTTCCTCCCTCCCTTTCTTCCTTCATTCCGTTTTTACTTACCTTCCTTATTTCCTATTACACAATCATTTATTTATTTATTTATTTATTTATCATATATTTGTTGAATTCTGCTATGGACAGGCACTGGTCTAAGTGCTAAGGATCCATCAATGAACAAAATAAATTCCCCGATTTTGTGAAAGGTACATCCTCAGTATTGTGTAAAGAATTGTTCACTATCTCCTTCACATACTCCAAGTTCTTTAATATTTATATTTTTTTGTATAACTTAAAGGGACAAGGAACTGATATTTACCAAATATCAACCATATATTATGCATATCCACTTATATGATATCATTAATAACTGGTGGCCTATTAGCATAGATTAGATACTATTCCATGTTAAATCTTTAATTCTGATTGTAGAGACATAGTTTCTTTGTGATTGATGAGACATTTTAATTTCAAATTCAAGCATTTAGATGCAATAATGTGTTTATGAATAACACATGTGTATGTGTATTTATGTATATCTATATATTTGTATATTTTTTCCATCTGTGTCAAGCAGTTTAAAAATCCAGGTGTCCAGGAAGGACAGCTTGGAACTGAGGTGTCAGATGGTGTTGATGATAAAGAGAGTTTGGGGAAAAATAAAATTGAAAACCAGAACCCGTACTACTACTAAAGTTATGTTCAAGTTTTGGGGATCCCACTTAGCCTTATTCCAGCTTGCTTTCTTCTAGCTGTTGGTATCTGTATAGGTTTTGTCTATATGTGATTTTCTTTGCAGCATAAAATATGATTGTTTACAGTACATTTAGAAGAAGAAAAGGCTTTTCTCAGTTGAAAAATTAAGTGACTGCATTTCAATTATCTTTTCTACATTTGTAAAACTATTTGGAGTCAAGGCATAGTGCATTAAGGCTAACATTGTTTTTGTGAAGGTTGATTCCAATTGGGTCTTTTTGTTGGGGTTTTCAAGACACTGTATTTTATTCATTTGAGCAACTGTGGTTTGGACTGCATAATTCACTGTTACCCTATTATAATGCTACTCCCTTAAAGCATAATATTTTATTGTTATAGTATACATCTGGGGATTGGCAAATTAACCTTTGCTGTCTCCAGATGTGACAGAGTTGTAAAGAAAGAGATTTCTTAGTAAAGTGACTTAAAAGAATCCTTTTCAAATCAATAAAGTAAAGTAAGAATACTCAATTACAGTTTGTTATTTTTTTTAAAAAATGTTCACCTACTTTATTTAAAAAGTTTTTCAGATTTGTATTTAAACAAGTAAAATTAATATTTAGGTTATTTCAATTTTATATATTCTATTTTCTAGGTTTATTATCATTAAACTTTTTAAAAGCTATGTTCAACTTTCATATCTATATAACTGATTCACTAAAATTCCTAGTCGGTATTCTACAAAAGACTTTTTGGCAAATAGTTGTTTAAAATAGAACCTTACTCAACATACATGATTATAGCCAAAACTTACTATAATAAAAATAAAGCTTTGTCAGAAAGTTGTTACAATGATAGAATTACATTTTGTTGCAGTTTTAAAAAGACATTGAAGAGTCAATAGCACAGCGGTTAGAGCATGATCTCTAAAACCAGATTAGCGAGGCTGGATTACCTCTGTGGCTGTAGGACCTCTATCTAATTGCTTAATCTCTCTGTGCCTCAGTTTTTTTAATCTGTAAAGTAGAAATAATAATCTGACCTATCTCATAGGGTTTTTATTATATTTAGATAAAATTATATGCATAAAATAACTTAGTATAAGAGGTAGCTTTTAATCGTTATTATTATGAAGTAGAGCCCCAGAAAGTGCCCTCATTAGAATTCAACAAAGTGAGTTGGGTTCTCAGAGCTCCCAGCAGCTCATGGTCCCTAAAAGAAGGAATTGAGCAAACAAACTTGTGAGTGACTAATGTGAATACAGAAATCCCATGTATAAAAGTGACAGAAAAATTATTTTAAAGCAATTACAGAGGCAATTTTTTTCATGCAAACACTTTTACCTATAGTTCTAGTTGTCTCTTTAATCTGAGTCTTGGTTTTCATGGCTCAGGAAAAGGAGGGGCTTCTGTAGAGCACAGAGAACAAAAAAATTAAGTTTATTAATAGCCTTTGAGGTTCTAATTCTAAAGCCCAGGCATAAATACTAGGCAAGCAAGAAGATTTATTCAGTCAAGTCCTGTTGTCCTGGTTGCTGGGTAAAGGTAAAGATCTTCCTGTCTTGGGTAGAACAAAAAGCTAGGGACGATGGAAATGGAGTAAACACAGATGTTGGTCCCTGAAAAGAAGTTCTTGGTCCTGCAGCCCACTCCAAAGTTGAGCCCTGAGGAGGTGGTGATACAAATCCAAAATTAATTTGGGGCTTCAAGAGTAGTGAGCACCTGTACCCTGTTTATCAGGTTGGATTTCATTATGGTATGAGGTGGTATGACACAAGTTGAGTAGAGACGATGGTATAGCATGACATGATGTAGTATGTCATGTCTATGAGAATTAGAATTAATCTCATTGAGTTTCTTATGACCACCAGAATGGCTTGGAAAAATCTTGCTATTGGTCTCTCCCAACCAGATTAAAAATGGCCACAAATTTTTTGCTACTTCCCACTGAAAGGCAGATACTAATCCCCTTTCCCCCTGAATGGGGACTGGTCTAGTGGCTTGGTTGACCAATGGGATGCAACAAGAGTAAACCTCTGTGACTTTCAAGGCTAGATAACAGAAAGTTTTTTGCAGTTTTCACTTGGATCTTTTAGAATGTTCCCTTGGGGGAAAGCCAGCTGCATCAAAGAAGTCTGACCACTCCATTAGAGAACCTAACTGAAGCAGCCCTAAGACTCCTTGCATAGCAAGAAGGGCCCATCTAAGCCCAGCCTGCCATCCCTTCCCACCAAGAAAACAGGCTTGTGAATGAAACTGTTTTGGACTTCCAAACCAGTCCAGCTACCAGTTAAACACCACTGAGGGACTCCAGGGGAGGTGAAGAAAAGCCCCCGCTCAACTGTTGAAGATCTGACCTATAGGTCATGCATGCGGTAAAATGATTATTGTTGTAAGCCATTAAGTTTTGGGTGGTTTTCTCCACCACAAGAGAACCAGTACACACCTCTTTACATGCTCTTAGCATTGACAGAAGTAGGTAGAGAGTTGTGTAATTTTGACTTGAAGAAGTCTTTTTGTCAGAGAAGAGTTCACAGGATGAATTGTATGAAGATGATTATGCAATCTCTACTTTCAGAAGACCCCAGGGGTAGGGACTTCTATTCCTAAGTATTGACAGGAAAAACCCACTCATTTGCTCATTAGCAGTGGGCATTAGCATCGGCAAATGTTGACCAAGAAAGAAACATTAATACTACCATGATTGGCATTTTTAGAGTTATATAACATGAAGCCTTGCCAGTCATCCACTCCCTTAAGTCTTAGATATTACACACAGAGATGAAGGAGGGAAGGGAGGGGAATCTTGATGGCGCTGGGAAAATCCTTACATGACAGGAATCCATGATTTGCCTGAGAATGACCTTGAATAATTAAGTTGGTTATTTGTCACTAGGAAAATTGAATTTAAGATAGCAATTAAGTACAGTAACACAAAAAATGGAAATAGTTATTTTTGTACCACAATTGAATTTGCAGCTTGTGAAATCAATATCTGCCATGTTAATTAAATATATGAAATACTACCAGTAAGCTAATTATAATGCGCTCATTATCTGATTAGCTCATCTCTTCCTGGGTCCATTTATTCTTTTACAGTGAGAATTGTTTCTTTTGTTGTGGATCTTAACCCTTGGGTCTGGTCCAGTGCTAGTCTTGCAGGGAAGTTCAGTTAGTCATCAGGTTATTTGGTTATCATGGGCTTTGAACAAAGGTAAAAGGTTATCTAGGCCATGATGACAGACCTGATGAAGCACCTTTGCCTTACAATAGAGAATACCTCTTTAGTGATTAGAATTCTGTGATGTCCCCTGTTCCTCATTCTGTATTGTTCTCTTCTATACATACTAAATAAATTATAGCAAATTTGACTTCCTGGTTAATTTTTATTTCTTTTTATTTTTTAAATTAAATTTAGTGGGGTGACATTGTTTAATGAAATTATATAGGTTTCAAGTGTACAATTCTATAATGCATCATCTGTATGTTGCATTGTATGCTCACGACACAAAGTCAAATCTCCTTCTATCACCATAATTTTACCCCCTTTACTCTTTTCTACCTCTCTCTCTCCCCTTGTTCTCACTGGTAACCACTAAACTGTTGTCTGTGTCTATAAGTTTTTGTTTGTCTTGTTCATTTGTTGCTTTCCATTTTCTATCCCACGTGTGAATGAATAATATGGTTCCCAACTTTTTTTCTTTGACTTCGCTTAGCATGATAATCTCAAGATCTATCTATGTTGTTGCAAATGGTAGTATTTCATCCTTTCTTATGGATAAGTAATATTCCATTGTAAATATGCACCACATCTTCTTTATCCAATCATCTGTCAAAGGACACTTTAGTTATTTCTGTGCCTTGGCCACTGTGAATAATGCTGCAATGAATATAGACGTGCATATATCTTCATGGAGAAATGTTTTCAAACTTTTGGGGGAGATATCCAGAAAATAGATTGTTGGATCATGTGCTAATTCTGTTCTTAATTTTTTGAAACACTTTCATACTGCTTTTTATAGTGGCTATACCAATTTACATTCCCAGTAGCAGTGTATGAAGGTTCCTTTTTTCCCCACAACCTCTCCAATGCTTACTATTACTTGTCTTGTTGATAATAGACATTCTTACAGGTGTGAGGTAGTATCTCACTGTGGTTTTGATTTACATTTTCCTAATAGCTAGTGAAGTTGAGCATCTTTTTATTTATCTGTTGGCCCTTTGTATGTGTTCTTCAGAGAAGGGTCTGTTCAGGTTCTTTGCCCATTTTTTTATTTGGATTGTTTATTTTTTTATTGTTGTGGTATATGAGTTCTTTATATATTTTTGACATTAGCCCCATATTGGAGGTGTTGTTTTCAAATGTCATCTCCCATTTTGTTGGTTGCGCCTTTTATCTCTTTCTAATGTGACCATTCCACCAATAATGGCAAGTTTAATCTATAGATATGTTTATACTGTTAATTATGTTATACTCAAGGCCTGTCTGTTTTTGGCTTTGAAACATGATGTCTTTTAGCTATCTCCTCAGATATCAACTTTAATTTATCATGGGTTGATTTTACTAATTTTGCTTGTATCTCACTGTTGCCTTCATGTTCTAAGAAAGCTACTTTGTTTCCATCCTGTCCTGAAAGATTTCTAGTACAATGCCAAATACACTGAGGAAAAAAAATTCTGAATAAGAAAGGGGAAGTGTAACACATTTTCTCCTAGTAAATAAAAGAAAGGGAAACTTCTAACATCTTATTATAAATTTCTCTCGCATATTGAGCTATAAATTATATTATGTAATTTACAACTTCTATGTTTGAAAGAGCTCTGGGTTACCTCAATTTATAAGTGTTGACAGGAAAAACCTGTTCATTTGTTCATTAACTTATTAATCAAACATTTATTAACCTCTTATTAGTATCAAACTCTATGGTTCTTCACAGTCTTGTGAAAGAAATGTAAACAATACATAAAATATAAGGCAAACAATAAAGCATATGAAATGCTCAAAGTCATTAGTCATCAGTGAATTCTAAATTAAACTCCACTGAGACATCACTGCACACCTACTAGAATGGCTAAAATGAAAAAGACTGATGATACCAAGTATAGGCAAAGACATGGATGAACAGTACTCTGGAAGTGTAAATTGGTACCACCACCTTGGAAAACCTTCAGTATCCCTTAAAAATTGATCATATGACAAATAAGGGGAAAGATATTCCATGCTCATAGGTAGGAAGAATTAATATTGTTAAAATGTTAGTACTATCTAAAGCAATCTACATGTTCAATGCTATCCCCACTAAAATTCCAATGGCATATTTCACAGAACTAGAACAAATAATTCTAAAATTTATACAGAACCACAAAAGATCTCAAATAGCCAAAGCAGTCTTGAGAAAGAAGATCAATGCTGCAGGTACCATGCTTCATGATTTCAAACTATAACACAAAGCTATAGTAATCAAAACAGTATGGTATTGACACAAAAACAGACATACAGACCAATGGAACAGAATTAAGAACTGAGAAATAAATCTACACATATTTGGGCAACTTATTTATGACAAAGACACCAAGAATATACAACAACAAAAAGACAGTCTCTTCAATAAATTGTGCTGGGAAAACCAGACTAACACATGCAAAAGAATAAAACTAGACCACTATCTTAAAGCATAAACAAAAATGACTTCCAAGTGGATTGCAGACTTGAGTGAAAGACCTGAAACCCTAAAATTCCTAGAAGAAAACATAGATAGTAAGTTCCTTGACATTGGTTTTAGTAGTGTTTGTGTGGATCTGACGCCAAACACCAAAAAACAAAAGCAAAAGTAAATGGTCCCACATCAAACTAAAAATCTTTTTTTACAGTGAAAGAAATCATTATCAAAAGGAAAACACAGTCTACTGAATGGAAGAAAGTATTTTCAAATCATACATCTGATAAGTAGTTAATATCCAAAATATAAAACAAACTCATACAACTCAACAACAAAGAAATATACAGCTCAGGATCTAAGTAGACATGTTTTCCAAGAAGACATACTGATGGCCAATGGTCACATAAACGGATGTTCAACCTCACTAATTGGGAAATTCAAATCAAAACCGTGATGAGCTCTCACCTCACTCCTGTTAGAATGGCTGTTATCAAAAAGATAAGAAATAACAAGTGTTGGCGAGGATGTGGAGAAGAGGAATCCCTCGTACCTTGTTGGTGGAACTTAAACTGATGCAGCCACTATGCAAAACAATACGAGGATTCCTAAAAAAGGAATAGAACTACCGTATGATTCAGCTATTCCACTTCTGGGTATTTGTCTGAAGAATATGAAAACACTAATCCTAAGAGATATATGCACTCCTATATTCATTGCAGCATTATTCAAAATCTAAGTGTTCACTGATGGATAAATGGATAAAGAATATGTGTTAAGTATAATATTACTCTACCATAAAAAATAAAATCTTGCCATTTTGACAACATGGATGGACTTAAGGTGATATAATTCATTATCAGTGGTTGCTTCTTACAGGGGTGGGAGGTAAATTGACTAGGGATGGCTATAAGGAAGCTTTTTGAAAAAAGCTTCTGGCAACTGTTGTGCTAAATTTGTCAAAACTAATTCAATAGTACACTAATGTTCTGAAGATTTCACTGTATATAAATTATAACTCAATAAAAAGTACAAGGCATAATCCAGGGGTCACAAGAGAGATATAAATAAGTGATATACTGTAATACAGAAGGAGAAATTATAAAAGAGATAGTTTTAATAAGTATAAATTTTTAATAAGTCAAAATACAATAATTATATATAATTTAATACCTTGTTTTTTATAATCCCATTATTGATTTATTTATTATTGATTTATTTATTTTTGACCTATTTTCCCATCTTTTTTTCATGTATTTTTGAAAAACAGGGTAGAATGTTCTATTAGTGGTGAATATTTAGGTTGTTTTCTCAGTTTGTAAGTAATGCAGTAGAGTTGTACATAAAGGTTTTTTCTTTAGTATTTAGGATTATTTCCTTGTACTACGGTTTCAGAAATGTTTTGGATAAAAGCATATGATTTACATATCCATATTGCTTTCTATAGGGTTTAAATTATTGTATATATCTACCAGTAATGTATAAAAGGACAATTCACTATATTTCAGTTAGGTGCTAAGTATATTGAACACTTTGGTCATGTGTTTATTAACCATTGTAATTAAATAAATTTTCAGTTGAATGAGACTTAAAATATGAATAGCATTTTAAATTTCAAAAGGCAAAAGTGGGAAAAGTTATATCTGGAGTGTGTATGGTATGGCAAGTAAAGCTGTGAAATGTCAAACTCATGGAACTGCAAGTAGTTTAATATAAAAGCTTAGAGAAGTGGTTCTCAGTCTTGCCTGCACAAGAAAATTGCCCAAGGGCAAATTTAAACATTCTAATATCTAGGCTTTACTAGACCAATAAACTCAGGGTAGTTGGATATAGAACCCAGGCTTAGTTATTCTAAAAACTCCCCAGGTAATTCCAGTGTGTAAGCAAAATTGAAAACCACTAGTGTAGAGTGAGGCTAAATGGAGTAGGATATAATTAGAAATGAAACTATAAAGATGGAGGCCAGATATAGCAAGGTATTATGCTTTAGGACAAAGTATGGACCTTCTAGGAAATTTAGCAAATGATGTTAGTGTTCCTCCCTTATCACTTATGGAGTTCTTCACCTTTTACGTACTCTCAGCAAACAGCACTTGTATCTCCTTGTGGACAGGCTGTTCTCAGGCTGCCAGAGCTTCTCCTACTCCTTAGCAAGCTTGGGAAATGCCTGGGAATTTTCTCTCCATGCTCCCAGGGCACAGTCCATAAGCACTAATTAATGATGATGGGATATAAATAATCTAGCATCCTCTTGGCCGATTAGGACAATTCTGAGGTGTGATCTATATTAGCACTACTCAAAATAGCCAATCTGCAAACTTCTTATCATCCAGGACAAGATGAGCTTGTGGCTGAACATAAATCTACCCACTACTTCCTTCATAAAGATACAGTTCTCTGAAAGAAATATCAGCTGACACAAACAGTGGGCTTAGTGATTTAGCTACCAGCACCTTATCTCATCATGGACCAGTCATATTTGGTTTCCAGACTGCAGAGATTGACAAACCACACTTTGAGCAGCACTGACTTCTACTGTCTCCAGAGTACCCTGCATTATTAGCAAGCCAATGTTATCCTCAGTGGATGAGCCTTTATCTTGCAGCCTTGCCTGGCTCCCTTCCTTTCTCTGTTCCTCTTCTTGCTCCTTGTTTTCCTAGGAAATCTTCCTAATAAGTGACTTTCACATTACTCTTAGTGTCAGCATCAGCTGCTAGGGAAGTCAGTTAAGATAGGCAGTGAAAATTGTGTTGGGAGGTGAAACCTGTGCTTTAGGAAAATCATTTTAAAGAGTGATTTTGAAAACTGAATATAGGTAGAAACTAAGGTTAAGACTATCACAATATCACGTCAGCCAGGGACCTTAGGAGTCATCCTCCTCTATTACTTATATTTTAAAAATATCCTTTTCTTGTCATTTTCAAGGCCCCTGCTTTAGTTTAGACCTCCATTATTTTCGAGGATTGGAATTACTGGTCTGTATTTCATGATGTAAATTCAAGGACCATGACAATGTGTCAGTGAAGATGGATGAGAAATGGTAGTTTCCTCATAATTTGTAAACTAAATTTTTTTTTGTGAAATACATATTTTTTACATTTAGACTTTACAGCTCATAGAGTGATTCTAAATTACATCTGTAAGGAAACCTAGGTCCACCTTAAATATCTGACTCAGTCAAGTAATTAAAGCTCCCTGGCTCTCAGTTTTCTAACCTCTTGACTGAGGAAAAATCGAATTATTCCTGAGATCTCTTGCAGTTCTACAGTGTTATATTTAACAATAGTCACTAGGTTATATTAGTGAAAGAAGCATAAAACAGACTATTTCAGTAGCAATTGTCACTTCTCAAAACAAATTGACAAAAATCATACTCTTATTATAAGAACGATTCTCCAGGAAGCTAACCTTTGCCCATTTTTCTTCATGATATGTTTACTGCTTTTAACTTTGCTTTGAAAATGGGTAACCATCTAATTGGGTTGATAAGGTCAGCTTGTAGGAGGTTTAGAAAGAGATTGGACAATATTTGTGAGTGCATATGTATGTCTAGACATGCTTTCTGTCATGTTTATTGCACTTTAATGATTAGCCAGAAATAATAAGGCTGCTGTATTTGCTATTTTATTAATGCTCTGCCATTTATGGGTTATTCTAAGGTAATTTTAAAAGAGAAAATATAATTATTTGAGGGTACTTTTGAAAGAGGTAGATATATTTATAAAATTAAGTAGTAATGTAATAACACAGTACTCTGCAAAACAGAGTTAACCACTATAGTTCATATGGAGGATTTGCGAGTCTAAATGGGATGAGTTTTATTTTCCTCTATTTTCAAGAAGTGTATAAATTCAACTTGGAAAGGTGATTTAACAATGTGCAAATTATTTCTGCTCATTAGTTTATCACAATTTGCCCCTAAAGAACCTTGAAATACTTAAATATTTTCTAGACTCTTTTGTGTAGCACAACTCATCTAGGCAGAAATCTGAACTTCACAGTGTGTCACACAGACACTCCATTAGAAATGATCCCAATTCTATTCCCTTGTGAGTCTCTATGTTTTTGAGTCCTCAAAGATAACTTTTAAAATGATAAAATATGGAGAATTAGGATATGTTTGCTTGTAGCATTTCCTTAATTTATTCTTTTTTTTACTTAAATGAGTTATAATGAACAGACAGGAAAGTACATAAACCTTAAGTGTATAATTCAGTGAATTTTTACATATATATATATATATATATATATATATATATATATATATATACACACACACACACACACACACACACACACACACACACACATATATATACACACACTCATATGCAAAAATTACTGCCTGGATTAAGATATAAAGTGAAAAAAATAAGTTTCCGCTTGTCCCTTCCCAATGAATTTCCCTCCATTCAGAGGTTACCATCATTCTTACTTCTATCACCATAGCTTGGTTTTCCTGCTTTTTATTGCTGTGTATGTTTATTGCTATTGTATGCTTATATTTTTCTCTTCTTGATGGGTATTTTGTTTTCATTTTTTCAGTTATGAATGTTTGCCATGATTTCTGATGGACATGTGTGCTCATTATTTTAGTTGATATAGGTGGAATTAGGATTCCATGTTCATAAGGTAGATATAATGTAACTTTAATAATTCCTGCCAAATGTTTTCCCAAAGATAGTGGTAATTTTTCTTCCCACCAGCAATGTGTGGGAGCCTTCGCTCCTCTGCATTTGTGCCACTATGTGCTATAGTCAGTGTCTTTAATTTTAGTCATTCCGATAAGTGTGTGGTAAGATATCATTATAGCTTGTTTTTATTTCCCTGGTGAATCATGATGTTGAGTACTTTTTCAAGTACTTATTGACCTCTTTGAAACCTCTTTTATGAAGTCCTATTCACATATTTTAGCCATTAATTACTTTTTTGTTATTGATTTGTCTTTACATATTCTGAAAATATATGAATATATTTCTTTCAATGAACAGAAGTTCTTTATTTTAATGAAGAGTGAATTATCATTATTTTCTTCTATGGTTCATGCTTTTTGTATTCTCTTTCAATATGTGATTTGAAAACCCAGTCACCACATAATGCATTCAATTAGACAGACCCTAGGCTTATTTTTAAAGATGATAACTAGCTATTACACACACACATATATATATATATATATATATATATATATATATATATATATATATATATATATATGTATATTGGACTTTATGAAGAGCTTGGCGTCCTGTCTTTTTCAGTTACTAAGTATCTACTTTGGGGAATATACTTAGTTCTTTAAGCCATTTTAGTCATTCATATGTGGTATTCATATATTGATATTCACGATATGGCCAGAATTTTTCATTTGCAAGTGGCAGAAAACTAACAAAACTAGGTCAAGCCAGAAAACCTGAAAGGAAAGTAGATCCTAGGACCAAAAAGCTGTAGAAACCATTGTTAGCATACGGGACCTTCAGGGCCCAGTCATCACTACGGCACTCTTATCTGTTTTTCATTCTATTTTGGCTTTTCTTATTGACATCAAAGAGGTTTAATATAGCAAGCTTCAGGCTTACAACACCCGAGCTGAGCATCTTAAAAGGAAAAAAGAAAGCATCTCTCTGTCCCATTCATTTCAGCACATAGTAATCCTAGTGAAGAACTCTTAGTAGCCCTAAGTCATCTAGCTACCCATGTGAATAAAGACGAGAGAAAAACCATTGTTATTAACCCTGGGATGAGATGAGGAAAGGAACAGTGTCCACAAAGAAGTAGATATGCTATTGCCAAGAGAAGGGAAATAAGGTGCTGGGCAGACTCAATAGACATACACTACAAGGGAATAAAAATGCTTAACTTACAAGAATTGGCTTTTTAAAGTCTTAATCAGTACCTGGAACAGGGTAGAGACACATTGCTTATTTGTTAAATATTAAGTATAATGAAAATCTCAAAAACTTTTTTCTCCTGTTCTCAGAACTGGTGCCCTAGAGAGGATCACGGTGAGCCCAAGCAGAAGCAGGAGTCAAAGAGCCTGTTCCTGGCTTTTTCTTGGAAGTTTCTTTTGTAGATTTTGAAGGATTTGTATATTTCACATATCAGAACTAAGCTCTGCCTCGATTCCCTCCTACTGATCCAGGGAGATGATCCTGATGGTAAACCATGGGGCCCAGAATCTCCCAAATCTTTATCCCCAAAACATGACTTTAGTAATTCAGTGCTCAACTCCTCCCTTTCCAAAGTTTTCCCAATATTTAATATAGAATTCGTATGGCTATAATAATAGCATTTAGGCAATTGATAAATGTGACAGATAACATGATTGCTTTTAAACCATTGCCATTTGGAGTATTTGTGGCATTAATCACTTCTTAGGGAACTCATTCTCTCTTCAATTCTTATTTCCATCTATTAAATATTTATCTTGGGATAAGTAGTTCTCAAACTTTAACATACATTGGAATTACCTGGAGAGCTTGTTAAGATACAGATTGCTGCGCCCAACCTGCCAGAAATAATGATTCTATAACTGGAATGGGGCTTCAAACTTGCATTTTTTTTAAACAAGTTCCTAGTAATGTGCTGCTGCTGCTTTTCCAGGGACCACACTTTAAGAACTAGACAAAAGATACATTTCTAAAAATATGGGAATAAATAAGACTTCTATAATTCATATTTTTACTCACTATGGAAACTTGTAATTTGAAGAAATCTAATTTTCCTTGGAAAATAAAGGGCCCTTATTATAAAAACAAAAATAATTGCTTCTCAATTAACATTTGCAATTTTGATTTGCTTGCAGGTTGAGGTGAAGGGTAAATCCATATATCAATGACCATATATCCTCTTGGAGGTCATATAACTTGTAGAAGAAACAAAAATAATATCCTTTCTTACAGATAATGATAAGAATAACTCATGGAATAGTTGAAAGTAACTTTCCTCTCTGTTCTAAAATTCTTTATCTGTTCAGCCTAATAGGATTTTCTGGCTTGCTAGTTTTTTTATTTTCTTTCTCCCTCCCTCCCTCCCTCCCTCCCTCCCTCCCTTCCTTCCTTCCTTCCTTCCTTCCTTCCTTCCTTCCTTCCTTCCTTCCTTCGCATGTTTTTATTGTGCATGAACCAGAGATTTCAATAAAAGGGCTAATAATGCTAAATTCTATCAGTTCCAGACCAGATGAATCATAGAAACTGCTGCAAAGGACTGAATTACACCACTCTCCTTCCATCATTCATAATTGAGGGATACAGTTACCTTGGAAATTAAAATCTGGAAGCCAGGACTTTTTTTCCTCTGTAGTGATGTTGGGTCAGTATTGGCAAATAGGAGATCATACTGAGAATGGTATGAAGGAGGGAGAAAGTACAGATTGAACAATATTAACTGCCTCAGGTGATGGCTGTGGTCACTGAGTGCATTTCAGAGGATGGAAGTTTAAGTATTGCTGGCCCTGAGGACCTCTGGGGCTTAGAGATTATACTTCAGAAGTTTTCTTTCTTCCTCAAAGACTTTGAGATTTACATATCTATTAAATCCAACTCCTGTTTGGAATGTGGTATTTTCTCCTTTCCAGGTTAATATTAAGGATTAGTTAGGGCAACTGTCATCTATTCAGTTACTAAGGGCCATGCCCTATGGTTAAAATACCCATATTACCATAATAGTGTGGTATCCCTGCTAACATCACTATGTTATACTTTCTGTTTTTTACTTTTACACTAACAAGTAAGCTTTTACTGTTCTCCAAGTTTGTGGAAGAATAGTCTTACCAAAATGTTGTCTGGTAGTTGCACTAAATTCATTTTTATTAAGTTTATTAAGAGTTCCCTATGGCTACCCCCTTACTCCCAGAAAACAATTGCGGGATACCTCCAGTTATCCAGTTTAAAAAAAGAATTCTATAAATTACACAAGCATACAAAATGAAAAGCATTGACAATTACATAAGAGAGAGATCATTAAAATAGACTGTTCTCTTTACATAAATTTGAGAGAGAGAATGAAAAGGTAGACTGGGTTATGGGGCAGAACTGAGATTGTGTGGATTTAAGAAAATAGTTGAAGTTTCCTTGGCTTTCCTTAATTTATAGTGGTGCTTCATGGTATTGAAGAACTTTCTTGAAGCTATGTAAAAAGTGAAACTAATAAAGTTTTCATATGCATGTACCATCTTCTCAAAGCAGAAACATTTTATTATCTCTCTAAGGAGATGGAGCCAAAGGAACTGCATTGAAGCCTTTGCAACATTTCGTAAATTGTGAGAAGCTTTAATACCCATTTTGTTTATTTATGTGCCACATAGTATGATAGGCTTAAAGAAACTAAGAAAAATTCACTACCTATGCCCTCAAGAAATTTCGATGATAGTGGAAAGATAAACAAAAACAAAAACAAAAGTTCTAATACACTAATGTGATTGTTTTAAAAGTGCTGAGCATTAAGTCCTGTGGTGTTTACAAACAGTTGCCTAATCCCTCTGATGGAATTTGTGAAGGCTACACAGACATTTACTAGGCAATGAAGAGGGTGAGAGAGATGCAGGGAAATAGAGGAACATGTGCCAATGACAGGGGCATAGACAGGACTGACTTGTCAATGTGTGAAGGTATAAAGTAAAAACTTGGAGAGAAGTAGTGGCTGCATAATGCACAATCTTATGGGCTAGAATAAAGTTTTTTATTTTATTCTATTGACAATGGAAAAAATTCTGGAGAAACGGGGTGGCAAACACTTCCTGCAACTTTTCCAGAAAAATTGTGAAAGCATTGGAAGGGCTGAAGTGCTGGGCTTCCAGAAATGACTCCCAGAACAAGACTGTTCAACTGGTCCCAAGAGGATGGTGGGGCATCAGGAGGCTGCTACTGAACCTTTGGAGTTCAAGAATGCACAGTGTGGCACCATCCTGGGAATAGCAGGTTGCCACAACCACTGTTGCTACAACTCTCCAGACCCCATGGTGTCAGTGACTCACAGAGGGGCACAGTTGTGGGAAAACCCCACATTTCTACACCGCTCTTACTAATAGCAAACAACCAAAGCAAACAGAAACCAGCCCTGCTTCACTTCAGTCTTCCAAATATCTCACTGGAGCACATCAGATTGGTGGAACCTAATGTGTATTCAGAACTCTTGTTACAAAGGAATCTGAGAATTGTGGTCTTTACCTTTCTAGCCTCTGGGGAAGGGTGGGCTCTCTGATGGAGGTCGGAGTGGATGCTGAGGACCAATTTATCATGTCTAGTAGACATAAGATGAATGAACTTGGATGAGGAACTGTGTAGAGAAGAAAAGCAGTTGAGAATGGAAACATGGAACACATATACTTAAGGGGCTACTGGAGAGACAAAGAAGGAGTGGGAAGAAATTTAAGGTAAAAACTGGGAGAGTGTGACATTATGATAACCAAAGGAGGAGATAAGTTTAGGAAGAAGGAAATGGACAACAGCGTGAAATTGCTGTAGTGCGATGACCATTAATTTTTTTCATTATTTGATCAAATTTTAAATGAGATATTTTCAGTGACAAAAATTTTGCTTATCCCTAGTATTAGGCAAAACTTTCATTGCAAGGGACAGAAAATCCGCATAAAGTAATTTAAGCAAAAAATGAATTTATCAATTTACATCATTTTAAGTCCAGTGGGTACAGGTTTAGTATTAGGTAATTAAATGCTATATCTGAGTAAGCCTTTCTCTGACTCCTTCTTTTGGCTTTGCTTGACTGCCCTCTCTGTATTGGCATCATTGTCAGAAAGGCTCTTCATAAAGCTAGAAAAAAATGGACCCTGGAAACAAGGCTTATCTATTGCTACAGCTTGTGATCCCCAAAGAAAAGAGGCTCTTTCTCTCTTCCAGTATCTTTACATTGATTCTTAGGGAAGAGATCAATTAGTCTGTCTTGGGTCATGTTCCTTTCGCTGTACCAATCACTTGCAGGCTGTTAGTATATGGCGCTCTGACTGGCCAGGTCTGTATTACTGGCCCTCCCCTGCTGGTGGGAGGGCATATGTTCAGAGGTATCCAAAACTTGGAAAAATTTCTCCAAGAGAATTGTAGGAAGTTATGATTTCGAATCCAAAACAAGGGAGATAGAATGCCAGATTGACCAACTCACCAGTCTCTGACAGAGTAATGTTGGTTAAAGTTAAATAAGTTTGTCTCTGAATTCACAACCATCATATCCATTATATTCTATGTTAGAAGCAAGTCATTAAATCTGTCTCATAGTTCCACATGAGAACAATTATATTTTTAGAATTGTCATATGAAAAATATATAATGACAAAGAGCCACTATGAATTTAGTGACACTTAAAAATGAATTGGTTTTTTAAATTCATGATAATAGTTTCTACATACATTAAAAAAAAAAAAAACATGTAATGGCATCTTCCCTCTACAAGTAATGCTTAGGTAGCTTATGGATTTGTGATGCCTCCCCACCAAACAAATAAATGTCATGCCTTGAAGTCAGGTTAATCAGGGAACCCAAGGGTAGCCTATGCACAGTTTCAGGGGTTGTTAAACAAAGAAATGTTCAGGAAATGTTACAAGGCCCATTTTCATTTAGTTTTTGGACACTAGTATTAAATATTGCACCATTTGGGTGGGTGATGTTACTTCCACTCAAGTAGCTAATCCAAAAACTAGACTAAAATGACAATGCACATGGTGGTGGGAAAGTACATTATACAATAAATGCTTTCTTTCAGTTTTTTTTTCTAATTCTCTTATGTTTTCAACCTGTTAGTATGTATGTGGTAGCAAATCTGAAAAGAAGTTTAACATAATTACATGGAAAGAGGAAATTACATACATACATACATACATGCATATATACATACATATACACATAGATACATATCTATATCTATCTATCATCTATCTATCTATCTATCTATCTATCTATCTATCTATCTATCTATCTATCTATCTATTTCAAGATTTCTAAAGGAGGTAGCTTTTCTTTCAAGACAACTTAGAGACCTGTGCCACCGTGAAAGGTTTCTGGCTCTGTCCCCAGTCTCCTGTGACAGGACTGCTCGGTACATTAGTTGTCTTTCTGCAAAATAGAGGCTGCTTGACTTGCCCTCCTCCTGCCTCACAGAAAGTGATCAGAGTCCACATATACTGCTTCAACCTCCCAGGAAGAGAAGTGCCTCCCAGGCATCTATTGGCTATTATTAAGTGGTCAAGTGCAGATTATTACATTGGTATAGTGTTTCTGGAATGATGGTTTTATTGGTCTGTGCAATTGTCTCTGTGCTGGGAGGGCTCCTTTGTCATTTAGCAGAGCAAAGGGGTTTGGGGACTTCAGGACCAAGTTGGAAGGAAACCGGCTGGTGAGCCTGGTCCCTCCCACTGTGCCTGCTGGTGCCTCAGCCATGCACTGCTGATCCCAGCGGTGGCTGTTTCCACTCCTCAGCTTGGGCAACTTGCAGTGGCCTGGCCTCCCCATTGTGATAAATGATCTTTTATTAGCTATTAGAAAAAAAGTCACGGAAGTAAAACAGGTCTTGGTTACCCATGCCTGTCTGTAATCCTTCCCGACACTCTCGTTCCTTAGAAGTACCTGTGCTGTAATATAGTTTTTCTGTAAAAGAAAAAGAAAAGAAAAACAAAAAACAAAGGAAACCTTATAAAGGTGATAATGTGTCATGAAGCATTTGCAGTGGGATTTCTTTTTTAAACAGTCAAGTTGTTTTCTTAGACACGTACAAAAGAGCTTCTGGGTACTTTTTTCGGTGTGTGTGTTGGAGATCCCTTTTCGACTCATAGATTTCTATTTGTAGGCCTTACTGTTTCTTGCTAAATACTCCAAGGAGTATGTCTAGAGTATTTATCTTACTTTCTGATGGAATCTAGTTTTGTTTTCCACTTTCTGTTTTAAGAAACTAATGCATTTGTTATGTATTTTGTTACTTTGCTGTTTCAAATTTTAAATTTATTTTATAATTTTGAGGCTGTATTTTTCTTATTTAAAACATGAGTTTAAAAAAAGTTTTAATTTTTTAATTTTTTAATTTTTTTATTTAACGAAAGGAACATCTCTTTTTAGATGTAGATGAAAAGCTTGAGGACTTACATGTAATTTTTTAAGTTCTCAGTTTCTCTTTGCCACAATTATTGGATTTTGAAAAATCCCTGAAATTGCTGCAATGTCATAATTAACAATTTTACTAAAACTCTGTGTTTTTAGGTTAAGCTAAAATTGGGTATATTCGTTGAGTAGTTACAGAAACGGCCAGC
>CM053501.1:72865212-72993352 GCA_028627145.1 Eidolon dupreanum
AAGTAATTTACTTGCTTAGCAAGGCTTCTGATCATGTTATGGTAGCTTTTATTAAATTCTCAAGTGAAGTAATTATTGCAGGGAAATACCCAACTTAAAGCAAACACTTTATCAGGTTCAAGATAATTAAAAAACATGACTGGTTTATGCCTGCAATCATGGTTGGTACTTCTCTTCTCTTCTCTTCTCTTCTCTTCTCTTCTCTTCTCTTCTCTTCTCTTCTCTTCTCTTCTCTTCTCTTCTCTTCTTTCTCTTCTCTCCCTCCCTCCTTCCCCCCCTCCTCCACCTCTATTCCCCATCCCCTATTTTCTTCAATTTTGCTCTTTTTCCCCTCTCTTCCTCTTTCTCTCCCTCTCTCTCTTTCACTTCCTTCTGTTCTGTCATCTGCCGGTATAAGTGCAGTAACCTCTAAATATATCTCAGGAAATAAATGCTAGTCCCAAATTGCATTTTAGAGGGTAAAAACACACACACGAAAAATAAAGAAAAAACCCCCTACACTTGAAGGCTGTCGAGGAAATTGACATAATGGTGACATTTTATCATCCTGTGTCATTATCATTTTGTGTTGTTCCTCTACTTTTATTTAATGCCATGGAAAAATAAGCATGTTTGCTAGTTTGAAATGTTGGCAGAATTCCAGTGTTTTTGTGTTTTAGGTGAGTGCCAAAATTGTCACTAGGAAGTTTTTCTAAAATGCCCGTTGTTACCCAGAGAGAAAACAATGGCATGGCAATTGTTTCAACAGTATGATTATCTTGGGTCGTTTCTGAGAAATGGGAGGCTACATATCATTAGGAATTTCCTTATTAATTACTTAAAGTATAAGGGTTCTAGTGTACAAGAAGAAACAAACCAGGCACCCAGGCCACTAACACTAAGTAAGAAAAATATTTTGTTTTGGGGGAAGCAAGCTTTCTAAGTGTTCCTGGCAGTAATATCTGACTCTGGTGGAAGTTTACGGCACAGATTTATCTTCCAGGTAGTCAGGGAACATGAATCCAACAAGCCTGGCATTAAGTCAATGGTTGGAAAGGGGAGGAACTCAGAAATCAGTTTTAATTTTTAAAACCTCAAGTTGCCTTCTCCTTCACCGTTTTGTGCTCATAATTGGCTGCACAGCCCCAGCGAGGTAGACTTCCTACAGATGCCATCTGTCCTTGTTGGCACCTTCTGTCCTTGTTGGTACCTCCCGCATGCTGGATAGTGTCCTGTCTGCTCTAGGAGAGTGGTTCCTAAAGGGTGACCCAAAACCACTGGTAGTTTGTGGACTGTACTTTGATGCATTGATGATATATAATGATATAATCTCTATATTTTTACTTTATTATATCTTTCCCTGTCACTGCATGTCATTATACTATGGCAGAGGGGATTCTGAGGCTGGGTGTTTGAAGTACCCATTTAAAACTAGGTAGCAGCGGAAGAGCAAACCTGGTTGCTGCCTGGTTGGAACTTGGTGCCATTTTCTTTCTTTTCTATAACTTTTGTGCCCCTTAAGGGAAAGCTTCTGTCCTGCTATTCTCTTATGCTCCTCAAGGGGCACACTTCCAGAGACTTGCTGTTGTATGCTTTGCATGGCTCTAATTATACTGTTGCCTCCCTGATCCATCTCACTTTCTCTATCCCTGGCCTATTCTTTGCTTCTAACATATCAGGGCACTGCCAGACACTCATAAAGCTCACTCTCACACCTCCTTCAGGCTTCTATTCAAATGTTTTTTCACAGAATTTCTTCCTGGCCATTTTACCTAAATTTGCAATTCCTACCCCCCATACATGCTTTGTTTTTTTTTTTTTTTTTTTCTGTGCCTATATCACCATCTCACATAGATCTCTATCTATATGGGTATAGATAGTTGTAGATTATCTATATCTCTATATTTACTCATTAATTGTTTATTTTATTTATGCTGTTTATGTGTTAATTTATTATGTCTTCTCCTTTTAGAATATAAAATAAATGAATATAGAGATTTTATGTTTTTTTCACTGCTATATTCCCAATGATTAGAACAATGCTTGGCACTTATTAGGTGCTCAATAAACATTTTGTGAAAGAACAAATGAATGGCTAGAAGCCACATAATGGGTATATCTGTTTCTTAATCTAAGTCTATATGAACATAGCAGAGATGCTAAAAGGACTTGTCCCATTCAAAATTCAGTATACTTCATCTATGAAGCCATTTGGAATGAGCAATATTCCCAGATCTATGTTGATGATACTGAAATAAAATCAGACTATTGATTGATTAATTAAAATTTTGATTGTTTATAACTCCTAAGATACTCCATGTAACAGCTTTGTCTAAATCTCAAAATCTTGTTTAGAATACATCTTTGGATGTTTGTAGAATATTGAAGTAGCTTATTGAGGGAGAGAATTGATGTTTAGTAAGTAATTTCTATATGTTAATAACTTCTCAGATATAATCTAATTCTTATAAAAATAATGTAACAAATACATTATTATTTCTATTTGAACTGAGATTCGGAATGTCTTTGTAATCACCCAAAGTTTCAGAAATAATAAGAGAGAACTGATCTTTCCAATTACTCTATAAAATAAGGACTTCTGTAAGAAAGCAAACAAACCAATGAATTAGATCACTTCTCATTTATTCATCTTTTGTTGGCTGAATATATTTCTTAAATCAGGGCTCTGCTATGTTATTCATCAGCTAAGAGTTTGTATTAGTTTTCGACTGGATCAAACCTAACTGGCACTCAATGACCCACATAATCTCCTTTCCACTTAATTATCTCAGATTACTTCCCTCAACTCCCTGTAACAAATCCTCTGTTCCAGTAGAGAAGACTTTCTTTCCACTCTTCCCCCATTATATGCCCATTTACTAGTCTCTGCCCTGTCTTAAATGACTTCATGTCTATTTCCCCTGTGCTTTCTATCAGGCATGAATGTCATTCCCTTTCTTTCTGCCCATCCATTACCCTTAACACTTTTTTTATGGTCTACTTGAAAACTATACACTTTATTTTTTTTTACAACCCTAGCCTACAATAGCTTCTCTCCTTTTCTTAATTACTTTTAAATTTATTAGTTGTAGCACACAATTTATTAAGCTCTAATGATAGACTGTAGTATTCTATAATTGTTTCTAGTGTCAGCCTTGTTCTCTAACCAAGATAGTGTTTAAATAGATTTATACTGAATACAGTTTTTTTCCTCCCTATAATATTCTCTAAAGTAGATGTTGCATCATTAGGAGATGCTCACCAAATACTTGGCTTTTCATTCTGAATATTTATTGAGTGTTGCTAGAAACTATGACATCATTGTAGGACAGAGTCAAATGTGGTTTATCCAATAGTGGCTCCTCCCAATCCTAGTATCAGCTCTATGCATCTTGTGTACAGATGTATTTTTGAAGAGTCACTGGAAGATTTTGCTTTCCTTTCATTGAAATCTACTTCCACATTTTGAAATCTTTGTAGAAAGTAATTTTGAGAACTCTTGGTGAAAGACATAGTATACATACAAAGTATTCATCTTCAAAAAGCAAAATGGAAATTCAGATATTTTGAAATTTCAGAACCAAGCACAGGAAAGTTTGGATGAATGGTGAGGCCAAAGTATTATCATTCTATTTCTAGAGAATTAGAAAAGTTGGAAAATCTGTCCTCTGAAGCATCAGAATATTTTATTTTTCTGTGCAGGCTTGTGCTACAGAAAATGCTTTGCCTTTTTTTTTTTTAAGGGGGAGGGAGATGCCTATAGTATTAAAAGTGATATGGATGGGTTTGAACTTCTGAGACTGTTTAAGTACTTCTGTATTAACATAAGATTAGAAGTGGCAAAAGCAATGAAAGAGCTGCAGGTGATTTCAAATCGGGTGTCATACTGTAAACCTTTTTGGTGAGATGAGTCTGACAAAGTGCACAAAGGCAGTGAACGTGATCTGGCAGAAAGAAAAGAAGCTGAGAGGGTCAAGATGCAGAAGTCAGCATTGTCTTAAGCTCTCGATGTAATTTGTACAGAATTGTACCATGTTTGGAGATACTTCAGTGGCATGAATTAAATATTGTGTACTTTGCCCAATTTTTATAATAGAGTGCATTTATAATTCCCACCCTGCACTACATTTTCAGGGTACTCTGGAAATTGGAGGGTGTTCACATTCTCTAGCTTGAGAAGCTTTCTCTTTAGTCTTCCTCTGAGAGATTAAGCTCAGTGGACAATGGTGGGTCAGACTGGGATAGTTTTTAAATTCTGTGCTGCCATAATCTGCAAACAGGATCTCTTATGAGGGGAGAGACAGGTGCCACTAGTAGAGACAGAAAGACATTTTGGCAGTTTGCAAGCAGAACAGTGTACTGAGAGAGGGGTGACCAGTGGTGAGTGGCACAGGCAAGGTCTCACAAAGGCCCACAGGTGGCACCCAATATGTTGGCAGAGCACAGCAAGACAGAGCTTGATGTGTGGACTTGGTGCTCTGGGCAGCCAGTGGGCAGCTGACCTCAGGAAGGCCTGGCAGCTGGCAGGGGACCAGTGCTGAGCTGGAGATCAGAGTTGCAGTCTTATGGAGCTGTCAGGAAAAAGGCTGAGAGACAACAAAGGCAGGAAATAAGACAAAGAACATCTGTTGAAAATGGAATACAAAGTGGCCACAAAATCCCACAAAGAATAGCAAAGATAGCTAACACTTATTGATGCTTACTATATGTCAGAAAGGTCCCAAGTCAAATACATACTTTAATCCTTATCAATCCTTACAAACTATGGAGCAGATGCTGCTATTACTCCCACTTTATAGAAGAGGAAACTGAATTACAAAAGAAGCATGGGCAGGGCCAAATGTCTAATAAGTGGCAGAGTAGGGATTTCAACCCAGGCATTCTAGCTCAAAAGTCTGTTCAACCTTAAAGCATCCTACCTCTAAATTGCTACAGGATGACAAAATCAGTATTGTCTTCATAGCCTTTCAAAAAGGGCATAAACTTTGAGCCAGAGATATGGATTTGAATCTTGCTTCTACTACTTCTTACTTGTGATACTATGGGAAAGTCATTTTAACTTCAGTTTGATTTTATCATCTGCAGAATGGGGATGCCATCTACTCCACAGGTTTTGAAGAACTAAGTGGAATAATTGATATAAGGTAGTAATACTATGTCTGGCAAAAACTTGCCACTCAACAGAGTCTGTTTTCTTTTTTTCTCTCTCTACATGTCCAGTGATATAGAGCTTTTTAAATGCCTCTTGACTGGGAATTGAATTGTTCCTGGGGACAGGGCTGGGCCTAGCTTGGCATGAGCAAGGACCTTGCAGGCTGTGGAATGTGGAATCTGGCATTTGAAGGCTTCCTGCCTGCTCAGGTTAAACAATATGATTGCTCTCTTCTTTTAATTTACAGAAAAATATCTTGGCAAGTGCTTTTGTATACAGTTAATTCAGTCAAAGAAACCTTGCTTCTGAAACATGTAAACTAATGCTCACTTCAGGAGTAATAATTGGCAAACTTAAAAACTGTGCATTTTATAAATATGTTAATCATCTATTATTTTTAAGATTCCTCGCTTTTGTCAACTTCATTAGTACTCAGGACAACTGACTGCAAGGACTGCACGTTTGAATTTTTATAATTATGCTTGAATTTCAAAGCCTGCTTCATATTCCATAGCAGGCAGGGCATATATGTTAATAATCTGAATATCCGATCTCTAGTCTAGTCATGAACAGACTGCATCATCTTTCACATCAGAAACATCAACCCAGTCCTCACTAATAAATTCCATGATTGCTCTTTCTTTTTACAACTTTGGTCTTTATCTCCAAACTATACCTAAAGTTATGATGATATGTTTTTTTTGTTGTTGTTAATTAAGAATTTTATGATACTAATAACACATGTTCACTGTAGAATAATTAGATTATGTTAGAAAAACCACCCATAATTTCGGAGCTACGCGCTGTTAAATTTTTATGTATATCCTTCCAGATTATTTTCTATGTATGCATAGGCATAGTACATAGTACATAGTACGGGGTCATATTATACAGTTTTGTAACCTATGCTTTTCTCTTAACAGTTTATCATGAACATCTTTATATATACATTTAGTCTTTATGTAGCCTCATAATATACCATTGCACTTGATAGCAACATTAATTTAGATAATCTACTGGGTGTTTAGTTTGTTCACATTTTTTTTCTATTATATAAATATCATCATCTTTGCACATACATTTGTATATTCAAAGGGCAGGTGTGTTTACCAGGCTTTTGATACATTTGTCAAAAACATTTTTAGAAATATTATACTGATTATATTCCTACTGGCAATAATTGAGTGCTTCAACATTCAATGTTATTTTTTATTTTATAGAACCATCTGATGGACACCAATTATTGATTAACCTATGCTCTAAACATTGATAAAATACTACCTTTATCAAATATGAAATTCTTATATGTAATATCAGAATTTTTTGATATTTTTGTTTAATTCTTTTGGTTTTTCCTACTCTGGCACCAGCATCAATTATTTTAATTATTATAGAAATTTTTCTTCATTATTATTATTTTTAGAAATTTTCTAGCTATAATGACCATATTAATTTATGTCATGTCTTATGTATACTGGGAGAGATGATGGGGAAAGAGCATGTTGAAGGTAGATAACATAAAATTGGAAAAATGCTGATATTGTTTAGTCACCTAATGAGTACATGGAATTCATAATCCTATTTTCTCTGCCTTCGTATGTATGTGAAAGTTTCTCTAACAAATATTTAAATGTAAACAAATGGATCGGTGATTCACATTTGGACCGTACATGCTCTCCTCTTCAGAAACATGTTATTTTCATGTTTCCTTTTATGGCTTTCAATAAAGTTTTACAGTTAATTTTTTTTATATATCCTCTATACCTTTCTACACAAACAAGCAAACAAAACCCCCCAAATCTTCTCCATGCCTTGTTTTTTAGTTGTTTTTTTTAAAAATAACTACTATATTTTCAATTGTTGATATGTAGGAAAATGTTGATTTATAATCAACCACCTTACTAAACTTTTTAATTTTTTTTACTTTATTCTTTTGAGTCTTTCAAGTAAAGATTTTCATATAATTATAAATTTGCCTCTTTTCCAATTTTCATACAATTATAGATTCGCCTCTTCTTTTCCAATATTATTAGTCCTTTTTTAAAGATTTGTTAACACTTTAAACACATTGCTCCTGACTTTAGTGAGAATATCTCCAATCTTTCATCACTAAGCAAGATATTGGCTTTTTGAAGAAGGTATGTCTTGTATTCCTTGTATGTCTTATATTCAAACTTAAAAATTAGGACTCAGTGTTGAATTTTCCACATGCTTTTTACAGAGGATCATTTGTCTCTCTTCAACTCTTAACTTCTTTATATGATAAATTTTATTAATAGATTTTTACCATTAAACTCTCTTCATGTTCCAGAGTTTGTGGATTCATGGACAGTCTGGATTTTGTGAACAGTTTTATGGAAATACTCTAAACTGATGGTACTTTCCCCTAATTTTCCTATTGCTATGTTTTTTTTGATTGCTTCAAAGTAATTTTTGGAGCAAGGAGAATAAAATAAATGGACTGAAATTTCTATCTTATATTGGAAGTTTGGTATACTTATATTGACTAACATCTATAATAGAGTCAAAATTTACTCACTAAAATTTAAATATAGAAACGATGGGGCTTTCCTTATTTGCTATAACCAATCTTCTAGAGCTTAGGACAACTGTTCCATTGATAAAGGAGAAAAATACCTAAGACTTTAGTTATTCTATAAATTAGTATGTTTTCTTTTGGTAAGTATTTAATTAATTCAAAATTTAGCTCTAGATCAGGATTGTTTTTCTTCTTTTCAGTGAGTACTACCCCCTTCCCTAAAAAACAAAATGGCCTCTGGGAGCAGGAGAAAACTACAAGTCCTAGGTTCAAAACTTACTAGCCATGTAATCTTAGGTGGTTGTATAATCTTTCTCTTTCTCCATTTTTTCATTAAAAATTGGGGATTAAAATGGTAGTTATTTTATAGAATGTTGTATGAATTGAATGAGTTAATACATGTTAAATGATTAGAACATTGCCTGACACATAGTAAATGCCTGGTAAAATTTTGTGGATTATACTAATAAAATTAATTATTACCATTCTCATAGTTTTGGGGTAAAAACGATTTATGTGTCATTTCCTAATTGTGTGCTTTTATATCACTCATCTCTGCATTGATTTGGTCTCTGTCCCACCTCCCTCTATTTTTGAAGGACCTGAATTTAAATTTTCTTTTATTCTGTCTTCCTGGCACAAAGAACAGAAATTGCTTTAAGGGAACTCGGCTCCTCTCTTTGCCGACTAGGCTGGCATCTAACGATTGCTGGGCTGCGGTTCTAGGTCTGGCTGTGATTATCATTTGATCTCCACTTTAGGAAGTTCACTCTACAGCTCTCAACTTTAGTGTCACTTTACCCCTCTCTAAGCCATCACTGATAAGCCCTCCAGCCAGCACAGTCAGCCATCTCCCTTTACCTCTAGGGGCACATAGAAGCTTTAAGGTACCTTTAGTGTCACTCAGCCTATGAGAGAGCCTTTTGGCTCTCCTAGACCCTCATCCTACCTAAAACAGTATTTCTGCCCTATGTTGGTATGAGGAAATCCAGTGGAGTGGGGGTGGGGGACTCCCTTCTGGAATGTGAAATGGATTTGCTTTTTTCCCCTCAACCTATCTAGGTGTTTTAATCAACTCACTGATTCCTCATCAGGCTCCAGGCCAAAAGAGTTGATTCAATGAGGGGGTTCCTATAGAGTATCACGATTTAGAGTGAATAAATACATTGGATTATTATTTTCAAAAAGTGGTCCTGATTACACATTTACTGTGCATTCACTGTAAATAAATTATAATTTCTTAAGAATAAGAAAGAAATACGAAGATGGTGATAACTCACATTTAACGAATGAGTGCTTACTATGTGTTGTCACTGTTTCTAGCAGTCTACCTCTATGAATTGTGTATTTTTTTCCAATAATGATATGAAGCAAGATTATTATAGTTTACAGACCAAGAAATTGAGGTACAGAGAGGTTAGGTAACTTGTTCAAATCCACTCAATAAGTAATGAAGCCAGAACAGTCTTAATCCTTAAAAGTTGAATAGTCAAGAGTAAATAATAATAATAGTAATTATTAAGTTCTTAAGGAGTTGAAATACTGTAATAGAGTGATTTTTGGTAAATATAAGAGATAAACTCGTGCTCTCCTCCCCCAAAAAATATTATTAAGAATTCTAGCTATTGTAGTAGGCTAAACAGTTTCTTTCTCTAGCAATATTTAAGAATAGGATGAACAATAACCACATATTGTATAGTATGGTATGGTATGATATGGTATATCATCTTCATGATGGCAAGGTTTTAGATGAGCTGGAAATTTAAAGATCCTTTTAATTCTAAATCTCTTTCCCTTGGCTTCTTAGATTTCAGACATTAAATTTTGTTTCATTTTACAACTTATATGCTTTAGCTTATATTACTTCTTCAGTGAATTAAAGAGATTTTTAAAGGTAAAACTCTAGCTTCCCAAGTGTCATTGCCATTTTGAAAAATCGAGCTAATAAACCATTGGGTAAAAAAGATAACCAGATTCTTGGAAAAGAAACTGCCATTTTCCATTTTCACTAAGAAATTCATCTATTAGCAAAATAATCTTAAAAGGATTTTGCTGTTATGTACCTCCATCCCCCGTTATCATTATAAATGAAAAGGAAAGAAAATCTAATATCAGGTGCCAGATGGGTACCACATAAATGGCAATAATTCAGCACAGGCTTCAATTAGAGCAACCAAGCTCTGAGTAGCAATTGGGTTGATCATGGGATAATAGTTAGCAGAGGTGAATTTTGTTCTGTGTATCAGAGTTCTTTGCTGTCCTCTCTCTAAACTCAGAGCCTTTCAAATTTTCTGAGAAACTTGGTAGCTACTTAGTGCTTGCAGCTGAGAGTGGGTGTTACAATTAACTTCTTGCTGGAAAACTGATAGAGTTTATTTTGAAGTTCATTCAGTGTGGATTTGAAGAAGGAAGCATCAGAGTGGAAAGGATTACAAACCTTTGGATTTAAGGTTTGAAACATTTATTTGACCTTACGGAAGGCCATGGAAGAGTTTAGGCCTGGACAGAAACTAAAGATTAAATCTTGTACTGCACTTGAGCATCCTGAGAATTAGGACAGGCTCCTCTCATTCTGTGCCAGTACAACTGTAGAATAATAATCCTGGAAAGAGTCCTTTTTTAATGGAACAGTTTTGCAAAATAAGTAAAATCCGAGCCTTCCAAAAAACCCAGCATTTGCTTACTCGAGTAAAGGATAAACAAAGTAAAGTTAAGCTAACATTTAAGGAACACTTTCTTTGATCCACACATAGTGCTTAGTGTATGCTGACCATCAGTGCATTATTTAGTCTACACCATAGCCTTGCAGTGTGGGTTTCAAGTTACATTTATATTGACCACAAACTTGACATTCAAAAGGATTAAATAACTTCCTCAAGGCCACAGAATCAGAAAGTGACCAAAACAATTCAAATCCAGATATGACTAATTCCAAAACTCATAATAGTCTTCATATTGATTTCACTCTTTTCCTTTTCTCTCAAAACAAACATTTCTTATGTTAATTATTCTGGTTCAGGTGATATCTTGAAATTCCTTCTTTCGGAATGAAATAAGTTTTATAAGAGTAAAAATGGTTTAGATAAAAAGACACTCAGCTGAAGGGGTTGCTTGATTCTATCTCCCTAAAATACTTTGAATATGAAAGAATAAGAATATTTTGAGAATGACTCTCTCACAGCCATGGTGGGAATATTTTAATTACTTACTGAATAAATCTTGACTTTGTTGTTTGTTACCTTTAATGCCCATAATTAAATTATAAATAGTAAAACTCTTGAACAGAAAAAAGAAATCTAAATTTGTTGTCTAGCTTCTTTTCCGCTTTTGTTTTAATTTTAACATAAAATGCTTTTTTACTATTGATTAAAATTTTGTTCCTTGATTCCAACTAAAACTAAGGGGCATGTATGGTTTTCAATGTGTGTTAATGACTCCACCACAGTAGGCTCATTCCCTTGAAGGGTGCTAATGGGTTGTTGCTTCCCAAAGGGAAGAAAACTGATAGGTTTGGGTTTGTACTCCTAGTCTTTGATTTCTTGGTTGTGTTAATTTCCTTGTTTATATTTCTTTTAATTAACATTGAACTTTTAAATTTTATGCCTTGTTTTTCTTCTGTTTGTATAGTCAGCAGGCGGTGGCTCTTTGGGTAACAATTGTTAATCAGGGCAAAGTGATAGCTTGAGGGCACAGTGTTACGTGATGCTAGGATAAAAATTGTTCCGTTGAAGCCTCATTAGAAAAATGTTCATACACCTGCCTTAAGTGAGCTCTGCATGATGCTCTGCCAACTGCCCTAGTCTCTTTTACCTTTAACTGGTTTATTTTCTTCAATTTTTCATTGTAGCCAATATAATTCCAAAACAATAGTATTAGTAGGTCTTAAAATAATTCAGTTATAATTTTTCTTAAGGGTACTGTTCACGGTATAGATTTTATAGGAATAGAAAAAGCAGAATTCATTGCAAATTGGTGAATAGAAACAATTAAAGAACAAAGGGGTGTGTTGGTTTAAAAAAACTGAAAGGGTCTGGTTTATAATATTTAGAGGTGATGGTTTGGCTTCTATAGCTCAGATTGAGAAAACTATACATAATACAATTTGGGATCTATAACATGATCTCTTTCCCTCTCCCTATCCCTCTCCTTATCTTCCTTTCTTTCTTTCTGTGTCTCTCTTATCTATCTATCTATCTATCTATCTAATCATCTATCATCTATCTATCTATCTATCTGTCTGTCTATTATCTTTCTATCTATCTATCTATCTATCCATCCATCCATCCATCCATCCATCCATCCATCCATCATCTATCTATTACCTATCACCTACATAATGTTTTTCTTGTTTTAACTAGAGGGGTGGAATGATTCATGTTTTAGAACTGACCTCATCTCATGATAGAAAGTACTGATTATAATTTGTAATGCATGATTTGTAGACTACAGTCTGTGCATACATTCCACAGTCTTCAATGAGAATGCTATTCAAGGATTTCTCAAATTTAAAAGTACTCAAATGGTAGACTTTAATCTGATATAAGATGGAGAAGTATTTAAAAAGAAAAAAGCCTCAATGCTTCAGTGAACTCCACTTTCTTTTGCAATAGTTAGATGCTAAAACCAGAGATTTTGTGGGGATTGTCTTGCCATTATTTTGTTTTCCATCATGATGATTCAGAGGTTTTTGTCCTGAGGCTCTCAATGGATCTGTTATAACTTTGCTGGCAATGACACATCCCAGAGGCTCCTTCCATCTTAAGCCTCAGGCCAGCATAGTGCACCATGCTGTCCTATGATTCACAGGACAAAACTGCTCTGGTCACCTCCCACTGCCCAGGCCTGGAAGGGCACTATACTACAGCAGTGAGAGAATATGGTTAGGAAAGTTGTTGAAAAGAAACTTCTGTTATAACTTTCCTCACTGCAGCAGGAAGCTAAAACCAGAGCAGGGTATTCTCAAGTAACAGACCCTACATTTGTGAGGGACGATATAGAAAGTTCCTGGCCCTAAGTTTATGTAGGTAAAGAGTTGTATTTTAGAGAGCTGAAATTATTTTGGATAAAGAGAAAGGACCCAAAGCATGAAATTCTAGAAAGAAATGTAATTTACTTGTGACCAAACAACTCAGCTGGACTATTTTGAAATACCAGTCAAGGTGAGTGTTGAAAGAGAGGATATTCTGGCATTTTCATACCCTTGGAAGTGAAGAATTGGGCTACCTTGGGAGCCAAATGATGTACTTTTATTTTCCAAAATGTCATTTATTTTAGAATACTTTTGTACTGACATCAAAAGTGGCTTGTTCTCTTATATAAGTGTGATTGCCTGTATATTATTCATTCAACAGGCATTTACTGACCATGTTTTGGGTGTAGAATTTTATAGCCATCTCTTCCACAGAGACAGAGGTCTGACCGGATATATAAAAGAGAGGAAAGGAACTGACAGTCCTTACTTTTATGTTCTTTCTCTTCTACTTGGGGAAAAACATCAATATATGAAATGGCATTTGAACAACTTAAAGCAAAGTGTTCGCGGGAGCAGAATAGCTCAGAACAGGCTTTGAAGCCATTAAGTGTATGAATCACTTTCTGCCTCTTCTGGGTCCCACACCAGCTATTCTGAGCCTCTGTCAGAGCACTTAGTGCACTGTACTATTTGTCTTTCTCCCTCACTAGTCTGTGCACTCTTGTAGGGAGAGATTTTATTATATTTATCTTTGCATCCCTGGACCCAAGCACAGTTCATTGCTTACCACAAATTCTTAGTAAATGTATGGTGAATGAATAAGAGAAACTGCTATTATAATTTTGGGGGAGGAGAAGGGAATAGAATTATGGTTTTGTGTGAGTATAAACTACAAAAGAAAATATTTGATTCTTTTTAGTCTAGAGACAAAATGTGCTTTCCTTCTCATAATTCTAGTCAAGGGAAATAGTTCAATTTGGTAGAATTCAGTAAAAATTTATTGAGCATATGTTATGTTGTGATTATATATGCAAATATGAAATGTTTTCTACCCTCAGGGGTCTTAGAGTCCAAGGCGGCAGTGAGACACAGAACATTTCAGTATAATTTGACAAATATGCAATATACTGTTGGGGCCATTCAGAAGGCATTATGGAACAATATTGGTTCAGGCTAGCAATGGGGGTGTGGCTTGGGATATTGGAAGAACTAGGAAACTCAGGAGGAGATGACATCTCAGCTAAGTCTTGAACTAAGAGTAGCTAAGTAAAGAAGGAAGGAAGTGCTTATGGGGAATAGGAAGAGGAAAAAACTCTCAAGAACAGGACATAGAGAATGGAAACAACATGGAGTGTGTGCGAAATTATACTGGTTTAGTATAATAAATGAGTGAATTATGATGTATGGAAAAACAAGTAGGCAGTATTAACAACAAGGAGGTACCTATTAGGTACCTAGTAGAAGGTACCTAAAATGGTGTAGATAAAAGTCTAAAAGAGAACTCATAGTAGACCTGCAAAAAGAGGATAGAGCTGAGAAATATTTGCGGGATACTACAGCAGAATGTAATCATTGATTTAATGTAGGTGATTAGGGAGTAGGAGGGATTTAGGGTTTTGGCTTGGGTAGCTGGTGATACCATTAACTGAGAGAGAGAAAGGATAAGAGAAGAAACATTTTGAAATGAAGAAAGAAAAAAATGTTGAGTTTATATGGACATGTGATTGAGATGATTGTGGATTTTCTAAGTGGAGATGTTGGGCATGCTTCTGAATGTAAAAATTTGAAGCTCAAGAGAAGTTGAAGTATGAAATCTACATATACATACACATTGTTTTATATATATATATATAGGCTATTAGCATACATATGTCAAATCAAACAATGAAAACTAACGGATTGTCCAGGAGTATAATGTAGAACAGAGATTTTTCAAGTGCCAATCAACAGAGTGGTGCTCTGTAAGCTTTATAAATATTATTTGAGGAATTGGTCAAAAGCAGATTCCTCTGTACCTCTCCTGGAGGTTCTGATTTATTAGTGGAGGATCAGTAGTCTGTCTTTTATAGAATTCCCTGGATAATTTTGATATGCAGTGATATTTTGGAAGTACTGAAAAAGAGTACGGACAGTGGTATTTATATTTAAGGGGTGAACCAAAGAAGACCCACTAAAGTAGAAAGAAGTCAACAATCACAACCAGCAGGAAATGATGTCAGAAGACAAGGGAGGAGAGAGTTTCTAGAAGAAACAAGTAACAGTGTTATAGTATGGAGGTCTAGTCGGAGAATTTGTGAAGAGTTTGTTAAACTTAGCAATATGGAGGTCTAGAATCTTCCAAATGAAATTGAAGTGTAGAAGGAGCAAATCTAGGTTGCAATGAATTGAGGGGTGGTGGTGGGATTAAAGAAGTTTAGTGAATTTAATAAATAACTTTTTCAACAAAACTGATTGTGGAGAAAAAAAGAATGATATTTGGAAGAGAGAGAATATAGGGTTAAGGAGAATTATTTTTTAAACAAGAGAGACTCGAGAAAATAATCAGAACTTTAGGGGAGAGAGCCAGATAGAATTAGAGCAGATATGGAAAGGGAAAATAGAGAATAGGTAGAAGACACAACTTAGGAAGAGGAACATGTCATCTTAAACAGGAGAAACTTCCTCATTCTTTCAAGGAGTTAAGCAAAAATAGGATGGGTTAGATAGGAAACTAAGATGCATGTTTTGAGAGTGTTAAAGGAGGTCTTAAGGGAACAATTAGGGGAATTGTTTTTTTGAACTATATTGATGTCTAACCAATGTACTGTGTATTTGAAACTAATGAAAATAAATAAATAAATTTATAAAAAATTTTAAAAAAATCCCCTGCAACAATCAAAAAAAAAAAAAAAAGAGGCTTTAAATAGTTCAAAGGGCACGCTTGTTAAATCTAAACCTAGATAAAGTGGTCAATTGTAATTTATAACTTTTTGGATATTTCTGTTGTAAATTGTAACAGACATTTTCTCCCCATTGCATTTTTTCATTTTATAATACATATGAAAATATTATATGGGTTGAGCTCCTGTTTGTCCAACAAAACCCAAATCTCTTGTTTGCTGATTTAGTTCATTATTCCCATTTTCTGAGTTCCATGTGTTTTGCATTTCTGGAAACTAGCATAGGGAATCCCAATAACTATTTGAATTTTTAGGTGAAGTAGTGCCTGAAGAAGATTTTCTTTGGATAGTCACCATAATTGCCTCTCCCCCAACCCCCAAACAAAAAAGCTAAAAACAACAAACTGTAAACTGAAGAATAAAATAGCAGGGTCAGCCAGAGAGAACTTAATTTTTGGCCATTTTTTTTCAGCTAAGGCTTTTCTTAGTCTATAGATTCTCAAAAGGCAAAGTCTAGCATTATATATAAAATAGCAAAGTTGGACACTCAAAAACAAAGAACTTAATGGACAATGCAGAAACTTCCTAGAATGATCATATCAACAAAAGGTTAGCATTTAAAAGATACTTTGAAGTAGGAGGAGAAGGTTAATGACTTGTCATATGTTTACTCAAATACTTTCTTTTAATGTGAATTTTAAGTATTTATTTTCCCCAGATGTTGAGAATTTACTAAGCCAAAGAATACAGAAGAACAGAACCATCTGTATACTTGTACCTAAATACAACTACATTTTCCTATATTTCTTTCCAGTCTTTTCTCTGTGCATAACTTTTTATTGGATCATACTGTCTATGAAACTTTAATCCTGTTTTTCATTTAACATTATAGCAGAAGCATTTTCTCATGTAATTAAAATATCTTGTACAATGATTATTTTTAACTATAATACATTATGAAGTTTCTCTTAATTTAGCTATTCTCTTATTATTAGATATCCAAATTGTTTCCAAATTTTCATTATTGTAAGTAGATTGCTGAAAACATCTTTGTATATAAAGCACTTTCTATATTTCCAGTTGCTTCCTGAATTACTATATAAAAATACATAATTCCATAATAATTTTGGTACTTGTTATCAAATTCCTTTTCAAAGACTTATGTCAGTATAAAGCTTGTAAACAATATATAAATTTGATGTTTAATCATGTATGCACCATTATCAAGTATTTTATTTTAAAAAACATTACTAAGTTGTAGGCAAAACAAACAAACTTTTAGATTTAAGCTTTCATTTCTTTGATAAATATTGAGATTGAATATTTTCTACATTTGATATACTTTTATTTCTATTTTTACAGTACCTATTAAAATGAATATATTTTTCTTATGGATTTGTACTTCTATTTTTAAAGTATATTAAGTGATTGCTAAGTGTTCAACACTATTTTAAGCACTATGGCAAAGGCAAAAGAATGATAATAAATCACTCTCAACCTTAGGAATTTGTATTTTATAATCATATAATTTGCAGTATAAAAAAGGCTTTAAAGTGTGCCTTACTCAACCCACAGTTAAGGAAGTAAAAATTAAACTCATAATACAATTAATAAAAGAATAGAATATAGTAGATGATTTTGTGTGGCAACATAGCCTATATTGTTGGGATTCAGAGAAAGTAGAAACCTCTGACTTAGAGCAGCAAAGGAAGTTACTGTTAGAAGGAAAGATTTTTGCTGGACTTTGAAGAATAGAAAAGTTCAGAAAGATGAAGAATAAAACATTTTAAGAGCATCCATTTAGGGATAGGAAGTGGAAATGAATATGTAACACATGTTGAGGGATTAGACCATTTAGACTAGGGAGGGAGGTTTGTGTTGGGGAAGAGAGTGTAAGCTAAGATCATGTAAACATGTAAGTTACATAACACCTGTATCCACTGGTTGGCACATCACTCTAGCCTCTGTGAAGCCCCTGAAGATGTAGCTGAAGGAGCACTTGAGAGCACAAGCCACAACCTGATTATACAAGGCCATCCTTGGGTTATAAATAGATTGCATTGACTTCGGCAAGAATTAAGTTGTTGAACTCTGCTGAGCACACTGAAAGGGGCACCTAGATTGCCCTATAGAGCAAGTTTTAGGATGAATTTTAGAAAAATCAGTGCGCAGGGCGACATCATCAGTTGGACAGAGCACTGGGCAGGGAGTGCAGAGGCCTTACTCTAGTTTCTGCATTGTCTGTCCCAGGCAGCTCTGTGATCTTCAGCAGATTACTTATGTTCCTATATCTCAATTTCCTCATTTGTACTAGGAACTGTTTCGATCTCAGATCCAGAGAAGCACAGATAAGGGACAGCCATCACAGGTCAAAAGAGGGAAGATGTAAAGAGCAGAAAATCTCTGTCGTCATCTTTAGATCTGGACCAAGAAAGAGTCTTTTCTCTTAATTCACGCTTTAGAAGGCATGAGGAAATATCAGGGACTTTCATCCTTTGTCTCTGTACAGATTTAGTAGAGGGACATTGGGGCAAATGTCCAAGTTACCTATTTTATGTGTGGAGAAGGCAAATTAGTGGGCACGTCAGAGCCTATGGCAATAATTCAAACATTCCCATGAAAAGTCTGGTTTTTATCCCCTCATATGCTTTTTCTAACTTTTTGAGTATTTAGGTTTTGCATAGCTGCCTCCTAATTTTTTGGTGGATGATTCTTGACAAATTGAATTTGTTTTTATTGTAGTTCTTTGGGGTTATCTTTTACAGTGATCAAACTTTCTTTTTTAATGTATGCCATATCTAATAATTTTAGATTAGAATCTAATCAAGGAAAGAGATTGCCTATTCTGATTTTTGCTCTGTGGTTTATTTTATGCAATGCTAGAAAACTATAACTTGATGAGGTGGGGGAGACACTAAGTCAGTGACAAACTGATTATCCTTTGCTCATTCCTAGGCATTGCACCCAAACAGTACTTTCCCCTGGATCTAGAAAAGTTGGTGGTTATTGGAGAGATTACTATGGTGCCCGCCCCATATGTGATGCTCAATAAATGTTCTTTTTTAAATTAATGTACCTAGGCAACTTTATAATTCAGCAGTTACTACACACATTGGCACACTTGATGTTTAATGAATAGAATTAACCTATATTTGCAAGGAAATTTATAGTTTCTAAAAAGCTTTCTGAGACATTATTTAATTCGTATAACAACCCTGTGAGATGGACTAAGAAAATATTGCTATCTCTACTCTACAGAGAAGCAAGCAACTGGTAGAGAAAAAAAGAGGAGCTTTACCTAATACTGTATAGCTTGTGTATATGACACAGGGATGAAAGTGGAACTTATTTCTTCTGATGCCCAGTTCATGGCTTTTTCCACTATATAAATTCTTAATCTCTAGGAAAGAACTTGTCTTAACTCTCCTGTCCCTTCAGCAAAGCAGCAAAATTTATTCAAGTGCTCCAGCTCAGGTTTCATCTTTGAATGTTCCAATGCTATCTGTCTTACCTGCTTTTTCTGTTCATTTTTATTCCTAGAGTGTTCTCCCTGCAGGAGCTGACTCTTCTTCCTAATTAACTTTCATGCGGAAATTCCTTTCGTAATGAAATTGCATGTGTGTGTGAGTGTTCTCTCACCTGTTTTTGTTTTTGTTTTTGTTTTATAGAGCACCTGGAGGGAGAATGCATTTCTGCTGTCTTAATAGCATTGTCTTTGATGATGCAGAAATTTGTAGGAACTAAGATAACTGCCTTCCTGAGAATAAGCCTTTCTCCCCGCCCCCCACCAAAGAGTCTTTGGTTTAGGCAAAGCTTTGATATTTGCACAGGTTACCACTTATTGATAATTAAAATGTGTTGTTTTGTAATATCGGTAACAAAGCAGGATAGCAGGGTAGACAAAAACATGGGCTTTGGAGTGAGACATATCAGGTTTGAATCCTCATTCTGCCGTTTACTAGGCAATTCAGTTAATTTCTTGGAGCCGATTTCCTCTTTTGAGCAATGAGGATACTATAGTAATGATATATACCCAGGAGGATTTCTGTCCTGGGATGCTGACCAGTGAGGTGTAGAGCAACAGCTTCCTTTGACCTCTGGCTTTGTTGCATTTGGCAGTTGTGAGTCCTAGCAGGAGATCAGAGGGAGGCAGGAGAATGAGATTATGTTCATCTTCTCATCTCCTTCCTTTCTGGGTCATCTGAGGCTAACTGTCCTAGAAAATATCCTCCCTTTTTAAGAAAGTCCACTCTATGACTCTTTCCTTGTAGGTATTGGTGACGCATCCCTCTCCTTGTCCCTTTAGCTTGGGGGATGGTAAAAACTGCATTATTGCTAGCTCCAGGAACTGCACCATCTTTTGTGGATTCCTCTGCCCTACTCACATCTTCTTAAATAGTCTCTTTACTAAACCTTCCTTTGATGATCATAATATGTTGTCTGTTTATTTCTGGGACCATAACTGGTATATTAGTTATGTGCTAGTTGAAAGCACAATTGCTAAGTTTATTTTATTTGAGGGAGTTTGGCACTTTTGGGGGGAAAATAAGAATGAGTTGTTGTTGTTTGCCATTTGATATTAAGAGAAAAAAAATGTAGTAATGAAGAATGATGATGGAGACCAAGTGTTCTAGACATGACTTTATACACATTAGTTCATTTAAACTCAAAATACACTTGAGTATTATTATCGCCTTTTTGCAGATCTGGAAAAAGCTCAGAGAGGTTAAGTAACTTACCTAAATCTATACAGAATGTCATTAAAAAACTGAAATTATAATCTATGCCTATTTGGGTCCAAAGTCCATACTGTTTTAGTGAGGCCATGCTGCCTCCTAGGTAGGTGTATAGTTTGAGAAGTGTCATCTTATCAGCAGTTTTCAGTTAAATTCATTTGTCTATTTCAACTTCTACAGGTTCCAAATTCCTATAGGAAAGTATCTCTTAATAATGGTCTTTAAATCATGTCAAGGCAATTTTGTTAACAATCTCATTAATTTAGCAAACATTATTAGGTCAAATCCATCATTCATCTAATTTTATTAATTTGTTAACTTAAAACCATTGAGTCACTAACCCACTAGAGGCAACTATTCCATGGTTGCCTCTAAGAGTACTCATTAAATGCTGAATAAATCATTAAATATTTTGCACGAATTTTTCTAGGATAATGTGTAAACATCCTACTGCATTTAGCTGGATTTTATTTTTCTCCCTCAGTATGGAATATTTAGTTCACAGTTGATATAATTTCTATCCAGTTCTTAAATTGATCTAGGTAGATAACATAATTCCACATTTTCTGAGAACTGATAACTAATTTGGTAAAGATGACTTAATTCCTGGAGGTATACTAGCTGAGAACTTTTCATTTGTGGATCAGCTCTTACCTCCAATTTCCACTCCCTTAAACAAAAATCCATATGTACTCAAAGAAACATTATTTATCCTAGCAACTTATATTTGATTGTGTGTTTTTCTCTAACTTCAAGTGAGCATTTTCACCAACCCCAGAAGAAGGCTTTGTCCCTCAATGCCCCCCAAGTTGCATGTAGGCATATTCTTAGCAATACTAAACACTATTTCTTTGATTCTAGCTGCACTTTGTTGCTGTGGGGTCTCTGGACTCTCCAAAATTATCTTCCTTTTATTTTTATAAGTCTTGAGTGGTTATTCACATGGGTTCACATCAAGTTTTTATCCTCGAATGTGTGCCGTTGCTAGTTGCTGGAAAGTTCTGTGCAAG
Organism: Eidolon dupreanum; assembly: GCA_028627145.1. Lineage (NCBI taxonomy): Eukaryota > Metazoa > Chordata > Mammalia > Chiroptera > Pteropodidae > Eidolon > Eidolon dupreanum. The sequence goes on from CM053501.1 coordinate 72,886,480, forward strand.
TCTCTCTCTACTGGTATGGGGTACCACTGGGTTTCCTTGCTGCTTAGGGCTGGCCTCCTCCTGGGGCCCACACTGATGCTGTGTTCCATGGAGTCCTCCCTCTTTTTATTCTTTATACTTTTTAAAAAGTATCTATAGTTGCTTTGTTTTATTTTTTAATGTATAATTCACACTACTCTGCACTTTGACATTTTTAAATCATTTTAGCAAAACAAACTCCTTCAGACCTTGTTCACTGTTACTCTTTTCCTCTACAACACAGACACAAGTCCTCCAAGAAGCTTAGAACAAATTCAAATGATAGATGCTTATGCTTATGTTACATGCTTATGTTAAAATCATGCTTATGTTAAAATCAGCCTGTACCTACAATGTCACCCCTCACCTACAATGTCAGAGTTTTTGTGCTTTGGTCAAGCTTGTTTGTTTCATCCTTGTTCCTCTTAGAGTGACTTCTTTCATAAAAGATGCTTCAGCCCTCATACAAATATACCCTATGAATTTGTAAGTTATGGTCAGATACAGCTGAATATCAGAATAAACACAACACAATAGCTATGCTATTGGCTTTTTCTTCAAAACTCAAAAAAAAGAGAAGCTCCTTCTTAGTGTCTAGTGGAAAGTGAAGGTTAGGTAATGAGGCTATCATGTCATTCAAGTGGAAACTACTCTGGAATATTCTTTGAAATAATAGTTATTGCTTAATTAGGTAAACCATTCCTCCTAACCATTCCTTACAATCTCTTTGAATCAAAAGGGTAGAAAACTCACTAAATTTACTGAAAAGCCACTGGGATAGCTTCAGTGTATTGTGGATTATGGCTAAGAAAAAAGGAGGCCATGATGTAGTTTTCAGAGGGCTTTCAGATGTGTATAAGAGTCCTCCTCGTGGTGGACAAGGCTATCCTAGTGATCTGTTAGTGGTAAATTGAGGGATACTTAGCTGTACCAGCAAGAATCAGCACTTATACAATTCTGTATGCTTTTTCATTACATACATGTGACTTTAGGTTGTGGCTACCATACTTATTTTTTAGCTACTAGAAATGTAGACTTGAATATTTATGGCACACAGATGGTGCTTAAAATCTCTAACTTACATTTAACAAAAGCTGTTTTGGATATGTTGCTTGGGTGTACTTTTATTTCTTTAAACAGTACCATTTTAGCCTGTTCTGATGAATAATTTAAGAATTACTGTCCTAGTCAGACAGCATTTCGAAGTGCACGTGTTAATCATATACTTGATTAAACATTTCCTTGCTTTTCTCTTCAGAATGCCATTTGGTTTTTGAGTGGATAATTGTTGCAGTGTGAACAGTGACGTTGGAAACAACTATTACCCATTCGAATTAAGACACCACCATGAAAAGAAATACTTGTGATTTGCTTTCTCGGAGCAAAAGTGTAAGTACTCTTTGTTTTCATTTCTTTTCTAAAAATGTATACACGTAACTTTTTACTGTTTTTTGAATTTGAATACTGTCCTATCATAATCAGGCTTGTGGGAAACCCTTGGTCAACTTTCAGTTCTCTGACTGTGTATTGCTTATTGACTTGTTCATCTTTGTGGCCTGGTTGATATTTAATGGGAATTCTTTTTCAGCCAGTTTATATGCCTTACCATTCACTTGTATAAGCCCACTGGCATGATTTTGGACACTCTGATTTTTGGATACATGTTGGAATTATATGATTAAAATTGAAACGGAAGAAATTTATGTCTTATATATTTAACTTTATGGGAAAGTCCAATAGTATAAATTAAATGGAACGTCACTAGGTACTTCAGTTAATGACATTCTGAAAGTTCATGTATATGGTGAATAATGCAAACACTTATCAGTGAGGCATCACTTCCATAAGCTTTCTATCCACTTTTAAAAAAAAAAATCAAGTGAACATCCTCAGTGCCCTGATGGAGATTAAGCTTTATTTCCAATTACAAAGTGTTAAGGTACCAAGTTAGTGATGATTTTTAGATTTCTGTTAGCTTATGAAAGAAAGTGTAAGCAAATAGAGCAACTAAAAGAAAGCTATATAAGGCAGGGGTGAAAGCAGACCATTAATTTCCATCAGACAGGCTCTAAGAACATGCCTCTTTGTTCATTTACCCAAGAGGAAAAAAGGCATCAAAACAGATGTAGTTGTGACTAGGAACATTCATTTGCAGGCATCAGAAAAACCACAAATGCAAACACATTTTTCTAGTATGGAGAAGCTTTGTGTTACAATCAGTGATTCTATTGTGATGGCCCAAGGCCATATTTAATTCTATCTGTAGAATTACCACCACCCAGCTTTTAAGGTTAAGTAACACAGGAGTATATGGAGAAGGAAGTTTAGTGAATCCAAGAGAGTTTCTTAAAAAACGAGGATATACCTAGAGGCATGCCAGTTCTTTGTCTGAGTGCAGACTGTGTTTAATTACCAGCCAAGGAAATTCATTTGTTTTCCTGGTTGGTATTTGGTTGTATATATTAAGCATAAAATAAAGAGCCATGGCTTGGAGCCTAGAATTCCTTCTGTAATCATACAGTTGCTCATTGTAAAAGAAGGTTACCTGCATACAAATTACCAAACTGAAAAACTCATTTTTCAGTTACTGAGTTTTTCTTATTATAAGTTAAATATGAAAGCAAACCATTCACTTAATGCTTTCTTCTTTTACTAAATTTCAGAGACGTGAAAAATATGTGTGAAGGCAAAAAGGAGAAATTTTGGATAATTAAAAATATATTGTTAAAGATTTCCCTGTTCTTGGAGAAAAACATTCTAAAAGCAAATGATTAACTGATTCATGACTTTAAGGAATTAGAGTACTTAATGATGCTAGGAGATTTCCTATTTATACTTGCTTAATGCAAAAATTTTTATCTTGGTAGAAGGCTTACACTTCCAGATTAAGAGAAACTGAGTTGCCTGCATTTGTAAATCCAAATGTAAACAGTAGAGCTCTCATTTCACTGCTTTTCAGCTTCCTGAAAATCCACTGGCATAAAGTGCTTCCACTTAATTAAATGACTCGAAGCAGGAGATTACCATTTATCAGAGAAAAGAGCCAGACTTTTGCCTGGTTAGTTGTCACTCTGGAGTTTCAAATATTATTTTGCACTAGTCTAAAAATGTCACCCCCACCCCTTAAATCTTTGCCATAACAGAATCCAAAATTATACAGTTAGAAGTAGATGTTTCCTATTTTTGATGAGGAAATTTTAAACAATTAATTTGATTTAGAATCTTAGAATGTTTTTCTTTGGCTTTATGGCATTTGAAAATCCAAAGAAAATCTTCTAAATGTTAAAATGGCCTCTGCTCCTCCCTGCGTGTCTCTGTATATCTTGTATCTGTTACTGTGAAAACTTAAGGCATACAAAAGAGGAAAAAAAGAGACTGTCTTTGAACAATCATCTTATTTATTTCTGAACACTAAAATCAGTGTTCATATTTTTCTCCTCACATTCAAGACCTGGTGCAATGCCCTTTTTAATGATTAATCCTCTGGATTATTCCTTTATTTGGGAGGGATCCATGAAACATTTTAGCTATAAAAATATAAACAAAGCATTTTTTACTTAAAGTGAAAGTTTGCTAGTTTTGAGGATAATTTGTAGTCGTGGTGGGTAAAAAGTGGAGGAACCAAACATATTGACAGTACAAAAGTAAGGCATGGTCCCAGGGGCCATGGCCCTTATAGTCTACTGTGGGAGATAGACATTCATTAAAGAATCACACCAGTGACAATTCACTATATCTCCTTCCCTAGAACGAGTATCCTTCAACCTGTCCTCATATGTAATAGTCTCTTTCCTCATCTTAGAATGTAGACTTCCTAAGGACAGGGGCCACATTAATTTAAAGTAAATCAAAGTACTTATACTACTTATTAAATTGAAAATGTCTAAATGAGTCAAATATTATTAATATTATTAAACATTATATTAGAATAAACTTATAGGCATACTTTTATAATGAACCTAAATTACAACATCTTAAGACCAATATATGGTTTTAGACATGACAATGAAAGAAGTATACAAATTAAAAAAATGGGAAGCTATCTTATAATACATCAATTGAAAATGATAGAAGGCAAATAATTTAAGCTTTACATTCCTGACTTACATTACTGTTGCAACTGATTACATCATTTGTTTTTAGAATATTTGGTGTTAATATTTATTTCTCATAAAAATTATTTTAATGAATTTTATAGGGCTTATAAAGTTTATAGAGTTTCTGATATATAATTGCTTACTTCTTATAGTTGAAAGAGAACTTGGTTGACCTCACAGATTGCAAGGACCTTGTCAGTTTATAATTTCTTATTTTTTTATTTTTTACACCTACAGCACCTGGCATTCCTAGGTGGCTTCACATCCAAGTACTAACCAGGCCTGACTTTGCTTAGCTTCCGAGATCAGACAGGATTGGGCTTGTTCAGGGTAGCATGGCAATAGACCCTTTTATTTTATTGATAAAAAAAAAATTGAGATCAGGGTCTGGAGAGATGAAATGACTTGCTGGAGAGGTGGCTTGGTTTAGTTGAAAAAAAAAAAATGTTGCCTTTAAAATCTTACAGAATTGGGTTCAAAATTTTGCTCTTTCAACTTTCCAGTTGTGGGACATTTAACAAGTTACTGACTAGTATTCTAAGGGTGATATGGAAATCACCCTTTAGAACACACAATGCTTGATATATCAAAGGTATCTAAATGAGTGCTCTCTTTAGCATTCCCTGGACTCCATAGCTTATAAGTGAGACTCCCTGGGTTCTTTTTTCTCTCTGATTTTTAAAGTGTAGTCAAAGCTCAGATTTTAAAAAGGACAAAAACTCTTACCCCTGTTAATCTTTTTCAAGTGCCTGAAAAATACCAGTGTTGGAAGCACCATGTTGTCCAAATTAAGTTCTATAAAACTAGGGCATTAAAGGAAAAGAAAAAGAAAAAAAAGTCATAAAAAGTATCAATGATTAGATAGCATCTGCTTTTTAAAAATCACTGGAGATTTCGATTTAATAGTAATTAGAAAAGAAAAAATCCTTGATCTAGTAGATAACTTTTCTTGAAGTATTTACTTCCAGCAGGAAATGTTACACAGAAGTTTCTCCCATAAGTTTTGTGGTATGAAGGCTTTACCTCTTTTTAAAGTTTTCAAGCTACCTCTTATTGGACTGACATTTTATTTTCACAGGTCTTATCAAAGTTTTTGTGTGACTGCTTGGATTTTTACACCTCTTGGGCTGCTTAAGATCACATTTATGTTTTTCTTGATGCTGATTCTTTGTCCATACACCAAAAGGGCAGAGCATGAACAAGTTTCTCTCTGTGCTAACCTTCGGAAGTGCCTGTGAAAGCTGGGGGCAATTCTTGCTGTTCTGACTTTTGCTTTAACAAGACTGGACAAGCCCCATTCTACAGCAATTACAGATTTTAAAATTTTGGTATAAAATCATCCTATCTCAAAAACATAATTGATAAAATGAGACTTGGTAAGGTATTACTCTACTATAAGTTTAATAGTAGGAAAGTCTCATGCTGAAGGGATGCTTTATATTTGCTTACTATTCTGAATTGTAATGGATCAGCTAATTTCTCTGTTTAAAGCTTGCTTTCTCCTTTCTCAGATGTGTTTTCATGAAGTCATTTAATTTAACCTAGTCCACATTTAGCTGTAAACATCTAGGTTTTTTTCCTTCCACCCACATAGCATAGCAATTTAGGACAGAAATAGACAGTATAATTAATAAAGAACATAATTTTTTAAGGCTATTAGAAAATTTATGAAAAAGCTTTATAGCAACAACTCTGCTTTTAATATAATAGTTTTATTTGCTACAGTGGTTAAAACTTTACCCCAACCCTTAGCAACCTGTGTTAACTCTATTGATTCTTATCAATCTTTCGGTACCAGCCAGAAAGGAGCCATTTACAGTGACCTTAGCATCACATTCATGACTCGAAGTTTTTCTTGGCATTTCTTCAGTGTAATATTGACATAGTATAACTTTCCTTAGGTTAAAGATTTAACTCTAGCACTTCTGTTGAAATAATTTTTAAAACAATAGATTTACTATTCTTTGTATTAATAATTATGATCTCCCAATATTAGGTCTGGTGTTTTTCAATATTGTGACATGCTTTCTCCAGCATTTTACTGACTTCCTGGTATAAGGGAGCCAATGTGATAAAGTGCAGCAATTTCCAATGTGGGTATTACAAATATATTAGGACTTCTATTCATATTTACTTTTTAATGTTATCTTTTCTCAAATTTCAACTTTATGTATATGTTTGATAAATACATAGTAGCACGTGTGTGCAATTAATAAATTGTTAATTGATAAAATACATTCAAAATATGTTTACTGATAGAGATGTATAATAAAAGTAGTTTAGAGATAATTAGCACAATGAAAAGAAAATAGTTTTGAATTCAGAGACCTAGATTCAATCCTCAGGTTCACTAATGCTTAAAGATCTGACCTTTAGTAAATTACTTAATTTTTTCTGAGCCTTAGTGTCTTTATACGTAAAGTAGAAAAAGTATTTCGTAATGAAGGTAAAATAAAATAATCGCTCGATGAATTCTATCTTGAGGTTTGCCACAGAGCAGAATGATAATATCTGGTTTGGAAATGAATCATATGAAAATGCTTAGAAATGTAGTACATTCTTCTCACTAAGGGAGTTTAAGTGCAGCTTCCAAGACCATTTATCCAATCTTCATATCACACAAAAGATTCAGGCATAAGATGGGTGGTTGAACTAGGTGAGAGTTCTGTTTCCTACCAGTTATGAGTTTCTTGATTCTAGGTTATGTTGTACCTATGCACAAATTGAATTGATGATCAGTTCCCAAATAAATATAAAATCAAGGCATTGGGACAAAAGAGTATATTAGTCAGTTTGGGCTACCATCGCAAAATACCATGAACTATGTGACTTAAACAACAAAAATTTATTTTCTCAGAGTTCTGGAGGCTGGGGAGTCCAAGATCAAGGTGCCATCTTGATTTGGTTTCTCATGAGAGCTTTCTTCCTGGCCCTCTCACTGTGACCTTGTCTAATCCTAATTACCTTCCAAAGGCCCTTTCTCCAAATAGTATCACTTTGGGGTACAGGGCTTCATATTAACTGGGAGGACACAAGTGTTCTACTTATAATTTGAGAGTATGATTCTTAAGGGATGATTTTAATAAGTCACTTGATATTTATGCCTAGAGGATGGTAACCAATAATTCAGAGTTCACATATTCTATTAGATAACACTGAAAATGATCTGGTTAACATCTCTTCATTTTTCTGTTTTCTAGGGTTTATGTTTGGGGACTCAATGATTTGTGAGGTTCTAATCATCTCTCCACAGACGTAGGGGCTAATTTTAATTATACTCAAAAATATTTTCGCTTCTTTCACTATTCTTATTTTGCTTAATTTATATTGCTTGTTCTTAATGTCCAATCTAATGACATAGGTATCTGAAATACCTGTCCTGTCAATGGATTTACCAGTTGAGCTAACTTTCAGAGGTTTGTAAATTTTAGAGCTGATTATCTGAGCCATCCCCATTCCCCTTTAGTATTGCCACTGCTTTTATGCTAACCAGGAGTGGGATGTAAGTTACCAACAAAGGGAGAGACACAAAAATTTCTGTAGTTATAGTATACTTTTAAATTTAGGACTATTTAAAAAATTTTAAAGCTTATTTTCTTATAATATCTCTTGACAGTCTTTGAACTCATAAATCTTTATAAATCTCATCTGGGGAATGAACTGGATAAATTAAAATTATTTTTTATTAATCAATTCTCTTATGTATTGAATTCTAAAGTATCTTGTTGTATTTTCCATTAAACTCAGTTTCCTAGTATCCTGTATCATTTTCTACCTACCAGTTTGAAGAGATTCAGATTATTTTCTGCTCAATTAAATTTGTTAGTTTCTTGATGAAATTGCCCTCTGTTTGACTTAGGATTCTTTTGGATGCTCTACATTTGGACAAAATTGTCACTCACCAGATGTCTTTTAATTGAGGTTCCCTGTTTTTTTTTTTTTTTTTTAACAGAATTGTTGTTTAGTGTTTATCCAAAACTGGAAGCACATCCTGGCTGTTTGGAAGGCAGAGAGTATCTAGAAAACTCTTTACGTGCTGAATTTAAAGCCTACTTAAATTGGGCTGTCAGTTTTGAGTCCTGGAGATAGGAGCCCACTTGGTGAAACATGCCCAACAGGTGCTCTAGAACTTCTTTTCACAGGAAACTTTAAAAATATTACCCTAAGATTGTAAACCAAATTTACCTTATTCTTAAAAATATTTATTTTTTCTAGTTGTACTTTTCCATTTATGAATTTTTGGAAGAAGTTGTTCTTCCAAAAGTCCAGAGTGAGTAATTTATGCCATTTCATTCCATCAGTGCCTACCTGGAGAGGGCTGACCAAAAAGAAATTTGAAAAGGACAATGCATTTTGCATAATGCTATAGAGATATCTGCATTTATTATTCCTCACAGTTATCATATAAGAATTATTATTTTGTGAGTTTTATGGTTAAAGTAAAAATAGTGGAGTCAATTTTAGACTGGCCTCCTTTCTGTACTATTATCAATCACCACCTAAGATACAAGATTGACAAAGTTGTCACAGCTTAGAATTTTGATGAATATATGTAAACTGAATTTTTCACTTGTGGTCGCTCATTAGGGTCCAAAGAAAGTCAGAGGAGATATTGTAGGTAAAGATGCTTTGCAAAGTGCAAAGTACAGAGAAAAACAAAATCATATACTTGCTTGTGTCTTTATTAGCAACAGATTGAAATGAGGATTTGTAGTTTTAGAGGTTTCATTATTTTGGTTATTATTCTTGCCTTCTAGCTGTGCTCTTTATGAAATTCAGCAAATGTTTATTGAATGACTACTGTGTATCAGGAACTGTGCTAGACTCTGGGTATCAAATGTTGAGTAAGATACAATGATCTCTATCCTTATAGAGTATATATAACAACTAAAGGTATAATTTTTATCCTCTGACCCCACCTTATCTAATCAAGCTTATCCCACTTTAATCACTAATTCTTTCCAGAGAGTCTCAAGTCCTGTCTCTCCCATATATCTGTGTACTTGTCCTTCATTGCATTGTGGGTATCTTGTTTGGCAGAGGTATTTTGAGCTGTGAATAATGTGTCATAATTGTCAATTACACTCATTGTTGCAGAAACAGATTATTTTAGAGTGGTTAAAAAGAATTTTTCTCAGATAATCAACAATAGTACAAGAATAGCTGAGAGTATAAATGAATTTGATTATGGAGGAAAGGTCTGAAAGAATAGGAATTGATCAGCAAGCATTTGCTTTGAAATCAATCACACAACAGTTTTAGTGTCTAAAGCCAATTATTACATTGTTGCCTTAGAAATATCTCCACTTTTTTTTTGATATTGTGATGTGTTTGCCATTTCATTTTTGGACAATTTCAAGTTGGAGTTGAATTCCAAATGATTATGTCCAAGAAATAATTGCATATATTGTTTTAAACAATGTAAACAACAAAGATACATAAAAATGGAGAAGAGTTTTGTTGATTTGATGATGAATATTAAAAAATGAGTTCTACAGATAGTGTCACTGTATAAATATAGTGAAATTATGAAGAAAAGCATAATAAATTGGTTTTCTATTAGTATTATTTTGCTCCAGAAAAAAAGTACTTATAAAGGTTTATTTTGAACTAAGCCAAAATCTCTATTTTAAAAATTATAATTAAATATCAATTTTTACTATTGAAATGGCCACCTGAAGGTTAAAAATGATTTCAGCTAAAATCATTGTTGTGTTTACATGGTTTCCCAAGATCAATGTTTTCAAGGGCAGTGTGGGGATGATCCTTAAGGTCTTTGGCTTATAGTCTTGACTTTGGCATTTTGCATCTATGTTGTGGGAAAAAGGGGTGAGAAAATCATAAATAATAGGTTATGATCAAATTCTTCCAATAACTAGTAATGATTGCTTTAAAGATAAAATGAGAAATAGTCATGGAAACACATTGCAAAATAGAAAAAAGCCAAACCTACCAAGCCAATAAAAAAAAAAAAACCCTTGAAATAATGTTATACAGTATTCAATTGTATCCTATGCTTCTGTACCAAGTGATTTAAGTCTTTTTTAAATAGAAATGAGCCATCATTAAACAGATTTAAAAAAAAAAAAAAACAGCTTTACTTTTATTGTTGAGAAGGTTAATCTTGTTAGTTCACATGTTCCCCTAAGTTGTGCATATTAAAAGCTATGATGCCAGGGCCAGGAATGGTTAATGTTTATGTAGTTAGAGACTCCCTGAACTTGCTTTCCAGTTCTTTCTATCACCTAGGTTGGGTTACATATCACACACATGGAATTAGTGGTGCTGCCCCATTAGTAGCACAAGAACTAAGAATAAGGCATTTAGCTTGACTTGCTTATGACTATTATAGCAGTATAAACTTCTGTCTTGGCAATATTGCTTCTGTTTTAATTTGGACATGTTTATATCTGTCAACATTCTGAATTTAATACAGTCAATATTTATTAAACCCTCACCAAATATTTGTACTACCGCAACCATTCCCCATGGAATTGTACACCAAATGGTATCTCAGAGGCTCAGAGAATTAACACTTGACCAATTCACTTTGGGTTAGGATTTAAGTTTTGTAAAGAATTAGGCTCACTGAATATTAAAATCCAAATATTTTATAACTACTGAAAACAAATGATAACATCACAATGCCACAACAAAAACCATCTTTTCCACAAACTCATTGAAAACCAAAAGCTGTAAGATTTAGAGATCTTCATCTCTGCTTACTGTACCTACTTTAAAATGTTATTAAATACCAAACTTGTGTTTTTCTAGAAGAGGACATTACTTAGCATTAATTTACCAGCAGGGTTGCATATCTATGCAATATGAATCATACCACAAGAGACCTAGACATTGCTCATAAATTATAGTCTCCAAAGGATATTCAAAGATATTCGAAGTTCCCAGAATGCATACGTATAAAGACTGCAAAAGCAAAAGATTTTTATAAATTTCTCATGCAGGAATTCAGAACAAACATTTCCTCACCCAAAGTGAACGAAGTAATTGGCAGAATAGTCAGAGAGGAGTATTTCCTCTCATGGGTAGTGTTGTTGTCTATTCAGAAAGCATTTATATGTTCTGATTCCCCAAGCGATGCTGAAAACCTCCTACCTAATGCGAGAAGGAAAAAATAAAAACAATCACAAAAAGTGGAGTTAGATGTTGGCAAAAGTGGCTGAGAATAGATATAAGTTAAAACTTTCTGACAGGGCTTCATAATGTTGGGATAGTCTTTTCTGAGGAGATTATGAAATGGTCTTATATCAAGAGCTTTTAAGGTCTGATCAAGTTTTTATGTTTTTTTTTAATGTGTATTGTTATTACCATACTGTGAATTATAAAAACTTTGATATTTTAGTTTATAATTTTTAACTTATCACCATTATGTTTATAAATGTATTGACATTATATGTATATGTAGATTTAAATGAGAAATATTAACAGATATTTTAATTGACATCCACTTGTTTGAAACCAATGTTTTCATCAGAGTAATATACATCATTCGTTAAATTATCCCACATCTTAATTTCACAGGTTTTTACTAATATGTGGACTTGGGTAAATTACTTTGCTTGTCCATATTTTACTTATCTGTAAATGAGGGGAGTAAATTAAATTAATGGCAAGAGTTCTTTTAACTCAAGATCATGACTGTGTATTTCCAAGATTATATATTTCTCAGAACAGGCTCAATAAATTCTTTTCATATTATGACATTTGTTGTCAATGTATAGGTTCTTCTTAAACTAACAAATGACTATACACTCAAAACATTAACAGGATCCTGATTAATAAATTGAGCTCATTAAGCCTCTGCCAACTATGCAAATGCACTGTTTTTGTTGAATATTTGCTGGCTCTAACAATGCATGGAAGTGAATAGATACTTTACTGAGAAATGACAGAATCCATTACTTAAAAATTATTGCTGCTTTAAACAATAATCCTCATACTTTACCCATGTTGCCAATGAGGAGATTAGAATGCTAGATTTTGACTGGCTTTGCTTTGAAGAAATCTGAATCTTTTAAATTTATATTCCAATGAGGGCAGCTTTCCCCAGCCCTCTGCTGATATTCACATTTTGAGCCCTGTAGTGTACCTGTGGTTACCTCAAGCTTATGTTTCCTCTGTTAATGCAGAGACCTCTGAACCGCTCTGCTTGAATGTGGATAGTATAGTTTCTCCCTTAACTTCCCTAAAAGACAACCAATTCAGGCTATAATATGCAACCCAACTTTACTGAGTTCTGGACATAATGGAAGGAATACACAATGCAAAAAATAAAACCCTTAAAACTGAATATATGAAGAAATGATCATTTCTGGTATTTACCAGAAAAACCTGTTACTGAGCCCTTTCTCCTCAGTCACTGACCTACCTCTTTATTGCTTTGCTTATCTCCCAACAGTGAAATGCTTTTTCTTGTATCCTACCTGGTATCTAGGCTGTGGACTCCACTAAGACCCAGTAGAAACCCCTCTTTCCAAGTCTAAGTAAACAGAATAATTTACAAAGGTACAACTCTGCCCACATGAAAACTTCCTCTACAGTATTATGCAGAGCTATTTAGACTAGAAGATACACATTTCAGCCAAAGATTTTAGCCTGGCTTTTGTCAAACAAAAGAAGCAATTTTTCCTCTGAGCTGGTCTAAAATCTTTTTCTTTAAAGGAACACTTCCTACTCCCTGTCCCAAAGACTTTAGGCACATATGCTTTCATGGTGTTTTGTTTTGTTTTGTTTTGCTTCAAATCTGAGAGGACAGTGATGTTCATCAATTGTAATTTCGCTTATCTCTTTTCTATCTCTTCTTTTTACCTTGGTCTATGAAAGACCTTTCAGTTGCTTTTGACAATGCTGACCACACATATATCTTCATAATTCTGCTACTCCTCTTTTCTTCCTGGTAATTATTTCTGTACTTCCTTCCTGGGCTCTATGTCCTTTAAACAATGTTATTCCCCAAGATTCTTTCCTTGGTCCACATGATACCCTAAGATAATCTTATCTCCTTTGCTGTCTTTAACTATCTTCTATTTGATTATTTCTAAATCTCCATGTCCAGCTCAGATTTCTGGTTTTCATCTCAGAACTGTATTCAGTTGTAGGCTGAACACTCATTACATCCACACAACATTTCCCAAACTAGACTCATCCACTATTCTTTTCCTTCTTTAAACACACTGCTGCTTTTCTATTTTCTGTAGTATTTGCTGCTCAGCCATCAAACCAATGGCCTAAGCCAGAGCCCTGGGTACCTTCTTTAACCCCCTCATCGTTTTTCCCAAAATCTAAACAACAATGAGTGTTGCATACATCTGTGTGCTACATCTTTTTGAGCCCTGCTTATCCTAACTCTACCTCCTGAGGATTACCAAGCTGGGTCTCATCAAAGTATGAGTAGCGAGAACTAGCAAAATTCTCTAAATGTTGTATATGGAAGCTGCTAACATTTGTTACGTTATCTATTTTATGACAACTCTTATTTTTTTCCTTTTAGCAGTATACTTAATCTTATTTTGAATCTATACCTTTTCACAATTGTTTTTGGTTAGAATTTAAGCTAACTCTTCAGACTAAATTCACAAGAAATTGGAAGCTGATTTTATGTGTATATGTGTTATGTGTTTGTGTGTGTGATTTCTATTCCAGTCATTCATAATTTGTTGTTTTTTAAGAAAAAATCAGCAAAGGTTAATTATACATTTATGATTTTGTATATGCTGATTGAATGAAATTCAATTAGATTTTTATGCCAGATAGCAAATGGAATTAAGGTCTAATATGTGTGCTAATACGACTAATAATAACACTGGTTTATAATTGCAAAGTGCAATTAAGTTTTAATAGTTCGTCCCAATATATATTTTTTTATTACAAAAACTTGCAGGTAGGATAAACAGTTACTTTTATTCTCATTTTACAGAGATTCAAAATAAGTCATAGTCTGACTGAGTGAGTCAGTAAGACTACACAATTGGTAATGGAGAAGGCTAGATGTACTTTCAGGTCTGCTTATTCCATATTCCTTACCTGGGTCACTATACCACTGAACCTCATATATGTACCTGTGTAACTATAGGAATCACTCATGCACTCTTACTATACTAACACACACTTACACCATATATCTACTGAAAATAAATTGTAGCAAATTAATTAGGATCTCTATTTTTTTATAGCTATATATGCAGTTGGACAACAATATTATATCATCATGTGCTACATAATGTTTGTCAATGATGGTCTACATGTATAATAAAATTATAATGGAGATGAACAATTCTTACATCCTAGTAACATTGTAGCTCTCATAACATCATAGCACAACACATTACTCACATGTTTGTGGTAATGCTGGTATAAACGAATGTGTCATGCTGCCAAGTTGTATAAAAGTACAACTTGCATATATTTATATAAAGTACAACAGTGCATATATTTATATATAGTACAAAATTCTTGATAATGTTGATAAATGACTTACTGGTTTATGTATTTACTATACTATACTTTTAATCATTACTTTAAAGTATACTCTTTCAACTTATAAAAAAAGTTTGCTGTAAACCTTTGTTATTCTGGCAGCAGCCTTGTACATCTCATGTTTGTCTTGTCTTTGAATCATTTTCTCTTGTGTTTGTTTTAACTTTGTGTAATAACATGTTGTTTTGTGCAATAACATGTTGTACAAGCTTGTAGCCTAGGAGCAATAGGCTATACCATATAATCCTAGGTGTGTACTAGGCTGTACCATCTAGGTTTGTGTAAGTGCACTCTATGATGTTCACACAGATTAAATCACCTAATTATGCATTTCTCAGAACTATTCCCATTCTTAAGGTAAATGGTTGTCTAGTAAACTCCAAATGTTTTTGTATTCTTTAGTGTGACAGGAAATAGAATGTTTTGTTTAGTAAGACATTTTCATTGTGAATGGTGCACCCCAGCTTTTCAGAAAGAGTGGTTATATCAGAAGGAAGGCAAACTCTTACATGATAAAATATTAGAACTCCTTAACCTGCCCTCTGGCTGCTCAAAAGAGATACAATCTGGTGAGAAGCAGGGCTCTAGAAGGCTCTGAGAAGTGGATAGATGCAAGAAAATCTCTGCAGGGCTAGAGCCATGTGGCAGCAGGAGAGGCTTAGGAAAGAGACTACCAATCAGTGAGGGCCTAGTTAAAGCCAATTTAGGAGTACTAAGTTAATAGGTATTAAAGATTTTGTTTATTTTCCTTTTTTTTCAAACCTTTTTTTAAACCCTCCGTAATGACAACATTTAACAATTTGCACCAGGATAGGAGTGGGAGGACGGCTGTGTTCAAACTTGAGACAAGGCAGGAAAGAAAGGAGCAGAACGCAGAGGTGGCAGCAGAACTGGGACAACTGTTCCGAGGGAGCCGTCACAAATACCAGCTAGCTACAGGGAAGTGTCTCTCCCTTGGGTATGCTCAGAAATGCTGGGAAAGGCTCTGAATATTGTGTGGTTATCTGAGAAAACGGCTTTGTTAATTTTATTTGCTCACAGAAATCTAAATACTTGGGGGCATTCAAATAATTTGTGTATATAAGTATGTGTGTATATACACTCTCACATATATATACATATACACGTGTGTGTGTGTGTATACTGTCACTAGAATATTTGGTATAAGGCTATGTTATTTTAAATGACCTTATAATTTTTTTTTTGTAATTACAATTTATTGAATGCCTACCAAATACCAATGCTTTATATATATTTACTCATTTTATTTAATCCTAGAAACTATTCTATGATATGAGGACTATTATTATTCCTATCTGATGGACAAACTGAGGTACAAAGAGGAGCTGATACTTAGGCCTAAAATATAAATATTTGAAATAATAGCATAGGATATGAGAGAAATGCCAAAAATTCTGTGTAGATTTTAATAATAAACCAAAATAGTCAAGGTATTGTAAAACTTTACACTTATTATATGCATACATCTTGATCAAAAGTAGATTTTAGACTTGCTGACTGGATGTGGGGATAGAAAATATTGTTATTCAGTTTCTTTTTTATAACTTTAAATAGATTATAAGATGGCATCTAGGCAAATAGCAATTTCTCCAAGGTAGTTGGCTATATAGACCATATGACATTTTGAACATGTTTTCCCAAATGTTTCATTTCTAATTAGAGCACTTTTTTTTATATTTGAGTAGATTTGTCTAAGTGGTTAGATAGGTTTTCATTCTTTCTTAAAGAGTGATTTATAAAATACATATGAATTTTGGAATAGTAAGAGCTTTTATTCAAATTACTCCTTCGATGACTTAACCCTCTCTTCTAACCCAGATCAACAACAATCTTCAACGATGTCCCCTTTTTGCTTTACATATTTCTTTTTGTTTACATATTTTGCACAAGATATTTTAGGAATAAACTGTATCTCACTTAGAAATATAGGTGGTTTTTGTTTGTTTGTTTTTTGTTCTAAAAACAATTGCTCTCTCCTCATATGGTTTCTTACCTTACATTTATGAAGGAGCAACCAAGTTTTGTCTGTGTATGCTACTTTTGCTTAACCTTTCCATTCAGCCAGTCTACACATCCACATATGACAATGTGTTAATTCCCTCTTTGACAGTTGGACTAGTCTTTGTTCTAAATTTCACTATAGTTTAATTTCTGAAGGTAAAGTGATTTTGCAGCATCTAAAAAACAGTTTATTTCAACAAATATGACCCTGAAATGTGTCAGCAAGTACATATTTTGATCCCCAAACTTGAAAGTATTTCCATGATTAGATTACTGTACTTTTTATCCTTCACGGCTTTCTATTTTCAAGTAAGCTTTTCTATTTTTTTCTTCTCTTTAACATTAAACTACTGAATATTTTCTTTTATTATATCCATTATGGAGTACAAGAAACTTAAGAGTCAGAGATAAATGTACATATTCTCAGAATTGTATAAACAGTTTATTGAAATTTAATGTTTTCCTCTGTTATTTCATCTATTCGTCATTATTGTCTTTAATGTCATCATCTGTGTTTCTTATTTTCTTCTGAAGCATTTTAATTCTCTTAGCAAGTGCCATTTTGTGTGTGTGTGTGTGTGTGTGTGTGCGTGCGTGCGCGCGCGCGCACGCATATATACAGACCTCATTGTGATAATTGTTATACCAAAAATTTATATGTTGCTTTTCAGTTTACAGAGTGATTTGCACAAACATCACCTTGTTTGAGATTCATAATAACCTTGTAAATTAGGCTGTGCAATCATTATTTTATTTATTTATTTTTTATGGATAGGAAAACACTTTTATCAAGTAATGCAGAAGGCATCTGAATTGAAGACATTTAAATTCAACCCTGAGATCTGTTCACCCTTCCTCTCTCTTTTTTAATTTGTTCCCTTTCACTCAGTTTTTGGAATTATGTAGGTCAGTGTTTGAGGCCAGCACATTAATTCCTAGCCATTACTTCACTAAACTGAGCCTTAGTTGTCTCACTCAAAATAATGTAGATTATAATAACTATATCAGAGTGTCGTTATGAAAACTAAATGCGATAAGGCATGTTAGAGTGTCTAGCACAGTAGCATCCCACCTATGTTGGTTCCATCATAAATGCTAGATTTCCTTTCTCCTCACTGCTACTTAAACTTGATTTCTGAAATTTTTAAGTTCTTATTATGTTTCACCCAGAGTAGGCAGAATAAACTAGACTGAAAACTGTGAGCAGTTTTCTGCAACATTAATGTGAAATTCAGTTTCTTAATCTTTCATGTAGGATAGTACAAACTGAAAATAATTTGTGGTTCCACAAAAACTTACGTGATATAAAATTGTGCTAAAATCCAAAGGCATGGAAATTAATGAAATAGCTTATTTTATTTTCGTTACTGCAGTCTCTCAATTTTCTCAGAATCTTTCTCTGCATTAATGCAGGGAACAGAGGGATGCGCAATACCACAATAATTTATTTGCATTCGAAATGTTTTTATGCTTATATCTCACTCAACATGAATATGTCTGAACTAATGAGGATCTAATGAAAAATATATTTTTATTAACTGACTGGTGGATTAATGAATGAATCAAAGAAGATAGAATTAGAAAACTGTCTCATTTTTTTTTTTTACTCCTTAACTCTATTTGGTTTTTTCCTTTCTCCATTTTATAGTAGAAATGAAATATATCACATAGACTCAGATAGATGCAGAAACTGACCCCAGCAAAGAATTCCTTGTGTTTCTTCTGAGGGAAGAGGGATTATTGTGGTAATTAAATGTTTCTATTGAAAAATGTTGAGCTAATTCATTTAAGATTTTTTTGAAATTCCTAAATATTGTATAAATCTATGATAAAAGTTAAATAATAAGTAGTAAAAGTATACCTTTTGTGTTGTAAAATGGTACTGATCCTTTCTTTTATAGTTTTCTTATTTTTGTATTCAGCTTAGCAAGACTTTTCTACTCCAAGATTATGGATAATTTCATCAATATTTTCTAGCACTCTTACAGTTTTTCTTTTTCCCACCATACTTGACAAATTAATTTCCTTTCAAATGCATTAAATGCTGAAAAGATAGCTATTTGAAACATTTTTTAAGATTAATAATCTTCCATGGTGAACTATATTATACGTATTCTGATAGGCTATTGTACAGAAGAGGGAAAGAAGGCATATTTTACATTAATAAGAAAAAGAACAAAAGCTGCAGAGAGTGTATTGAGAAAAGATAGTATTCTTTCCTTTCTTTTTCTTCTTTTCAATCATTAGGATATACAAGGCACAGACATAGTAAATAAATACTAACACATAACTATATGTATATATGACTATGTAGCCTGCCTGTTCAGAAGGAGTTCACAGAAGAAGGGGTGGCATGAAGAGCTCCACAATGTCTCATGAAGGAGAGTGAAACTTAAGGAGGAAGATTGTTTATAAAAGAGAATTATAGTACAATATAGAAAAAGACAGGGATGATGAAGTTGGACAAACTTAGTTATCAAGTTCTTCCTTCCATAACTGTCATGTCAAGCAGAAATTCTGCCCCTGATCCCCAAATAGGATAATACAAGGAGTTGCTTTTAATTCTGATAAATCTTGGTTAGCTCTTTTGGGTTTTCAGCTTCTCCGTGGCTTTGGCCACACCTGACTTTAGTCACTGCCGGTTGACCTTGATGTGCACCATCCATTGACACTTTCAGTTAACAACAGGGTGTAGCCCCAAGTTCTATCAAATGGCTTATTTTCTCATACAATTTCTTAGGATCCTAGCATGATCTAAATGAGCCAAGATTTCTATCACATTTTCTTTCACTGTATGTTCCTCATTGGTTAGATCATTTTTGTGAGTGTGGTTTCTTTTTCTTTTTACATTTAACATTTTTCTCCCTCTATAATCAAGGTACAGCATTTATATATAAGGAGTGAAATGGACATTGAGCCATGTTTTTTTTCCAAACTGGTATCTCCTTGTTTCTGCACCATTTATAGAATAATCTATCTTTTTAATTGAAGTGGAAGTTTCTGATTGAAAGGTGAAAAAGAAAATAATTAACTTTCAGATTTCACTAGCTTTTTGTTTTCGTCAAATAAGGAAAGTCTCACTCCGCCTCCTGAAAAATTCCATTTTAAATCAAAGTTTAAGTGCTAAACCTCGTCTCTGGATGGTTTCTCTGTTGCTTTTAAATAGAAGATATTTTATGAACATTTTGTTCTTTTGAACATTTAGTTTTATTTAATATTTATTAACACTATTTTTTATAATTTAGAAATCAATTTATTATTAATTTCTCTTGAGCCATTGTTTGATTCATGTTCATGATAAGAGTTTAGGAAGAAATATTTTTATTAATGATAATTTTCCTTAAAAACAAAGTATTACAAAAGAGAGGAATAATAGGACAAACTGGAGAATAAATGGTTATTTGGAAACTAAGGAGATGTTAAAGACACCTTTGAGGCATTTAAGTTTAATATACTTAAATGATACATTTATTTTTAGGAAACACTCCCCAACCAATAGATTACCTCTACCAGATGGTTGCTGCTAGAATGCTTCCCTCTTCAAACCTTCTCCTCCTCTGTATCATGCCCAGATTTCCATCAAGGCAGTAGGGATGCCATAGGACCAGCATTCTCCTCTTTTTTTTCTATTGTGTCAATATTCTTATTCTCAATTTTACTCCACTGTAGCTTATCTCAAGGATTAGGGAGGAGGTGAGGAATAAAACCCTTTATATTAAAGGCTAGAAAAACTAAGCTTATAATCTTGGCAGTGCTAGCTAAGGGAATACTCAATAAAGGAAGTATCTTTTATAATTTCAACGTGGTCAACTACTCTGAACTTCACTAGCATCCCTTTCCAGAGCACTTCTATGCCCAAAATCTATTTTTCCCTGAAGTGAAGAGGACAATTATAATCATCAGAAGAGAATGCAGAGAGTATAATTTGGAATCACCCAGTTCTTTGTCCAGCTACCTTTTCAGACCCACAGTTGCTCAGAGGAAATGAATGATGTGTAGCTAGACCTGTCCAGTGAGAGAATATGAAATAGGCTCAAAATTTTTCTCAAGAGGTAAAATACAGAATAATAAATAGGCAAGACAAGAAGAACAGAAGTAGATGAATGGAGAGAATGATAATGATGGGAAGAAGAAAAAGGAAGCATGCTTACATTTTACAATAACTGACCAAAGCAGTTTATGAAACAATACACCTAGCTCAGAATTTAAACAAGGCTTTCAATTAAAAAGAGATGCTCAAGCCCATATACCTCTTTTTTTCTTCTTTCAAAATGACCTTGAATTTCAGTTTGATAGGTTTTGTTGCTGCTATTTTTCATTGCATTTTTCAGTCTACTTAGATTGTTTAAAAAACATAACTAAAAACTATATGTATTGCTGTGTAATTTTTTCTCAGGACAGGGACTAGGAACTAACCATTGAAAATCCTATGATAGATGATTGGCTAAAGAAGCTGTGGTACGTATATACAATGGAATATTACTCAGCCATAAGAAGAGATGAAATACTGTCATTGCAACAACATGGATGGACCTCGAAATAATTATGCTAAGCGAAATAAACCAGACAGAAAAAGTTGAAAATCACGTGATATGACTTATATGTGGGATATAAACCTAAAAGCAACATATGAACAGGACAAACAGAGACTCATGAACGTGGACTATAGACTAGTGGTTACCAGAGGGTAGGGGGTGAGGGAGGAAGAGGGAGGTAGATGGGGTAAAGAGGGTCAAATACAGAGGGATAAGAGGAGAGTAAAGTAGGTAAAGGAGATCAAATATATGGTAGTTGAAGGAAACTAGACTTTGGGTGGTAAACACACAATAGAATATACAGATGTCAAATTATAATGTACACCTGAAAATTATATAATTGTATTAACCAATGGTACATGTTATCTCAATAAACTTAATTTTTAAAAAGTTAAAAAGAAAAAGAAAAATAGAAAATCCTGCCTCTTGTTGATTTAAGGAGTTCTAAATACTCAGTCTGTAGTATCAAATACAAAGAGTGCCACGTGCTGGGCTTTATCAAAGAAACAGAAAATTAATTTATTCTTTTGCCCTTTGTGATAGGGTGGCATCTTTTTAATCCTCTTGGTAGTGACTCTAACAATTTAATGTGCATTTGAATCATCAGGAAAGTGCTTAAGAGGCATTTTCTTCAAGTTCAATCCAAGAGACTTTGTCTGGGAAAGGATTAGGAACATCCATAGTCAAAAAGCTCCCTCAGTGATTTAGACATAGGACCATACTTGGACTAACACTGTTTTTTAGAATGATAAATTTGTATCACAGATTTGGGAGGTAAATTCAGGGCAGGTATTCTGTAGCTCAGGTATTACTACCAAGAATTAAAAACATACAACGACAACAACAACAACAACAAAAATAACCACACCAAATAGTTTAACAACAAAGCAAATGGCCCAAAACAAAGCAAAACCCAATAATGGATTTTAAATTTGTCTTTAGAGATATAATGGAATCTGATCAAATTCAGCTGCTGAAACACAGAGGCCAACTCTAAGTTAATATGGAGGATAATGGAAAACCTTTCAAAGGACCATGGTTGATTTTAGTTATTGATACCAAACCCTTTACTTTGGAAAGCATTATCAAATTTACACAGTATGTTAATTTGTCATATTTTGTTAGATATATATATCTTAATTTCTTTTGTCTTAACTCAAGGTACTAACTTAAAAATATACTACCCTTCACTTCCCCCCCGCCAAGCTTCTCAAATTCTCAAGGGCATAGTACAATTTTTTTTCTTGAAAGTAGAAGACTGGGAAGATTTACTTTGAAAAATGGTGACTGATGCTTCTGCCCAAGGACATGGATTCTACCACTAAAGATGTATGAGATTTCTAGAAAATCATTCAATCTTATTGAGTCTCAGTTTCCTTCTCTGTGAATGGGGGCAGTGGATACTGGATGATTTCTGTGGTCCTTTCTAATGCTAAACAAGAGTGAAAATGTGCTAAGCACTCTAATTTGTTTCCTCACTTAAAGCTCTCTACAACCCTTCATCTTTAATAAGGAAGACTGTTATTAGAGATAAATTGAAAAAAGAGATAGATTTAACAGAACCTAAACTCATGCTACCTACAAGTGGCAGGGCTGAATTCTAACGTATCTTTTTTTCACTAGCTAGATTTGGGTTACGAGACCTCTGCCTTATTTGTGATTGCTTGTCCCAGGCTATCTGCTAGAAATTGACTTAGAGTAGAGTAGAGGACTGTGAAAAAGAGGGAAGAAAATTTATGTTTCAATCATAAAAGGCTGTAAATTTGCACAGTTTAAAGGAAAATTACTGTTAGGCTTTCAACTACCGACTCTAGAAAATGGCTGCTATTCATGCCTCTTGCCATTAGGTGGAGCAGTTGAAGAGTGGGAAATAGCGTTTGCAAGTGAAGTGATTTATACTCAACGTTTTTCTCAGTCTGAAATTAAGTGATAAAAGATACTCTTATAGAGTCCAAACTCTTACAATGGCCAGACTCTTAGTTTCTTTTTTAAGTTCTGTGTAGTGAGGAAGAAGGGGCACATGGGTGATAAAGTTAATGTAATACAATACTGCAGATTTTAATGTTAATATAAAATTCCCATTTAGGATTCAAAAGTCAAAATGGATGGTGAAGTCAACTTATGTCTAGAAGAGTAAGTAAAGTGTGTGAAGTTGGGGAAACAGAATAACAAGTTCATGGGAATCCAGAAAGTGGAACGGAGCCATGACAGTTATTGCAGGCCTCTTTTCTATGCCTATTGATTTCCTTTAGCATCCAGGGGACTGAACTATTTCTCCTCTCCTTCCACTTTCTTTTTGAAAGGTCCTTGCCAATTAATTTACCTGACATCTTAATGGATAATTCATTTAAAAAATCTTTTGTGCCACGCATATCATGATGAATTTTGATTGCTAATGTTACCTGGGCTCTGCTTCGAAGTGTTTTTATTGACCTACTCATATATTTAAGATATTTTCATAGAATTTAAAAAATGACTTAGGAAAAATTTCACATCAGCCCTTTAAAGAATAGAAACTTTAAACTTTCATTTGCCGATGTCCACATTTAGTGTAAAGAGTTAGTCATGCGAAGAGAAAGATAAGAATATTAGCGGCTAAGTTATTTGTGCTGCATCTCCTTAAAAATAAAATCCCATGGAGTCATAATATTAAAGGTAGTGGGGAAATAGTAGATTTGGAAATTTATATTTCAGGTCAAAGAAATTTTTCATGAGATGAAGAAATGAGATTTGGTGGTTTAGAAAAGAAGGATTAATGAGGAAATCATCTCAATAAATGCTTGAATAAATGAATGATCCAGCTAGAATGGTTTCTCACTTTTCCTAATATGGTTTTTGTTAATACTTTTATGTGAAATAGTTAAAAGTCCCATAGAGCATAATTGTTGATCAATTCTAGATTCCTAGTAAATTTGCATGAGCTTTTCAGAAGACTACAAAATAGAAGAATGGCAAAATTTGATAAAAATCTATAATATTTCATATGATGCTAATTTACACATGCATGCACACACATACACAAAACTTGGGAGCAGACTGAATTTTATGCTGCTATAATTTTAAATGGCAACTAATATCACAATCAAGTTCTGAAAATTCATTTCTCTATTTTTAAGAAACTAATGCAAGAGAAAGGTGAGAATCAGTTTTGACTGCTATGCCCAGTTGAGTAGTATATGGTGCTAATTAAGATAATAAAGGAAATACTGAAATACTTATTGAGTTCTAAATATATACTAGACACCCAGGTAACCATGTAATTAATTTATGTAATTCTTACAATAACCTTATGAGATTGGTATTATTAATTAGCACCATTTTTTTTTCTTCACAGTGTAGATTCCTAAACTATCTGGTTTTTATACAGAGAAAAACTAACTTAGTGGTCAAGATTAACCATTAAGATCAATTAGTTCTTCACAAATGTGTAAATAGCAAAGCCAACTTGCTAAGATTATCTGGGTATACATATACCCGGGCATACATTATTCAGGTATATGTATGTAATAATATAACACATTATTATTGATAGGAAAAAGCTAAGTGTATTGGGAGCAGTCATGTAAGTTTGAATACTCAGTAGTTAAATATTGTCATGCTTTCTGAGAAGAAAATAAAATCTAGGAAATTAAAGCAGTTTATATTATTTCTGTAGTGTCATAATGAAGATGTTAACTATCTTTTTCAAATCACGATTTAAGAGAGAAGACTTCTACAAATGAACCAGCAGAAAAAACAAACAGAAACTCATAAATAATTTTTCTTAAATTTTATTTCATTAAAGAAGAGTTCTCTTTAACCATTTGTCTGAAATAGCACACCCTTTATTTTTTGAGTCTTCACCTTTTTAATTGTTTCCTGTAGTATTTTTTACTATCTGACACATTTCATGGTAGTTTGATTGTTCATGGACTATTTCTTCTCCCTACCTTATAAAGGCAGGGAATTTCATTGCTTTGTTCATTGATGTTTTTTTAGAGCCTAGAAAATTACTTGACACTTAGTAGATGGTTAACAAACATTTGAATAAATGTTTATCAGTGATATAAAAAAATTCATGTGGCTTATAAATCATTGAAAAATACTCTGCTAGAAACTAATGAGAAGAAACAAACAAACAAAAATAATTAGCATTTTCATGTATCTATGTATTAAACATATTTAAAAAGATGTGTACCCAGTGCTCATGAGGGTGAAGTAAAACAGATATTCATACTAAATTGAAAAACAGCTTGCTAGAAAGTATTTTGGAAATATATTTCTTTAAAAATATTTCCCACCACATTTTAATTCTAGGAATCTGTTCGGGAAAGAAATCCAAAATTAAAAAGCAGCTTTTGTTGCACAAAAGTTTTTGCTTTAACTCTAGTAAAACAAGTTTAAAAAATTCAAAATTCCTGAAGGTAAGGAGTATAGTAAAATAAATTATGATACATCACTGTTATGGTATATTATATAAACATTAGAAAGTTAGATTTACTAAGAATTTTTAAACATGGAAAAACTGATGCCATGAATTCAAATTAATTTTAGAAACAGTGTGAAAATTAGAATATATAATAATATTTTTAAAGCATACATAGAAGTAATGTGTAGAAATTATACCAAAATATCAACAGAGACCAGAGCAGGTAAGATTATTGGTTATTTTGTATTATATTTCTCTATACTTTTATTTTCTAAGTTTTCTAGAATGAAACTTTAATAATCAGAAAAAATAATTTAAAAATATTTTAAATAACTATATTAAACTAGTAATAACATAGAACTGATTATGTTATGGACTTATGGCTTTATATGAAGAAACAATTATAGTCTAGCGTTACGTTTATTATCTAAGAAAGCACATGTAACTTAAGAATTTCTAAATAAAATTAAATTTTAGCTTATCATTGGGACTTTCAGGGGAGTGCTTACCATATGGGTAAGAAAACCTAAATTCTAGGGATATTAGTGTATTCCTCCAACCATCAAAGATATTTTTAGTTTTAGATTTTGGTCAGTGCAAAGAGGTGAGTTACTTGATTTAGTAACTACATAAATTCTCATTATTTAGGACTAGTGAAATGGTTGTTGAGTGAGCTTGGGGAGAGACTGGTAAAGGATATTTAAATTTGATGGAGACGATGGTGAGAGGCCTGGGCTGTAAGGTCTTAGAAGACAGCAGGACCTGCCATAAAGTGGTAATAGCAATAATTACTACAGTTCTTGGCTCTTCTCGATTCCAGACAGAAAGTTCTTTCTGGCCTCTTTCTCTGTCAGCTTTGAAGACTCTTTAATTCTTGAATTGTTAGACACATTTCCATTTCTGGTTCTGCCCCTAGTATCTCTGGTACCTAAAATGACCAGACATGCCACACAAGTTTTTCATTCTTTCATAATCTGTGTTATTGACCAGATACTGTGAAACTCAGCCAGTACAAGGGCAGCAGGCCAAAGCACAACATTTAATAAGAAGGCCCCCCTATAATTTGATACATTTAATTCAAAGCTGTATGAGCTATTGGATTTGGTTCAAGAACATGTCTTAATTCTTGGGCTGGTTTTCAGACCTGTAGAAATAGAGGGCCTCTGAAATTGAGCTTGAGTGTTGAGATAGAGGAAAGATGCAATAAGAAAATTTGTTCTACCTGAACTTCCTCAGTTATAATCTACTGTCCAATAATTTTTTAAGGCAAGGCTCTAAGTGTTATAAATCATTTCCACATAGCCTAGTACAGTGTCTGGCATGTAGTAGATGCTTGATAAATATTTCTTAAGTGAATTTCAAACACTTCCTTTTCTGTTTTTAATTCATTTATGTAATGGAGCCATATCATCTTAAAATAATGACTTAAAAAATACAAAAATCCCTCCAGACTTAAATCCGGAATATGTAAAGAACTAATAAGTAGTGACACGAACATCTCAATAGGAAAATGAGCAAAAGATGAAGAGGCACTTCACCAAAAAGGATATCCAAATGGTCAATAAGTATGTGAATAGGGGCTCAATTTCTTCATCAAGGAAAAACAAAATCATAACTCGTATCACTATACACTCACAGGAATCACTAAAATTAAAAAGATAATATCTAGAGTTGGCAAGAATGGGGAGCAACCAGAACGCTCAGTCACTGTCTGTGAGAATGTGTATTGGTACATTCGCTTTGCAAAACTGTTTGGCAGCATTTATTAAAGCTCAACATGTTTATAGCCTATGACCCAGCATACAACTAAATACCTTTCAACAGAATTGCATGCAGATGTTCAAAAGACTACAAAAAATGCTCACAGCAGCACTATTTGTAATAGACAAGAGCTGGAAACTACCCAATTGCTCATCAAAAAAAGAACCAATGACTAAATTGTAATGTATTCACTCAATGTAATACTAATCAGCCATAATAAATGAATTACAACTGTGTTAAAATGATTGACGAATCAGACATAAGGTTGCCAGGCACAAAAGAGAGCCTACGACCTGATTCTATTTACATAAAGTACAAATAAGGCACAACTACTATTTTGGTGCTAGAAACCAGGGTAGTGGTTACCCTTAGAAGTGACTAGAAAGGGGCACATGGGGACTTTTGGGGTGCTGATAATATTCTGCTTTTTTGATTATATGGTATACTCTTTATAGAATTTTATTGAGCCATACACTTATTATTTGTGTTCTTTTTGGCATACATGTTAGCCTTCAATAAAAAGTTAAAAGAATTTTTATTTGTTTAAATTAACTCATCAAATTCTAATGTTGAGTTTATCATATGATCATATAAACATAGTCTCAAAATGTCTCCCAATGTGAGCTTATAATGCCATGGGAAACAATACATCTTAAAACCTCTGCCTGAAACACTTATGATGTTTTAAAATAGGGAATATAGAGAATTTTTTAAATATATATTTTTTATTTTCATTTACAGTTGGCATATAATATTACATTAGTTTCATGTGTACTACATGGTGACTAGACATTTATATATTTTATCAAGTGATCACCTCGATAAATCTAGTATCCATCTGACACCATAATAGTTATTACAATATTATTGACTATATTCCTTATGCTCTACTTTACATCCCCATGACTATTTCGTAACTACCAATTTGTACCTCTTAATCCCTTCCCCTTTTTCATACATTTCCACTATACCCCTCCCATCTGATAACCATCAAAATGTCCTCTGTATCTATGAGTTTGTTTCTGTTTGTTTATTTTGTTCTTTAGATTTTACATGTGAGTGAACTCATATGGCATTTGTCTTTCTCTGTCTGACATACTACATTCAATGTAATATCTCTAGGTCCATCTATGTTGTTGCAGATGGCAAGATTTGGTTCTTGTTGATGTCTGAGAAATAGTCCATTGTATATATATGTAAAACCTGTTCTTTATCCATTCATCTATCAATGAAAACCCAGGTTGCCTCCATATCTTGGTAGTAATTAATGCTGCAATAAATATGAATTTACATGCCCCTTCAATGTAGTGTTTTGGGTTTGTTTGGATAAATACCCAGAAGTGGGATTACTGGGTCCTTCTATGTCTCTTGTTATAACCTTTGTTTTAAAATCTATTTTGTCTGGTATAGGTACTGTTACCCTAGCTTTTTTCTTTCTATCCCTTTACTTTCAGTCTGTGTGTCTTTTGATATGAAGCGAGTCTCTTGTAGGCAGCATATATATGGGTCATTTTTAATTATCCATTCAGCCACCCTATCTTTTTATTGGAACATTCAATCCATTTACATTTAAAGTAATTGTTGACAGATATGTAGTTATTGCCATTTTATTGTATATATTTTTGACCTCCTCCTCCTCCTCCTCCTCTTCTTCTTCCTTCTTCCTTCTTCTTTCATCTTTCTTCTTTCTTCTTTCTCCTTTCTTCTTTCTTCTTTCTTCTTTCTTCTTTCTTCTTTCTTCTTTCTTCTTTCTTCTTTCTTCTTTCTTCTTTCTTCTTTTTTCTTCCTTTTCTTCCTTTTCTTCTTCTTGAAGTAGCCCCTCAAACATTTCTTTAAATACTGGTTTGGTGGTGATAAACTCCTTTAGCTTTTTCTTGTCTGGGAAGTTCTTTATCTGTCCTTTCATTCTAAATGATATCTTTCCTGGGTAGAGTAATATTAATTGTAGAGCCATTCTTTTCATCACTTTAAATATTTTATGCCAGTCCCTTCTGTACTGTAAAGTTTCTGTTGAGAAATGAGTAGATGGGAACTCCCATGTAGGTAGCTAGATGCTTTTCTTTTGTAGGTTTTAAGATTTTCTCTTTATTTTTACCTTTGGCATTTTAATTATAATGTGTCTTACTGTGGGTATCTTTGGGTTCATCTTATTTGGGACTCTCTGTGCTACCTGGGCTTGTATGTCTATTTTTTTCACCAGTTTAGGGAAGTTTTCTGTCATTATTTCTCCTAATAGGTTTTCAATTTATTGCTCTTTTTCATCCGGTACCTCGATGATGTGAATGTTGGTATGCTTGATGTTGTCCCAGAAGCCCCTTAAATTCTCCTTATTTTTTGAATTCTTTCTTTTGTTGCTGTTCTGATTGGGCATATTCTGCTACCTTATCTTGTAAATCGCTGATTTGATCCTTTGCTTCGTCTAATCTCCTGTTTATTCCCTCTAATGTATTCTTCATTTTGGTTATTGTATTCATTAGTCACTAGTTCTTTGTAATATTTCTCTATTTCCATTTTTATATTTTCTCTTTGTTAAAATTCTCACTGAGTTCATTTACTCTTCTCCTAAGTTCATTGAACATCCTTATAACCAGTGTTTGAACTCTGCATCTGGTAGATTGCTTGTCTCCATTTCATTTAGTTCTTTTTCTGGAGGATTATTCTGTTCTTTCATGTGGGACATGTTTCTTTGTCTCCTTATTTTGGCTGCTTCCTTGTATTTGTTTCTCTGTATTAGGTAGGGCTGCTATGTCTCCTGGCCTTACTTAGTAGCGTGGCCTTATGTAGTAGGTGTCTCGTGGGGCCCAGTGGCAATCTTTCCTGTTTACCTAAGCTGGGTGCTCCAGGTATGCCCCTTATATAAGTTGTGTGCCTTCCTGTTGTATTTCAGCCTTGGTTGCCGTTGCATCACAATGGGAGAGACTGACCCTCAGGCTGATTGGTTGTGAGGATTCTCTTGTGACTACAGCAGAGGAGCTGTTGTGTAGGGGCTAACCCAATGCAAAAGGATTTGCTTTAGTAAGGCTCTGGTGCCTACTAAAATCAGCCACCAGACATGCTAGCCCCAGGGCCTCTTGGGAGGGACCCCACCACAGGACAAGTTCAGCTTTATCCTGTGCCCTGCCAGAGCCACTTGGCATGAGCCACCAAGCAATCCACAGATGTCTTCTACCCATGGTGAGCTTGGAAATACCTCAAGAAGCCAAGCCATGAACTGAGGCCAGCTGCCACTAGTGCTGGGCTTGGAGAAGCTCAGCAAGATGTATGGGGCATGTAGAGGCCAGATTATGCTTGTTTAGGTATTGTGAGACTTTGAGAGATTTTAAGAAAGTCTGCAGCATGAGCCAAGACTGGTTGTTTGTATGGAAAAGCCACTAGGAGTGATGGCTTGTGTTAGTCCATAATTTGGGTGTGGCAGGATCTCAGGAAACCACTAGGTCAGGGTGACCAGTGTTAGCCATATTAGTGGAGACTTAAGATATTGTAGCCTCCTGTGTCTAGGTAGGGAGAAGGTCCAACAAAGAAATAGTGCCCTCCACTAGCACTCTGTCTGGGAGAGAGCTGCCCCTTTAGCCTTTGCCCTGAGGTTGGACAATTCAGTTCCTCCCCATATGTTTTTGGCATCCTTTGAGCCACTGGCCCAGCATCAGAGCCCAGAGTGACTGAGTCTGTCAGCAAGTAAGTCCAAGAACCGGCCCTCCAAGAGGAATGCCTGGGACCCCTGCAGCCTTCTACTCTACCCAGCCACAATCTTCACTGATTTTCACATTCAGATTTTGTGGGGACTTCTCTTCCTGGCACTGGAACCCTGGACTGGGGAGCCTGGCATGGGGATGGGACCCCTGGGTCCTCTGGGGGGACCTCTGCAGCCAAGATATCGCTCCTGATTTTCAATTGTCACACATGGGTGTGAGACCAGCCAGTCTATGTCTCTGCCCATCCTACCATTCTTGAAGTGCCCTCTTCCATGTGTCCTTAGTTGTTCAGCTAGAGTTTAGGCAGTTTTCAGTGGTGGTTATTATGTAGTTTAGTTGTAATTTTGATATGGTTGTGAGAGGAGGCAAACACAGAGTTGTCCTACTCTGCCACCTTGACCAGAGATTTTTGAAGTTTTTTTTTTTCTTCTCTATGAGCTTATTTGCTGACCTCCTAAGTCACATTAGGATGGGAACTTATACTTTGTTAGAGGAAATGAAAGCAACATAGCTATCAAATAACTAGGGTAAGTTACCACATAATCTAGATTGTGAATTGCCAACAATTCTACATTTTAAGAGATTAAGTGGGTTTTTAATAATTGTTTTAATTATTAAAATTATTAATGTTAGAAACATAGCACTTTGTCAGTGCTAGTGCATCCCTCAAAGTGTCTTTATGAGCTATTTCCAAGCCCCCATTTATGAGAAGAGGCTATGGTGCATGAATATAACCATAATTTTACCTGCATATATAGAAATTTGTAAGGTTGCCCAGTTGCCTATTATTGTGTATCCACAGATTTACCAACCCTCAGGTTTATAGTAAAAAAAAAAAAAAAAAAAAAAAAGGAATGCATGGCCATGCTCTGGAGGAGGTATGTGAGCTTTATTATTGAGGCCAAGTCTTTTACTTTGTTTAGATGCAAACCTAGTAGTCAGAGACCTTCTCATAACTATTTTCTGTAAAGCATGTTCTGTACTTGTCAAGATCAATAACTGGTTTTATAATGACAGCACAGAATTCAACCTTTAGAATAGAAATGGCTGCTTATTTACCTTATGAAAGTACTTCTTCTGACACTCTCAGACCAATGAGCATAGATTTATCTCTTGGAAACACTTTTTAAAAACTATCACCAGTTTATCTTGTTGCGTAAAATCTCTGCCAACTATTCAGTCATTTAATATAATAGCAATAACAATACATGACAAATTTTAGTATTGTATGGTTTACAAAATATTTTCAATATTAAGTGTATCATTGGAAAAAATCCTATAAAGTGCATGTCATGTGTCATGTAATTTCGCAGAAGAGGAATCTGAGACTCAGAGACTGAACTTAGTACAGAGAGCTAAAAAGTATTAAAGCCAGGCTTCCTAACCCAGGCCAGAGCTCTTTCTATTTTACTCCACCCCTGTAAGATTTATGGTTATGTTTACCTCACATATAGGACTATGGAATAAGAATTATTGATTGAGTGTGTTATTTAGTTGATTCAATACATTTGATGTGCTTCCTGGCCAAATATTGGGCTGAATGTTGGAGATAGAATGGGGAACAAGATAGAAGCAGTCCTATCCTGATGGAGCTTACAGGTAATAGTGGGAGTGCAGACAAACAACTGAGCAATTAAAATAGAAAAGTACTACCTGTATGTATCCTCTTTTATGTATTATGCTAGGATATACATAGGGTGCCATAGGAATACACAGGAAGGACATAGGACTCTGGACTGTTATAATCTTTTACTCTGTGTCTATCTTCTGTTAATGATAGCAGAAAATAAATCTACTAGATATTCTAGATGCCTAGTTGGAGGAAGAAAGTAATATTTTAGAAACACACTTGAAAATTACATATAGTGAAAAAGGAAAATTGTAACTCAATAAAAGTAGCCATTAGGCTGAAGGTGAGTGGTCATGGTTCAGAGCCCGGATTTCAAAATCTATTCCTGGAAAGGGAAAGGAGGGGAACAGGAGCTTACGACAAAATTCAAATTAGGCTCAACTTTATTAACCACAGTTTTAAGCATGGACAGCTCTCAGATATCATCAACCACTTGTGGCAAAACACTACATCTTTGTCCACGTGAAATTTTCTCCATCTCTCTTTACCTTGCCCTGAACATATCAATACTACCTAAGACTTCTTTATCTCTGAAGGGCTGCTATGTAAATAAGGATTTGAGTTTCCCATTTAGGAGTATCTTCATGGCTGGCTCAGAAGATGGCCAGGTTCTATCCAAAGCTCTTTCAATTTCTGGTTAAATGAAAATGTCTACTAGAATTAGATTATATAAATCTATGAGTCAGTTACTTGTATGTGCATTCCACTGTAAATTCTCAATAGCCAACACCTTGTGCTTAGTGATCGCAGGAAGAGGGTAACTGTTGAGGGCAGTACTTCTGAACCTGTGGTTTTTTTGGAAAGTTTTTGGGAAATCCTTGGACTCTGATAAATGGTGCTCAAAGTTGTAATGGCTCATTTGTACATTCTCCTGAGGAGTACATTCTCAGCTTTCATGACAGGCTTAAAGGACCTGTATGCCCTTTTCCCCCATGCCCTCCCCTCAAAAATGTTAGAAACTGTTATTTGGTGGTGGGAGACAATAAAATAGCCATTTGAACATCAGATTATTTGGACATATCATAGAAAAGGGGCATCTTAGGAAACAGTTTGTTTTAGTCAGCCTCTAAGATGGTCTGCAGTAATTCCCTTTTATAGTGTACCAGGGTTGATCTCTGTGACTAATAGAAAACAGCAGAAATAATGGTACAACACTTATAAGATTAGGTTATAAAAGACTGTGGCTTCTGTTTTGGGGGTTCTTTCTCTCTGTCTCTTATCACTCATTATGGAGGAAGCTAGCTGCCAATTTATGAGGACATTCAGACAGCCTATGAAGATGCTCACTTGTAAGGTATGGAGGCCTTTGGCCAATAGCCAGTATGGAACAGAGGTTTTCCAATAACCATGTGAGTAATTATGGAAGGATTTTCTGGCCCCAGTTTAGCTTTGGCATGACTGCAGCCCTAGCTGGTAGCTAGGCTGCAACCTCTTAGGAGACCCTGAGTCACAACCACATAGCTAAACTGCTCCTGCATTCGTGATCCTCAAAACTGTGTGAGATAATAGATGTTATCATTTTAAGCTGATATATTTTGGGATAATATATTGCACAAGAGATACCTAATGCACATTATCTTGATTAATCATGATAAATGCTGACCTTCCCCATTAATCCTGGTAAATTAGAGTTGGAAGTAAGAATATGGAAGTCATATTCTTTCATCTTATTGGTCAGTAGGGTGGTGTGGCCCATTTGTGGCTAGCACTTGATAACTATTGTGATCCACACAGCAAGAAGCAACCTCACGACAGAAACAAATAAGTTTTCTTTTAAGCGTTCTCTTTGTTTTTTTCTTTTACAAGGCACCAGTTTTCAAATGTATCCTGAGGAAATCTTTCTTATATTTCCTCCGAGCATAATCAATTCAACAGAGAATTCATGCTTTGCCAGTGATCATGGGAGGTACTAATGTAATCTTTTTTCTTTTTTTTTTAAGCTGTAGGGCCTCTCATATTCCTCCAATAGATTTCACAGCTGTTAGTCTGCTGTAGTCGTGGCCTGCTTAAACAGTGGCACATTGAATGATGTTCTGGTAGCATCTGTGAAGGAGAAAATTGCAGCTTGAAAAGTAGCAAGAGGAAAAAAAGCAGATCAATTTTGTGATTATTGATCATAACAAAGAAATAACAAAATACTTAGTAAAATAAGCACTATGCTTTCAGTGAAAGTAGCTTAATAAAATGGATGGTTCTTCAAAGAACAACAATTGTTATCTTTTCCTTATTATGACTGTGGTTCCTTCTTTATTAGAAACCCAATTGATCCATTTCTTGGGCTGTCAAGGGCATTTTTCTAAAGCAGTATTTTAAAACTTTAGGGATTCATTAGTGAAATGTGCAACCAATCAGATGACTCAAATGTATTTTTAGAAGAAAATACATTTATAAAATATTTCAGAATAAAATATATGAAAAGGTAAGTAAATTTCTTTTGGTTTAGCTTTTTTTTTTAGCTGTATGTATATTTTTATGTCTGTATATACTACATGAGATACAAAATGTATTTATTTTCTTTTTTTGCTGTACCTTATAGTCAAAACACTTGAAAGCCACTGTTCTGTAGCATTTTGATGAAAAAACAAAAAATTTAGATTTTGAGAACTCTTCCATGGAGGACTATTTTGTGGTGGGGAATGGGCCCTGGTTATAATGGCACATAAGGATGGAGTGAATTTTCCTGGAGAGAATGCATATTTTACTTCCAGTCATTCCAGAAAGTCCCTAATCTTCAGTCTAGAAAAGAGACCCTGTTTTGAAGGAGGGCGGTATATGTGGAACAAGGGGCTTTTTCCTTTCATTGATTCCAGGAGTATCTGTGACTTGTCTATAAAGCGTCGAATGGGCTAATGTGGTGCCTGGCCTTGTGGCTGTAGCCATGAGCAATCATGATCAGTGGCCGCAGCAGCTGATGAGAGTGTAGTGTTTGCAGAGTCTTTTGCCTCAAGGGGGCACACGTCAGACCTCCTAACAAGTAGAGAGAGGAACTGGGACTAACCCTTAAACAAAGGGAAAGTAATGTTCCCTCCATGAGCCTGAACAGAGAGCACTGGCAGCAGAGCAGAGGAAGCTGAGCTCAAGAACTGGGGGTCATTCTCACAAAGATAGCAAGGCTACCAAACTGGAGAGAATGTTCCAGAGTCCACACGAGGCATAATCCTAGAAAACGCCAAGAAGGAACTGGCTGTTAAGTCATGGGGACCAGGATGGGGCCTTAGATAAAAGTTAATATCTAGCAGGTGAGCTTGTGCTGCCTATCAAGGAGTAGATGTTGGAGCTACGTTAAGTGATTTCCTTTGCACATAAAGGTTCTGAACTTCATGTTCCTCTTTTAAGAGGCAGATCTCAGGAAAGACTGCAGAACATTTGAACACAGAAGGTCTGGGGTGATTTTTTTTTTAGTACGATGCTAAGAGAGTACTAGAGAGAGGGGAGTGACTGCCTTCTAGGGTCAGCTCAATCTCATACTCATCATTACAACAAAAATAAATCTCTAAGCTTATAATATTACATCATCATCTTTCTCTGAGTTGAGTACTATGTTTTCTTTGGGGCCCCTTTTAAAATATAAAAGACATATGAGGGGTAATATACTTTTGTATTAATGAGTGAATAACGTGCTTTCTGAAATGAATAGAGAATCAGTGAGTACTTGGTGGAGAAGGGGAAAATGGGGAAGAAAAGGGTCAATGAGGACATTCTTTGCCACATTGCAATTTTCTCAGGGGGCTGGTCTTGGCATTATGTTTGTGTGAACGGCTCTATCTGCTCTTGGGTAGTACAGTCACATCCTGCAGGCTGTGCCTGGGGGATTGGAGGTGGGGGGACATGAGTCCAAGGGAGAAATTCTGCATGAGATGAAGGTCGATCCATCAACCAGACACATTTATAGAACATCTGCTAGGGGCAAATTCTGTGCTGAGCAACAAACAGAATTCCTCAAAAATTTATAATATAGTTGAAAGATAGGGTATTTGTAGCAAAGGATACCTAATGATAAAAGGCAAGTGAACATTTATTTATAAAATATTTAGGTAGATTTTAAATGAGATTTTTCAGCCAAAAATTCCATGATGTTGCCATTTTTTCTGAGTCAAATGCAAAAACATCTCAAATTTTGACCTCAGGTACTTCTGTTGACAAAACAAAAACACTATTCACTCATTTGCTAGTTTTTTCACCAACTATACAGACTATTGCTGTAAAGGTTATGTGCTAGGTACTTTGGGAGACAGGAAAATTTTAAAGCACGTGTGGACACTAAGGCTCTCCAAGTACCTCTCCAAATTTTGTAAAGCTTTCAGATATGAACAAAGTTGATCTTGGTTAAGCAAGATTTTTGAAGTAAAAGCAAAGCAATTGTAAATAAGCTAAAACTTCATGGATTTCACTGGAGGCAGTGTAAAATGACCCTTAAGTAAATTAGAACTGGTGAGAACCTTGGTAATTAAAGTTTCTCCCCCAAGGCTTGGCCAGCATTCAGGAAGCAAGGGTAGTTTTTATCAGGGTCTCATAAATAAACATAGAGCTTGCCAGTCCCTGGAGATGGGGAAGTCATTCTTGACTGTGTTATAAGCAGGGCTCAAAGATAAGTGATGACCCTCTTGTCACCTTGGCAGAAAACATATTAGCTTCTTTAAATGAAGAATTAGAGTGATTTCAGTGGTACAATTATAAGAAGTGACTACTGAGACTTGCATACACCAAGCTTATTTAAATGATATTTTAGGAAAGAACATATGCTACTATTAAAGAGTTATGATAGAACAACTATAATCCCATAAGGTAAAGCTCATTTAGAATATTCATGTTTGCTTTCAGATACAAGTCCATTACTTATGTGGAATAATTAAATGCCTCTATAGTTGTCTATTCCAGGGGAAGCTCTTGAATCTTTTACCACTTTTGTGCCCCAAATTATTATTTCAAGTTTGAGAGAATTCTATTGGTGCATGAAATCTGTGATCATATTTAAACTGATCCAGTTAATTCATTGATCAGATTTATTGAGTACATGTTAGCCTCAAAGTACACAGTTGGTGCAGTGCGATGTATGCATTTGGCAAAGGCAAAATTCTGTCTCTTGAGGTGCTGAGGTCTAGTTAGGAAGAATGGCAAGTGCAAAGATATCCAATTCCAAAGCTGAGAGAGGAAAGAAGGATTGATTTTAGTTGGTGTTATCAAGTGGGTAAGTGAGTAATTGAACTGAGATTTGAGAAAAGTAGAATTCCAGTTGTCAAAGTTGGGGAGAAGGGCCCTTCATGGGGAAGGTAATAAAATGAATGATGGCCAGAATCAAGCTAGGCAAAAAAGCTTGTTAATGGAATAGTGGTGAGCAATTCAGAATAGCCAGAGGTCATCTTACTGCAGTGCTCCCTAGGAATCCCCCATGGCTCTGACTGCATACCTTGTCCCATTCCCTCATAGCCCTGTCTGCTAGATAGAGCTAGGGTAGCAGCTTTCTCTTCAGCAATGGTTAACAAAGGAAGGAGGTGCTTTACTCTTTCCAGGCTAACAGGCACTGAATATGGGATTTTTGTTGGCCATGTTTTAAGCTGTGGAGTTAATTGGCATGTTATTGAGAGGAGAAAGAAGAGATTTGAAAACAAGTACACTTTTCAGTGTTACTCCAAATATGAAGAAACAGGACCAATAGCCAGTTCTCCCTTACCAGTTTTATTTAATTTCGGTGTATACAAAAGCCTTGTCTTCCTTTTGCACCTGGGAGAGGGCAGATGCCCATGGGAAGGTGAGTGGAGGAAATTGGAATCTACTTCTCAGGTCAGCCAGCCAGCAAGCCCATGCCTGCAGAGGAGTCAGGGAGGAGCCGAGAAGGGCTTTCACTGCTCTAGTATTCTAGGGGTTGCTGCTGAGTCAGAAGAATAAGAATGCCTCAGAGTTCAGAATATTTTACATCTTTCTTGATTATTGATTTATTCTCCCAATTCTCACCACTCAGCCCACCAAATCATTCTTCATATAACTTTTTCCATATCTTATTTAATGTTAGGAAAATACTGTTCATATGTGTACAAATTATATAAATGTAGCTGATAGCCTTTTGTTGATGGTAAGACAGACTTCTTAATTATCTCTAATACAAGCAACATTTGTTTTTCTTATTTGGTTGTTTTCAACTATGGCTTGATATTAGAATCACCTCATGGGCTTCTAAAAAATCCTAATTCCCAGGTTGCTTCCAGGTCAATTATACTAAAATCCTGGGGTTAGAACTAAGGAATCAGCATTCTTTAAAGCTCTACAGGTGATTTTAATATGTAGCTGGAGCTGACAATCACTGTTTTAAATGTCTTGAGGATGAATAATATATCCAAACTGGTAGTGCATGAAGATATATATGCATCTAATGTGTAAGTATCAAATTATTAATAGTTCTTAACAAAAACGTTTCCTTTTTAAAAATAATTTTTTAAAGAATAACCTTTATAAATTTGTTACAGAATATTAGTGATGTCTCTCTGTTAGAAATGTGAAGAATGTTGCATATAAACTGTCTGGAGAGTGTGGTATTATTTACAAACATATCAGAAAATACAGCATATTTTATAAAGATTTGTGATAACAATATGTTTCATTTGTGTTAGTATAAAAGCAGCTTCAAAATTAGCCTCCTGTTAAAACATAAAGCCCAGAGAGTAAGAGAAGTGTCTGATTTCTGTTCCCTGTCAGGTACTTTGCAAGTCCCTTACTTCCAAAACCCACGACACCTTTCACTGTCCAATCAAATGCAAGATCTGCTGAATCTACCTCTGGAATTTTCTTTTACACCTTCACCATTTCTCCATTTTCATGGCCACTGTTTACAATTCGACATTTACTATCTTTTGCCTTGATAATTATCATATGCTGTCTACACTTGTTTTTCTTAGACATAGCCTGTAGTCCAAAGTTCTGAAGGCATCATGTGTTTGCTCACCTTCAACCCAATAGGCTCTACAAAATCTGACCCCAAACCTATTTCCTAAGACTCCTTCTCTTTCTGCATAGTTCTGTGGAACTGATCTAGCTGCTTAATAGTCCTCAGACATGGTTATGTTTTTTTTCTTTTTTCTTCTACTATCAGGACTCTCACTCATGCTGGGTGCCTATCATTGCCCAAATCCTATCCAGTATGGAAAGCTCAAATTTCATCTGCTTCACAAAACCTTGAGAAAAAAAAGCAATGTTTTCCTACTGTGATACCATTACAACACTTTATCTGGACCACGTATTAAAATATTTCTTAAAAGTCTCTTAATCGTCTTGAGTCTCTGTTCACTTATTTATAAAATGGGAATAATACCTACCTAAAAGATGACTTGTGAAGAGTAAATAAGATCATATATGTGAAGAACCCAATATACAGTACACAAATAATTTTTAGAAGTCTTCCTTTTCTTTTTCCCTCCCTCTTTCCCTCTTCCTTCCTAAGAACTAGGACAGGTTAGTGATACTTCAAGAGGCTAGTGTGGATCCTCCTTCCTGTTCTCTTAGTTTATTGTCTGTGCATTCGTACTCTGTTTTGTGGCCATTGATTCCCCTCTTTCCAATGGATGTTTAGCACTAAAGAAGCTAAATGCTTCCTTCACCGATGATTATTTTCTGTACTGGTAGTACTCTTTAGAGATACCCTCAGTGATGTTCCAGAGGGTATACTTCCATAGTTGCTGTTGAGGTGAGGGGAGGTCTTGCTTAGCTATCACCCAAATGGAAAAACAGATTTTCTCTATGAGGAATTTGGATTTGGGACACATTGATTCTATTATCTCTTTACCAGGGCTGGAAATGCGAGAGATAATATTCAGAGAAGGAAGACAGTGAAACTGATGTGCCCGGGGACACATAGATGAGAACTCCAGGGGAAAAGAGACAGAGTATAGCTGCCTTGATTTTTGACAGCTTTGTAGTTGGGTTCTAATCCCACAGGAGGCTTAGCTGCCTCCCTTGAGTTCTATAAAATAATCCCATAACCTTTTAATATATTCTTCCTTTTAGCTTAAGCTAGCACAAGTGGGTTCTGCTTCTTACAGCCAAACAATCCCCTGAGCTAACTAAAATTTTAAACTATTTTCAAAATTCAAACTTAATTTGTTTTTGTTCAAGCTGTGTCACTAATCAATGGTGACTCCTCATGAACACATTCTTATTAGGATCTACAGTTGACCTCTAGGGTATATTTCATAGTCCTTAATGTCTCTTCTACAAAACTGATTATTTATGGAGTTTCATGTTTTAAATGCTTTGGTTGCATAGAAAACACATTTCACTTAATCTTTTAATTCTACAATAGCACTACTATGCCAACTCTTTCATTCTTGGCAGCCACATCTATCCTTCCTTCCTTCCTTCCTTCCTTCCTTCCTTCCTTCCTTCCTTCCTTCCTTCCTTGCTTCCTTCCTTCTTCCTTCCTTCCTATTTTTCTTCCTTCTTTCTATCTCTATGACATCAGGGAGTGAAGAAACAGGGAGAAGTGCACAAAGTTAGAAATGATAAGACACCCTTAGCCCAACTAACTGAATAAACTGAGCCCAGTTGCCTAGTCTCTTAGGGCTTTACTTTAAGTTAAGTGAGGAGACTGTACCCAAGTCCCTTCCAGCATGAAAATCTTATAAGTCAATGGTTCTGTCCTCATTTAGAAACATACCATGTAATAATAAAAAGTATTGAAAATTTGTTCAGAAAACATGTTTCCAAACTTATTAGATAATAGAAGACTTTTAAATGATTATGTATTGGTAGAACACCAGTAACAATTCATAGGATGTAATATGAACTTAAAGAGAACAAAAAATGGTCTCTGACAATTTAATTGCTGTAAAAAATTATTAAAAAAAGATTTATATTCTAACTTAATTAGAAGACCAAGACAATAATACAAATTAAATAGATAAATTATATTCATTTGCATTGGAGAAATTAAAAAAGATGAAAATAGTTGAAATAAGATAGGTTACATCGCAAAGACTAATAAATATTAAGAGACAATATTTATATATATGTACAATATGTATATGTAAATACTATTAAAAGATAGATTCTACTTTATACATGATTCATGTAGTTTCCTGGGTTTCTCTCAATTTCTTCAATACAGATTCTTGCATGATAATAATAATTATATAAATGTGTTCAAATACATTAAATATTTTTAGAATAAATAATATTGGAATTTTTTTTTAGAACACCTCAACATCTTTCAGTTTGTGTAAAGCTAACCTAGGTGAACCTAAATACGTATAGGTTTTCAGTGAATTGCCTATTTTTTTTCCTCCCTTCTCCCTTCACTGCCCACACGCACAGCTATTATATTGCTTAATCATTCTACCATGGACTTTTGTGTTCTGTGATATTACACATCTTTTGTAGCAGTGTGTCTGGCATTGAAATTTTGGCAGTGGTCTTTATATAGGTTTAAACTTATCTGTCCACATTATATTTCTTCAGAATAGTTTTGCTATTTAAGGGATTATTGCTGACACTAGTATTTATGATTAAAGTATAATGCCTTCTATTAAGAACTTGGATTGTGTACATTAAAATGAGTTATAAATTACACTTAATCATTTGTTTGTTGTTTCTTTTCTATATATTGAAAAAAAAAAACCCAGTGGCTGTAGCTTTGTCATTTTGTGATGAATCCTTCATGTAATAAACCTAAGCTTCAATGACCTTGAATGAGTTGGTCTACTTAGGAAACCCTTTGGCTTAGTCATGAACTGTCTTTTCTTCTCTAGGAGCTAAATGTCACAAAGAAACTGTAGCAATGTGTAACATCAGCTTCATCATTTTGGAATTTTAATCTTTCACCTTTAGGGAAAAATATATCGATCCTAGAACCATCAGAACTTCCAAGGTCTCCTGAAAATACTTGAGTGAGCAGAAATGTATTAGGATAGAGAGATTGCTAATATCCAAAAATGGAATTACTGAGTTAAAATGTAATTCTGCTTTCAACAAAAAAGCCCTTAATTATATAATTCACTATCCTGAATATGATTTTATTTAATCCATTATAAACAACAGTGTAAATGTAAGTGTTAGCATTACAATGGTGACTAATAATTGGAAGTAACTATTTATAGCACTTATATACTAGTACATTTTTCTTACCATTTATACTAATTTTAATTATTGTGGTTTTAATTTTGGCTAAAGAAAGCATATAGCATGGTTTGGTGAAGTTTGGCTCATATTTGTAGGGACTTAAGAAATACATCTTTGAGGATACATTCATATACACATGCATGCACACCCACATGCACACACTTATGTTCAGTGAGAAAATATTTAGTTCAGAGAACAATATGTTCAGTGATTTAAATGTGTGTGTATGTGTCAGCTTGAGTGTTACAAGGAAGGATACTTGAGCATAACTAAAGACATTCCCATCTTCCAAAAAGGAGAAAAATAATAATTATGGAAACTATAGGTATGGAATGAGAGTGCTACCAGCAATATATATGAGATGGAAAATTTTAGACAAGTTCAATGAAATTATATAGATATGAGATGGGTTGAAAAAGCATAACTCCAAAGCATTAGATAGTTCCTGATGAGTCACACTGTTTTACCTTGGTTATATCTTGCTCAGCATTTTAAAGAGGGGTTTGTTTAAGATAAAGATTAATACTGTTCAACTTTGTGGATAATATTTAAAGTTGAAAGGGATAGGTAACAAATCTTGATTTTGACAACAAAATCTTGATGGGCCAGAAGTAATAAGACAGAATTTAATAGGAAGTAAATTAAGCCCTAATTTAGGCTTAATTTTTTAAAAAAGCAATAGCTCAAGTATAGAACAAGAAGGATCTCATGGTGTGGACAGTTCTCATGAAAAAGAGTAGTTAATTGCAAGTTCTATATTAGCCAACAGTGTGATAAATGTCTAAAATCTTCTAAATTGAATTTCTCTGTGAGAGAAATCAATATTAATTGAAATATTGTTGCTCAGACAAGAAAATTAGCAGTAGTTCATTGTGCTCTAACAATTGACAGACTGACCACCTGTGAAGTGTCCTAGTCATTGACAAATTAGAGCATTTTCCCAGAGTGTAACCTGCAGAACAGTAGTTCTTAGATTGTTAATATTATGAGGAGAGAAGGTCTGTGGTCAAAGAAACTTGGAAAGGATGAGTTGGCAAGCAAATTCAACAGGTGTCTTTTGAGAGGTACTTCTTAGAGGCTTTAATGTGCCAATACGCATTCTAGCTGTCCAAGATAGGAAGATGCAGGGAGGCCTGGAGTGAAATGTCCTGCCCCAGTGTCCTGAAATGATTTGCATTTACTTCAAACTACTTACTCTCTATCTTCATCCTCTAACCCTTTTTTAGGACTATAATCCTCCTATCTTCATCTCTCCTATTGCTCCCTTGACTGTGTCCTTCTCCAGTGGCTTCTTCACTTATTCTCTTGACACAGAAGTGCTCTATTCCATAAAAATTATGCTTCTTCCTCTAGCTACCTACTCTGTTTCTTTCCTCTTACTGCTTCTGGTATTTGATGATTTCTTCCTTCCCCCCACTCTCCAGTTTTGAGCAAAAAACTAGTTTTTTTTTCACATATAATCTTGCACACTAGTATTCTGTGAGACACTCCTAGGGTCCTGCTCAATTAGAAATGTTTAGAAGAGGCAGATAGAAAGACAAAGCATACGAAAATCAGATATTTGTCTTTCAATAGTTGAGGGTTTCATCAATGAGAAAGGTAGGAGAATTATTCTAGGTTACTCTAGAGCAGAGTTTACTAACCTTGTGTGTGTGTGTATGTGTGTGTGTGCGTGTGTGTGTGTGCATGCGTGTGTGTGTATGACCTAGATCCCTTTGGCAGACTGAGTAAGGCTATGAATGCCTTCACAATATAATGTTTTTAAGCATAAAATCAAATGATAGAATTAAAAAACAATTATATTAAACGAAA
The DNA here is from genome assembly GCA_028627145.1 of Eidolon dupreanum. Taxonomy (NCBI): domain Eukaryota; kingdom Metazoa; phylum Chordata; class Mammalia; order Chiroptera; family Pteropodidae; genus Eidolon; species Eidolon dupreanum. Next base: position 72,931,056 of record CM053501.1, read on the forward strand.
TTATTAAAATATTTAAACAAATTTTCATATAGTGATATGTGTGCATCTTTTTTAATGTATCGAATAACAATATCTAGCAGATCTAATGTCTACCATGCTTTATTTTAAGGTGCTTATGAAACTCTAATGAGATAATAAAATATCTGTGATTTCCATTAGCAACAAAGTTACACAAAGTACTGTGGTTTGGTGACTCTATTCATAATGAAAGGAGATACTATTTTTCAGTTAGAAGTTAGGGAAAATATAGACATAATGTTTTCTATACAAATTTATCAATCTTCTCAATTCTTTGTGGACCCCAGATTAAAAACCACTGCTACAAGTGGTACAATAGAGAGGTAAAAGGAATCAGATTTAAGTTCATTACAAGAAAGATATTTATAATTGAATCGTTCTAGAATGGAAAACACTTTTTTATGAAGTAGTGATCTACCTGTTAATGGTCATATTCAGTTAGCAACTGGATAACTAAATGTTGAAAATTTTGTAGTATAATACTAATTCTTATTAGCTAATCATTTGAATGCTTCCTAAGTATCAAGCACTGCATTAGGAACAAATTATGCATTAGTATTTTAAATTTTCATAACAGTTCCATGAAGTTATCGCTACTTTAGTGATAAGACAATTTAGATTTTTAGATGTGCCAAAAGTTTAATACAAATAAGTGGTAGAATATGATCTCAAATGTAGGTCTGACTGACTTCAAAGCCCGTGTTTGAAGCTTATGTTGATGGTAATTTTGGGGGTCGCCTGGAAAGAGGAGAGAATTGTAGATCATCTTCTTCATTTAATAGACTTGAGGGATCAAAGAACCCAAAGAAGTTGGGTGACTTATTCCAGGTTTTGCAATTCGTGCCAGAGCCAGAAGTTGAACTTTGATGTCTTGCTTATGTGGAAACATGAGATATTATTCTTTGGTTCAACATCTGGTAAAAGCCAAACACAGCCTGAAAAAAAGAGATAGTAGAAGACACTATAGTTTGGAACAAAGTATGTAATCCCTTCCCACTTCTTTGAGACAATAGAGGTATGTCTCAAAGTGCCTTTATATCCTATGTTACTGCATTTATTCCTTATGAAGACAAAGTTACTTGAATAATGTTTTAAATGTAACAAATAGTGCACTGTCCAACACTGGAATTTGTGCTTTTGATTTATGTATATTATGAATAAAAACTTGCTTCTTTAATAACCATGTCCTCATCAATTTTATTTCATCAGTATCTCTCTGGCATATTGTAAGTTCCAAGTTAATGGCTACAGCGTGAATGAATGAGTTTAATTGCTCAGTTTGTTGGTTTCCTTTAATTCCTAATTAAACTCACAAGGTACTTTAGTATTTATAATGCTCTGATTCTATTTTCTTTCACTAAAAGATGATTATAGTTAAATTTACCATTTGTTTATAATGAGGGAAGTAATTGTTCAAATTCCAATATGTTATAAATTTTTTTCTGGAATAGGATAATATATAAATAGATAAGTAATTTAAAGACTTAAAAAATAGACCTTAGTTTTTAGAGCAGTTTTTCATTCACACCAAAATTGAGTGAAAAATACAGAGCTTTCCCATATATGCTTTGCCCCTACCCATGCACAGCCTCCCCATTGTCAACATCATAAAAATGGGCATCTATAGAATCATTCTGTTGTAGTCAGCCTCCATGACAGGCTCCATGATTCCCACCTCCTGATATTCTCACATTTGTATTATCTTTCTGTCGCTGTCGGGCTTATCAGAGTTCCATGTGTCACCCCAATGGTAGGGGATTGGCCCCAATATTAGGGGACAGGGAGGGGGATAATGATGGCACAGACCTGTAGTTAGCATTTTTCCTTGGTTCTCCCTCAAATGACGGCATTAAAAAATCACACGTCACTGAGATTTAATAGTTTTATTTAAAATATGTTTTAGAAAGACAAAGAATGCTCCAAGGAGGCACATGGTCCCAGTGCTGTAACCAATACAAAGGTGCCAAAATGGCTGCAAATGGGCAAAAAGGTCATCAAAAAGAGAGAGAACCCAGAGGGGCAAAAAAGAGCAAAAGAGGGAGTCTAGAAGGGCAAAAAGGCCATAAAAGGCCACCATAAAGAGAGGGAAACCCAGAAGGGTAAAAAGAGAGGAGAGCCCTGAAGGGCAAAAAGAACCCAGAAATGGGAATATCTGCCTTTATTTGGACTGTGATGAGTGGTTCCAAAGGCATTCCTAGGTGATCGGCGAATGAGGTCATTTTGATTGACACCTGGCTGCTATAACTTTGACCAAAGGGGTGTTCTTTCGGCGGCCTCTAGGCTGGGCCCCTATTCTTTTGTTCCCCCTGTCACTCATATCTGACTAGCAACTTAACATCCCTTTACATCAACCCATAGAACTCGTTTTGGGAATTTCAATAACTTTGTTCTCACCAGGGTACTGCTCTGCTGTAAGTGTACCAATATTTGATAATCTCTCAAGCAGAAACACATTTCAATCAACTGTGCACACCATTCTGTTGCGTACAGTCTAAGTTTAAGGCAAAGGATAATGTATTAAGGTCTTTTTTTTTTCTTAGCTATATTTTAATTATCTGTATGATATAATAAAAAAGTCAAGAAATCAAAGATCTTAAATGATATCAGTGCCTTTATGGGACAACATTGAATAATGGCCACAGTGAATACAAAAACTAACAGTTGCAATGAATTATTTTTATTCTTCACGCTTGAAAAATCTTGACTTCAGGTCTGTTATTTTGTAATTTTATTTTTTGAGAGAGAGCTATGAAGACAGCTTAATGGCTATGCAACCTATGCCTTCACATAGAACCCCACACTTAGATGGGCCCCACAAATTATATAGCTGGTCTCAGATAGAAGTAAAAATCAAATTAAGAGAGTCAAATTACTGATCAGATACTGAAATTAAGCCTGAAAAATGTTAAGAACCCAGAGAATATCTCAAGCATGTTAGTGATGCTTTATTTCATGCATTCAATATTTCTTCCTTCCTGCCTGTTTTCTACCTATAGAAATCTTTAGGTTCCAGCGTTATGCTCTTATTGCCCCTTTCTTCCTTCATCCAAAGACTTAAGAAGTTATGATGAAACATGTTGTTATATATAAACATATATTTTAAATAATTTTTTATGCCTTTCTAAGCAAAGAGTACATATTTTAAAATCTAGAGTTTTATTTTTCAATTTGGGATAACTACATTTTGCTTAATTACTGTTTAAATCGCTATAACACAGTATTGACAACAAAATTAGAATTTACTTTTAATTAACTGTCAATCAAAGGAATAAAATGGAGTTTTGTTTCCCTCTTCTGGTAAGAGTGTAAATTAATTATAATTTACTTTGAAAAACTATACTGTTTCCCAGAAAAAGGAAAATTTTAAATTATTCTGCCCCAGTCAGATTTAAGGAAATGGTTAGTAGCAAAATAACTGCTCTTTGACTTTAAACATTCCATCTGTATTGTTAAAACACAGTATACTAGTGAATCAGCAAGGGGCGAAAGGTGATTGTGGGCTGTGAGATAAATGTAGCTTTCAAAATGGCCAGACACAGTGTATCAGTTAATCAATACTAACTACTGGACAGATAAATCCCAATTTCCAGAGGCTAAAACAATTGAAGTTTAACTCTTATCCAGGCAGTCAGTTAGTATTTCTGGTTGGCGGGTTGTCTTCTACTTGGTCATTAAATGACCTGAGTTTCTTCCTATAAATGCATGACTTCATTCTCTCAAGCTTCAAAACTTCTCTCCCATCACTAGGTGTGTGGGGAAACCAGAGATGTTTTCTATGAGCAGGCCCAGAAGTGATATATATTACTTCCACTCATTTTACATGCACATGTCCGTGTACAGAGAATGTGGTCTAGCTGTGGGCCCAGGAAAGAGGGCCTGAATTTTGCTGACTCTCTACTGCTCTCTGGTCAAATGACATTGCGCCATATCCAAATTACTTTCTATAATCCTTAAAATATTAAGTTGCATACACATTATAATTATAGTAATATGTGCCTGATTCTTTTGAACAATACAGTTTATTAGACTTCATCCTAAGCTGGTTTCTAGATTCTTTTTTTTTTCTTACCCTATATTTTCCATGCCTCTGATTTCAATTGTTGCTTATGTACCAAAGACTCACACTAATTTATATTTGCCCTTGTGGTTTAGAACTATATATTCTACTGTTTCTTAATATCTCCCATTTGGATCCTACTTTATAGACAAAATATTCAAAATTGAAATTATGCTCTCCCTTCAGTACCTGTTCACCATGCCGGGTTTTTCTCGTGTGGACTTTATAATTATAAATATCAACATTTATCCAATTCTTCAGCTTCATTCATTTTCTTAATTGCTATAAGCATTCTATCACTGAAATCTATCAATTTTACCTTCCAGTTATCTGTTGAATTCATCCTCCTCCCTTCATCCTTACTAGTACCAGCCTATCCAAACTGATATTTCTTTCCTGAAGCCCAGTTAATAGCTGCCTTGATTCATGTTCTGGCATCCTCCTCTTGCCCTGCATCTAATCTGTTGTTCACACTACAGTCAAAGTATATCTTTTCAAAACACAAATCTAACCTTATGGCTCACTATACGTCCTAGTTTTAAACGTGTTAATAATTTTCCTTTCTTCTTAAAACTATTAATATCTCCTCAGTGTAGCCTTTCAGGTCCTTTGTAATCAGAATCATACCCCTTTCTCCCTTATCTGTCTTTTGATTCTCTGCCTCGCTTTCTGAGCTCCATTTACATCAACTTTCTACTCTGTGCCTCTGGGTCTTTGTTCATTCTGTCCTCTCTCCTAGGAAATCTTGCTCCTGTCTCTCTTTTCTCTTTACTTAGTGAGCCCATTCTCATCTTAGAAAATTTACTTCGCTATCATTATTCTCATCTTAGAAAATTTACTTCACTATCAGAGCCTTCCCTGAACTGCTAGACTAGTTCACAACTTTCTGCTATGTGCTATTACAATATCTTATATATTTCTTACACTGTACTTCACTGTATGTATTACAGTTTAGGCTGTGTTTGATATTTTAATAATATGCATGTGATTAAATGGTTAATATCTCTTTTATTTATTGAAAAATATCTGTCTACTCATCATTACATCAGCAGTGTCTAGAACAATACCTATATCCAATAAATATCTTTTTTAACAGTTCCTCCATTTTGAATCCCAAGCCCTACCTGCAACCTAGCACAGAGTGAGTCTACAATAAATATTTATTTAATTGAATTGAATGTTGATGGCTAACATTTAAATATTTTATTTTAATGACATACTTCACAAATTTGCCTTCTTGGCCAGCCCAGTTTGACTCTTAATCAAAAATGCAAATGTGCCATTTTGTTTCAAATAGACACTTGAGGCTGCCATTTAGAAGCAAGGGTCTCACTGATAGATTAAGACTGCCTTGTAGATATCAAGTTAATTTACTCCCATTTCATTTCTTTAACCATCTATTTCTAAAGGAACAAGGTTTTGGTAAAAGGAGTAATAAATACTCAGATAAAATATTTGTGTAATAAAAATTCTATGTAAAATTTAGTACTTACTGTGAAAAATAAGAGTAATACAGACTAGAAGTAAAATCTTTTTCTGTTTGGTATTTAGAAATGACATCTATGACTTGTATTACTGACCTCAGGCTTAAATTTGGATTTTAATTTTTCAAAGATAGCTCAATTTAGGATAGTAAGTAATAATCTTTTTGTAGCAAACCCCAGGGTGTCTATATGCTCTGACACATGCAATTTACTATTCGAGTCAGATGTTGAATATGTATTACAATTTAGTCTGTGTTTGATGCTTTATTAACTTGGGCACCTAATCTTCTGAAGCTAATGGAGGTAAAATCATAATCAAAAGCCCCTTTAACTCAAAAGAACCATGTCCCGGTTATTTTTTCCTCAAACTGTTGCTTCTCTCAGGCTAGGATCTTTGAAATATTAAAAGGGCATTTTTAGCTCAAAATAGCAAAAAGCATAACCCTTATATTCTTATTTAGGAGGATCGTCTTTGACCTTCAAGTCTTTGCACTTCTTTTTGCCCTGAATAAAATTCTGATTCTCATTTGGTCATTGATAGGGAAGACAGGATTAGGGGATCATTCAAGGGGATAAACTAGATTATTCATTAATTCAGTGTATTTTGATTCCTGCTGTGTGCCAAAACTCTTCTAGCTACTGGGAATATATATAGGGGGGCAGGGCAGATAATTTCTGTTCTTGTATAATTTACATTCTGAAAGATAAATAAAAGACCAGATAGATACAGATATAGATACAGCAATAGATATAGCTATAGATATAGATACATATGCAACTCTATCTCTATACTTATCTATTAAATTATATCACCCTTTCCATAAATATATTTCTACTTAGAATATTTTAGGCATCCCAAAAATGCAGTGATGCTGGAGTAGAGAAATAAAAGTTATAGGAGATTAGAACAGAGGGTTTGTATAAAACTATAGTGAATAGGACACTGTAGGGGTTTTCCTTTTACTGTAATTGAGATGGAAGGCAATTGAAAAGTATTGTCCAGAGGTAGGATGCAATCTGCCTGAAAGATTTATTGGGATCACATTGTACACTGTATTGAGAATAAAAAATAGCAGTGAAAATGCAAAGGAGACCAGTTAAAAGGTATCTTAGGTTAGGTTTCATAGAAGCAGAGCCCAAGATGGAAATTATTGTGTAAGTGATTTATTAAGTGCTCTCAGAACAAACCTACTAAGAAGTGAGAGCAGTAAAATAAGGCATGTGGAAGAGTGAAGCAAAAATGTAGTTTCTTTTAAGCCCAGCCTTAGCCTCATTGAAATCAGAGGAAGAGCTCTGGAGTATGAATGATACCACAGAATTGCCCCACCTTGAGGTAAGGGCTGGCCTTTGTATTCCTATATCAGTAGGTGATTGGCTGTTCACCAAGGGAGAAGTCATAACCTAATGAGAATCCTTAGAGGAGGCTCCCCTGGGTCTTCTGACACAGTTCTGTATGGCTGCAGCTATAAGTTGTTTAGCAATCAATGCTCACAACATCTGGATGGTGATTGCACCTGCCCAGTAAAGGGTATCTGGGCAGAGCACTAATAGCATTTATACAGAAGATAAATGCATTATTCCAGGTATGCCATGTTGATGGCTTGGACCAAGGTGGTAGCTGTGTTTGGGGTAAGACATATAATACCTAGATCTATTTTGGTGGTAGAGTTGTAAAGATTTTCTGCTCAACTGATGTCAGGTGCAAGAAAGAGAGGAGTCAAACATGACTATATGAATACTGGTTTGAGAAACTGCACTTGTAGAGTTGCTATTTACTGATATGAAAGGGAAGATCAGGACTTCCATGTTAAATTTGGTATATGCATTCAGACGCTATCAGTGGAAAGGCTGAGTATACTGTTGGTATATATGAGTCTAGAGCTCAGGTCTGGTTTACAAATGTAATTTAGTTAATGATGATTTTGAAGTTAAGGAGTTACTGTAGATAAATAAGAGGAACCAATCTATAGTATTGGGGTTGAGTTATAAAAATGATACAGGAAAGGATATTGAAAAGGAGCAGTTGTTGAGGCAGGAAAATGACCTAGAGGGAAGTCTTGGATGTCAAGTGAAGACAGTGTATCAAAAGGAAGGAGTGATTAATTGCTAAATGCTGCTGATTACTTGAGTGACAAATGGGAATTAACCAGTGGATTTAGTATTGCAGTGGTCTTCGATAAACCTGAGAGCTATTTCAGTGGAATACTGAGGACAAAAGCCTGGTTAGAATGGATTCAATAACAAGTGGGATGGCAGAAAGTGAACATTATGAGTTTGGATGACTTTTTTGAGGAGTTTTGCTCTAAAGAAGTCAGAGAAATGAGACAGGTGGTAGTTGAGACCTACACTGGATATATTATAGTGGAATTTTATATTGATGTGAATAATCTAGAGAAGGGAAAATCACTGATTCAGGGGAGAGGGCAATAATTGGAGAAATATTCTTGAGCAGGTGAAAAGAGCATAGGCACATAAACTGGATTTGGCAGTATAATGGAGAAAAAAGAGGAAAATTATTTTCTATTTTTCTATTTTTTTCAGTGAAATAGGAATTAAGTTATAAGCTGAAATGAAGGTATGGCAGAAACTGTTCAAAGTTTGAAGAGAGTTGTGAAATAATCATCTGTGGGTACAAGGGCGAATGAACTAGGAAAATGCAGTGAGATTTCTGGGCAGCTCTGAGGGCTTACAGGTGCTAAGAAACAACTTCAGGAAGTCCTGAGTGCTTAAGGTGGGTGAAGGCATATTAAAACAGTCACAAAGAGGTATGAAAAAAACATGCCAAACTGACTATAGTCACAGTATTAAACAAAAAATAATTAAGAAAAATAAAACTAAAAAGATAATACATGCATTAGAATGTTTTTTTTTTAAAGAAAAGTCAATCAGACTCAATAATTTTATTATATGGTTCAATATAATGTTCAAAATTTTGATAAACTTATTGCATTATCATGGGAATTTGAGAACCTGATCATTTGAATTGGGATATTAAATGGTAATGTTTTTGTTTTATCTTTTAATCATTAAAGTAAAAGATATAAATGTAGCATTACTTTTTGTGGGCACAGTTTAAAATTTATTTGGAATGTTGTAGGGCTTTTCTTTAGCCAAATTTTATTTTGCAGTCAAATTCAAATGCTGGTAGAGTAGTTTCAGAGTAAAATCAGAGTTTAAATGGGACTTCAAATCATAATTTTTCTTGTCTCTTAATATATTTAAGAAAACTTTGGGCAATCTTATGTGTTTAATACCTTTTTCTTTTTCATGGTCACTGAACATCAAGTGTTATTTTTATATTGAGGTGACCTTATGAATTGGAAATGCTTTCTCTCAAATTGACATTTGTCAAACATTTCCATGACTTTCCCGGGCTCTTTAAATGAATATATTTCTCATCCCCAAAAAGTTTGTAAAAGAAACAATCAGTGCTGTGAGGTGGGATGGTGTGGGAGTAGAGCTTCCAGCTAGCAGGAGTGTAAATACACAATACCTGGTTATGCTCTCTGGGGAACTGGACAACTTTATGAACCAAGCCTGACCTCAAAGACTTAGCTGCCCATGTGACACAAGACTGCCCCTGAGCGTGAAGACTCTTGCACTACTTGACTTGAGAATAACCCCTTTAAGTAGCACATGGATCTTGCACTATATGTCACTCATTGTCTATATTTATCCCTGGTTCTGAAGAGCAGTCTTTGCATTACTTGAACCTTTGTGCAGTAGACGTAGCTCTGGGGCTTGTCTTCCTGCTGAGTAGGCCTCTTTACTTTATGAGTCCATAGGTACCCAAAGTTATATACACTAACTCCTACCTGGCATTATGCAGACATACTACTTCTCCTGTGAGTGCATTTATACTCTTCATGAAGTACAGTCAGTTCCATTTTAATGCTTGCCTTGAAAACATGAATTTGACTTAAAATGATAGATATATTGCATGACATTTGAAGAATAGCTACAAACCTAGAGTGTAAATAATTTTAATGGATCCACATATCATCACTAAGATGCATAACAATGTTATTTTCTCTAAGAAGATGAAGAGTTTCTGTGGTCGTAGATTATTGTTTCATACCTAGAAATAATACTTGGTCATAATTCATTAAAAATGCCAATTCCATTAAACAAGATAGCTACTAAACTCTTGGTCTGCCTAAAATTTCCATTTTTAGCTTTTATCTCAAAGTTTCTCATATTCTTTCTCTTTACATCTTCTCTAAGATTCATATAAATCTGCGGCTTTTGGTCTCTTTTATATATTGGTGACATCCAAATCTCTTTATGATCAAAGACCAAAGTTTTTCCATGTCACAGATTTTGATTTATAGCTGAAGTACCCTAAGTATTTTAAACATCTTAAATATAAACTTAATATAAAATATAAACTTAAATATAAGTTTAGTATTTTTTCTATTCACTTATACATATGGATGTATATGTACATTTGCATGTGCATATATGTATGTGCATGAAAATGTTGCATACACTTATCGTGTGTATGTTAGGCACTGTTTTATGTGCCTTACCTATATTAATTCATTAATTCCCCCAAAACTCAGTAAGGTAAGTCCTCTTATTGTACCCACATTACAAATGAAGAAACTGAGGCAAAGAAATTAAGTAATTTGTCTAAGGTCAATGAAGAAGCTGGTATTTGAATCCAGATAATGTAGCTCCAGAAGTCATTCTTTTCCCAAACTTTATACAATTCACAGAGTTAAAGCCTGAAAGGATTATTTCAATTCTTTATTTGAATCTCAACTTAAGCAAGTTCATTCAATAGTAGAAAGATAGGCTTTTGTTACAGAGAAAGCATATTCTCAAAAGATTCGTATTTTGTTAATAGTTTGCGTACTCATTGCTTTTTTTGTGAGTTTTTGAATCTTACAGAATTTTCCTGGTGTTTAGCCAAACTGGAAACTATGAATGATGTCCATCATAGTTTTAATATGAATGTTAACCAAGGGCTCTGAATTGCAGATGAAACATGTGAACATAAGATTCATGTCACCAAATAATTAATAAGGATAGAATGGTAGATTAGAGTCAGATTGTGAAGTACTTTAAATGACAGACTGATAAGGATGGCAGGCTTTATTTTGCAGCATGGTCAGATGAGAGCTCTCTTCCTGGATTTCACCTTCTCATTGGGTCCTTTCATGGCAGAGAGAGGAGAAGCTCTGCTCTTTTCTCTTTATAAGGACACTAATCCCATCATGGGATTCCTCTCTCTTAACCTCATCTTCAAATGTTGAAGGGCTTCATTGGGGCTTCAACATATGAATTTTGGGAGGACAAAAACATTCAGTCTGTCACAGTTACTGTTAAATAATTTAATACCAAAACCAAACACGATGTTAAACATATTATATCACTGCTATAATAGTAATTATTTAAAATTATGAATATGGATAAGGGTTGGAAGAAAATATGGTTGTTTTGTTAGGACTGTGCAATTATGAATAATATTAAATTATTTTCTGCTATAACTGTAACAATTTTTGTGGAAAAACTCTCAAAAGTATAGTCAGCGGTAGTTCACACTTGTAGAAAGTAAGATCTTTTCTTCAGGTTTCTTACTGCCACATTTTTTGAATGGGTTGCAAAGAGATTAGCAAAAATATTGCTTGCTTCATACTATTTTGCATAGGTATCTATTCTCATTGATATAATAGATGCAAACTGCTGTTCAGTCAATTATAATATAGGAGGTTATTTTTACATACCAGATGTCACTTCCTGTGGGCACTGAGTTTGCAATTTCCCAAGTGTTAAGAATTTTTCCTGCTGCAGTATCTGATATTTTTAAGATCTTTGTTTTTCTTCCATTTAGGTGCAAGAACCAACTTTTCCCATAAAGAAATATCTCATTAACCCAATTCTTCTTCCACAAATAATATGGACTGTCTATTAGCTTCTACATTATTATTTATAAAACTGACAGAATTAAAATATATATGTTTTCCTCACCTCTCCCTATCCAGGATAGCATATTAGTAAATTCCTGTATACATAGCTTTAGGAAAAGTTTGAAGACTTCCAATATGTTGTGTTAATGGCACTATGTGGCATTCTCAATAGGCGTGAGAGGATTTCCCTTACTAATATTTTTTGGAAACTTAGAATTAAATGTATAGAATTCTTATATGCTATTGTAATGCCTGTAGAACTCTGGGTCTCAACCTTTTGTCTGTGGGCAAGAGTTCACATGTACAACACTTAGTCACCGTTGGTTAGTCACTGTTGTTTATGGCTGCTGCGGAAGTAAGAGAAACTGTGGGTTATGTGTCATTTTTAAAGCTCTAACTATATCTATTCCTTGCCTTCCCACAGACCTGTATTATGACACTTAGGCCAGGGACTCTGAAGAAGACCTATTCTGGAGATGAGTTAAAGATATATAAACCAAGAATTATGGCAGGCGCTATTCTCTATATTTCCAAATTTTAATTAATTAAAAATCCTGGATCTGAAATATGGAGACAAAATGCACAAAGAGCCAGGAGTTTGAATTCCAACTAATTGGCTCTTTGATTTGGGTAAATTTTATTCAAACTGTATAAGCTCAGGCTTAGAAATAGAAGTAGTACTTATGTCATAAGGTTAAATTGTGAATTGCATAGGGTAACGAATGTGAAGGTCTTTGTTCAGTATCTGGTACATAGAAATGGTCAAAATATTAACTTTTAAAAATCATTATTATTTTTTAGTGTCTCTATTTTTTTCATAGTTAATTATAATTAAATTTAATTAATCCTTTATGTAATGAGTGACACCACTGAGCATGGTCTATGTCAGATTCACTCAGATTTTTTTCCTGATGAGTAGGGAACATGGCAACAAATCTTATCTTGGTGGTGATTCTGAAGATGACATGCAAAGATGGCTACTTTCAGATAGATGTCTAGAAAATTTGTTTTATGCTAACAGGTGTAGCTCACACAAGAATGGAGGGACTATATTCTAGCAATACACTGGGGAAGGTTCTTCAAAATACTCCAGACTGTGTGGACTTCTGGCATTAGAAAATATGATATTTCATTTCAATATAGTGACTTTCTATTTTTCCCTATATATAATGGCTTTTTAGAAACTATTCTCAGGCTGTACAGCTTTTCTTTTTCTTTTCTTTTTTTTGTTTCTTTCCTTTGTCTCATCTCCCCTCCCCTCCCCTTCCCTCCCTTCTCTTTCCCTCTCCTCTTCTCTCTCCCCGTCTCTCTCCCCCTCTCCCTTTCCCTCCCTCCCTTCCTTTCTTTCCTTTCTTTCCTTCCTTGTTTGTTTCTTTCTTTCTCTTTTTCCTTCCTCCCTTCCTTTTGTCTATATATATAGACAAAACACTATATGTATATATATAGTGTTAATATATCCACATATACAAATGTTTATGTACATACATATCAACCTTAAATATGGATTAAGGAAGTAATAACTGTATTGTATTACTGTTTCTAACCAACTGTGATTCTGTTATTTCCATAGGATTTTAACAAGCAAACTGATAACTAATGAGAGTTCTTTTGCAGCCTAGTGAGATTTTATCTTTATGAAAAGAAAAGTATTTGGGGGCAACATCGGGGATAAGAGTATGGAATTAATTATTTATTTTTCTTCACTATACCCCATCTACCACTGGAAACCAGATTCTGGTTTATACTCAGCATAATGTCTTGACCTCCAACTCTGAAACAACATATTTTCTGAGAGATGCTGACTGTGTTTTGTGAAATTATACAGGGCCGAGTAAATTGAGGATGTCTTTGTTCTACATTTTACTAATCTGAATTATATAGTTTTAGTCATTAAGACACAAAAGGTGGATAATGACCAATTATAAATCATAATTTTTGCAATAGTGCTTTGTATTTTCTAAGTGCCAGCATAGATGTTTTCTTACATTTAAAACATGACTGTCATACCACATCATTTACATTTAAAAATCTAATTTGCCATCTTGTAAAAATAAATCCATGGCTGTAATCTACAAGCAATATCAATTAATACCTACTATGAACATCTGTTGTATACTGGTTACTATGAGGTTAAGAGATTCTATGAGTCAACTCAACTCTATTAACTCTCATAGATTATCCATTCCTTATATCATAGTTTCAGTTATGTGCATTTATTTCAACAGATTTTTTTAGAATTTTATTTTATTAGTTTCAAGTATACAGTACATTGGTTAGACTTTTACATAGTTTATAAAACAATCCCCCCAAATTGCTCTTTCTTTCCTTTGACTCTCCACCTAGCCAATACATTAATGCTAACTGAATTCCATATGACGAGCTCACCATTCCCATAACTATCTATCAACTACTAATTTGTACTTCTTTAATCTTTCACCCCATTCTCCCAGCCTCCTAATCCTCCTCCCCTCTGGCTGTCACCAGATTGTCCTCTATATTTGTGAGTCTGTTTTATCAAATATCTTCTATGTGTGTAGCACTGTGATTGGTACTGGGAAAGAGAGCAGATAGTCTACATATTCCACAGTCCAGTAAACATTGGCATCACTTTACAGTTTTTGGAGGTTTGCATGCATCCTTGATGTTTACCATGTGAAGTTACCATTGGTGCTCTTTAAAACCCCAGTTAACAAGGGAGTACTGGATGGCCACTAGAGGTTACAGAGTCAAGGGGAAATTTTGTTGTTGTTTAATACTGTGAGTATGTTTAAATGATGTGCAAGAGAACTGGCTTAGAAAGTGAAGTTGAAGACATGAAGAGTGTGAAGAACTGATTATTATGGCAAGGTCTCTGGGCTGGCAGAAGTAAATGGAACCTGGAGAACAGATTTAGGGACTGGCTTTGTATTGGGGAAATGATGTCTTTCATTGTCTTGGAGGGAAGGTAGAGACTCAGGGAGGCTATAGCTATGTATGTCCCCAAAAGAACTAGACATACAGGGAAGAACTATAGTATTATGAAGGGAGGCATGTCTGGAAGTGTCAAACATTTAGGCCTCTGCCTGACCCCTGGATAAGCTGCTGCCATGATTTATTCCTAGGGAGCAGCAGAAAAACTGTAAGATGGTGGCAATATAAGGTGTAGGGTTAGATGTCAGAAGGTGTATCTGAAAGCTTCTTGAGGGCAAAGTCTGTCTTATGTTTACCTTTTTGATCTATGTTGCATCTATGTAAGTCTTGAGTATTGTTGGTGCTGAATAAATTTAATGTATTGTGGTCAGAAGAGATGGGCACATAGTTTCTTAAACAGAGTGAAGATGAGATGGAGGAGTGATCATTAAAACTTGGATATTCTGCTAGGAGTGGTTTTAAATAGTTGACACATAGTTACATTACTTAATGTGTAATTTGAAAGCAATAGAGGTCCTGGTGGTTGGAGCATGTAATTTATATTGTTACAGACACAAATATGTGAGTGGATATTGTCATATGCTAATAAGCAAGTCCATGAGAAATCTCTTGTCAATTGAAGTTGACCTATGTCTCATATCCTTAGATCTGATGTCCAATCCCCCCCTTCTCCCAAAGCAGTTTGCAGATTACTCAGGACAATTTGAAGCAGGAACCGTATGAACCAGCTCTCCTCTGAAGATTTAGGATAGAGGTACAAAATAAAGGAAAAACAGAACTACCCTTCTCCATTTCCTAGAATGAAGAATCCCAGAGTCATTTGTCTCTGTGACCTCCACCTGTACCTGTACAATGTAGATCATAGCCAGGTATGGAGAGTACTCAGTTGACTCATATTCTGTAGTGGCTATAATACTCCTCCTGAGAGTATGGTTTTGAGAGAAGAACCTAAATATGATGGTCTTATGACAAGACCAATGTACTCTTTTTCACTTACTTTTTAGTTATAAGTTTAATGTTAGGTTTGCCCTAAAGTATAGTTCTCAAAATAATTAGATCAGGGATATGATATTTTGCCTAAGTAGAAAACACAATAAAAGGACTCATTCAAGTTAACTGGAAGTTCATATGGTCCTGAAGGGATCAAAGTGAGCAAACAATATGATAACAAATCAAAACTGAGTCATACTGCTTATCATACGCTTTCATAAACTTTTCTAAATACAACTCCACAGAGCTCAAAACAGTACTTATTATCCACTCTAAGGAGAAAATGTCATCTGTAAAAAGAACAATGCACATTATTGGTTATAATGCCTGAAATTGAGCACATAAACATTGAATTTTATTAGTGAATAATGTTTTAAAATGTAAACAGACACATTCTTTGAATTATTATGCTTTTTTTATATCTATTGACATGAAATTTAATGATTGCCCACTCTTCTATTAGCCAAATGCCCTTAAGGCAGCTAGATTAATTAAAGGCTTAATCAGTTTCATTTGGATACCCCCTGGAAAGCATGAAGAAATTATAGGATCAGAGATTTGCCATAAATTAGATTTTTTTGAAGCCACACAATCAATGTAAATGTCATAAAACTAAAATAAGGGGGAAAATATTTGTAATCAATTAAGTTAAATTAGCATTTAAATCTAGATTTTTAGTAAAGGAAAATTTTTTGTAAAAAGATAAATTGAGTATAAAGCAATTATTTATCTTACCTGTATCAAGTGGGGGGAAAAACTAGCAACTTTATTAAATTTAGAATTTTTGTTGTATTAAATAACATTGTCACTTTTATTTAGTTTATCATAAGATATATTTTTCTTTATTATATATCTTTATAAGAAACCTAGTAAGAATCTTGTGTGATTGATAGATTAATTTTAGATATATCAGTCTAGAAAAATAAATGCTATTGTAAGGTATAAGCATAATCCACAAAATATATATTGCATTTCTTATGGTAATTAGTTAAATACAAGGTTGGGGTGGGGTGTTATGTCTAGAACATTCGCTCTGACTAGAACATTGAAGTGAAACACATTTCTATAGTGATGATTAAAAAATACTTATCTTTAAAATTGTATAATTCTCCAAGAATAGTTCCAAATACAGGAATTTCTAGGTAAGATATTTGATAAATGCACACTATGTTATTTTCTAGGTGAATGCCCAAACTAATTTCCTGGGGATTATTTTGTTCAGTGCTCATAATATCATTAATATTATTGTTGACATTTAAGATATATCCAAAACATCCTAGTCAGATAGTTATTATTTTCTTCAAATAATAGCTTTGATATTTGCTTCTCCTTCTCTCCTTTTTGATAAAATCAACAACCATAATAAATAGATTTTTTTTTATTATTTAAATTCACATTTGGATATTTGTCTTGAAATCATTCCAAAACTTTACAGTTTTTGCTTCCCTTCACATTTTATATTTTCATGTCATTTTTTACTTCTTTTTATTTTATGTATGTATCCTTTAGTTAATTTTTATAGTTTTAGATAATTTTACTCCTTTTGTCTTTTAACCTTCATACTTGCTTTATAAGTGATTGGTTTATCACCTTTACTATATATTTACCTTTTCCAATGAGATTTTTACTTTTGTACGTTATCTCGTTATCAATTACTGCCATTTTTTTTTTTTTTTTTTTTTTTTTTTAGTTTAAAGAAGTTTCTATAATATTTCTTATAAGGCTGATTAAGTGGTGATGATCTCTTTCAGTTTTTGCTTATTTGGAAAACTCTTAATCCCTCCTTCAATTCTGAATGATAATCTTTCTGGATAGAAAATTCTTTGTTTGAAATGTTTTCCTTTCACTTCTTAGATTATGTTTTGCCACTCTTTTCTGGCCTGCAAAGTCTTTGCTGAAAAATTTACTAATAGCCTTATGGGGTTTCCCTTGTACATAAAAAGTTGGTTTTCTCTTGCTGCTTTTAAGATTCTCTCTTTATCTTTAAATTTTACCATTTTAATTATAATGTGTATTGGTGTGGCACTCTATAAGTTCATTTTATTTAGAACTTTTTGGGCTTCCTGGGCCTGGATGTCTGTTTCCTTCCCCAGATTAGGGACATTTTCAGGTATTATCTCTTCAAATAATTTGTCTGGTCCTTTCTCTCTCTTTTTGTTTCTGAGACCTCTATAATGCAAATGTTATCTTACCCCTCCCCCCACAAAAATGAAACTGTATTTATTTATTTATTTTATGTCTACATATTACTTTTTCATTAAATTTATTAGGATAGCATTGGTTAACAAAATTATATAGTTTTCAAGTGTACACTTCAACAATACATCATATTATATTCCATTGTGTATTACACCCAAAGTTAAACTTTCTTCAGTCATCATATATTTGACCCCTTTTACCCTAATCTACCTCCTCCCACCTTCCTTGGTAACCACTAAACTGTTGTACATGTCCATGAGTCTCTGTTTATCCTGTTCATTTGTTGCTTTCAGTTTCATATCCCACATATAAGTGAGATCATATGGTTCTCAATGTTTTCCGTCTGACTTATTTTGCTTAGCACAATCTGTCCATGTTATTGCAAATGGCGGTATTTCATCTTTTCTTATGACTGGGTAATATTGCATTGTATATATGTACTACATCCTCCATTATTCAATTATCTATTGATGGACACTTCAGTTGTTTCCATGTCTTGGCCATTGTGAATAATGCTGTTATGAACATAGGGTACATATATACTTATGGATAAATATTTTCGACTTTGGGGGGTAAATACTCAGAGGAGGAATTGCTGGGTCATATGATAATTTTATTCTTAATATTTTGAGAAACCTCCATATTGTTTTCTATAGTGATACTTCTGGCCTTTTTTTTTTTTTTTTTTAGGATTGCTTTGGCTATTCAGGGTCTTTTATGCTTCCATACAAATGTGGTGATTTTTGTTCTATTTCTTTAATGAATACTGTTGGGATTTTGATGGGGATTGCATTAAATCTTTATATTGCTATGGGTAATGAGGTCATTTTAACTATGTTGATTCTTTCAATCTATGAACATGAAATATCTTTCTATTTCTTTGTGTCTTATAGTTTTATTGTATCGGTTTCTCACATGCTTCGTTAGGTTTATTCACAGGTTATTTTATTCTTTATGGTGAATTTACAGAAGAAGTTTTGTTTGTTTTTTAGTTTTTTTTTCCCCTGAAATTTCATTGTTTGTGTACAGGAATGCTATGGGTTTTTGTATGTTGATTTTGTGTCCTGAAACTTTACTGTATTTGTTTATTGTTTCTAATAATTTTTTTGGTAGAGTCTTTAGTGTTTTATACATAGAGAATCATGTCATCTGTGCAAATGTTATTCTGGTTGATTTTGTCTTACAGGTCTCTTAAGGTTTCTGCACTTTTTAAAATTCTTTTTTTCTTTTTGCAGCTTTGAGTTCCATTGCTTTGCCTTCCAGCTCACTGATCCATTCTTCTGCTACATCCAGGATGTTATTAAACTCTTCTAGTGTATTTTTTAGGTCAGTTATTGTATTCTTTAGCTCTATAATGTGTTTGGACTTTTTTTTTTTTATATATTTGCTATTTCTTTGTGGAAGATCTCACTGTGTTCATCCATTCTTCTCCTGAGTTCAGTGAGCATGCTGATGACCATTATTTTAAACTCTTTATTAGGTAAATTGCTTATCTTCATTTTATTAATGTCTTATTTTCTGAAATTTTTGTCTTATTCTTTCATTCAGAACATATTACAAATTTGGGCTGATTGTCTATGTTTGTTTTTATGTATTAGACAAATAACTGCATTTCCCAGTCTTGAAGAAGAGGCCTTGTGTAGGAGATGTCCCATAGTGTACAGGTGTCCCATGGTGTACAGATGTCCCCATTGGCCACCAGGGCTAAGAACTTAAGGGGTGTTCCCTCAATAGACTGCACATGCTTGCCTTTTGTGGTGGGATGAGGCTGTGGTGTATGGGGGTGGACCTCTCAATGGGGCTTTCCCACTGGCTCGTGCAGGTTAGAGGGAGAATTCCAAAATGGCACCACTAATGTTGGAACTAGTAAGGTAAAATGAAACCACAAAAATGGCACCCACCAGTGTTTTCATAGCTGGAGAGGGTCCTAACAGTTTCCTGTTTCTTTGGCAAATGTTTTAAAGATTAGTAAGTGGGTTTCCTTTATACAAAATCTAGGTGCTTTCTAACTGGTGTTTTTGCGCTGTGTCCTAGAGCAGGTGAGTCTGCATGTGAGCCCTTTAAGAGCAGTTCTCCATTCCCAACAGTTCTGTAGTTTTCCTGAATAATCCCCATTGGTTTTTAAGCCAGGCATTTTGGGGGCTCATCTCTCCTGTGTAGGATCTAAGAGTTGGGGTACCTCATGTAGAGAATTATTCCCTCTCTCCTCAGGGAGAAGTTTTATGTTTTTGAAATTCCTCCCGATTGTGGATCTTTACACCTGGAGTGCCTCCCAACACACTCACCAAGATCATGTTTCTGCCTCTCCTACCTGTCTTGATGCTTCCCCTTCACCCTCTGTTGTGGAGGCTCTTTCTTTCAGTTTTTAGGTCTCTTTGAAGGAAATTATTCCATACGTAGTTGTAGATTTGTTGTGTATTTGGAACAAGGGGAGTACGGGATCTCTCTATGCTATCATCTTGAACCACTCTCCTCAACCGTTCTGGAGATTCATTTCAATGCTAGATATAGGTGAATCTGATTTTTTCTTCTCAATATTTTATAAGCCTTTTTAAAAAATCAACAGAAGTGATAAATAAAATGCTTTTTACCCTGAATCACTCCTCTTCTCTAGTGACTAAGGATTATTCTTAAGTAAAGTTTGATATACTCATCTCTTTTGTCTTAAGTTTATTTCTTCCCATAGAGCTTCTTTTTCCCTCTTACCAATAAACTTCTGGAATCTTACCAGGTCACCATGTGTGTCCAGACCTGTATGAATTCCAGCAATAGACAGTTTGGTTCAAGTTGGGGCCTGGCTATATATTCTTTATTCTTGTTTAATAAATCCTATCCCTTTCCAGTGCTAGTAATACATGATAGGAATCCTGGCATGGGAATTACCTCCTGCCTTTACTGAAATAATTCATCCCTGGACTTTCTTCTTCCTCTTTTATTCATCTTATTTAGCCTAACATAAAGTGACAGTTGAGAATGAGCTCAGAAATTAGATATTTCTACTCAGTTAATGTCTACCTAAAAGCAAGGAGGAGACAATAATCATCAGTTGTTTTGAGTCTGAATCTTCAGCAGGAAACATAACTCCAGGAACTCTGACTTAGGCTGGTGTGTCTGTTCTGTCATGCAGTGAGACAGCAATACTGACTAAATTCTTTTTCTGGAAAGTATTCTGCTAGGAGCTGTAGTAGACATAGTGCTTCCCCACAGGAAATTATGAATTAATAGGACTCACAGCATAAGATTGCTTAAGAACTTCCTGTACTAAAAACTCCTTTACCTCCTGGTGGTTGATGTTTTCTGTTCTTTGTTATTTCTTCTTTACTAAAATGAAAATTATAAGTAGAAATGAAGTCAGAGTTGGAATTAGGGTGAGGATAAATACTTCTTCCTGGTAGGACTATAGCACTCTGATATTCAGCTAGCTTTTTACAGTGAATGTCCCTTCTGGTTGGTCGTAGCCTTAATATTCATTGGTTTGTGCTCAAACATATTGATTGTGAAATATATTGAATATGACCCCAAGGTTGCAGACATTCCTGTTTTTAGTAATCCTTAGGACTGAAGAAATCCTACTAGCTGTATTCTGTTTCAAACTTCTGAGTCATCATCATGCCTATCTTTTCATTTTTGTTAGTTCTCTATCTACTCTCTGTCAGTGTATCTGAAAAAGGTGACTATTGATAAACTAGTTCTATAGCTACTTCAGTACTGGAGACTTAAGATTCCTCTCAAGGGTGCCAGCCACATTAATATGTAATCCTATCAATTCAGTTAAAGTAATGTTTGTGAAAGTGTAAGTGTAATTATGCAACATTATTCACCCACTCATCTCAATCCCCCTCCCCTATTTCTTCTCCCACTTTCCACCCTGATTTCCCTTTTGAGTATTGGGTAGCTAATGAGTTGTTTTTAGGATTTCTTCTCCACAGATTGAATTCAAAAGCCCTGGTTTATAATTAGCCTTCCAGTTCCCTACTTTTCTGATAAATTAAAAGCCATCTGGACTGGAGAGCTTGGTTAGATGATTCATAGTATATTGTTTTTTTAAAAATTAATTAATTTTTAGTTCTCTGATATGCTATCTAGATCAGGTTTCTCAGATGAATGAAAGGTACATCAGAATTTCAGTAGCTCCAAACTCAGTTGAAATTGTCACTCAATTTTCTTGGGCTGACTTGTGTATATTTTAAAGATTTGTTTACTTTTATGGTTTGGCAAGACCAGACAGAAAGCAGCTTCCAGTGTCAGTGGCAGCAAAGAATACTAATAAGTGTTAGTCATCCACAGTAAATTAAAAATATAATAATAAAAAAATTAAACTGCAGTGTATTTGGGTGTTTGCTCTATTAACATAAATTTACACTCATCTTTTATTCTCTGAAAAAGAGTGGGTGTGGCAGGAAGCATTTGTGAAATTCCATTAGCATTTTAAGAGACAATTACTCCACAAAATGATTCAGGATTCAGTTCCTAGTTTCAAAGATTCAGCTCAGACACGTGAAACATTTTATTTTGACACAGTGTACATATAATACCATAAAATTCTTAGGACCAAAAGTTTATGGCATCTAGTCCAAATCCTCTTATTTTTTAAGGTAAGGAAATGGTAATGACTGGCCCAACATCTCATACTTAGCTACTGATGAAAATGGGATAGAAATTCACCAGTTCACCTTCCCACTGGAGGTTGATCAAAATACGTCAGAAACAGTATTTTAGACTAGAAAACATTTTAAACTCTATTTGCCTTGCTCTTGGTAGGTAAATAAATTAATGTAAGATGTATTCTGAGATTCAGAATTGGCAGCAAGAGTGTGTACATTGTAAAAGTGTACTTTTCTTCTCAATTTATTATTGAGCAAGTTCTTTTGAAAATGGATGAATGCAGAGAAGCAATCAAATGTTGAGTCACATTTCCAGGACTTTGAATTTTAGATCTGCATTTATTACATTTCTCTAAGAAGGTTGCCTTCCTCTTTCTCTTCTCAGTTTTGTTGTATAACAGATTCTATTATTCTGGAGATTGTTAACACTCCTTCAAGTGAAGATTCCCTGACTCTGGCTTCCTGCGGGACCACACAAGTAGCCATACTAATTTATATCACGTCATTCTCAACCTTACAAGGCAAGATTTCTTTTAGAACTAACACTGCTGCTACCAATGATCCTAATTTCTTAGGAATATGATCACTTTGACAGTTTGTAAATGTCCGGTGTCTCCATCAAATTCCAGATCACAGAAAGCTGTTAATTCCAAATCACCTTTTACAAAATACATCTCAAAGTCTCCTCACACATTGCTTTGACTATTTTAGACAACTGGAAATTTAACATGCTTTTTCTTTTGACTGTTTTAAATACTCAAACAACTTCATTTTTTAATTGAACTTTCTGAACCTGTATTTGTGCTTTCAACCCTTTCACAACAATTTTCTCCTCCTCAAGAAAAGCGTGCTCGATCCTGTCATGGACACTTTTAGCACACGTGGAACAATCATAGGCCGTATGAACATTTTGTTTTGTTTTAGATCACTTCATAAGAACTAGGTCTCACAGCATGAAATCCTTGAAGCTGGCCTGGGTACACTCACAGGCCTTGGCTTCGACTTAGAAACTCGTGCTTCAGCGTGTGTGTGCAGGCATATTTCCTAAGAGCTGATGTTTGCCCATGTTGTTTCACTGTAGGGCTGTAGCTAAATGATAAAACCATTTAGTACATAAGCTCATATCACTCTCTTTCAGTAGAATCAAAAATTTAGTTGCAATTGAGGTATTCTTTTTTTGAAAGAACGCAACATTAAAGAATCCTGAGAAGAGTGGTAGCTACTGAAGTTGGAAATAGGAGCCTCAAATATTTTCAGTTGTCATTTCCAGTGCAGTGTCAAATGTATGTCTGACTTATGGGTGCTATTTCATATTATAGATGAGAGAAGTAAAAGCCAGTGTAAATATTTTAGATCCACTTAAGAATTTGTGGCAAACTGCTCTTTATAAACAATTGATAAAGGCAGTTAATGCAACCAAGTGACTTCAGGTTAATAGCAGCAGAGCTTCCTTCCTTCCTTCCTTCCTTCCTTCCTTCCTTCCTTCCTTCCTTCCTTCCTTCCTTCCTTCCTTCTTTCCTTTCTTTCCTTTCTTTCCTTTCTTTCCTTTCTTTCCTCTCTCTCACTCCTTCTTCCTCTCTCCAAGTCTACCATTATCCTCCTCTCCCCTTATCTCTGTTTCCTCTCTCCCCCTCCCTTCTTTCTTTTCCTCCTTTCTTACTTCCTCTCATTTCTGCTTAAGAAATAAATAGAGCTATTATTTATTTTTTCATTTATCACTATTTATTTGTTGTTCATTTTCTTATTTCTAGGAAAAATTATTCATTTTTATTTTGTTTTCTATCTTAGCATAAGTACTAAAGGGTATGTATTTTCCTCTGGATGTTGCATTAGCTGTGTTCTACAGGCTGCGATATGTAGTGTTTTTATTATAGTTTTTTCTAGTAAATTCGCAATTACAATTTGTTTTTCTGCTTTGAGTTAGCTCTTCATTGTGAATTATAGAGTTCAGCATTGTAACTTGCCCTCTTTATTGTCTCATTTAATATTTTTCTCCTGTAGTCTATATTGTTTGATGGTAAGATCACAACCCTTGGTTCTTTTTTTTTTTATTATTATTTGTGTAATATATCTTTGCTCTTCATTTTATTTTCAATTTTTCTGAAGCAGTTTACTTTCATATCTCTTATATGTAGCATATGTATCTCTTATATGTAGTATAGAGCTTGTAATTTATAAAATGTTATAGTGCAATCTGAAAATTTTTCTATTATAATGGGGAATTAAAGCCCTTTCCATTTATTGATGTGACAAATGTCTGATCTTAGTTCTTTCATACTATTTTATATTTTACATATTTATATATTATTTATTTTTAAGGATATTCCATTTTCAGTTTATTTTATTTGGTATGTTTTTCTTCAAGTATATACAAAGATTTTTTTTCTTATTTTCCTAGTAATTCTTTTATATTTTGTGGTTATATGTCTCTCTTTTGATATAATATATTTTGTCTAAATGTGCAATGGTAAAATCGTCTATGACCTCTTTGTTTCTTTCCTCCCTCTCCTCTGCCATCTGATATTACTTAATAGTATTGTCTTGCTTAATATTTGCCTTTATACTTTTAAGCTTTAAATGATATTTTGACTTCCAGTTATATGTGAGACAATCAGTAATTATTCTTCTTTCTCTCCTTTTCTTCCATTTTACTTAGTAGCATTATTACCATGTTATCATGTTATATTACATTTGTATGCTATTCTTTTAATTTTAATCCTCATTTTTATTTTACAATTAAATCCAGTTAGTGCCCATCATTTATTTTTTTCTTCCAAAAGTTGTTCATCATCCTCTACTAGTTTTCTCAGCAATGGCCCATAGGAACAAATTCTGTGTGTTTGTGGACATTCATAACTGTCCATAATTTTTTAAACTAAAATTATTGGGGTGACATTGATTAACAAAATCCAGTAGGTTTCAAGTGTACAATTAAATAATATGTCGTAGATATATTCCATTTTGTGTTCACCACCCAAAGTTAGATTTCCTTCTGCCACCAAATATTTGACTCCCCCTTATCCCTATCTACTTCCCTCTTCCTCTCTTCCCCCTGTTAACCACTAGTGCACTGTCTATGTCCATGAGTCTCTGATTGTCATGTTCGTTTGTTACTTTATGTTTTAAATCCCACATATGTGTGAAATCACATGGTTCTCAATGTTTTTTGTTTGATTTATTTTGCTTAGCATGATAACCTCAAGATTCATCCATGTTTTTGCAAATGGCAGTATTTCATCTTTTCTTATGGCTGAGTAATATTCCATTGTGTGTGTGTGTGTGTGTGTGTGTGTGTGTGTGTGTGTGTGTGTGTGTATATATATATATACCGTATCTTTATCCAAATATCTATCAATGGACACTTTAGTTATTTCCATGTCTTGGCCTCTGTGAACAATGCTGCTATGTACAGGGTATGTACATTTTTGTGGATAAATATTTTCAAGTTTTTTGGATAAATACCCAGAAGAGAGATTGAGAGATTGCTGGGTCATATGATAATTCTATTTATAATATTTTGAGGACTTTCCATACTGTTTTCTATAGTAACTGTTCCCAATTTACATTCCCACTAATATATATGGGTTTGTTTTCCCCCATATCTTCTCTAATACTTGTTATTACTTTTCCTGTTGATGATAGCTATTCTAACAGGTGTGAGGTGGTGGTATCTCATTGTGATTTTTATTTGCATTTTTCTAGTAGCTAATGAAGTTGACTAACTTCATATGTCTGTTAGCCATTTGTATATGTTCTTGGAAAAAGTGTCTCTTCAGGTCCTCTGCCCATTTTTTAATTGAATTGTGTACTTTTTTTATTGTTGAGTTGTATGAGTTCTTTATATAGAAATTAGGCACTTATCAAAGGTGATGTTTGCAAATATATTCTCTCATTCAGATAATTGTCTCTTTGTCTTGCTGAAGGTTTCTTTAACTGCGCAGATGCCTTTTAGTTTGATATAGTTCCATTCATTTATTTTTGCTTTTACTTCCTTTACCTTTGAGGTCAAATTCATAAAATCTTCTCTCAATCCAAAGTCCATGGGTTTATTACCTATGTTTTCTTCGACACAATTTGTCGATTCAGGTCTTATATTCAGGCCTTTGATCCTTTTTGTATGGTGACAGATAGCAGTCTCATTTTATTCTTTTGCATGTGGGTTTTCCATTTTCTTGGCACCATTTGTTGAAGAGGCTTTCTTTTCTTCATTGTATATGTTTGGCTCCCTTGTCAAAAATTATTTAGCCATATATACAGGGGTTTATATTTCTGGACTCTCAATTCTGTCCTTGTGGTCTATCTGTTTTTCTGCCAGTACTATGCTGTTCTGATTATTGTTGCTTTGTAGTTTAATTTGAAGTCAGGCAGAGTAGTACTTCTGGCCTCCCCCTCCCGCCCTCAGGATTACTTTGGCTATTGGGTCTTTTATGCTTCCATACAAATCTGATGATTTTTCATTCTATTTCTTTAACAAATACTGTTGGGATTTTGATGGGGATTGTAATAAATCTGTATAATGCTTTAGGTAATAAGGTCATTTTAACTATGTTTATCCTTCCAATCTATGAACATGAAATATCTTTCTATTTCTTTGTGTCTTCTTCAATTTCTTTTAATAAAGTCTTAATATTTTTCAATGTATTAGTCATTCACATGATTTGTTAGGTTTATTCCTAAGTATTTTTGTTGTTCTTGTTGTTGTTGCAATTGCAAAAGGAATTGTTTTTTAAATTATTTTTCTGAATCTTCATTGTTAGTGTGCAGAAATGCTATGGATTTTTGTACATTGATTTTGTATCCTGAAACTTTACTGTATTTGTTTTTTGTTTCTAATAGTTTTTTAGTGGAGACTTTGGGTTTTCTATATAGAGATTCATGTTATCTGCAAAAAGTGACAATTTGACTTCCTCATTCCCTATTTGAATACCTTTTATTTCTTTCTCTTGTTCGATTGCTCTAGCTAGGAATTCCAATACTGTATTGAATGTGGTGATAGTGTACAGCCTTATCTTATTTCTGATCTTAGAGGGAAGATTTTTAGTTTTCCTCCATTAAACATGATGTTAGCTGAGGGTTTGTCATATATGGACTTTACTATGTTGAGATATTTTCTTTCTATACCCATTGTATTAAGAGTTTTAATCATAAATGTATGCTGTATCTTATCCATAATTTTTATACGTGAAAAATAACTTGGCTTGAAATTTTATTCCTTGAGTTTCTTTTAGATGTGGCTTCATTGTTTTTTGCTGTTGAAATTTTCTATTACAAAGCCTGGTACAGAACTCATTTATTTTCCTTATTAATGACTAGATAGTTTACTTGTAGGCACAAAGGATTCTTTTTTTATTTTTAATATTTAATGATTTTTACCATCTGGATCAATTTTTCTAGGGGTATAATGTGTCCTTTAAGGGGTGTGTGTGTGTGTGTGTGTGTGTGTGTGTGTGGAGATTGGAAGGAACATTTTCACTCTCTTTGTTGCTCTATTTAGTTTTAAAGAGAACAATTGGAATTTAGCAACACTTCTTAAAGGCATAAATGCTGAGAGGTAAAGAAGGAAAAGGGTAAGATTCTCATTTCTTATCCTACTCCTTTCATCTTTTTTGCCAAGATATGCTCAACCTCTCCATTCCTATGCCAGAAGAATGTTCTCACATTTAAGGTCTATAGGTACTCAAAGATTCTATGATTTTATGATGCAGTTTGATAACATATTGGTTATGTTAATTCTATTTCCTTCTTCTCACATTAGTTACCTTTGTCAAGTGCAAAGGAAAATTGGCCTGCTAGTGGAATAGTGTGTCATTCTACTGTAGTGAGGAAAAACATAAACCCTGAGTGAAAAACTCAGATCTGATTCTACCTACATGTGCAATTAACATTCTATTCAGGTTTTAATTAATTATTCAAAGACCAGTTATGCTTTCTTATATTTATTTGGTTTAGGCTATGTGTTGGCAGTTTTACTAAGAGTTTGCCCAAGGCAAGGAGTAAGTGGAAGTCAATCTTAAATCACCATGTCTGGTTGTGACCTGTGATAAAAGGTTTAATGGGGAAGAAGTTCAGTTTAATTGAGAGTAACAAATATTCATTGGGTACTAGGTGCTGGAGATAAATTTAGAGCTAGGATAAGGAACAGTTCCTTGTTTTGTAAGTAAGTAACCTTCCTCAAATTAGTAATCTTACTTCACATCCAGTGAATTTAAAATTGTTGACTAGCAAGTTTTGTAGTCCCTTTTAATCCCCATTAGCCTATACGAGCTGATAGATATTTGATTTCCTTCTGGGTTTCAGGGTTCTGTAAACTTCAGAACAGAGACCCTTTCTGCCTTATATATTAGTGGATTCTTAATGCCCATCAAAGCACCTGATATAACACGCACACACTATATTTGAATGAATCACGAACTACATAAACAGAAGAGTTGTTGCTAACCGATTTCTAATACCTCTCTAATATTCTGACACTTGTGGATTTATATATCTTGGGAAGCAAGTAAAGTATTAATCTATATTATACATGAGTTTACTATGTCATCTCAAACACTTGAATATAAAATATCATTTACCAAAATGATAAGATTGAATTAACTCTAGTACTTAAGTCATTCTGAACACTACATAATCTAATGACTTTTTATTGAGAATAAGTTCAGAAAAACACTCCACAATTTCTTTTTACTTTAATTGTGTGTGCTATATGTGTAGTTTTCAGATTTGGATGGGATTTGGAACCAGAAAGACAAAACTTTATAGTGCAGTTCCCTGACTTACTCTCTATTTGTCCTTCAGCAAAGGATTTAATATTTCCCAGTCTTCGTTTTATCATTTGTAAATACAGATAACACCACCTTATAACATTCAATAAAACAGTATCTAATACTTGGCTATCCTGAAGCACTAGTAGTCTTATTTCTCCTTCACTTTTCTTTCATTCTTATTTTCACTCTCTACCATGTTCAGAACTCTTTTCTCTGGCTGTGGTTTTCAGTATAAGTGTATTACTAGATCATATTAATTTTTAAGCTAAAGACATTACTTTCTGTTGAGTTGAAATGCATGTTAATAGGAATTCACGTTTCTGCAGCCTTGAAAATACATTATCTGTCCGAGACCCAATTGAAAGGCATAGTAAGAGTCTTACTAAGTGAAGAAATGCTCATTTTAATGGCATTTTCTTAGGCATTAGCTGTTATTTTGAAAAGAAGTAAGAGAGTTGGTAAGGAGATTTGGGTATGAGATAAAAGAACTAGATTTTTCCTTATAAACTATTGGCCCAGAAGCCATGTAATTAAATACCATAAAGGCTCAGAGTTCCTTATTCCCCCAGGTAAACATCACAGTTGCCTCAATCATTAGCTTTCAGAATTTCAACTTTGTCTAGCATATTTCTGGTCTCATTATAACTATGCATTAGAGTTCAGTGACTTGTAAAAGTAAACTTCTTTCTAGATAGTTTTGTGTACCTGTACTATATAGTACATCTAAATAAATATATGGCATGAGGACCACAATTTAAAGTTGCTTTCTATCATTCTATATGTTCTAATTTATTCTTATTGCACAGTAAAATTGAGTCATACAGCAAATGATTTTGTCTTTATAAAATTTGAAGGTTTGTTTTTCTTTTTGAAAGAAAACGAGTAGCTTATTCAGAGGTTTATTCTATAATTGTCTTTATAAAATTTGAAGGTTTGTTTTTCTTTTCGAAAGAAAATGAGTAGCTTATTCAGAGATTTATTCTATAAAGAACTGAATTAAATAATTTTTGAAAATTCTATCATGTGGCTTCTTGCCAAGTGTTTTCATAAATGCTAGACGTCTCTATGATTTTTTGCCATGAAGATAAAAACAAGTGACTAATTCTCATATGAAAATATAAGTATTTAGAAAAATGAAGTAACTGTATTAGTGTTCTAGAGCTGCTATAACAGACTACCACAAACTGAGTGGATTAAAAACAGAAATTTATTGTCTCACAGTTTTAGAGGCAAGATCTGAAATCAAGATATTGGAAGAGTTGGTTTCTTCTGAGGGCTGTGAGGAAAGGCTTTGTTTCAGGTGTTTCTCTTTGGCCTGTATTTAGTCATCTCTCTCTGTCTCTTTGTAACTTTTCTCTATGTATGCCTCTGTGTTCGAATATCTCCTTATAATAATTATTATAAGGACCAATCTTACTGGATTAAGACTCACCCTAATGATATCATTTTAAGTTGATTACCTCTGTAAAGATGACGTCTCCAAATATGATTATATTCTAAGGTACTAGGTGTTAGGACTGCAACAAATGAATTTATGTCTATGTTTGGGGGAATTCAACCTATAACAGTAATCACTGAAATATGAGCATTCTTTTCCTTTCAACTCGAAGTTCCTCTACAGTACTAAACAATACTATCTTAGTGTATACTATTTAATAGTGTATACTATTTAAAATACTTGGTAAAGAATTTCTATATTTTTGTTAACATTTAGGTTACCTTCATTTCTTTTTGATTTCTTATAAACTGCCTGATCAGGCACTGCCTTTAATCACTCACACTTCACTGCTGACACATCATTCCCTGAGATTCAGTGATGTGCACTTTGAGGTACATGAAGGAAGGAGACTCAGCCTTGTTGAAGTCAGGCAGTTAGTATGTCGCAGAGCTGTGACTCAAGTAAATATTAGGTTGACTCCAAAGTTAATGTTATTTACATTGTCAACAATATCCTATTTTAAAATGCTCACTTACTATTTATCTTTTCAATGAAAATACTAATTTTTCTGATTATAAGTATGACAGATACCCACTGAAAAAAATGGGGGGGGGAAACCTGCCTAAATTATAGATGAATATTCAAATGTTAAACCCATAATTTCACTACCAAGAAATAATTATTATATATTAGCTTTAAGAATACATATACAAATATTTTTATAATTTAACATATATTTATAGCTGTAGAACTACATATGTAATTTCACATATTACTGAAATTCCTTTGCAAAAAGTTTTCAAATCTGGAATTATTTGCCCAATTAAAAATCATCCCAGTCTTGTTGAAGAATTATTTTTTAAATTTTTTAAAACAAGAATTCTTTTTCTTTTTTTATTCTTCTAGCAAGAATTTGGCACAAGCTTGTAAAGTTGCACGTGGAACTTTCTATTCTTACTACTGTAGCATCCCAAGGGATAAGTGGTCCATGACAGAGTGAGGGTGGGGGCAACAGCCAGCATTTTTTTCTTTTCTCCACTCTCTGATTCATCTCTGAAGCCAGGATTTCTGCACAGTCATTAAGGTTCTTCAATAAGTAGTCACTTCTATTCCCTTGTGAGATATGTAAAAACTGGGATACCTCAGGGGAAAAGTCCCCCCCAAAATAATCAAAGGCAGAAACAAAGAGAAATCTTTTGATCATCCTCTTAAGTTTAAAGAGAAGAGCCCAGAAAAGCAGGGCATCCATGACAATTATATGCAGATATTACAGGATTTAAAGAACCCATTGAATTCTTTCATAGGATGACCAAGGAACCAAAATCATGTCAGATGTATAGCACATGGCACAGAACTGAGGACCGGATCTGTGCTGAATAGATTTTTTGTTTGATCATAATGTTGTTACAAGGTCTCTCCAGAGAGATTTCAAGCCTGCCTCACCATCTTGCTTTTCTATGTTACATGGCTTATATACTTACCCCTGACAACATTTTCTCAACACATTAGATTTGCATGACATTTAACCACTTGTAATCTGTTGGTTTTAGGTTTGACTCTGAAAATTTTGGTGTGGTAAGGCTAGACTTAATTCAGATGAAATTCTTGAATCAGGCCATCCTTCATGGTGAGGTTGTCTGGCTTGCCTGTACTCAGTGACACAAATGGGTTATGACATTCCTCTTGCACACTTGGTTGTTTATGACAGCCCAGAGGCAATAATGGCCCAGGCCCATGCACCTTGTTCCAGGGCTTGTAATTGGATCTAGAATCTGTTCACATTATAAATCTGGCCTTAGTCCCAGCTGATGGTGATATGAACTTGGTGATTCACTTTCAGTCTTCACTGGAGAAGAGTTAAAGAAACTTTACTGCCAGAAAGAATGAGATCTGTATGGTGTTTCTACTGAGATTGTTTAAGATTGCTTTGTATTACAAAGGTTCTGACTATTCCTAATGCCCTGCATATACTCTTGAGTCAACAGTCATGTGTCTGCATTGGGCAGTAGATGGAATCACTGCGACTCATTTACTTGATAACCATTTCTTCTTATTTTACCTTATGATTTACTTTTTAAGATCATTGTGACAAGTTTTCTACTCTTATGGAAAATTCTTTTCATAGCTAAAGCTTTTAGTAACTGCTCCAAAGCTTAATAACTCTCTCTATTGAATGAGAATAATTATGTGCTGATTCATAAAATGTACTCATTAAGGGTCTCATTTAGTCATTAGAAAGGCAAGAATACTGATTCTTAAATGTGAAAAAACCCACAGGCACATGAGCCATATCAAGACTTTAAGACTTTCTTAATGTAAATTGCCAAAAATAAATGTTTTTTTTTTCTAGTTGGGATTTAACTAATGATTGTGTGTGTGTGTGTGTGTGTGTGTGTGTGTGTGTGTGTGTGTATTAGCTATCAGAATAAAAGTGTGGCATTTTTAAGTTGCAGAGTATTCCAATGAGTATTATAGGTGGCTCCCATATTCTTTTATTGCTAAGTAATTAAAAAATTATCAGAGCATGTACTTTTAAAAGTGATCACAGATAGCTGTAAAGTTAATTTTGTTAGTATTTGCAATCTCTCCTTTCTGTTTAGAATTTTGTATCATGTCACAAATAATTCCATTATATTCAGACCCCTGTTTTACATAGACATGGCCTCTAGCCTAGCTCTCTAAATTAATAAGAATGCTTTTAGTTGTGAGCAACAGAAATTTAATTCAAAGTAGCTGAAGCTATTTAAATAACAACAAACAACAACAACAACAAATGTGTTAGTTATCTTAGCTGAAAGGATATTTGAAGACATAATTAAAAGAAATAACTACAGAGCCAGAGCCTCAGAGACTGACCTCAATGTTAATGGGACTTTTATCTCCATCAGTTTCCTACCTCTTAGCTTTTCTACTTACAGGCTCTTTCTATGTAAAAAGAAAGATATATCTGCACAACCTGTTATCAAAAAGAACTTTCTCAATCATCAATATATCAACATAAGGAAAGATTTTGATTGGCTGATTGGTTGAATTATATGTTTATTCTTTGGAAACTTTACCATTATAGGAAAATGATAATATGACTGGCTATTTCTGAAAGTTGGGAAGTGAGGAGCAGAAATAGGAGGTCTGCCAGACTCAGGTAAAATGAGGGTGTGATGATTTCCCAAAGGCAGGAGACTAAGCAATCAAAAGCACTTGGCTACCCATCCTAAGACTGTATTTCCTTTCCCTTACCGTTTACTCTAATCTACCTAGAATCTGCTCTTCCCAAACTCCCTTCTCCTCTCATTTCTTGCATTCCCTTTGGAAAATTAACCTGTAAATAATCTCTTCAGACTCCTACAGATAGGACAAAGCAACTGCTTTGTTCCACTTTCAATTTCAGTGGACCAAAATAAGTCCTTAGTGTTCTTTTTGTCCTTCTAGGTAGATTATTTCTCTTAGGAAAAATTAAGTGGATAAACTCAGGGTTTGGATTCAAAATATTTTATAACACCTTCATAAAGCATGGCACTAAACAATCAGAACTGGTATTGATTTTCATGTTGTCACTGTGTCCTGGAGGCTCCTACTCTAACTCAGCCTTCAGGTTCCCAGTTGCTGGATGGTGGCAGGATCCTAAGTATCCTGGGGTTAGGGTAGGCTAATAAAGTGGGGGATTCAGGGAAGCTCCAAGTAGCAAGTAATTACCAACCAGCACAAAGACTGTTCTAATATTTTTGCAATGATATGTAACTGCTGATAACCAATCTGGATTACCATGTAAGAATGTAGGATTAATAGTTACTTAAGAGAATTAATTCTGTGTAACTGAAATTAAGAGAATTAAATGTTTGGGACATTAGACAAAAATGATGTACTTTTTAAATATTTGCTCTGTATATTGTTTTTCTTTTGTTGTTATTTTGTTTTGTTTTTCTTTACATGCATATACTTCAAGTGGGTCACTGAACCCCTTGAAATTATATGTAAATTTGGCTGAGTAAGTGATATATGTGTAATTTTTTTTCTGGGGAGACCAGTCAGCTTTACAGGTTCTCTAATGGGTCTATTCATGCACACACACAAAAACACACACACATTAAGAATCACTGTCATAAAATGTCATATTTGTAATATCTGTAAATGATGGAGAATACATCAAGATCATATAAGGGTAGTGTCAAATAATTAACTTACAATTTAAAAAGTGAGGATCATAGCATATGTCTCACTGAAAATTTTTCTGACACACCATTTCTATACCTATTCTTGCAACTATATATTGATTATCAAATAAGAAGTTTATTTCATATACATTCAGCTTAGTCCATTACCAGTTCTGATTCACATGAACTCATGGGTGAAAACTATTTGTAGTTTTTGTATTAGTTCTTCTGAATTTCTCCACAAGGTGATCAGATACGAAACAGTGCTCAGTATAAAAAATATTGGATCTAAAGCTTGTTTACTTCTTTTATACTAACTAGGAAAATCTTAGTTTGCAATTTATAATGAAGAAAACTGGCCTAAACTTTAGAGGAATGTGTAATAAGCCAAAAGGTTAAAAACCAAATGGGGTCATAGCTGTCTTTTTGACAAATGGTAAAGTCTAACCTTTGGCTCCAGCCAGGCCAGACCATGCCCTTGGAGTTACTAAAGATAAACAGTTGGCAAGGAACAACCCCATTATAAAGACTGAAACTTAACAGTTCTAGAGTCACTTCCTTCCACAGTTCTACGTGTGTTTATTTATTTTGAATTTTTTTTAGGAAAAGCTATACAATACTAAAGAGTATTCCCAAGCTTAAGGTAGTAAGTGAGTAAGGACTATACAAATTAGAGTTAATATTTCTATTTTGAAAAATTGAGAGTAATAAACTTCTCAGGTATTATGTCTGGTTATAAACACCTAGGACTCAATTTTCCATAGAGTTTAAAATCTTCTTCGCTTATTAAATCTTATGAGCAAGCTCAGGTTTTCCCATATAAATTTATTGTCCTACATTTTTTTGAAAGAATATAAAATTTTGTAGAGTTTTACTTCATTAAACTCATGAGTGGCTCCTTCTACTTTTCTCTTTTGCATGTTTTCCCTCTAGCCTATTTTTTCCTGTTATTTGTTTTGTTTATGCTACTCAACATATCTTGTCAAATGGAGCACTAATACTATATTTGGTGGAGGCTGGCATGAATTAATCAGGTGAACAAATAATCGTATAATTGTAAGTAAACATGAAAACTATTTAAAAAAAAAGAAAAAGACCAGAGCTTTGAAAAAGTAATAGAAGCTGTTATCTCAGATGGAGAGGGGAAATGTTATAGCAAACGTCTTTGGGAAGGAAATACTTTAGCCATGACCTGAAGAATGGAAGGCTAGTGTGGCAAAGCAAAAGGGAGAAAGAATGGCATGAAATGAAGCAAGAGAGAGTATCGTGGCAGCCCTGGTACAGTTCACAAGGTATGTGACATTCAGCCTCTGTCTGGACACAAGGTAGGATCTCACTTCCTGGCTCCTTTGTTTTTGGGAAAGCCATGACACCAGGCCCACAGAAAAACAAAGAGAAGTGGTTTTGGGCAGTATATGAGGGGAACCAGAGGTCAGGAAGAAGAGAGACAGATCTCTTTCAGAGGCATAATTGAGGAGTAAAACTGTTTTGTGTAATGTTACAGTAGATTCTGCTAAGTGGAGGGAGTAGGGTGGGTGACGATAAAATTCCCTTAATTTAAAGAAAGTAAAGAATGTGATGTGGTTCTTATGACCTTGATGAAGTAACCCTTCTTAGACTTTAATTGCTGCAAAGAAATGTAAAAATAAACAATAATAATAAAAATGAAGTATTAGTCACTTTCCTGTGCACTGAGAAAATTTCCAGAGAGGGCCAAGGCCAGCCTGTTTATCATGCCTGCTTGCCCAGAACTCAAGAACCTGTGACTCTGTGGAGAAGGCAGGTTAACCCATATCCAGTAACTGTTAGACTCTAACCTGGTGTAGAGCTGTGCCTGAGGCTTACCTGAAAATTTCATATTGTAACTTCTTCCAGTTTTTGAGAAGATTCAACACTTTGTGGTTTCTTACTAAAGTCAGACCAGAAACCTTACATTGAGCTATGGTCTTCAAACTGTATACCCTGGGGGATGCAAAGGCATTACAAAGCTTATCTGATTGATGCTAATTTTAAGAACATTGTTTTTAAATCTTCAATTAATATTTGTTCCCTTTCCTAAAATAATTTGCCTGAATACCAGTTGGATGGAGTCACAAGTTCTCCTTTCCCAATTTCCTTTCTTATAATTGTCTCTATTCTACTTAACAAAAGAAACACTACCCTCTTCCCCACCCTTAACTTTACTATGGTGTATTGCTATGAAAAAATATCTCAAATTTTCCAGTAGAAATCAAAGAGACAATTTGAAATGCTATCTTGGTAGTGGTACTGAAAAACTGAGTAATAATTTTTTGGTCCAAGAAAAGTGGTTATTAATACTTTATTTTTAACAAAATAGAAGAAGGACCTATTTCAATTATAATGGCGATAAATAGTTAAGAATGACTTTTGATATTACATTATCACCAAGTTTAGAGTTTTTTATGTGTCAGAATTTCAAGAGATTTAATGAAACTCCTCCTACTCCCATATACTTATTTATAAGTAGCACTAAAACATAAAATTAATTTAAACTTATATCACCTTCTATAAAATTTAAATTAAGAATTAAGAAAAGAAATTTAGAATTTAAGAAAGTTAGAAAAAAATCAAACGAAACAGTTGGGGGTAAAGGGTGATAGAAAAAAATGCGTAGAGACCAAGAGTCCAGAGCATGGTGACTTCATGCTGAGTGAGCAGAGAACAGCATGGCCCTCTTATATCTCTTCCATCCCATAAAGCTTGGTAGCTTATACCCAAATGAATAGAGATGTCCTTATAACGTTAGCCATGTTTCTTTAATACAAATAGCTAAGGCACGACAGTAGCTGAACTTGGCCCCAATTAAGCAGTTACCCTATATTTTAACATTAGATTAGAAAGACTATTAAGGCAGGGTATTCCTGCTTAGGTAAAGCAAGTGATAGTTTGACAAGCTGGAATGGTAGAAACAAAGATGGTAGGACTTTGCATCACCTCCAAGATGCACCTCTTCTGCAGTGCTGCATTTGCTCATGGTAGGGTTGATTGTCTCTGGAAGCCAATTGAGGAAAGTTCTTGGAGGATCAAAGAAGGGCCTGTACACACAGTTGAGCATTGCTTCCCTCCTCCCTACCCCCAAATAGAAGCAGGTCTCTGCCTTCCCTCTTCTGAGGCCCTTAACTGATGAAGGGACCTTTAACGTCATTCTGTCCATTCAATGCAGCACTGCAGTGAATGAGAACCTGAATCCTAGACCAGTCCAGGGCCCAGAGTGTTCCTAAAGTGCATGCCTCCCAGCAAGGGAAAGAAAACCCTTAGGGCAGCTTACTGAGCTTGTGGTGAAAGAAAGGAGCAGTTGGATGAATGAGACCAAGTCATGTTTATGAGTCTCATCTCTTATTTATTTTTTTGATGGAGCCAACTTCCCTTCTATTGGACTTTAGCCATTTTTCAGCTCCCTGTAGCTTGAGTAACCCACTGCCTCTCAAAGCACAGTTTCTTCATGCCTATATCTACCACTCTGGGAATAGGAATTTCTCTTCTCCCATGGACCCTGCAGATGTTGCTATATCAGAGATCACTGTCTTATCCTACTGTGGTCTTTTGTCTGAGATGTTCAGTAGTGATGAATAAATTCTATCTGAAGCATGGGTATGCATATGAAATAACCCAAAAGCTTAAAACATTTGCTTTAAAACTGACTGCATGTGTGTCAAGGAATTTGATGCCTGTCTTTTAGTGAGTATTCCTTAAATGGGACACCTGACAGTAATTTGTCAGATTCCATCTTTGCCTTTTCTCAGAGATATAGGCCTTGTGAGCAACACCTCACTTAGTATGTTTTTCTGGTAATTTTTTTTTTCTGGGAAGATCATTTTGCATCAAGACATATATTTCTAGAAGCAGAGAAATGTCTGAGTAAACTAAACATTTGTGGAAGTTAAAATAAGAATCCGTGCTTTTTTAGTAGCATATCAGAGCTTTTCCTGAAACTATAAGGCAAATGTATCTGACATGGATAATAAAACAGTTTCTTCTGTAAAAACAGAACAAAAAAAAAGGAAAATAATCCTATTACTTTAGTATTACTATACTATGATTATATTTCAGGCATATCTTTACAAAGTAAATGTTATGATAAATATGCTATAAAGAGCAAGCAAGCGTTAATGTATATTGTAAAATGTCACTATGTGAAAATGAATGTCCCCAGGTCTCACGGAGCCTGTAAATACAAGTGAGATCACATTAACAGCAGTGTCCTAAATGCAGTGTGTGTTAGCTCCCCATCTTCATGGCTGCAGTACCTCAGACTGCCTGTCCTCTCCATCTATCCCCTCCTGTCTAAATCTCCTGTTATTTCTGAGAGCCCCTGATGTTTTATATATGCTGAAGACAGTACTCATTGTTGTCCTTTGTCCCAGTTCCCTTAGTTGCTGCCCTATAGGAGAAGGCTGTTTTTCTAAGCAGGGCCACCCTGGTGGGGCCTGATAGCTCTCTCTTCTGACAATGCACTTGTAGTCTCTAATACCCCTATGTATGAGATGGTGGAGGAGTTGGCCCTCTCTCCAAATCCATGCTGTATTTTGTCACCTGGACTATGAAGTAGTACTGTTTTTGCTGAGAGAATTGTTTTTAAAATGAATATAATTACTTCATCATCTAATTTTAACTCCTCTCTCTATTAACCAACCATCAAATTAAGGTAGGAGGTAAGAACGGTGGCAGACACCATAGCATTCCCACGCCCCCACTATATTAGTCAGCTCAGGCTGCCATAACAAAATGCCATAGAATAGATGGCTTTAATGACAGAAATGAATTTTCTTATAGTTCCGGAGGCTAGAAGTATGAGATCATGGTGTCTACATGTTCAAGTTTTTGGTGATGTCTTCCTGGCTTTTGGATGGCTGCCTTTTTGCTGTGTTCTCACATGGTAGAGAGAGGGGAGAGGGGCAGAGAGGTGTGGGAGGGAGGGAGAGAGGAAGGGAGAGAGAGAGTGAGCAAGCATTCTAGTGTCTCCTCTTCTTAATAGGGCATGAGACCTATTGGATTAGTGCCCCATCCTTATGACCTCAATTAACCTTAATATCCTCCTGAAGGTCCTACCTCTACATATAGTCACAGTGGAGGTTAGGACTTCAAAATATGAATTTTTGAGAGGGCACAGTTCAGCTCATAGCACCCACTATTCTCTTGTTTTTTATTCCCCACCCTTTAACACCACCAACTGCAAATCCTAAGAATGAAATTTCTTTTTGGCTTACCTTCAAAACAAAAGTGTCTGTACAAATCAGCTCAGGCAAATTGGTGCCACCATAGCAAATAGCCACATTCTAAATTCCATTTTATGCAGTTAGCACAACTATGTACATAACAGTTGTCATAGAATTTATAACTTCTCCCTGACGTGGGGCACTTAAACTTCATTCTGGAATATTCCTTTGCCTATCTCAGGAATCTTACCCCTAACCAACACTGCCATGGAGGTAGCATCTATGGGCAGAATTAAACCTGCTGACACATTCTGGAATTGTAGAGTGATCACAAGTTTGGGGGCCAGTCAGATCTAATTCTGAAAGTTATCTGCGTTTTTTACCACCTGCCAGAACTTGGCAAGCTATTTAACCTCTTCAACACTAACTTTCACTCTTCAGCAAAAGGAAATGAATGATACTTATCTTGCAAAACTTTTGAAAATTAGAGAAATAAAATAATAAAATAATGTGCATCCAGGATTTATGTGAACGTGGGTTAGTGACTTGATATATGATGTGAAGAAGAAGCAAAAGAAGGAGAAGAAAGAGGAGGAGAAGGAGGAGAAATATGCTTAAGGAGTACTTTGAAGTAATCAAAGTAATCTTTTCATTCACTAAAAAAACTATAGCATGTTTAGACGGAGGAGTTTTGGAAACCATGTAAATAGACAATGAGATACTAAAATTCTCAAAATGTTGAGAATTTTAGGTCCATCAGGACACAGTGGTATTCTAATGTACTTTCTTTTCTTAAACTCAATTAATTTTCTAAACTTTGGGCATGCTCTTACATTTATACAAATAATAATAGTTTACTTATTATTTTGAGACATAGAATCATTTATAAATAAATTCAAGAAGAACTATAGTATGTCTTCCTTCCTGCCATTCAAGAAAAGACTGAGCTTTCCTCCCTGTCTCTTTTAATTCTAGCTTGTATTTGCAAAGCCAGGTGCAGAGACCTGTGTCCTGGCTGATCCAAATTTCTCTCCTACTGTCCTAGTCTACCGTCTGCCATGGATCTCATGCTATACCTTACAGGGGAGGCAAGCAGCTGGGCTTAGCAATAGAGCACACTGGACAGCTTAGCATTTTTTCCAGACTTAAAAGTCTGGATACATGAATAAGTGAAATGTGGGCATATTGAGTGAAAATATCAGATGTCAGGGGACAGAATTTAGTTGTGTTAAAAGAGGGCAGAGAATGCTCTCCTTTTATTACCTTGTTTTTGAAATTTATTTTCCTTCTTTTATTTTATCATTTTATTGTCTGCGACTATTGCAGAAGCATCAGAAATTATAGAGAAGCAGAGTAGATTCTCTGGAAGAATTATAGATGATGATGGATGACAACGTAATCGTGTGATAGTAAAATACTGTATTGAGTACTGAGCTCCCTGCTGAATTGTAGGAAGAACACACGAGCAGAGAAAAGCACAACAATTTTCTTTTTCATTGTGCCTCAGGAGAAAACAGTGCATATCAGCATAGGCAGAAGCAAATGAGATAAGTTAACAGAAGTAACTTAAATGACGTAGATCAAGCCAGAGGAATAATTATAAACAAGATGACTCACCTAATAAAAGCATGAGCAAGAATAAGTATTGTTTCATCTTTTATTTTCTTGGTCATTTTCCTGAGGTGATTTTTATGCTCTGGGAAGGAGCCACACATTACAAAGTGAGACAAAGAGTTGATTATTATATGGTTAGTTGAATTAAATGATTTTAGGCCCCAAATTGAATATTTCACTTCTATTTTCTAGGTCACTGTCTACATTTCTTCAATGAAATGAGCTGGT
The DNA here is from genome assembly GCA_028627145.1 of Eidolon dupreanum. Classification (NCBI taxonomy): domain Eukaryota; kingdom Metazoa; phylum Chordata; class Mammalia; order Chiroptera; family Pteropodidae; genus Eidolon; species Eidolon dupreanum. The sequence goes on from CM053501.1 coordinate 72,972,602, forward strand.
TGTAAAAACTCTACTATGCTATTAAGAGATCACTCATTTCTTCACCTTTTTAAGATGTACAAATTCATAGTTACAAAAGAGTGAAGGGGATATAAAGTACAGCATAGGGAATATAGTCAATAATATTATTATAACTATGAATAGTATCAGGTGAATGCTAGACTAATTGGGGGTAGGGGGGGATCGGGGGGTGGGGAAGAGGGAGCAGGAAGCGGGGATAACTTCGTAAGTTATATCTAATCACTATGCTGTACACCTGAAACTCATATAAAATAATATTGAATGTCAACTGTAATTGAAAAGAATAAAAGGAAAAAAAAACAACTAAAAAAAAAGAGAGCACTCAAAAACATCTCAATATACTAAATAGCACTATCCTGCAAGAATACATTGTGTGTAGCGACATACAGGATTTATAAAAGTATTTTTTAAAAAGTTTAAGGTCATGCAACCTACTCACATACTTAATTACCATAAGATATAATATAGAATGTACATATACAACCATACATTTTATACATAAAAAAAGAATTGTTCACACCCACACCCACATGCACGCATGCACAAACTCACGCTCACTGTATTTGCAATATCCTCGCTATTAAGGAATCCAGATTAAGCACAGATTCTACCTGATTTATTCACTCTCTTAAAAGTAGAATAAAGAGCTTCTTGGGAGAAAGACTTATACTCAAAACTTGCTTCGGAGTCATTTTAAGTTGAGCAAAAAAGGAAACCAAAAAAACCTAGACGTCATAATACAAGGTATGTATTCAGAGTTTATTAAGAATTATTCGCTATTGTATTTGGTTTTCTGTCCTACATTAAGGAACAGGTTTGCCTAGAGGGTGATGGATCAGGGGTATAGCAGTTTTCATCTAATGCCCTTGCAAACTCATGCAAATAGGGAACATCCCATTTCATTATCTGACCCTGATGAGGCAGGATATTTATGTTGGGAGAAGAAATACCAATATAATTGAAGGGTTTGGAAATGGCCCGTTGAGGAAGGGTGGTGAATTATCCATTTATTCAGTCTAAGAAAGAAGATGGAGGAATAACATAGGAGGAGTTTGATTTTATATGCAACTTGTTCAGGAGAGAGCATATTAACAGATTTTAAATGAAATATTCTCAGCTAATCATGTGGCTTGATGTTGATGAAGGGCATCAAAGATCTTCATTGGATAATAATAGAAATTTTAAAGAATGAAAAATGAGAAGATTGCCAAGTAGGATTTCCCTGTTATTAATACTGCCCAGATTTCTTCTAATTAAGAACAGTACATCGAGAGCTCTGATTATTGAAATTTTGCTCTGCTATGAAATGTAGTTGTTCATAGTGGCATAAACTCTGCAGCTAGACAGCTAATTTCAAATGCTAGTACCTCTCTTTACCAACTATGTAACCTCAAGCAAAGACTTTAATCTCACTCAGTTCTTATTGTCCTCATTTATAAAATAGGTATAACAATAAACCTTACCTCACAGTTTTTCAAATATTAAATTAATCAATATTGTTAAAGTAGTTAGAGTATTTTCTGGCACAAAGTAACCCTTCCCTTGATGTTAGTTGTTATGGATGTATATTCTTTCAAAGTGAAAATAGCTTTATTATTTTTCAAGTGATAGGTGCTTATTATTTAGAAGATAGATTTTTGAAAAAAAAAGAGAAAAAGTTATTTGCAATCAATTTATTCTCAGATAACTATAGTTAACATTTAAGTATTATCCTTCTAGACAATTTTCTGTGTATAAAACACACAATGCATACAATTACATCAGGCACGCCTCTCAATGGTCCAATCCCCTGCTGAATCCTACTTCATCCCACCCCTAACATAAAAACACATTGACCTGTGACTCCATCATCTGTCAAAATCCAATGCTCACTAGAGACAGTGTCTTCTACAAAATGTTTCCTGAGCACCTCACACTCTTTTGAAACCCATTACCATTTTCATTATTATATGTATAAATTCCATGGGGCCCTTCACACATTTGCTTCTTCATTCAACAAATATGTATTGAATACATTTTCTGCACTGGACACTATATGAGGTGTGATGTTACAGACGTGAACAAAGAGAAACAGAGGTCCTGCCTTGATAGAGCTTAATTAAGCCTTTAGGGAGAAAAAAGTACAATAATAAAGTAATAACATACATAATGTATAATTTACAAACACTGTTGAATTTTATAAGTGTCTCAGAGTAATTTCTCTGCAACAAATTCATCTATTAGATGAATTATAAATAATTATAGCAATTATGATTGTAGAGAGACTATTCATATTATAAACTTGGTCGTTGTAAGAATAATAAGAGAAGAGAGTAAAAGATGGGAAGAAGGAAGAGGAGGAAAAAAGAAGAGAATATAAAAACTCTAAGATGCTCTTTTGTTAGAGAAGAGAGTGAGTTGTCTAAAATCAAACAGTTTGAGAAATAATCCCAGTGCTTTTAAAGTTTTTTAATCTTTTTTTTTTTAATTCTAGAAGGATGTTTTTCCAATTTAATATCTTGTGATCACATAAAGTTTAAAAATTTTATCTTCAAGATATTTCAAGACCTCGGACTTAGGGAATCAGGGAAACTGCTGCTAGAATTCAAGAAACCAGGAAATGCAAAGATCACAGACAGTTGCCACCAGTTCTCAGATGTCCACAGCACAAAAGTAGGCAATTATCAAACTTCCCAGTGTTTCATCCAAATGCATAATATCGTGTGTCTACCAGTACAGTATTATGTATAATAGAGGAAGCACATTTTTACTTAAAAAATATATATTTGAAGATGCCAAAATAGATACAAATTTTAATTCCTTTGATGTTTCTAGTTTCCCAAAGATACTAGAAACAGCATACCACTATAGGTGCTACATACTTTTCCAAATATATGTAGATGTAAAGTTTTGAGTTAATGTGACTACTCCAAGTTCTACAAGAATATATAACTATGATTTTGGATTTATTGTTCTTCATTAAAATGAATGAGAAGTACTTTCATATTGTGGTTTTATCATATGCATCTACCTAATAGATGAAAATATTGCCTTATGTTTTTTTCTAAATGTTGTGGGATAATAAGAGGTTGGCAATATAAACTGTCTTTTATTGTGTTCTAACTTTTATGGTCTTTCTTTTATCAGTTCTCGCTTAGCTTTGTTCCATAAAAGAGCTTCTTATAGGAATGCTTATGAACATCTCTTAAGTTTATTTCATATTGTCTTCCCTAGGAGAAAAGTTAAGGGTCTAGATTACATTCTCTGGGGATATTACTTCCATTTATATATTTATAAATTTAGATAAGCAATATTTATAATACTGTGCTAAAATTAAAAAAAAAAGATGAAGATTTTGAAAAGTATAAATAATTCTTAAGGGTATGTTATCATTTAACTCTGAAAACTTTATTTCACTTTTCATTAGTTTGATATGCTAGATCATGTGCAGAATAGTATTCTCTCACCACAACATAAAATCAGCAGATCAAATGCAAAAAACAAACAAGGCCCAGAGTTTTATACACTATTTTTATACTGCTCAGGTAGAGTTTTAATGATTCTAAGAAGAGACAGGAGTGGGAATAATCAACATAGCTTGAAATACGAACTTTAGCTTGAAATACAACATAGCCTGAAATACAAATTATCAACATAGATTGAAATACAAAACTTTAGTTATGTATTCAGCAGCCTTTAAAATCCCACCATTTTTTCAGGTGTCCTTTACATATCAATTTTTGGTGCCTTGCTTTTCCTTGGGTTTTATTAACTTGAGGGTTAATTATGGTATATTATCATGTTTATACGCTTAAAACCAACCATCAAGCAGCAGATTTGGATAGTCTTATTAAGTTTCTCTCCATAAGAACATTATATACAGATTACACAGATACATTATATTATAGTTTTAGGAATCTGTCAATCCTTCTGTTTAGAACTGAGATTAAGTTCTTTTTCCTATTAATACCATTGCAGTCAGTTGTAATATTGTATTTCCAACCTAGAGTCAGAGATCATATAACTTCTTTTTGAATATGGCGTCTATTTTTTTCAAATGGAAAAAATACCTCAGTCATAGTTCCCTCTATCCAATCTCATTTAAATACACTCTGCATTAACAAAATACTGGAGGTAGAAATCCAATATTGTATTAAGCAGTAATTTAACTCACTGTTTTTTGGAGTACTAGGCACTGTGCAAGTCAAATAATATATATTTGCTGTCCTCAAAGATGTCACAGCTAGCTAATGAGAGAAACCAGGGTAGAAATTAAAACAAGAAAAAAAAAACAATATAATATTCTAAGTGTAAGATAAAAATAGTTCCACAAGGATTAAAAATCTTAGACGGGGTGCTAAAGAGGAAGTAAATGAAGAAAAGCTTTTGAGAGGAAGTATTGCCAGAGCTGAATATAAATAAATGTGAAAGATTTATTTAGGTTGCTATGAAAAGAATTAAAAAAGGAGGTTATAATTTGGGGTGGGGCAAAGAATGCATATTGAAATCACAGACATATTAGCTAAGGCCAGGTATGTGGAATATCCAAATATTTTAGTGTTGCCAAATGGTGATCACCAAAGGTAATTGTAAACAAAAGACATAGATTACAGAAGCTGAAAAGGACACTTTATTTTAAAAATATGGACACTCAGGCCCAGAAGGACTATTGCCCAGGATTGAGAGGAGAGGCCAGAACTTGAGCCTCTTAACTTCTCTTTTGGAATCTATTATTGTGCTTTCTAATTGTAGATATATGAAATCATAGAACAAAAAGAAATACTGAGATTATGCAGAATTCACTTAGAGCAGCTCCCAAACAAAACAAAACAGCAAAACAAAACAAAACAAAACAAAACACACACTCTGCTGTCTCTCTTCCAGAGGAAATCCATTTAGCACGAAAACATCACTGAGGTTAGCCACAGGCTTTTTTGACAGATTGTACTGCTATTCCTGCTTCCCCTTTTTATCTGTCACTCACATTATGATGGACAGTTGAGCAGAGTCTCAGTATCAACTTCCATTTGGGGGTTGGTGCTTCTGCTCATCATTGCAATCTACAAGCCTCATTTGGAAAAGATGTTTAATACAGGCCAGTGGTCTTTTGTATTTTGAGCTGAGATAGAAATTGCTGTGATGGTTTCATTCAAAGGAGACCCAATATATTACTTACAATAAAGAAATCAGGAAATTTTAGGGAGTAGAAGTGGGGATATGATTCATATATAAATAGGTATTTTCTTTTGAGTTTTTAATGTGGCAGTTTTCTAAGTTTTATGCTGAGATGAAATGAAAGTCAATGAAAGTTACTGAAGGGTTTCTCCTCTTCCTACAATTTTATTAGGAAAATCATATAACAAGGATACAGAAGTTCATGCTACTGCCTTCTTTCATTAGTATCTATACATTGTCTTTCTTCACTTTTCTCTTCCCTTCCTTACCTCTCCTTTCTTCTCCTTTACTTCTTTTGGTTTCTTTGTTAAGCTTTCCCTTCTCTTATTTTATCCTTCCTTGTAAGTGATTTTGCTTCTTTCTGTTACCACCTTCTCTCCATCGTCCCTTCACCCTGTGGTATAAGATAAAAACCCTTTAGAATAGAGATTAACAGACCAGGCTCCTAGTCAGACTGCCTAGCTTCGAATCCTGGCTCTGCTACTTACTAATGAAGTCACCTTGTGGAAGTTGCTTAACTTTAAGCTGTTTTAATTTTCTTATCTTCTATTGGATAATAGTTTCTATCTCTTAGAGTTATGTGGATGCGGTGAGGTAATATATAAAAGGGCTTAGAACAAGGCATGGTACCTAACTACTTTTATAATGTATATCATGTCATATAATATAATATATATATATATATATATATAATATAATGTCACAACTGTATATTATGTGTGTAATTTATTTTATATATAATGTGTTTATTATATAATAATTTATTATATGTGACATTATATATGTTATATGAAATATTTATGTATGTGTAATTTAGCCATTTAGTGTTAATGGAAAGGAGAATGGGTTGGGTCGTTCAAACCAGTTTTTAGAATTTATCTTTGGTTTGAAGAAAAGTATGAGGAAATCAACCACAGAGACACGTGCATATCTTAGAGACATTAGCCACGCTGACTTCACCTTGTTCCCCCTCTGCCCAGACTCCTATGCAAATTTGTCATTGTTGCTGCAACTTTGGAAGCAGAAACGAGGAATACATTTGTGTCAACAGGGATTTCATTTGTGAACTAATGAGGGATTTTATTTTATGTTTTTGGGGGGTGTGATTTTATACTATACCTTTCCTTCAGGTATTTAATTAAATTTAACATATATTTGCAATCTGTAATATAATATAATCCTGATAAATCAAAAGATGTATGACTTGGTCTCTGCACTCCAGGAGCTGCTAATTTTCTGGGAAAGCTGAGTGATATGCAATTTGGAATACATGGCTATATTTATTGATGCCATTGATCTTTGTGATGTCTTACACGAATTAACTTTTTTATCTTTCTTAATCTTTGATGATGACTTCACATCTGTAATTATCTCTTTATATTTGTTGAGTTGCTTTTACTGTCTGTGAATTATTACAGCATTCTGGATACTTTATTACAGATTTTGTTTTAATTTGTTTTGCTTTCTGTAGGTAGAAATATCTAGGCAAGAATACAGCATTTTATATAGAGCGAAATATGCTTAATTAGGATAGAATACTTAATCTGAAAAGGTTTATGAGATCTTGATGAGTATTCTTGGTTTATAATTCAATTTTTTTCAGATGTTACCATTAAAATTGTATACCACATAATATGTTTTTAACATTGTCCTAGTAGGACACAAAAATGTCTAAAAGAAGTATACTTTCCTCTTTGCCTGGCTTGTTCTCAGAGGGTGACTGAGACATGACAAGGAGTGACCCATACTTTTCCCTAGGAGAAATAGATGTTCCGGAGAACAGTATCACAAAATTACAGTGTAGAACAGTATCACAAAATTACAGAATTTTATGAAGAAATAAGCCAAACACAAGGCCGTTGACCAACATTTTTACTTTTCAACCAGTGGGCTATAGACACCATCGATATATCTCATAGAGTTTTATTCACAGAGAGATTATTTCTCAAAATAAAAATTCAGAGCAGTTTATAACTTAATGATTGGTGTTTTTAAAAGAGTTAATAATGATAGTCGAATTATAAAACCAAAGGTACTAATGGCAGGCACTGAGCTTTACATGAACTTTTATTTCAGTCAGCTAAAATAAATATTCTACTTCATAGTGAAAGGAATTTTTTTCTTAACACAGTTATGAAATACTTCCAGATTCACTTAATTGTAGGAATCTTAAAGAGATAAAGAACTCAGTGTTTAAGATAGTACCTCATAAATCTTGAAGTAAATGGAACAAGAGTATACATGAAGGGTAATAGGAAAGTAAATGCTAATGTTTATTATCTGCCAATTACTTAGGGACAGAGACAGGCATTTTAGAGAAGTGGTTCATTATATTATAATGTAGCATTAGTTTTAAATATGAAGATACCTAATATAAACTATACCAATAATATATAAAATTGATCATTTTATTCTTTAAAATATTATTTCATACCAAAAGTTTAAATGGTTAAGAACGTGGAAGAATTTTCCACAAAGTGTGCAGCACTGAGTAATAGTTGGGTATGACCAAAATGGGAGTTGATTAATTTATTTGGTCAGAGTTATAATGAAATCGATGACATAGACTGTACTATACACAGTTATAATTAGGACGCTGCCATTCTATGTCCAAAGGTGGACTCCGCTCAATCAAAAGGCTCATCAGTGCATACTTTTATTAACAGAGGAAACTGGTGAGAGAGCAGAGACATAGCACTGTTGTCTTTCTATTCAATAACACACTTCTATCACTGTGTTTTTGTGTGCAGTGAGATATAAATTTTTATATTAGAAAAAAAGAGAATTTGCTTAGGTTCTAATAAAATATAAAACTTGCAGCCGATGGAAGCTGCAGATAGATAAATGAGTCTAGAGTTTTTGTACTTGTGAAATTTAAAGACTTCAATAAATACAGAAAATTAGGCAACTTGAAAAGGGAAGTGTTTCCAGTTTGGAGAGTAGAGTGGATATAGCATTCAAAAATCTGTTCTAAACGAATGATAAAAATATAGCACTTGCAGTATAATCAAAATTTATTTCCACAAAAAATTGTATGTTCAAGAATGGTAAGTGGGGCAGCCTAGATAGCCAGTGTGCTGCAACTGGCTCTGTTTATTTGTCATCATCCAAAAGAGAATGAAAGAAACCTTGACACAATAGCAGAAGTTCCTGGTGATGGCTATTACAGTTTTACTGCTGTGAAAAGGATATTGATGGGTTTTTGATAAGCCTAGAAAGCATCTTAAAATCAGAAATTATAAATATTTTGGCATGGATTAAATTAAAGACATAGGATTGCATGATTTCAGGGCCACAGATATCTTAGACACAGATAATAAGAATCTTGTTTATTCAAAAATAGATTATGTCCTGTAAGAAAACAATGGAGCTGATTTTTCCGAAATCTTCAAAATGATGATAAATTAATATATCATTTACATTTTATTTCAATTGCATTGTTTAATTTTTGATATAAATTTCATTTGTATCAATTTGATAATATGAATAACACTAAAAAAGTAGTTGTCTTAAGATCATTCAGTGTTATGGAATCACTTTAAACATAAAAGTGTCAGAAGAAAATCTGGTCACTTATGTTCCATATTTCAGTACCAGCTTTGATTTCTTCAACTGAAATATATTGTACATAAATAGGTTAGAACTTATGTACTTCCATAATATGCTGTATATCTCCTTTATAATGCTCATTTATCAATTATTTTTGAAATTATTTGTCCCATATCTGTCTTCTCTGCTTCACTAAAACTTCACAAGAGCAGAGAACATTTTCTCTCTGGTCCACCCCTGAATTTTTGAGACATAGCATAGCCACTGGCACAGAGTAGGTGCACATAAATATTAATAGGACCAATGAATGAGTAAATCAATGAATAAACACGCCCAGACTAGAAAAGATATATTACAAGTATTAGAGCCAATTACACATTAATGAATTAATCTCTAATTTAAAACTGAAACAAATTAGACATAATTTATGAATGTTAAAACTCTCTATAAAAATTTAGTGCCTATAAAATGAAAATAATAATGCTCATTTTTTATTTCTTCATTGAAATGTTATGAGAATGATTTGGAAAAATGTTCAAGTAAGCTTTTTAGTTCTGCAGTTCATACATAATACATCTACATTATGTATATCTATTTAAAATTAATTTATAGGTGCTAAACATTTTGACTTATAATGCTTACATATATTCTTGCTTTGGTTGTGTGCTGTGATGGAGAACCGTGTGTAACATCCTATCTGAATTAATCTAGCATGCCTTTAAAGTGCATGGGATTCTTCTGGTCTCTGATATTATCTCACAGTGAGTTCCCATCCTTGAAGCCAGAGGTGACATTAATGTTTATCATATGATAAAGTATTTAGAAAAATTATACATTTTGAATAATGCCCTCCCCCTCTTTTCTTCTCTTATCCCTGCCCTCAAAGACACAAATAAAATTGTAAGACCATTTATAAACAAAACACTATTTGGTTTGAGTAAACCTGTAGACCCGACAGTGTCCAAGTCAAGGTTCATTTACTGGGTTTAATTCATTCCCACAGAGGTAGGCACCCAGTCCTATGAGGACATGAGAGTAACTAAGCAACAGAAGCCTGGGTTAGGTCTTTTTTGGTAGGGAGACAACACTGATTTTAGTGTTAAGTTATAAAGGAGAATTGGGACCTGTTAATTTTTCTCCCCAAAATTCTGTGAATTTTATGAATTCCCCAATGTTTTTTAAACCGTATTTTGAAAGTATGAGTATATTGTCTTTTTGGATATATACATGGACACATGCAGAGAACGTTGAATAAATGATTAAGTTAATGATCGGTGTAAATTTACCAGTACCTTTTTACTATCACATCAGGCACCTTGTTCAAGTCTTTGTGATTCACTCTGCTGATGAGCTCATATTCTTCTGTTCTAATATAGGAATTACCATATTTCAGGAGACCAGATGTTGCTTAAAATAAACAAATCTTCCTCCTTGTAATAACCTGAAGGCAGCAATTGGTGGGTCCTTATGCTATTATGTGCTGCAAGTCTGTACAAGGATGGGTGCGCCAGGTGTAGGACACTTGTGCCTGGATCCAGTGATAACATATTATTTGAAATATTTTATGATATGTTCATCTTATGAATTTGAAGTTGATTTCTCATGGTTTGTAGAAACAATTACTTTCTCAGAAAACTAACAAATCTGTCAGGTTCACATAATAAATTAAATTGTTGCATATCAGAAAAAAATGAATATACTTCCAAGTAATGATGAAGGATAATGGCTGTAATATTTACAGCCAAACTTTATTTTGAAACTCGTAATTCAGTTTCTTATATATTTGGTGGCTTTAAATTCTATAGGCCTAAGCAGACTGAGAAGGATATAATTAATTTTACTATTATCTAACCTTGAAAATCATAGTTTGAATATTCTGGGAATGTTATGGTGGCAATGGTTGAAAAGCCATGGTAGGGATCTTAGACAACCAAAAATTTTCTTGTGCCAAGCCCCATGCTTAGGAACCCTGCATGATACCATTTAGATTCTTTTGGCAATGCAGTTGTTGGAATAAGTCTTTCTGGGCCCTTCCTAAGAACTAATTTAGTCATTTGAAATGATTGGATCCTCTCAGTTGGAGAGAAGAGATGCCACACTGACTTCTGTCACTGAAGAAGGGCCCACTGTATTATTTTCACGAATCTAATATCCAGTTTACATATGAACTATAATCTTGGTTTCACAATACTTGAGTATCTAGATAATATTGTTACTTTAGATTTTTGAATAAGACTCCTTGTAATCTGATGAAAGGAAAAAGGTGTTTATAATTACACAGATTTTGGCTCCTAATTATTACAGTGAGTCTCAGTATGGACACAGGCAAGTCATTTAATTTTTCTTAGCCTTATTTTTTTCTTTCTTCTTTTATTAAAATTATTGAGGTGACATTAGTTAATAAAATCAAATGTTTCAAGTGTATAATTCAACAGTATGTCATATGTATATTGCATTGTATGTTTACCACCCAAAGTTAAATTTCCTTTCATCACCAAAAATTTGACCCTTTTACCCCTATCTACTTCTGCCCTCTCCCCTTTCCTTCTGATAACCACTAATGCTCTGTCTGGGTCCGTAAGACTCTGTTTATTTGTCATTTTTGTTTGTTGCTTTCAGTTTTATGTCCCACATATGAGTGAAATCATATGGTTCTCACCTTTTTCTACCTGACTTATTTGGCTTAGCATGATAACCTCAAGATCCATTCATATTGCCACAAATGGCACTACATCATTTTATACTATGGCTGAGTAATATTTCATTATATATATATGTACCACATCTTCATTAGCCAATTGTCTGTTGTAGGACACTTTGGTTGCTTCCATGTCTTCACCATTGTGAATAATACTGCTATAAATATTGGGGTGCATAGATCTTTGAGGATAAATGTTTTCAAGTTTTTTGGGTGAATACCCAGAAGAAGGATTGCTGGGTTGTATGATAATCCTATTCTTAGTTTTTTGAGGAACCTCCATACTGATTTCCATAGTGGTTGCACCAATTTACATTCCCACCAGCAGTGTATGAGGGTTTCTTTTTCCACACCTGTCTAACAGTTGTTACTTGTCCTGTTGATGATAACTATCTTAATATGTGTGAGGTGGAATCCCATTGTGGTTTTGATTTGTATTTCATATGTCTGTTTGCTATTTGTATATCTTCTTCAGAGAAGTGTCTGTTTAGGTCCTCTGCCCAATTTTTTTTTTTAATTGGATTGTTTGCTTCTTTTATTGTTGAGTTGTATGAATTCGTTATATAGCTTGAATATTAGGCCCTTATCAAAGGTGTTGTTTGAAAATATATTCTCATATTCGAATGATTGCCTGTTTGCATTGTTGACAGTTTCTTCTCAAGAAGTTTGAACTAAGGATTAAATATGATAATGTACCTAAAAATACCTAGCAGAATATCTGCCTCCAGTATGTGCTCAGTAGGTTACTATCAAGGCTGATAGTGTTATCAGTATTCTCACATATGCAGTGTGGCTTTCCAGATGATTTTCCTGGGACCATGTGGAACTCTCTCCATCCAGCAGAGGAAAGTTATGTAGCAGTGAGGACTCCAGGACTATGCCTGGAATCCCATCTGATTGTTCAGTGCCCTGATGTACAAGTTTTTAAATATTTTAAATATCATCCTTAACCATTTTCATATTGCAGAGAGAAAAGAGAGGGAAAGATAGCTACATAATGCCTATAAAATGCCTAGTGAAACTTTTATTACCTCCTGTAGTAGACTGAACAATGGTCCCAAAATATGTCCACATCCTTATTCCTGTTACTTGTAAATATATTACTTTATTTAGCAAAATACATTTTGCAGATGTGATTAATTTAAGGATTTTGAAAGAGGGAGATGATCCTCAATTATCCAGGTGGGCCCTAAATGTAATTATAAGAGTCCTTATAAGAGAAAGGCAAGAAGGTGTGAAATGGAAGAAGGGCATGTGACAGCAGAAGTAGAAATTGGTCTGATATGGCTATCAGCTAAGGAATGCTAATAGCCTCTGGAAGCCAAAAGAGCTCAAGAATGAAGCCCCTTTACCGCACCCTTAATCCCCTCATCCTTCTGCCCTAGCATCTCCGGAAGGAACCAAGCCTGTGACATCTTGATTTTAGCTCTGTAAGACTAATTTTGGATTTTTGACCCTCACAACTGTAAGAGAATAATAGAGACAATGGAAAATTAATGCATTTCCCATTCACAATCTTATTTGTACCAATGTTGAACACTTTACCGTCCCCTAAAATGATCCTTCACCTGCATGCTTCTTGCTTTTGCATATATGTTCTTCCTCTCCACTTCTCTTCACGTCTCACATTATTGCCTTTCTCACATCTGCTCTATTTACTCAAAAAATTTCTACTTACCATCTGAGAGAAATGACCAGAACTTAGAACATATAGTGTGCTAGTGAGGAAAAGAGTGCTAAGCTCTTTTGAAAGCAACCTTGCAATCCTTTATCCATAAACAAACAAACAAAAAAAGCAACCAACCAAATAAAAAATCTTATAGTCCTTTTATCATGAAAAGCCTCTGAGTGAATGGTATGTTATTTTTATTTTATCCAAGAACTATACCCTAGAAATATTATTATTGGAGGAAAAAAATGGAAGCAAACTGTTTCTTTTTCCCACATGCCTATTGCCAAATTTTTCTCTATTTTTTAGTTTTGCTTCACTGATCTAGAAATTGTATTTGGTGACTGTTATCTGATATGACCCTTTGACTCATCCAGATGATTTGAAAAATCTCCCCTCTAAAAAACCCACGCTGGTTGGCACAGTTTTCAATATGCTAATGGGCAGAACCTCTAAGTCCTTAGGTTATCATCAAGAATGAAGGGCACATATGCCTGTCAGGTGGGAGAAATTAATTGATATCAAGGTTAATCATTAAGAATAATGGCAATAACTTGACTTTTCACAGTAAGACTGTATAGATAGCTAGTATCGTTCACTCTTTTTATGGTGGTGAAAATATACAACATAAAATTTATCATCTTATTCACTCTCTTTGAAAGTATTCTTTAAAATCCTAGAGTATAACAGTGATAAGATAATCATTGTAGAATCATCATCATTGACTTTTAAAGAGAGATTTGAATATCTTTTCTTTGGAATTCCTACTGCAAAGCTCTTCTAAGCCTGAAGTGACCATTTATTAGGTGGTTATCAGACACTGCAGATAAACTGCTGGGGCTTTCTGTATTTTGGTTCTCAGGATACAACCGAAGATAGAAATTTGACAATGAAAGGAAACACTGCTAGTCTCTCAAGGAAAATTAGTGCTTTAATGAAAACATTACAGATGGAAGGTGAGATACTTTTCCAGCGATATGTAGATATCAGTGAGTATAAACTCAGTTAAAAGTGTATTGGGAAGGACACTGCATGTAGTCCTGAACTCAGACATTTGTTTTGACAATTATGAAGATGATTTTTCATCATGATTGTACTTTCAGGAAAATCAGATGATGATACAGAGATGTTTTATTTGGTGGTGACAACCATGACTTATCTGCAGAATGATGTCATAGTAAGTTTTATGCTGACCTACCTGCAAAGATGTAAAGATTTTGTATGAACTGCAGTTTTTAAAAATATGCAATATGGATTTCATAGATAGATCTAGTTTTTCTTTTTGAGGAGTTCTGAACAGCAGCCAAGTTTCACAATATTTTTTGCTTTACATTCTCATCTAACAGCCCCATGACAAAGTAGCAATGAGGGAAATAGTTTTTAAATGATCATTCTTTGGAAAGCTCTATGACAGCTGCTTCACATACTTTATCTCATTTATTTACCACAACTATTTAGTAAATTATCTCCCTTTGTACAATTGAAGGAACCATCTCAGAGAGATTTAGTGATTTACCTAGAAAGGGTAGGATTTGAACATGTCTATATTATTCCAAAGTATTTTTTTATATGACACCAAAGTAACATATCATGAGAATGAGCATCTTTACTATTTAGAAAAAGTGAATCTCTGAACTGTCTCACTCTTTTTAGTTTTCAAATGTCTCAGAAAAAAAGTGTTTTGAGGACCTCAAAGACATGAACTATGTAAAGGGAATCCCACAGGAGGAGCAAACCAGAATCACAAATGGAAGATGTCATGTTGTCAGCTGCTCTTGCCAAAAATTTTAATGAGTTCATCTACTTGCTGAGTTGTTGACTCACTCATCTACTTGTGGAGTGAACAAAAAAGTCTCTGACCCACTGGTTAGTTTTTTATACTTCCATGGAAATATTCAGAAAGGTCATTGTTAATGAAGAAATATGAATAATAATCTTTGTTTTGTGACTAATGCTATAATTTTTGTCAGTAAATGAACTGAGCCTCAAATTATTCACATTCTGGTATCTCCTTTTGATTCTCATCCTTCAATTCCATGTTATAATTTGTCACAACCTATAAAAACTATCATGACCGTTTTTACTTTGGAACTGTTGAATGAGGTGTTCATCCATCGGGTGGGAAAATTAACAATCTCATGTGACCCACAATTTGTTATAAGTGTGAGCAATAAATTAACTCATAATATTTAGGTTTCTTATTTGTTTTATCATGATGTCTTTGTTATTCCCATGAAAATAAACTAATTTATGGCTGGATTAGAAAAGTCTGACCACGAGTACTATTTTCTGTTTGAGCAAGAATGCATCTAGGTAGTAATGAAAGCTTTCTAAGTCTCTTCTCATTTTATTACCATTTTATCTATAATAATGAGTATTAAAAATACTATATTTTTCAAAATTATACAGTTTTGTTAAGTTATTGAACACCCTGAGAAAAATCAAGAAAAAAACAAACAAATCAAATTTTTAAAGTGGTCTTTGATAACTATAAGGATAAGACTATGTCTGCTTTATTCAGAGTTGAATCCCCAGGATCTAGCATAGTGGTTGGCATAGTAGAAGCTGAAAAATATTTTTAGATAAATGAATAAAATCATTGGTTGCTGGAGTAGTCAGGGGCATAATCTCATTCATGTATACTAGTGCTTTCAAAGCTTTGCTTAACATAAATTTGAGTCCAACATTTTTTCCCAGTTAATATTATGCTTACTAAACTGCTTACATCTTGAAAATTTTTTCACCAGTTCTACCTTCAGATACTTTGGCAAATAACATTCTTTGATAGCCTGTACATTATAAGTGTAGATGACTAAGAAAGTAGTTATACCATTCATATCTGTCTTTCTATCCTAATATTAGATAAAAATCCAGTTTATCTTCAGATTCTTGATTATTCAATGATGCTTTGCCTTGTAAAAATATACTTTATTATCTCAACTGACTCTTTCAAGTCAAAACAGATTCAACCTACCCTGCCACGCTATACTACACCAAAGGGCCCTTGTGTCAGGAATTCTTCCTCCCAGGCTGATTCTGAAACTAATCTGATGAAGCTTCAAGCATTTTTTTTCTCTGCTTGTTTGAGTGTGCTTTTGAAGCATTGCACACAGCCAAGATTTCTCTCGCCTGCTTTTTAACTTTCAAACCATTTTCGAAATGGGTTTAAATATTATATATTTAATGAGGTGTTTTCATGGAGCTATTTTCTCAGGATTTTTTAGCTCAGTGGCTGTTAAGTTAGGCTGATTTGCCTCTCCACAGTGATTAAAAAACTATTTTTTAAATGAGCATCAAAACACATTTTGCAAATTTGTAGCCAACTGCAATGCTCAGAGTTCCTTAGTCTGTGGTTGGGGGCTGTGATATGGTGTTTTGAGCCACCAAATTCCCTGTGATGTACCCTCTGCTTCAAGATTGTTCTGAATTTTTTTTACCTTTCGCATTTTCACCACTTATAAGCTTTTGCTCTGAACATTACTGTTTGTAACCACCTCTAAATATTTCCAAATGAAACTGTAATTTTAAATAAATACATTCTGAAGCAATAGAGGATGACATTTGATTCTCTAAAGTCAGAATTTCTAGACTTGTTGCTATTTTAAGATAAGCTTCAATGAAAAATGTAACTAAATATATTTTTATGTTTGTAAATAGAATATCTGTCCAAGTACATTTGTGGTAGGAAATTTAACCAATTTATGGGAGCCAATAGGATGTGTGTGTATGTGTGTTTTCAATCTTAAATAAAATTAAAACACACTGGTTTGTTAAAAAAAAAAAAAAACACTCTTGTTTTTTCTTCCATGGTTGGGAATTATTACTGTCATCTATGATCAGAGTAGTGAGTAAATCTACTTTGATTTAATTATATTGATATTGACAGTTCGTTCTTCAACAACTCTAAAATACCACCTTTTCCAATCACTCACTGCATGTGGGTATTTTCTATTTAGGGTAAAAAAGTAGAATTTTTGGCCTGGAATGGTAGAATTCTGCTTTGTCTAAGGGCATATCAGCCAAATAAATTAATGCAATGACCATTGAAGAGGCTTAAACAAACACTTTGTTCTTCTCAAGGCTATAGGTGTTCCTTTGCATACCACACAGCCTTGTGATGCGTCCCAGCGTGAGAAGCAGAGAGGCAGAAAGAGTAGAGCTAAACCTTAGGGGATACCCCGATTTAGAAATGGTGGGAAGGAAAGGACCCAGAGAATCAGAGAAAGAGGTCTGGAAGGTAAGAAGACAAACAGAAACATTCAGAGTAATGCAGGTGAGACAGGTGAGACATGAAGAAAGGTTTGCAATGAAAACAGTGTTCAGTGGAAAAGTGAAGAAAGGGAAGAACAGAAAGAGGACTTTGGAGCTGATGTCTGGAAAATTATTGGCATGGTAGCCACAGCTGAAATTATCAGGAATTAATGAGTCAAGAAGCTATGAGCAGGTTCATTGGTAAATATAAACCACTCTTTCAAAAGAATGTTGGAGATGAAGTAATAACATCCACAAGCACTGACATTTAAGGGCATGGAACAATTAAGAAAACAGTTGAGGCAGAGAAAGAATAAGAAGTGTTAAAGATAGTACTAGCTAATAATATTTGAGTGCTTACTGTGTACTAAGCAGTGTTCTAAATGCTTTAACTAATCTTCATAACAAACATATGAGATAAGTACTGCTATTGTTATCCACATTTTGGATGAAGAGACTAAGGCACAGAGAAGTTACATAACTTGCTCAAGGTCATACAAACAGGTGATGGTGTAAGCATTTAAACCCAGAAGGTTTAGCTCCAGAGACTAGCTTTTTCCCACTCCATCGTACTGCCTCTCTGCTAGATAAAAAGGGACAGTCTCTGTAGAATTAATGTCTCTGATCTGGTCACAGGTAAGTATGAGATAATAGGTATGTAGAGGAATTAGCATCAGAACGAGGAATGAGATGAGGATGCACAGGACTTAGTATTTTTGAAATAAGAAGAGGGAGAATATGACAATTTAATGATTTACACTTGGTACGGAACAAAATACCTTAGCAGCTAGAGGGCTAGGGAAACAAAAGAGATGCCTCAGGAGAATGGAATGAGTTGGAAATAATTACCATGAGGTATGTGATAGGGAGTCAACCAAGGCAGAAATCAGTAATTACCAAATAGTAATGAGGGGCCAGCACAAGCAAAGGAACATAATCATAGTGCATTCTGTCAGCCTTGTAGACATATATGGAAGAGAAACTATACTTCTTAAAGAGAGAGCTGGGGTGCTCTCGGGAGCTTTATGTCCTATCTCTGTCTTTAATAGAAAAAGATGAGTATGACAGAAACTTGTAGCCATAATTGGTTTCTGCATTTTTTAGTGGATTGAGATTAAAGGAAAGCGTTTTAAGACCTTATCTAAAAAGGTATTAAATTTTTTGAGTCTAGGCACTTTCCATATCTTCAGTTAATTTTTCATTTCTCCTACTGCAATATTTCTCATGTTGTAGGAATTCAATAAACACTGTGATTTTATTGCTATTCAAAGGATTAGAGGGAACCTAGGGGAGAGTAGAGGTGGCAGAGGAGTCTGAAGGAATTTTTTATGCCATCATCAAAGTTAATTCAGTTTTGGAAAAGAAGCTCTTTTTTGGGGGGGGAGGGGTACAGAATAAATACACCAGAATTACTTTACAAGTCGCTTATCCAGTCTTTCGATATCTAAACCGGAAATTTTGACAAAACCACAGCTGAAAGACAGCAGCCATTATTACATCTCCAGGGGTAAAGGAGAGAGATGTTCATTTCTATTAATTGTACAAAAACATTCAATATTCACTGCTATTATGTGCTTCTCGACAATAAACTTGAAATTATCCAGGACATGTTAAAGATAGTCTGCGCAAATGTTCTTTTTCTTTTCAGGGAGGGGTAAAGGAGGGAGAAGAGCAATGTCTAGACTTACAGAAGGGTTAACAACAAATTTGCTTTGTGTGTTAGTGCTCTTGCATCTTGCATCTATCACAGACCCCAGAAAACTGACTTGAAATTTGACTTCAGCTTCTCATTCAGGATGCTAATGAGAGTATAATATTTGCACTCTTTACATAAATAAACATATCCTCGAATGTGTTATTTTTCTGCATTGGCAGATGGATCACGTACTCGAAATTCTTATTCTGAGCAGCTTTGCACAGCACTTTGCATCCACTCTTGTTTTTTGCCACATGTTCCAGCACTGTCTGTGACCTAAGCCAGGGTCTCAAAGTAGCTCTAGGGTGACATTTTCTTTGAACAGAGATAGGCAGGACTTTATTGACCTCATTACTCTTGGATTCTCAAAGGCTTCTGTGGCTGTGTCCATTCACTAATACTGTTCTCTAGGGCTGTAAAGCCATGTCCAATTATTTTTGTTGCATGTCATCGAGTGACTTGGTGACACCTGCAGCAGCCCTTCTTGCATTCCAATGACTCCATTCTTGAATTTATTATGACTTAGAGACTCGAGGGGCCAATGGGACTTTATGTGAGAGGGCTGAGCTTCCTTCTCCCCTTAGAGTATCTTTGTCTGGGTTTAGCCCCCTTTCCTATTTTTATATATAGACCTAATTTAAGTGAAGACTGTGGCTATCAGACAGTTTTAATTTGCTGACCTACTGATTAAAATTCCCCAAATGTTTTTTATATAGAGGAAGACATGATCCTAAATAATTGGTTTGAATGAGACTTACAAATTCCTGGTTGTAGACTTACTCTGGACTGCTTTCAGAGCTAAAACTCTGAGAAAGATAGCTCAAACCTAGAATGGGAGAGAGAATGGCTGGAAGTAAAGATGTTTTAGTTACCTAATGCTGTGTAATAAGCCCCAAACTTGGTGGCTTAAAGTGATAGTTTAGTTTTTTCCTCACAATTGGTTGGGTCAGATATTTGGGCAGAGATTGGTTGGTTGATTCTTTTTCATGTCTTATCAACTTAGCTGCATCTAATGGGTGACTGGGCTGGGTTGGAAAGTCCAAGAAGCTTTCACTCACATGTATGCTGCCTTGTGGCTTCTCTGTACAGTTTCTCTTCTTCTCTCCATAGTAGTCAGGGTTCTCCAGAGAAATAGGACTAATAGGATGTGTGGAGGGAGGGAGGTATGGAAAGGGAAGGGAGAGAGAGAGAGCGCGAGAGAGTGGGAGATTTTAAAGAACCGGCTTAAGCGATCGTGGAAGATGCCAAGTCCAACATCTGCAGGGTGGACTGGTGGGCTGGAGACCCAGAGAGGAGTTGATGTTCCAACTAGAGTCCAGTTGCTGGAAAAATTCCCTCTCCCTTGGGGAATATCAGTCTTTTTCTTAAGGCCTTCTACTAATTGAATCCCATCCAGTTACAGAAGATAATCTGCTTTACTCAAAGTCTACTGATTAAAATAATCAAAGAACATCCAGCTGCATTTGACCAAATATCTGGGTACGGTGGCCTAGCCAAGTTGACACATAAATTTTACCATCAAACTCTCCATATGGTGTCTCATCATTCAGTAATCCAGCCCAAGAGTTTTTACAGTTTGGCAGCTGGCTTCCCAGGGAGAGGAGGTTGACTCTGTCAGGCCTTGCAGCAAAAGTCCCAGGACATCATTTATCTTTCATGATACTGATCAATGCAAGTCATAGGTCTATCTCATAGTCAAGGGGAAGAAAAATA
>CM053501.1:72993852-73059823 GCA_028627145.1 Eidolon dupreanum
TATAATTGGTTGCTTTACTACTGTTTATTATGAAGTTTTGAGAAATTAATATCTATAAGATTGAAGAAAATAAAAATGGTTCAGAACTAAAATTAATCTCAAAATTGCACATTAGTTAGCTGTACTCTGTTGAGGAAAGTATTCAGTCTATATATCATACTATTTAAAAAGAACATGACATTTTACCATATCTTTATAAAGACTTCATGCCAAATAAAATTATATAGCTTTCACAAAATGGCAGCTTTATATCCTGTCATATCTACCTTTGAGTAAATAAAGTTTAGAAATGAAAAAAAAAATTATACAGACGCAAATATGAGGTTAGGGCTTTAATGGCTACCCAATTATTTAGTATTTCCAGTTCATATCATTTATTAGTATTTAATCATGACTGATAGAGGTCTGTCAGCTTTGGATCTATTGATTTTAAGCTGTTCATGGATATCTATATTTATGTAGAAAAAAAAGGATTTGTCTAATGTTGAACACATTCAGAAGCATGAATGTAAAGCTTTGAACTTGACACCACCCTCAATGCTCCAGGCTCTGTCTTTGACCCTCAGAATTAGGACCCAGGACTGTAACAATTTGTCCATGTTTCTTTTGTAATTACTTATTGCAACTGAAGTATAAAAAAACAGTTGTTCATTTCATGTATAATTTTGAAAGAAGACGTTAAGCAAGTACAGTGTTAGAATCATCTGCAACCTTTCCAACAATGTCTAGAAGAAATCCCTTAACTTATTCATGCCATATATTAAAATCGAATACATGAAAATAAGGTGCATTTTTTACTAAGGATAATATGTTCAGATAAGAAGGGTAAAATAAACATGGGAAAGAAGTGAAGTTGAACTAGGAGAACACTACCACCTCAAAAAAAAGCCTATCTAATATGAATGAAATAGCATAGAAAGAACTTTTAGATGTGATAACTAAACCTCTCTTATTAATGTGATGGAGACAAGCACAAAATGCTCAATGAACCAAGTAATCCACGCAATAGGCTTTTTCAAGACAAAGCATGTGACCAAACGAGGCATGACGAAGTATATAAACACATTCTTCCACAGTGTGCTGTGTTAAGCTTTCATAGTGTATTTACACTGACTGCTGTTATTTAGTGAGAAAGTAATGTGCTGGAAAAAAAATCCTATCTGACCAACAAAATGCCCATGGCATACTGACATTAATTCCTAATTTATAAAAATTCTCTGTGAATATAGCAGAATACATTGTGCTTATCATGTGCCAGGCCCTGTGTAAACTCTTTACATGCTTTGTCTCATTGAATCTTCACAATAACTGTATAATGTGTGTACTATTATCAAGCCCATTTCACAAATAAAGAGACATATAGAAGTTAAATAACTTTCTGAAGAGTTTGAGGAAATACAAAACAGTACATTAGAGATGAGATTGAATAAATTACATTTTCAGAAGGAGGAAAGTACTTCCCCCTGTTATATCATTTGGGAGTAGGACATTAATCTTATTTCCTTTAGGTTTTTCTGCAGTTTTTACTTTCTCAGAGGACTTCCATGGATTCCTCCCTAAAATTATCCCCATTTTCTATCTGCCAGACTTTCTGTCTACCTTCTCACTTTTATTTTTCTCCTGAGTACTTGACACTAACATTCTATATTATTTCACTTATTTATGTTGTTTATTTGCTCTTCCCCCACAGCAAAGAAATACTATAAAGGGAGACATTTTTGTCTGTTTCTATGGTATTTCCAGTGCCTAACATAAGCAATCAATAAATAATTGTCGAAATGATAAATGGATCAATAGGTTTATCTTAGATAAAGTTCTAAACTGGATTGGTAAAAAATTACTTGTGAGCCTTTATAAAAGAAAGTGGTGATCATGTGGAGTATTAAATCACTAAAAGTAAAGCATATCAGATTAATTTCCTTTTCCTGTAGGACAAGTATATCAGGAGAGTGCTATGCCCACTGTCTACCTGGATTTTAACATTGATAAAACCTTCCATATAAATTCGTGATTGAGATGTAGAAAGGCACCATTAGACAAAGTCATAATCGAATGGCTGTATTCATAAATCAATGACTATTTAGAAAGAGGCCTCTTGTAACTGACTAGAAGGTTTGGTCTTTAGGTTTCTCCAGTTTACCATTTAGTCATTAATTGTTAGTGGCATTAATAATATAAAGAGCTAATCCACAGAAGAAGTAAAAATGTACGAAACAGCTAATGCGGTCATTAGCAAAATCAGTATACAAAAAATACTTGACAGACTGGAAGCAAGAGATAAATATAATACAACAAAACCTAAAAAGCGAAAATACAGAATTCTAAAATACAAGGAGATAAGTACTAATTAATGTCATTTGAGGAGCAATGGTGCAGTGGTGAGACCTAGTTTAAGGGAAACTAGAGAGTTAGGTAGTTAAAAATAAACATGAATCAATAATATGATGTGACTCCTCTGCCTCACAAAATATTAATTCAATCTTGAATTTTATAACTTGAACTGGGTCTAACCTTAAAAAGGCAATGATGTGGCTTTATATTCGTGACGGTTCTTCCACATCTAGAACTGGGATGCCAATCCTGGGCAATACACTTGAAGGAAAGCATTGAGAAATGAGTGTATATTAAAAACTTGCAATTGTTATGAAGGGAGAAGTCAAAACTATGTAAAGTGAAGAATATCTAAAGCTGTGGCTCCAAACCTGTAGTTTTCAAATATGTTTTATATGGTTCACATGGGGTTTTTAGAAGTTTAAATTAATATCAGATGTTTCAAAATAAATAGATGTCTCATTAAAATATAGATTTCTGGGTTTTGCTCTTACGTTCCTATATGGAAACTAACCAATTATATATTTATGGTATGGACAAGAAAATGACTTGCTAGATTTTTAATTGAAATAACCAATCACTTAAAATTTTTCTGATATGTGACTACATCATATCCATATTGATGTCTGTGTTTATTCTGCTTTTCAGCTGTTTTATGTCAGCTAGAAATGGTTAATTACTTCTGTGTGATAAAAATACATTTTTATCCCCTGATATTTGTAATCTAACTTATAAAACCCATATTGCCTTGAGGTTTGAAGTGATTTGTTATTCTATCCTCAGGGAAACCAATGATAGCAAATCAAACCATTGGGAACTGATTTCACTTTTCATTGTTTGAGGTGGTTACTGAAGGTGATGTTCTGAAAAGTAATCTTATAATTAACCTAGAAAATAATGTTTGGAGGCCAAAATGGCAAAGGAACAAAATTAAGTAGCTAGTTTTTAAATGCTTGTTGTAAAAATTCTATGCACCTTTTGTAGTGAAGCACTAGCGATTTTAATTTTCTCAAAATCAAGAAAAGGGGGAAATTGCTTTGTAACCTTGAAGGAAAGAAAAGTTTAAATCCCTGATTTTGTATGCCAGAGATGAATGTATTCAGAATGCAGTCCTGGAAGGGTGGGGGCGATGTATGCTAATTATGAAAAGCATAGCTTATTAAATTTTAAGAAACTTTCAGTTTATTTGAAAGGGATATGATAATAGATTATTGCTAAATGTTATTTTTAATGGGTAACATCTTTCTCTGCATATTTAGCATCAGGACGAAGAAAGAAAAGCAGCACCTAATTGTTAGAGGTTAGTGGGTACTTAATGGTAGGATTAGACCTATGAATCATTGCTTTTGTGGCACAGATAATGAATGGTTGAAAAATTCCTGGCACAGAGTGGTACAGCATCACCTTAGAATTCTCCATCATCATCATCATAATCATCATTATCACCATTACCATCACCATCATGTGTTAAATGGACACAGCTACTATCTCTGAGGAATATTTAATAATTTATGAATTTGTTTTGATCTCTTTTACAGCTTCCCCATAGGGAAAAATGAGCATATAGTTTTAGACCTGTTTTAGACTCAGGTTTAGGTAAAATGATGATATAAGCATTATTTTATTTCAGTGATTCTCTGCTTGCTGGGACCCCCACCTCTGCACAGCACATTATTTCTCCTTTCTTGATTTAAAGGGAAAAATTCTTATGAGTTTTTATATTTTAAAAATGTACAATGGAAATTTTCAAATATGTGTAAAAGTAGAGATGCATCCTAAGTGCTCATCACTCAGCTTCAATAATTCTCGATACACAGCCGGTGTTCATTTTATCAGTATCCCCACCCACATTGCTCTTTAGTAGGATTATTTTGAAATAAACCCAACATATAATAGTATTTTAGTATGTCTACACATAGCATTACCTCAATAACATTAACACACCTGTATATTTTTCTAGTAGTTTCTTATTATCAATTTTTTATTTTAAAAATTATTTGATTTTTTTGTTTGAAATGATTTCCAAACAAAGTTAATAGATTGAAATTATTATGTATCTTAATTCTCTTTTAGACTGTAAATTGCTCTCTATTCTCTCTCTCTCTCTCTGCAATTTTTTGTTGAAATAACACGGTCATATATCATAGCATTCAGGAAATGGTTGGATTTTGCTGATTGCATACCTATGCTGTTGTTCAGCATAGTCACCTGCCTCTTGAATTTTCTATAATTAGTAGTTATATCTAAAGGATCAATGAATGCCTTACATTTCATTGTTTTAAAGGATAAACATATTTTGAAATTTTTTTTCTCAAATTATTTTTATTTGCTGAAGACATGAAATAGTAACTATAATTATTTTCAGTGCTTTTGTTGTTTTATCATATCTAATTCTCTGTACCTAGTCTTAATGTTTTTTTCCTTCCCCTTAGATTTCTTAAATTTTTATCCTTCCTGTACCTGCTATACCACTTCCTTATCTCTGAATTGATTTCTTCCTATTTACCTCCACAGTTCTTGCCAGAATTGTGGGTGGAGAGAGTTGAGGAGCCGAGTAACGACAGGATACAAAGGGTTGTATGAGGATGGTGAGTCAGGGAAATGGTCACATCTTTTGTGGCAGAATGCAGCAATATTCACTCGTTGGTTTTTTGGTTTCAAAAATTATGCATTATGTATAATTAGTTTGAATGCGGATAACAGATATCCTAAGAGAACAACCTAAAGATAATTGCTATGCTATATTTTCTTTCATTTTGTTAGCAATTTATGTGTTTGTGTATTATAAAATTTGAGAAACATGTTATATATGTCTCTCTCTCTCTCTCTCTCTCTCTCTCTCTCTCTCTCTCTCTCTCTATATATATATATATATACATATATATATATATAATCTCCATCCATCCATCCTATTGGCTTTTACTTGTTCCATTTGTCAGAATGCTGTGAAAATTTATTCAATAAATTGTGGTTAGCAGCTACTTAGTACTTATTATATAATTCTAAAAGTCATTTTTTATAGCTAGAGCATTTTTGTCTCAAAGTTTTCACCCTTAATTATGTTACAAATAATACCATATTTAAAACTTGGAGCTGCACTGATGACAACCTTTTTAGGTTAATTTCCTGAGAAATGGTGTTCCTAGGTTAAAGGGCATGAATGGATTTTAAGGCTCTTTATGTATACCAGCAAGCATGGCTAGAAATTCTGGCAGTCTCTTAAACCTTTTCTGAGGATGTATCTTTTCTGAACTTATGCATGTAATTTCTCAGTTAGTGAGGTCTGCCAGTTTCCTTTTTAAGAGCTTATAATCTCTTGCTTTCTTTCTTGTCTGTGTGCAGTACTGCAGGTACTCTAACGCTTTTGAGCTCTCTCTTGTTCTCAGTGATCCCTACACATCCAAAGTATTCTAGTTCCCCATCAGTGCTTAAGTCAGGTAAGACAGAAATTAGTCTCTTGAGCTACATCCCCCCCTCAAAAAGAGAGATAGGACATTCATTGGATGTACATTCTACTCTTCTGTTTCCTTCCCAAGAGAAATGTCATGAGTCAGACTTTTTTTCCCATTTGCACCAAGCTGTGCTGTCTTGGGAGAGGGCTATCACAGATGAGATGAAATGGCTTTACTTATTTATTTCAATGTAATTCTTCTTGGCTTTGAGCTTGATTGAAATACTACAAATTAACTGGTTTCTGGAGTTCTCATGCGTTTTTGACTGTTCATTGCTGTTAAGTTGGTTTGTCTGTGAGGAAATGAGGTCTGAAGTTTCCTATTCCACCATCTTTCTGACATTACTCTATGGCTTGCTTTTAAAATATTCAGTATTTTTTTAATATTTAAGTTTTTTTTATTCCATCTCACATGATATACCTAACCACTTTTCCCGACACGTATTTTTCTTTCCCTTATTAGTTGATAGTATTTCCTTTAATATATATTAATACATATTAAATCCTTATATAAGAAATATTTAAGGGAATATGTATTGTTCCACTGATATTTCTGTTGATCATTTGCAACTACCAAACTATTTTGGGGGTTGTAGTTTCATAGTAGAATTTTATACAAAATAGGGCACACACATCCTTTTATTATTTTTTATTCTAAAAGTTTTCATTTTATTCTCACCTCTTAGTTTTTCTTTCAGTTGAAGTCCTCGCTAATAAATATCCTCCCCTTTCATCTGTACACCTTCATCTTTGTTAGTTTACTTAGTATTATAGATTTAGTTTATTATTATAAATAAACCTCTTTAATGGTTTTCGTTTTTGCTTTCATGTATATACATATATTTTTGATTGATATTGGTATTTAAATAAAACTTGAAAATAAAGACAATAAATCTTTGTGTTTTCCCTAATGTTGTGATTTGATACCTGATTATTCAAGTGAGAGGTTTTTCAAAACACTAAGTGAATAAACCAGCTAAGTTTCAATCCACTCTTCTAGGAAGACATGTTTATTAGGGGCAAAAAAAAAATGTTCTCTCCTTTTTTGCAGTGGTGATTCTATTACTGTATATCATTGTGAAATAATAATTGGTAGAAATCATGTTTTTCCTTAATTTTTTTTCCTTCTTCTGCTAACAAAATGGAATCTACTTCATTTTTCAAGGTCACCCAGGAAAGGTACAGTGCTATTTATAAAAGATTAATAGAATCCTAGAGTTTCAGGTAGACTCTCTTCTTGATGAGAATATATAGTAGAATATTGCTGAATAATATTTTTTTCTATTTCTTTTATACACTTTTTAGAAGTTTTGATGAGTAAATTATAGGAAATGGCTTTAGAAAGACTTCAGTGATTTCTGTCTCTTTTTATCACTTTGAAATCAGAGCCTATATTTAAATTATGTTCTGTCGATTTTGAGAGCTATCTGCTTGCTACCTTTGTGTTAACCTAGGGTGGAAATTGTCATTTCCTTTTGAATTCATTTTTGCAAGAGTGCTTTTTCTATATCTGTACACAAATATCCATTTGAACATGGATTGTCTTAATTCAGCATAGTGCTCTTTTTAATATTAAAAAAAGCTTAGGTATTTAACTTTATTTCCTTGACTTATGACTTTCCTCTAAGATTATTTGGGCAACCTTAGCATTGGATTTTAATTTAAAAAACATATAATAAGTAATGAGATAAGGGCAAAAACATTTAGCATAGGGCTTAGACAATCATAAGGTAGATTTTAAATTATTGCTTTAGTGTAATTGTGAACAATTTTATGGAGACATAACAGAATAATATATAGACAATGTTTACTGTTGGTATATAGTACTTTTAGATTATGAGTATGATTTCAATCCATTGTGATGCTAACCTATTAAATTATATCCTAGGCCTTAAAGAGTTGGTTCAGTTTTCAAAAATTGTCTTAATTATACTATAAATTCAGGCACAGGGAATCGTTATTTTTTCAGAGGATAATTTTGCAGCAAACTAATTAGACAGGAAAAAGGAATATAACATTGGAAGTGATGAAAACCTATCTTCAGTTTAATTTGCCCTCTTCTTGAAAACCTATACAACTATTTAACATGCTAACTTCTATAATTCTTGATGTAGCATAGGTATTCTGGAAGGATTAAGTGCCTGAACTCTTTCATTCTTATCAAGAAAAGTAAGGTGAAAAGTATTTTAAAGAAGTTTTAACCATGGGGATCGACCAAAACAATTTGAACAGCTGAAGTCTTGGAATTTTAAAATAAATTCCTTGTTATATGCTGTAACTTCTACCTGACATATTAATAGTTATAAACCAACATTAATATCAATACCAATATCTAATAGTATTTCCTCATTTCCCTATTTCTTATAGTTGAGAAAAGGGTGTCAAATGTGTCTGTTTTCTTCATTCGTTTCTTCAACAAGGTTTATTTAGCATGCTTTGTCCCAGGTACTGGCCTAGTGCTGGACGTGCAAAAGTTGTTATGGCACACTGTCATGCTTCCAAATGTGTTCAAGCTAACAAAGAGAATACACACACACACACACACACATACACACACACTCCATATATATACAAATCATTTCAGTACAATTGGCAGGCTGAAAGCTACCTTGAAGTCATAACTAAAAAGGTATAAAAGTTATTTGTATTCATTGTCTTGAATAATATTTTTAATGAGTGTTTATTAGAGGAGGTCATCAAGAGAATATGACCACTAGTTGACCCTGAAGCTAAGTCAGAGGCTCCTGACCCCCTCCCTTGTCCTTGGAATGTATGTTCTGCCCACCATTCCCACAGCGGGAGCCATTTGCAAAATGCAGCCTTGAAGAGAGCAATGTGTTGTTGAGACCATCTGGATGGTATACATGACTGAACCCAGTTAAGAACTCTATATAAACTTTTAAGATTCTGGTGGGAAGGTACAAAGATCTACTCACTTTGTGGTTGCCCAAGACAAGCCTTGCATGCAAGTTTCCTTGCTTATTAAACCTGTCACCTACCAATCTAGAGTAATTTGCCTCTTTCTTTGGTGTTTTCTTGCCCTCTCTGGATGGGGGCCAGTTTCAGATTTCATCTTGAAAGCTCCAGAGCTTTGGTCTAACATTGTATAGGATGAGAAGAGAAATGGTTGAAACATAGCATCTTGGAGAATGCCTAGGTTTAAGAGTCAGTTGATAGAAGATTCAGCAGTGAGTCTAAACAGAACTGATTGAGAAGTAGACAGGAAGCAAAAAGAAATTCCTGATTTATGAGGTAATCATACATTTTAGTTTGCCTGAGACAGTCCAAGCGTCCTTTTTCCATCAATGTCAGTTCTGGCTAGCACCCACCTCCTTTCACTCACAAAAATGTTCATCCTACTTATGTACTCCTAAAGAGCCCTAGTCCTCTGTTATAGCTCTTATCACACTGGTGATTATCTTTCTCCCCATATGGACTGTAAGTACTTAGAGGAAAGGCAGTGCCTAATTCATTTAAATTCAAAGAATAGGGATTATATATATAATATAGCACTAGCTATAACAAGGAAACCTCAAATTTTAGTGGCTTACCACAAGAGAAAATTACTTGTGGCTCCTGCAGCCCAAAATATTGTGTTCTTGATTGACACTTGGCTATTCTCTAAACAGTTATTTAGGAACCATAACTTCTATTTTTTCTCTACCATCTTCAATATATGGCAAGAGGTTACAGAGGGGGAGAGAAATGAGAGTTTGTACTCACAGTTTTATGGGCCAGGTATTAAAGTGGCACACTCTTCCTCAACTCATAATCCATTGCATATAATGTAACACCACTGATTTGTATACATATACCTGAAAATGAGTCTGGAAATGTGGTCTAGCTATGTGCCTAGAAAGAAATATTCTCTCATGCAATGCCAATATATAAGTTTTAAGACAACTTCTCTGTAAAAAATTTTATTTTTAGATACATATATGAAACAAATATCAAAAACTATGAGATTATCAACAACCACAGTGATTTATTTAGCACCAGTTATGTGTATGTCCTTGCACTAAAGGCCTTGTTAAGCGGTTTGCTAACTACTTTGGGAGAATAAAAAAAGAGAACAAAAATTAATTAAATAGTTTCATAGAAATGGAAGAAAATAAATAATAATAATAACATATATAATGCTCAATTATTGTAACTATCAATTACTATGGAATTACTTTAGGTATATCTTTTAGAGAAGTATTTGTCTTAAGAGTGAAAAGAATTATATTAAATTTATTTATCTATCAACTATTACAAATAAGTTTGTTAATGAATAAAGAGAATTTCATTTGATTGCATATTAACAGGTTTACATTAAATTCATTTGAATATTTGTTCTTTTTTCATATTGCTTTCTTGAAACTGAATAGAGTTATTTCTCATTTCCATCAATAGCAAGGTGAATGTTGTTTCATTTTACTATTGTGACTTTTAATTTACTTTTAAATTTAAAGTAACACAATTTAATAGAGAATATAGAAACTAGTAATAAAAATATGAAAATCACCACCAACACCATTACCCAGAGAGTCATGTTGGAAAAATAGGATATATCCTTCTAGAATTTTTCTATAAATAAATGTGTTAGTTTTTTTGTTTTGTTTTATTTTAGTGTTGGTTTACAACAGTGAGATCACTTTGTAGTCTGTTTTTCCTACTGAACATTATATTATGAACATAATCACATATTCTTCTGCATTATTTTAACAGCCTCATAGTATTTCATAATATGATGTATCAAAATTCATTAAGCCAATTTCTCAGTACAATAATTAGATTATATCCAGTTATTTGTTATTGTAAATAAGCTTCAGTGAGCATCTTTGTGGTTGGATCTTAGCCAAAAGATCTTATTGGACTTTGTTTAAAATGTCAAAACCATTAGTTTCCGAATTTTAGTATGTATGAGAATCATCCTTGGGAGTTATTCAGACTCCCAGGCCCTAATAATAGAGATTCTGATTAGGCATATCTAGAATAGTCCCTGAGAGTTTGATTTTTAGAAACATTTTCTGTAATTCTCATGCAGGGGTTTTGAGCATCACATTTTGAGAAATAATGGCTTAGAGATATTATAAATACTATCTTTTTCCTCACCCTCTTCTGAAATGCCATTTTTCCAGCAATTACATAAGATACATATTGCCCTAGTGGTCAGTTTAACATTTCTTTTCAAAATAAGACCATTTAACCTCCTGCTTTCTACTGATAAAGTTGTTCTATTTATTTTTTAAATATAACTGGTACATATTGATCTGGATTTTTTTTAAAAAGCCACTTGTTATACTGTTTTTGAATGGAAATGTTAGGATATAGACATCTACCGCTTCATCATTTTTATTATCAAGATAAAAATACCACATTTTATTTTTAATAGAAGTTGCTCTCTCCAAAGAAGTTATCTCTTGAGGTGTTTTATCTAGAAGAGAATGTCACAGATATTAAGTCCTTCATTAGATAAAGCATTTCTGCAGCTGCAATGTAATTGCCAGAGCGGGCAGCTAAGAGGTTAACTTTGGTCAGCTATGTTCAATGTTTAGCTCTGCTAGACTCATCCTTTCTTCTTCTTTTCTATGTTTATCCTGAAGAAGAGTATCTATATACTTAAGTCATTAATTTCTCTCAAGAAATATGTGATGCGAATTATGACCTGTTAGTGTGGTTTCAGTTTGCATTTCTGTCCTTAGATGAACACACAGAACTTCACAAACACACAAAGGCTCATTTTCTCAATCTAAAAGCTAAAAATGTTACAGGTAGACATTTTCTTTTTGTTTTCCATATTTGCCAGCTTACTAAGCATTAATTTTGCCATGGACTATTATAAAATCAGAACATTTTAGATCTGAAAGTGGTCTTAAGCTTCATTTAGTGCAACCGCTGATTTTACGTCTAAGGAAATTAGAGCCCAGGAAGATGAAATGACTTCTTAACGCCACGTAAGTAATTAGTGGCAGAGTCAGGCCTAGAATCTCTACCTCCTGATTCAATTAACAAGAATTATAATTAATTTCCAATGATTATGTAGCCCTGTCTGATCCCATTTATGCTATTTTTTTAATGAAAATGTGAGGCTTATTAAGTTATGGTGATCATTGTGTGTTCTATTCTTTTCTAGTAATACCTACCTTGACAAGGACAATGCTTATTAAAGGTAGTACAGCAGAGTGGTTGTTAGCTTTGGCTTTAAGTAAAAAAAAAAAATTGGGTTTGGATCTCAACTTCTTGGGTGATTAAGCATCCTAGTTTGCTTGGGACTGGATTATTTCTCTGAACATGGGAATTTCAGTGCTAAGATCAAAAAGTCCCAGGCAAACTGGAATGGTTGGTCACCTGATTAACTATGTCACAGTGTGACCAAGGCACGTGTTTAATAGGTCTCTGTTTCTTTATGTGTAAAATGGGAAAAAGAGTAGAACCTAACTCAGAGGATTTCAGTAAAATTTAAAAGAGATGGTGTATGTAAAACAGAGCACCATTTAATAAGGATTCAGTATATTTAGCTGTTATCAATTATTTTTCCCGTTTTATTGAGATATAACTGACATATAACAGTGTATGTTTAAGGTATATCAGCATAATAATTTGACTTACAAATATCATGAAATAATTACCACCATAAGCTTGGTTAACATCCATCATCTCATATAGATACCCCTGGCCCCCAAAAAAGAAATTCTTTTTTCCTTGTGATGAGAACTCCTAGAGTTTATTTTCTTAACAATTCTCATATATATCATACAGAATGTTAACTATAGTCATAATGTTATATATTACATCCTTGGTGCTTATTTACCTTGTAATTGGAAATTTGTACCTTTTGACCACCTTTATCCTATTCTTTCGCTCCCTCCCATCCTTGCTTCTGGTAATAACAAATCTGACTTCTTTTTTTGTAAGTTTGTTTTATTTCCCTTTTCTTTCTTTTTCTTCTTTTTTTTTAGATTCCACATATAAATAAGAGTATACAGAATTTGTTTTTTTCTGTCTCATTTATTTCACTTAGCGTAATGCCCTCAAAGTTTTATCCATGTTGTCAATGACAAGATTTTCTCCTATTGTAAGCCATTATTATTATTTTTATTATTAATGTTATTTTATGAAGTAAGTAGATTTCTCAAAACAGAGTCTCAATCTAACTACTTGGAAATAATTGTTGCTCATGTAACAGTACATTTTTTTCAACTAGAATCAAAATATTAGAATGTCTATTCTATTGTAGACTCAATTTGCCTTTGCATGTGGATAATATGTATCAAATCTGTAAAATTTAGCTGTGATTTAAATATTTACTAGGTACTCAGATGTCCTTAAAATGACCTTTTTTCAAATTCCCCTCAAAATGTCTTAGTGTAAACCTTTGGAAAGAATATTCGAGTAACAGGAGACATATGAAAATATGTGTTAACAAATACAGTCCTAACTATGAAGAAAAAAATAAAACTCATTTTCTTCCTCTCTCTTCATAGGCATGTATGTATGGATATGTCATATGTCAAGATAATTAACAATGAATTTTCTGCAATTCATTTCATAGAATGTAGAAAGATATTTTGATTTACCCTTGATTTTACAGAATTCATGCACAAAGCTCATAAATATTGATTATTGAAGATGACAGATTGAAGATTATTGAATATAACAACTGAGCCATTCTAAATTTACTGGTGAACAAATTTGCTAATTTTTAAGATAAATTGAGACCAGCTATTCTAATCTTTTCACCAAATATTTTTCTGTCAATGTCATCACTTTCTAGTTAGCATTTTCCATGTATATGTTTCCCATAATTTCTTTTTCCTCCAAAAGAATGAAGCCATCATGTAATGATAAATAGCAGAACTTTTGTAGCTTACATATACTTTCTTGAACTTTCACCTTAGGCCTCTGAGGAAACACTGCATTCCAGCAATGAAGAGGAAGACCCTCTCCGAGCCATGGGACCCTATCTGGTACGGAGGCTTTCGTGCCGCAATGTTCAGCTTCCCCCTCTGGCCTTCCGACAGTTGGAACAAGCTGACTTGAAAAGTGAATCAGAGAACATTCAAAGACCGACCAGCCTCCCCCTGAAGATTCTGCCACTGATCGCTATCACTTCCGCAGACTCCAGTGGGTGAGTGCCCTTGGGCGACATTTCTCCATTTTATATTTTGGATGGCGATTACTTTCTGTGGTGTTTTGAGATTTTGTGACTCATTGCTTGGGTTGAGTGGGAGGAAAATGGGGTTTCTAAAGCCAAAAGAAAGAAGAGTGACTTTTCTCAGGTAACATCACTATCTCTGGAGGAGGAGACATTTTAGTCAAAATGTTACAAGGAGGAGTTGAAAGATATTGGTGAATGATAATAAGCATCTGGGCAAGGGGACTTGGACTTGTCAAATTAATATTGGTCATATGTGATTTAATAGAAAATCTTAACAAATGAGAACTAATGGACAAATTACTGTGTAGACATACATATCTGGACACAATAGGCAGTGTTCATTGATGCAAAATAAATTTGAATCAAAGAGAGA
Organism: Eidolon dupreanum; assembly: GCA_028627145.1. Classification (NCBI taxonomy): domain Eukaryota; kingdom Metazoa; phylum Chordata; class Mammalia; order Chiroptera; family Pteropodidae; genus Eidolon; species Eidolon dupreanum. The sequence continues at coordinate 73,008,151 of CM053501.1, forward strand.
TTGTATTGTAATTAGGATCAAAGGAAATATGCAGTTATATTCATGAGCCTAGTAATTTGGCCTCTGACACTTTGACGTATTGCTTACTAGAATACTGTTTCAGTTCCCAGCATGAGGTGATTTTATTTAGTATTGGTATATGTAGAAGAATCCCACATAGTCATGTCTTTGTAATGTAGCCATTGTATTTACTATTCAGCAGAGAGTTTTTATTCTTTCTGTCTTGTTTACCAGTGGAGTTTTTACTCTTTAATTTCAATATCACAGAGTAATAAATTGTGAAAGAAAGTAAAGATAGTAGGCATATCCATTTTTGTTTTGACCAGCTGCATTTTTAAGAAGTTGAGATAGAAAAGAGGAATAAGTCAGTGGTCCATACTTGGACAGACTCTTGAGTATTTGCTATGACGATAAGGATGAAGTAATTTATTATGTTGTAAATTTATTTCCTGCCAAGTCTAAGGCATGTCTAAAGAAGGTACCTTTTAGATTTTTGTAACAGTTGTTAGAAAAATTGTGATCAGAAGAAATATGGCCAGTAACTGTCCTCTATGATATTGAAGTTAGTTGTTTGAATTGTTATAGACCAGTTCAAAGGATCTTTGTCATTAAAAGGTGTGATGAAATTACAACTAAGTAAATAAAAAGATAACAAAATTTTATTCTGAAGCAATGGTAAGAGGAAATGTGTGTGTGTGTGTGTGTGTGTGTTTGTGTGTGTGTGTGTGTTGATCCATATATTTAAAGAAGAACATGTATCTATTGATCAGACACACTAAAGCAGGTGGGACTTCTTTATGGCAGCTTGAACCGAACATTCTTTGAAAAATGCTGCCTCAAAAATCCTGTTTTCCTTCTCTTTGGGATCAACACTACTCTCGTTCATTTGTGTAGAGGGCAGGATTCACAGATATCAGGTGTGTCAGGGGCCACCAAGACCACCCCTAGGTTCAATTATTTGCTACGAGAGCTCCTAGGATTCAGCAGATAGTCATATTTATGGCTGAGATTTATTACAGCAGAAGCATACCAAGCAAAATTAGAAAAGAGAAAGGCACATGGGCCAAAATCTTGAGAAAAACACACACAAGCTTCCAAGTTCTACTGTCCCAGTAGAATCAGAAAGGATGCACTTAGCTTCTCCAATAATGAGTTGTGACAACATATGTGAAATGTAGTCAAGAGGGAAGCCTTCTACCAGGGAAGCCTGTTAAAGACTCAGTGCTTATATGAGGTATCTGTAATAGTCAAACTCATAGAAACAGAGAATACAATGGCTGTTGCCAGGGGCTAGGGGTAAGAGAAATGGAGAATTGCTATTTAATGGGTATATAGTTTCAATTATGCAAGATGAATAAGCTCTAGAGATGTGTTGTACAAGATTGTGCCTATAATTAACAACACTGTATTACGCACTTAAAATTTTGTCTGGGGGATAGATCTCATATTAAATGTTCATAACATAATCAAAAAAGAAAAAAAAATAAAAGAAAAATAGATTCCTTGTCCAGAATTGTTTTTAAGGCTGCTCACTTAGGAACCCTCTGCCTAGTATGTGCCTAAATTCCAGATTCCCAGAAGGAAGGCAGTTGTTCAGCATAAACCACATTTTTTGCAGTTTAGGTGCAGTGAGTCACTCACCTTTCAGAGAATGGTGAGAACCCAAGATCTCAGATGGCAGCTAAGGGCCAACCTTTCAAAAAGGCTTTTCTAAAAATTATAGTCTCAGGCTCTTCTGCACAGCAAGTTTACATTAGAATCATTACCGTGATTTCTCTACATTTGAAGAATTATAATTATAATTAAAATAAAAATATATACTAATTTAAGCCTGTGATGTATTCAATTAACTTTGGTATCTTAAAAAATGTGGTGGCTAAATATGATTTCTCATTTTAAACTGTCATTATAGCAAGTGCTCTTAAAAGAAAATTGTGTAATATATTTAATATATCTTTATATAGTTGGACAATGTGTATAATTAAAAATTTCACATAAAAGCTAAGCTAATTTAATTAAATATAAATGTTTTGCTAAAAACAAATAGTCTCCAAGTACCAAGGAACTTAGAGGTTCAGAATTATCTGTATGACACTACTTCTGTTGGTTCGAAGTTTGTTTCCTTTTGAATCAAGTGAAAGCAAAATTGTGTTTACCATTTACAAATTTATTCAATATTTTGGAGGAAAGAATTTGTGTTTTTGAAGGATGTGGCAAGAGTGACTTGTCTATACTAGAAGGCAGCCAGGAGAAACCAAGGACAAGAGTGGTCAGTCAATAAGAAACAAAGACTAAAGCTGTATTAAAGGGACTGTCATTATCTTAGGAAGCAGAAAGAATTTGTGAATTGAGTATTTGAGAAACAGATAATTAAGAGGTTTAATTTGCAAGAATGGCTAAGGTTTGGAAGGACAGTATAAGGTAAAGTTAGGGATTACACTCTGTAGTCATTTCAGTTAACCAAGAACCCCAGATTACTTCACAGCTGTCAGAACAAGTGGAAAATTCAGACTAGTTTAGCTAGGGTTGTCTACACCTAGCTTCCTATTAATTATTAAAGGTTAATATGCCTCTAGGTTTCATTGTCAACCTACACAGAGATATTGGTAGTTGTAAACTTTTGATGAGAAGAGACTTTTTATGCACTTCGAATTTATTTTCCATAATTTATTAACATCTTAACTTTTTGCTTTCTTCTGATGTGTCAGTACACTAGACACTTGCTCTCTCAAGTGTCACACAGCGGGTCTAGAGATTTACACTACCTCTTTAGAAACTCATGGTGTAGCCCCAAGAGTAATTGGTTTCTGAAGGGAACTTTGGCTCACAAAAATTAGTGTTATGAGTGCCAGCTATTAGCTTTCTCATGAAGTGCCTGAGTCAAGAGGGCTTTTCATAATTAACACTTCCATAATTCAACTTTTTTTTTTTAACCAGGCAACATGAATGTGTTCAAATGTATTCTATTTAACAATTCTCTTTGAGTACACCTAAGGTTAGGTAGTGTGTATTGTGATTTAACAACCTTCAGAAAAGTTCAATGATTACAAAACAGAATTATAAGATCTGAAATACTGAGAACCTTCAATTCATCCACTAGTTAGTTTTCCATATAGGGTGAGATTACTCAGGCCTCACTGAATCACTGAAGTAAATAAAAGGAACATCTATTCATGGCTTGAAATGTTATTAATTTTGCAAGGTAATTTGGAATGCCATAGCTTTCTATATTTCCCTCTTACAAAGTTTTCTATCTATTTACTCCTAAAAAACTTTTATTATGGTGGAATTTGCATGCAGTAAAATATGCAAATCTCAAGTATATATCTAGATAAATTTTTATATATTTAGACACCCATGTAATTATCACCCAATTTTCTAACTTCTGTCTCTAAAGATTAGTTTCACCTCTTCTTGGACATCATATAAATGGGATAATATAGTATGTTCTCCTTGTGTCTGGCTTTTATCATTCAAAATGTTTTTGTTATTTATTCATGTTATTGTATGTATCAGTTGTTTATTCTTTGTAATTGTAGTATAGTATTCCATTACATGAATAGACTATAATTTACTTATTCATACTCTCTTATTGATAGATATTTGGGTGTTTCTAGTTTGGGTCTATTATGAATAAAGTCAATGTACACTATGTAGATCTTTTTGTGGATGTATGCATTAATTTCTTGGTTATATTCCTAGAAGTGGAATTTCTGATTAATAGGTAAGCATACATGTATTTTATTGCTGTCCAACGATTTTGCAAAGTGATGTACTTTTTTACCCTCCGACCAGCAATGTATGAGGATTCCAGTTGTTCTGTGTCCTCACTGACACTGAGCATTCAAAGTCTTTTTCATTTTAGCTGTTCTGGTGAACGTGCAGTGGTATTTTTCTATGGTTTTAATTTATATTACCCTGATAAATAGCAACATTGCTTACTTCTAATATGTTTATTGAACATTTGGATATCTTCTTTTGTGCTGTGCCCATTTAAATATTTGTCCAGTTTTTCTTTTATTGATTTCTGAGATTGTTTATATATTCTAGACAAGAGTCCTTTGGGGTCCTTTGTTAGATATATGCTTGATTAAATGAATATTTTATTTCAGATCATAGCTTGCATTTTTACTTCATTTACTTTTAGTATGGTGTTAACCTTAGCCTCTCAAGTGTGTTTGTGTGTGTGTGTGTGTGTGTGTGTGTGTGTGTAAGGAAAAGTGTCCTGTGAAAGGTCAGAGAAAGAAGAGTGAAAATAAGAGAGATGGCAATAAAATTAAGTGGGAGAAAAGAGAAGGATAGACAGAGAAAGAGGGGGAAACTGAAAAAAAAGAGTGAAGTGTCCAAAATGGAGAAGAAAATAGAAAGGGGGAAATAAACAGAGCTTGATAAAGGGAAAGCAGGTGACAAAAATGACACAAACTACAGGACAATTTTATTTAAAGTCAAGGGCAGTTGATCACTTGAATATTGAATGGTGGCAAATAGGACTTCCAGACACTAAGGGGCTGACAAAGAAAAGTTGGGAATGAAATGACAGTATCTTCACAGGCAGAGTATTAGTGGTAAAGAGTGGATAATCTGAACATTTGTTGTCTGAATTTGAGTCCTGCCTCACCACTTGCTAGCTATATGACCTTGGGAAAGTTATTTCACCACTCTATGAGTTTCTAATTCCTCAAGGGCAAAAATAGGAATAATGAGAGTACCTACCTTCACCTCATAGATTTATTGGGAAGATAAAATACTTAGCTCTGTTTTTGAGATACTATGGGTACTTAACATGTAACAATCACAACTGCTGTTACTAGTGCACTTATCATGGACAATATTGCAACAAATTATGTGTTTTTGTTGAACTGATTAATTTTCTTATTAGAATTATCTTCAAAGGACCTCTACTAATAACATTTGGCATAGTGATGGATATTCTAGTAGATTTAAGAGTTAACTAAAAATTTGTTCCTGGTTCAATAAGCTACGATTGTTATGGAATTGTCACATTTGTATTAAGAAGCATATATCCTGCTTTGGCATCTGTCCACAGACATGCCCTGCTTTCAAGTGTTATTCAATTATATTTGAAAGGAGAAGTCCTCTTTACTCCTTACCTCCTTCTTGCTTTGCTTTGTAACAATCCTGGTTTCTACTTAGTTCCCTGGTCAGAATCCTCAGGAAGAATTATGATGTCCTGACTTTGGCACTGGCTTACTTTCCTGGGAAGTCCATATATCCCTGGAAACTCTGAGGAGGATTTAACTTACCACACATATGGAAATTGCTCCCTGCAAACAGGTAGGAAGTTGTGAAAGCAGAGGATAAGAAGGAGTTAGTATTAAATCTCTTTAGCTGTGTTTCACTGTTGCATCAGCTATAATAAAATGACAGCCAATAAACAAGTTGTGCCCTGGCGACATAATGACATACCTCTGGATGGATGTATATTCAGGGATCTGTGTGAGTGGAATATATTACAAACACTTTCTCATTGCTACTGTCTTATTACTAGTCTGAAGAAGTATAGCGTGTTCATTTCTATTATGATATCCTATAAAAAAAAAGAAAATGAAAAGAATTTAAAGGAAGAGATGGTTACTCTTGGGAATAAAATAAACCGATGAACATAGGGGGATAGATTACTTTAGTCAAATAAAGTTTCATTTTGCAAAGATATTCCAGAAATATTTCCTTGAGTTATGTGCCATTCATAGAGGAACTGGTCCCAGATGCCAGTTAGACATTGGGTTCTCTGATCAACTACCCATCATCTAGTGTTCTTGAGTACACACTGTACATTACAGTGAACATAAAAAAAGTAATATTAAACACTTTATTCCTGAATCAAAATCCAAACAAAAAACAAAAGGAAGACAAACAAGTTTTATTAAAGCAGACATGTGATCTTTCAAATTTGGTCTTTTTAACATAAGAAGGTATTAACATTATTCAGATATTTCACAAATGAAATATTTTGAATATAAAAATTTATGAAACTTAAGGGTCGTATTTCATGATGTACCCACAAGACTTGTACCTTCATATTGGATGTGTGCTCAAGTTTCAAGATGTTTATCTACAAGTTTTTGACATATCGTAGGTACTTAACATGTAAAAATTATGGGGAAGATCTATAACTCACTAGGCAAAGCTTTCCAAAATTGAAAGCGACACATAATTGTGCTTGTGAAAGATTTCTTAGAAATATAGTATTCTTGAGCTGTTTTGTTTTGTTTTGTTTTGTTTTTAATAATCACTGTAAAGAAGTTGGGAAACACTATATCCAATAATCTTGAAGATACGTGCTGTGTAAAAGAAACTGAATTGCCTTGTCTTTGATTTAAATGCAATTTATTTACATAGTGTTTGTTGAAACTTCTTAGGATAACCACAAAATACCACAAAACTTTTGTTTCTAAAGCATTGACTCTGATTTCATTAAGTCTAGTTTTATATTTGCTTTGAAATTTATGATTTTTGAGATTAATGATTATTGAGATTAAAATTTGGCTCCAATAGTGATGGAACACTTTATCTTTACCATGTAATAGCTTAACAAATGACAGCTTACTTCCAGAATTGCTAGTAATTCTTGAATACAATCTAAAATAAAAGATAAGTAATTCTAACTGTTTTCCTCACAAATCATAGTATCTCTGAATATTTTATATTTGTCTTGTCTTAAATTTACAAGAGTAAGATAATTATTAAACTCTAACTTCTTTTATCAGACTACTATAGTGTCTTTTTATTTTGTAGTAACTTCTGGCCTCCTAAAAAAGGTTGCCCCAAATGGACTGATACTGCACCACAACATTTCACTGTCTGTGTGTCAACAAAGTGACATGTACAAGGGGAAGGTTTACTTTTACAAGCAAAGGTTTCTATCTCACCAGGTTCCCACATTCTTAAAAACACTAAAGAGAGTGGTAACTTGGGCATCTACCACATAAGAGCATATGGTTCCTGTTTCCAAACCTTTCTTAAGCCAACTTTACTTGTTTAATAGTGTAGATTGGTTGGGGAATCCCATATTTTCTAAAAATGAGCCCAGCAAAGCATTTATTTTGCTGTGGAATGTGATTGAAGAACATAATACTAAGGGAGAGTGCAGAGCTATAAAAAAGCACTTTATTTCCATCTAAGAATCATAATTTTTCAGCTCCTTAGATAGCCTCCCCCCACCCCAAACATTATTTATTTGACCATCCTTATGTAACAGAATTATTCATCACTGGAGTGTTTAGGGAGAGTTTACAATTCTTTAAAGGTCATATCCTGTCCTGCAATATTGTGTTTATGAAAAGTAGGTAAAAGCACTCTGAAAATTTTCTTTAATTATTATTATGTGCTACATAAAGGTATATACTGATTCAAACTTAATATTGACCAAATTATATCACTTTGAGATATGCAAAACAAGAAAAATTTGTTTAGCTGAAATTCAGGAAAAAATGAAGTTATAGAACTTTTTCTCCCCTACAAATGAGCACTACATAATGACAAAGAGATTTCTTTAAAATAAAAATGTGGTAGGCAAAGAACTGAAGGAGGAATATATTCCCTCCTGTGTTAAATACACTTTTAATTTTTTTGGTTTTGCTGAAAATCCTGGCTAGTTGGTTAGAATTAATTCTATGATTTAGGTATCATTTATCACACATATTATCTCATTTGTTGAGAATTTTCTGTCCACTTTAAAGGAATCAGATGGAGCCAGACATCTTTGAACCTATTCCAAATTTGTGGAATTGAGTCAAAATTGTATGTCATCTAGTTGTTTTATCTGTATTGATTTTATTTGATAGATTAGCATCATTTACATACACTAAAGTTAGTGGCTCTGAGCATGGGAAATGTGAGACTTTTGTCCACTTTTCCAAATGGGCTTTATCTTAGGATGTTCTGACTCTTATTCCAATGTGATTCCTAAAAAACCTGTAACCAATGGTGAATGTCATAGCAAATACACACAGGTACATACAAACTACTTGTTATGTGGAAACTATATATAGAAATTTAAAACTTTAGTAGACATGATTAAGGAATTTAAACTATATAATTTACACTATACAAATGAGATTTATAATATAAATTTTAGAATATATAACTATTATATTTCACAATTCACTTTCCAGAACCTTCCCAATTTTCAGTCATATATTTTAGAGTGCTCTCCCTCTTCTTCACTGTTCTGTGCCCCAATTAAAACGTAACTTTGGCTTTCTTATTTCTAATATTACTTAATTTAGATTGACTTTATTTTATGAAGTCAGATATTTTCACTCATATTACAGTATCTAGTTAAATTTTGTAAATATAAAAAATATCTATGCATTAATCTGACAAATAATATCTTGTATTTGCTGTAATCCAAGCTACGAGCTGGAGACAAAGGGTTCAATAATGCCAACATAGTCTCTTTGTTCATAGAATTTGGAATCCAGTAAGGCACACAAACAAAAAACAAGCAGCTACAATCCTGTTTCTTAGATATAATATACAAATATGTCTGAGGATGTATAGAGTAATGTAGGGTATATCATAGCATTGCAAACTAGCATAAGCTTGTGAAGAACTGACACCTAAGCTGAGACCTAAAAGAAGATGGTACCCAGCAGCAAGAACAGCAGGGAAAAAGTCCAAGGACAAGAGAAAGCAGGATGTCTGCATTCAAAATAACTAAAAACTCTTATGCATAGCTAGACCTAAGGGTCATATTGAAGATACAGTTAATAATAATTATCATTAATATTTTAGGTATCCGATATGTGAGGTTTTGGAATATTCTCTAGGAGTGTGATCAGCCAAGGTACAGGCACCAAGAAGCAAAAATTTCAACTGATCTCAAATTAGAAATTAGGGGTATAAGGTAGAAAGATAGGGAAAGAGATTTGAAGGTATTTGCAATATAGTTAAAGAAGTGGTGAATTGTGGCAACTAAGCTGGGTATGAAAATGAGTGAATATAGTGAAATAAGTCAGACAGAAAAAGTTGAGAACTATATGATTTCACTCTTATGTGGGGTATAAAACTGAAAGCAACAAACGAACAAGAAAAACAGAGACTCATGGACATGGACAACAGTTTGGCGGTTACCAGAGGAAAGCGGGGGTGGTAGATAAGAGTAAAGGGTGTCAAATTATGGTGATAGAAGATTTAACTTTGGGTGATGAACACACAATGCAATATACTTGTGATAATTTTATTAACCAATGTCACCCCAATACATTTAGTAAAATAAAAAAGGTGTTACAAACATAGAAAAAAGTTCGAGGTCTCTGGAAGTCTCTATGATGTAAAACAGGAGAAAGAATAACTGAACAAGCTGAAAAGATACGTTATATTTGGAAGACAGAATGTTTGAAGCTTCAGATTTAAGTGTTAGAGGACATTTAAGGTGTTTTCAATGTGTAGAGGGGTGCCAAGGAAAGTGACTGTGGTGGAAAAGAAGTAGTCGAGGAATTGAGAGATTTGGGTATGAGGTGACTCCTCTACATCAACTACGAAGTCAGTCAGGAGAGCAGCAGGACTAAGATGTCAAGGTGCTAACAAGTAGACAGTTTTCAATAAATAGGACATAGGGACCAGGGCGACTGTCAGAAGTCAGTGATGAAGTAGAGTTGATAGGTATGGATGTCAAAGGAGAGGTTTTACAAGAGGGTGGAGGAGTAATGACCAGCAATTTAATGAAAGAATGAGCAGTGCATCAATCCCATCTCTGGAAGAAGCAAAGGCACTGTAACAAGAGCAGCCTTGCCTCTCCAGTGTGCCGTGGAAAAGTTACGTCTTAACAAAGAGCCAAGTTGAAAGAAGGCAATGTGCGCTGACTGTTCAGTGTTCTGGCTGAGGATAAATGCAAGTCTGTTTACCACAAAACAAGGGGTCCAGAAGACCTAACTATAAAATGGAGAAAGAACAAGAGTGGGTGTTTGGACAGAAGAGATAAATCATAAAGCAATATGGAGATAGGAACTGGAAGAACACAGAGATTAATAATCTATCTGAGTGATTCTCTGAGATATAATTATTATGGCCAAATTCCAAAACATTTTCAAGAATTAATATAGCTGCTCTCTCACAGATAGACTTTGAGAGAGGGAAGTGGAGTCTAGTTAGTTTTTTTAGAATGGCAGTGGGGGTTATCCTAGTCCAAATAAGGAGGTTTACAATGGTATTTATTGTTTTCTAGTACTTTCATCATCTGTTGGAAATAGCACCACCTTCTTGTGTTTGGGGAATTTTGCATCTTTCAAGTTACTCATCTGTGTCCTCTTTCTGTTACAGACTGTTGAATATGGATAAGGATCTTATTTTTTATAATATGCATTATCTTTGTAGTCAAATATTCTATTTTAAATAACTTTTGTTTATTTAATGCTAATTATTTTTCCAATTATAATAACAACTTAGGCATTTTGAATTAGCATTTGTATTTTTCTTTTAAGAATTTCCTTTATTAGAAATGATCATTGTCTTAAACAATACTGCTTTCTTAAATATTCTTAAATACTATTTCTGAGATTCAAATATTAAACTAGTTCATCATGCTGCCAATTATAACTGTAAAATCTAGAATGAAATTGAAATCTATGCAGAGAAATTCTATTCATAGAAAACTTTCTTCAATAAATTGGGCAACTAATGTGACCCTAGTGAAATAACAGAGACATGTACATATAATTTTTTTCCTTAACTTGGATGTAACATATTATTTGCATACTTTATCTTACAGCAGACTGTGTTCATAGTAATTTTGATTTAAAACTATCTGATAGAATCATGTGTTTGAGACCTGGGACTGAAAACCTTGATATGATGTCTCCACAAACACAATTTTTAAATTCTGGTCTTTTCTATAACTTTATGTGGTTCGTTTTAAAAATTTGTTTTATTTTACTTCTCACTGTTTGAAATATAATTTGTGACTAGAATTTAGTAACTGTAGAGTATTTTATGTTTGTGAAATGCCTTAGCAAAGGGTATTAATTATGCCCTACAGAGATCCAAGCAGAAAGGACTTCATTTGTCTTAAGAAGAAATGTAAAGGTTAATGGATTTTCATGGGATTACTACAAAAAATAAAGACCAGGATTCATATCTTTTTATTTTGATTTATGACATCTGATATGTTTTGTTTAATATCCACTGAAAAAAACTGAGATGAAGGCTAATGATTTTAGGTTTATTATGTATTTCCATGAACTTGCCCATTAAGTCATTTTCAGTTGGCGAAACAGTGAACGGAAATAATAAAAATTCACATTCATGGATTATCATCTGATCATTAAGATGATCATTATAACTATATGATAACACAGAAATATTTGGGACCCTTTTGAAGAAAAGCAAAATATGGAAGTATATCCATGTTTAAATTACAGCACTGAAAAATATATACCTACATGAGGCTAAGAACTGGAAAAAAATATGTAAATAATTATATATTTTTGAATAACAGGAGTATAGTTATTTTGCCTCTTATTTTGATTTCTACTGATGAAATCATTTGTGTCATCAGTAAAATTATATTAAAAATTGCATTCATGGTTTATTTTCAGTTTCATTCATCAAAGTATCTATTGAGCCTTTAGTATATGGCAGACACTATTTTAGAGTATATTTATGAATAAACATAAAATTCATGGTATGTTGTCTCTCACACGTAATTCAATAGAAATTTGGCAAATTTGAGGGAGAGGGAACTACTTGGACCTTTCAGAGTTCTGATCATTTTGGGTAACCATGCCCCTGTTGGCTGCAGACCTCCCAAAATATCACCAGCAGAACATATTGATCAATTGTACAACTAATACTTAGTTTTGCTGAAATAAAGGAGAATACCACCTTTACACTTAGAAATATTTCAGAAGGGGAACATAAAGAAAAGATATTTATAAGGCTTTAAAGTCTGGTCTTCTAGGTAAAAAAAAAAAAAAGAAAAGAAAAAGAAAAATGGTTGAGATAGAGCAGAATTTAAGGATCTAGTAGCTTTGGGTTAGTGGGGTCTTGAAATGAAATGAGAGTCTTAAAGCGAGCCTTGATGAGCAAACTGTTAGTTTAGATAAATAAGCTATTTTCATTGGTTTATACTCTTACATTTCAAGAAGAAGCATTCCATGGAGCAGGTATCTAAGTTATTCTTACCTGGTCCCTGAATTTGTTTAGCACTAAAGCAAGTCCTTAGACTTTGACACAAACTTGTTTAGTGCTGAGATGGGAAAGTATTTGGTGTTAATTCTCACTTTCTTCTTTGTGAGTGAGCTTAGGTGCTATGGTCTGAATGTTTGCGTCCCCAACGAATTCTTAGGTTGAAATCCTAACCTCAAAGGAGATGGTATTAGGGCAATGTCCCTTGGAAGGTGATTAGGTCATGGAAGTGGAGCCCCCATGAATGGGATTAGCTTCCTTATAATGGAGGCCCCAGAGAGCCCCCTCACCCCCTTTTGCCGTATGAGGACACAGACAAAAGGCCATCTATGAACCGGAAAGTGGGCCTTTACCAGACACTGAATTTGCTAGTGACTTGATCTTAGACTTCCCAGATTCCAAAACTGTGAAAAATAAATTTCTGTTGTTTATAAGTCACCCCATTTATTATATTCTGTTACAGCAGCCTGAGTGGACTAGGACACTAGATTTGATACTCGTTTAGTCAGACATTGCAATGAGACAGGTGCTCTATATCCTCTTTTTCTTTCCTTGAACTTCTATTACTGTCACTCCTTTGCTTAGGAATGTTACCTTAGGGGTAGTCACAGGGATGAGAACTCAAGGAAGGTAAGGTATAGAAAGTTGGTTTGACCTCATGGTCAATCTGTTGCTTCCAGCCAGGACTTTGAATCTTGAGGGAGTGGCTCAGACCTATCATCACATGTACCACTATCGAATGGAAAAATTAGTGGCATGATGGTTGTGGCTGGTGACAGTGTGACCAGGGCTGGGATGTGTTAAGGTGGTGAGCAGCAGGGTCCTAGCAGACTGATCCTGTCATTCCCTCCTAGCTTCTCATGCCTATGCTGGATCCTGCTCAAATCTGATTTTTCAAGCTCCCTGTCCAATCTGACTTCTGTCTTATATTTTTGACCACTTTTTTTCCTTCTTAAGTTCATCAGTGTAGATCTTTGATTTGTACTGTGCACAGCCATTGAATTTATTATGAGACTTTACCATTCTAGAAACCAAAGTAGAGAAAGAGCTCTGACTTTTCCAGAACTTTAATTGTAAAATCAATAACAAAAGTTAGTAGAGAGGAACCAAAGGGAAAAAATAAAATTTTCATTTCAGTGCATTCTTTTAACATAAAAGGGTAACAAAAAGGAGAGGTGGAGAGGAGTCTCTTGAGATGTCTCTGGCAAAGTTTATGAAGCTCTCAGTAAGGAGACGGGACAGGGCTTCATTGTAATTACTCCCTTTTGACTATTCAAAGTGGTAGGCTTAAAATGGACTCCTAATGAGAGTGTTTTGCACTGCAATTAATTAAGTGCATTTTAATTACAAATTGCATGTCTTTTTTCTCTGGAGAATATCGTTCCTCTACAAGTACTACTTTATTTAAATCTCTCTCTGTCTGTCTCTCTCTCTCATTTAAGAGACGTTTTCTCTGAAAAACAAATTACTGTTTTTAGTACCCTGAGAAAGGCTTCCCTTTTAATATGGGAACATATGTCTACCTAACTCTTCCTTACACCTAGTGCTAAATTTATGAGAGTTGTTCCTGATATAAAATTTTGAAGGCAGTTGTGAGGAAAAAGATGAGAAACTGTCAATTACATTTTTGTTACAGGTGTCCTTGTCCTTTAGAAGTCATGAATTTTTGTCGTGTGTGTGTTTGTGCATGCATGCACATGCACGTGTGTGTGCACATGTATGTAGACACGTGTGCAATCTACTTCCGAAGTATTTCAGAAATAGATAATTTCCCAAACCTTATCAGGCTTCAGGGCCAGCTTCTGGCAGAGAGGACACGGGCATATTGACTCAGCATTCTCAGAAACCCTTGAGTGTACTCCTTTCCTTCTTCATGCCCTCTTTCTATCTTAATACACTGTCTTAATTATATTCACAGCTTTTTAACCTCAATTATAATTCTGTGCTTCAAAATTTGTTTTCTTCTCCCATCTTCCCTCATAGAAAAGTATCTATTCTTGCAGTAGATGTTCTAGTCAAATAGAAAGAATCTAATAAGGCCATTCTTCATGAAACAGCAATTGTATCAATTAACTTACTGCCTTGTTCCAATGTTAATGGTGGAATTGTGAGGAAAAATTGATGGATATTTAAATTTTTGAAATTCTTCAGGTATTAATTCCATATACAGTACTATTTCTTATAGCTGAAAAAAAATCAGTTGGTTTAACAAAAAATGCAATTAGAATAGTTTAGAAACATATTCTAGCATTGGAAATAACAATCTTAAACAAATTATACATTAAAAGATGGTGCTTATCTCTCTCTTTTTTTTTTTTTTTTTGGCTTTTTCTCCTTGAAAGACAAAGACAGAATTCTTTTTCCTTTGTCTTTTATCTTCCATCTCAAAATTTTAATATTAAATTTGAATAATGAAGAATAATGTATTACCATGTGACATACCCTATGCTACCACTGGATATGTTTTATGGCTTTGATGTTTACAACAACCCTAGGATAGGTAACATTATTATCTTTATGGATGAAAAAAATTGAAGCTAGAGAAGGTAAATAATTTCCCCAGTGTCATAGAGAACCAATGTATAAACAAAAATCTGAATATCCTTAGTCTTAGCCAAAATATGCCAGAATGTCAAATCTGAGATTCACTATACTTATATATTCTATCCAAATTTCCTCAACTGCCAACCATAGAGGAAAGCTCTTCCTAAAGTTTCTTTGAGGTCTGCCTGAACTTACTCCCCTCTTTCTAAAAAAGGCTCTGCTGACATCAATGACATGAGCTGAAGGTTATTATGCCAAAGTAACCTTTACCTGGTATGACAGAGACTGGAAGTGACTAGGGTTCTTGGGGCATTTGAAATCCTGAGAAAACTCCAAGTCAACCCTCCATAAAGATCCTCTACATCTGGAGACTAGGTTTATCAATTAGAAAATTATATTTTTAGTGCTAGATTGTATCAGACTTGTTGGTCTTAAAGAGTTAATGAACCTTTAACAAATACAAATGATCTTTCCTATTACTATCTTAAACATGGCGAAAATCTGCCTTAACAAGGGTCACCTAAAGTCAGTCAGATTTCATTATTCTAAATTCGCACTGTTAACAAATCCTTGCTCATGCAAACAATATGTGTTGTCACATAATACCAAGATCTATTATTAAACTGACACAGATTATTGATTTAACAATTTGAAAACTAATATTTATAGAGAGGTGACTTTTTACAATACCTGATTAGAGTCTGTTAATTGATTTAAAAAAGCAAAATCAGATGACATTTGCAAAAAAATAAAATAAAATTAGCATCAGCTAAAATATTTGTATCATTTCTCTTATTTAAAGGAATTTTTTATCCTGTGAAATGACTGACTACTTTGATTAGCCTCACATTAACACCAAAGTACACTTGTCTTTGGATGACTTCTAATTTGCATTTAAATTATCTTTATGTCCGCCTTTTGTAAAAACAAGCAAACAAAAGATTTC
Organism: Eidolon dupreanum; assembly: GCA_028627145.1. Lineage (NCBI taxonomy): Eukaryota > Metazoa > Chordata > Mammalia > Chiroptera > Pteropodidae > Eidolon > Eidolon dupreanum. The sequence continues at coordinate 73,023,788 of CM053501.1, forward strand.
TTGAGTGACAGAGGCCTATAAACCTGAGAGAGATATACATCATCTACAAAATTAAACAAATATGGGTTTTAGTAAACACCTTTGAAAAGAAATTCTAAGGATCTGCATTTTTTCCCTTGTAGGTTTTATCTTTCTGCTAATGTTCCAAATGAAAAATTCTAACATCCTTTTTTTGGAGGGGGTCATGGGACAATGATTTCGTTTGAGGCATATTTGGGGTAAAATCATGTGATGTCCTCAAGTAGATAGACTTTCTTTTACTGTTCTTTATCTTTACTGTTAGCTCTCATTTTCTTTCTAAAATAATTTTATGTTGTAAACTGGTAATGACCTGGAGATACAATGGAGAGGTAAGGTTAATGAATGAGGGCCTCACTTGTGAAGGACCAAAGCGCCTGTGATGCAATGGATAGGGCTTAATATGCATACCTGGACAAGGAAGAGATGCAGTTTTTTGTTTGTTTTATTTTGTTATTATGTACTTCTGCTCAGAAGATAAGTTAAGATCGATAAAAAAAAAAACGACCAGAGGTTGGTATATTATGGCCTGCAGGCCAGATCCTGCCTGCCACCTGTTTTGTAAATAAAGTTTTCTTGGAGCACACACTACTACTGAGATGTAGATCATCTGGCCCTCTGAGCCTAAAATGTTTACCGTTTGACCCTGTAGAAGAAACGTTTGTTGATCACTGAATTAGACTGTAAGCAGTTACTAATTGGACAACTTATCAGGAGATTTAAACTTGTCAAGCATTAGCAGACCATAATCATATTTCCTGTGGCAAACAGGAATCCAAGGAAAGATGAAGCTGTGACAGCCCTCGTGTATGTATTCCTTATGGATCTTACATTTTAGTGAGTGGGAAAAAGCAGGGAAAGGGGTATGATATACCTGGAAGGTTGTGATTTTAATTAGAGTGTCCAGGGGAAATTTCACTGGGAGCAGGACTTAGAATAAAGGTTTGGAGGACTTGAAGGAGCTAGTCATGCTGTTTACTAGGCTGCTAGAGTTTCTCCATAGAGAGTAGAAGAGTGAGGGGCATAACTGAAGGGCAATGTAGAGCCAAGTTGTTTTTTGTTAAAGTTGGAGAATTAACAACATGTTTGTGTACTGATGGAATTGTCTTAGTGCATTTGGACTGCTATTCCAAAATGCACAGATGGCTGTCATAAATAATAGAAATTAAGTTCTCACAGTTTCAAAGCCTAGGAAGTCCAAGATCAAGACACTAGCATAGTTGAGTTCTGGTGAGGACCCATGTCCCCATGTTCTCACATGGTAGAAGGGACAAGTGAGCTCTCTGGTATCTCTTTTATAAGAGAGAGCACTCATTTCATTCATGAGTGTTCCACCTTCATGACTTAATCACCGCTCAAAGTCCCCACCTCCTAATATCTTCCCCTAGATGTTTAGGATTTGCACATATGAATTGGAGTTAATAAATGATTATGGAAATAAAAGAAGGGAGCACAAATATTCAGACCATAGCAGGAATCATGTAGTAGAGAGGGAAAAATTGGTGATATAAGAAATTGCTGGGACAATGCCTTTGAGTAGGTAAGAGAGGCTGGATGTAGCATACAAGATGAGGACTGGCCTTACATCAGAGCAAGGATGCTTTATCCATAGTAATATAAGGGAAAATAGAGGACTCTATGGCATAGATGCAAGTAAGTGGGTAGAAATGGTAGTTGAAAATGTACAAGTTCTTTTCTAAGTGCTTTAATTTTTTCTTAGCATGTGCAAAGTCCCTGAGGCAAAACAGAGCATGGTGTAATCAAGGAATTAAAATAGAGGAAGTGTAACTGAACTATAAAGTAAGTAGTAGCATGGAACAAGATGAAACTAAAGAGGTAGGCAGGATGCAGAGGTAAGCAAGACTAAGGATATTAGCAATGGTAAACCAATTAAAAATGGGGTGAAATCAGATTTATTTTTTTTTTCAAAAGGTCACTACGGCTACTGTTAGAGATTAGACAGAAGATTGAGACAAGAGTATCCATAGCAATACCAGTCAGAAAGTTGTCATAGTAATTCAGTGGGGAGTAATGGCAACAAAGTCTAGAGACAGTGGGCAGAAAAGAAATGGTCAGCTTATGAGAACTATTTAGAGGTAGGAAAGACAGACGTATGTTTGGGTGCACAAGAGGTTGCTTATGCAGGACAAAGAGTAAAAGAGAAGAGAGTCTGAGAGTAGACATGGTCACTTGAGAGAGAGAATTAAAATTTTAGTTTAAGACACTGAGTAGGGAAGTTATGCATTGCCAAACATGAGAGCCAAACTACATAACTGGCTAGAGAAGAGATAGATTAATAAAATACATGATGTGGATGAACTGTACACTGACCATTAGATTGTTTTGGCTGGATCTAACTGCTAGTTACTTCTGATTAAAAAACAAAACAAAACAAAACAAAGCAAAACAAAACAAAACAAAAAACCCTAAAACTATTAACTAATATTACTTTTAAGAAAAAAATGTTGAACTTTTCATTTTCATAATGAGACCAAAGTAAAGGTCAAAATCTTGAAGTGAGATTCAGAACCTAACAGGCATAATGTCAATGGCAACTTCCAGTTGTCATGTTCTAGGCCCATCACATAAACCTTTCCTCTTTTGAAGTTTCTCTCATGGAACCACTGCATTTTAATTTCTTTATCTTTCCTAAATATGTAGATTATAGACTTTGTGAATAAACTTTTCCTATACATCTTGGAGATGCAAGTAGCCTACAATAGATGTTGATCTTGCACATTTCTAGATATTTCTGCTCATAGGAAATTATAGCTTTGCAGACCCTGTGAAAGTGGCTCTATTAGATGGAGTTAATAAATGATTATAGAAATAAAAGAATGAGAGCAGGTGTCAGGAGTCTAGTCCCATTAGTTAATCCAGGAACTTTGAGATCTTAAAGGCATTTTCAAGCTAAAAAACCAATGCATGGAACAAGTCACTCCATTCTGAATAGGAAAAAGATGTTATATTTTTAATAAAAGCCCACATCAATTTAGAGGAAACATTCATCGAACTATGGAGTATGCAAATGGAAAGATTAACATGTAAAGCCAAATAGGAAAATTAAAGGAACCAGATTTCATAATCAAGGTGACTGAGCTTGGGGAGACATCTTTCTGGTGTTAAGGTTAAATCAGGATAAGCAATCTGTACTTAAGAAACCAGTCTGTTTCTGTCTTCTATTATTTTCCTGCTTTTCACATGGCTTGATGCCACTGTGTTCTAGTAAACATTGTCTTTGATAGATTGCTAGGAGAGCAAAGCAGGGAGTATGAGTGATATGTGTGTGGGAGAGCACATAGGAGTATGAGTGGGCCAGCGTGAGGAGAGAGTGGTTATTCAGTCATATTCAAGACTTGAGAATGGTCTACATCAAAATTTTTAAGTCTGTGAGATGAAGCTTTCGGGGAAATAGAATGTTATTGAAAAAGAGGAAAATTAAATCTGATTCCCACCCACCCCCCACATCCATGATTTTTGGCTAAGAAAGAAAATGAGAGCATAACCTTTGAGTCCAAAGTAGAATAGAGAAAGAGCTTCGATTGACCACATGCAAATAAAAGAAGAAGAAGGAAAGAGAGGACGTCATGCAGCCCTTGAACCTAGCCTCTCTCCCCTCTTCTTAAGTGATTTTTTGTTGTTGTTGTTCTCATTTAAAAAAAGTAGCTTTCATTTTGTCCCTTAACCTCTTGGGATCTCCAGGAGCTGGTACTGTGTGCATGTTCCCCTCTCCTCTTCTTCCAAGTCTCCTAGTCTCCTTACAGAGCAGATGCAAGTTTGAGGGAAGAGGGCAGCCAAAGCTTCAACCTGAAGCGGATTCCGTAATGGCACCCTCTTTAAGAGCAAAAATAAAAGTTACAAATATGCTATAAATCAGGTAAAACTGAATATTTAAAAGGAGAAAAGAAATCACTATAAATTTAAGTTGGCATATGTCACAAATATCATAAAACATTAAAAATCATAACTTGATATCAACTGCCCAATATCATTATATTATGCCTTTTTCTTTATACTTTTGGCTGCATACTCTTTAATTGTCCTTTTCAATGACACTGATATAATATTTGCTATGGAAAGATTAGAAAGATCATTGAGGCTTTTCTCCAGGATTGTCGATTTTTAAAAATCGTTAATGGCTTGGAAAAGTTAGCTAATGACTTAAATTATTAAAGTTGTTAAATCTGGAGAAATCTTTAATATTTTTCTTTCACATCTGAGCTGTAAGATTTGAGGGCATTTTGTGCATGTATGTGTTATAACTAACTTTATACACTCTTGGTTTAACTGGCTTAACAATTTGTCATTGAGGTCTTTATTGTAGTGTCATAATATTAGTTTTACATCATCTTTATGTCAAATCCAGAAAATTTTTTAATTTTAATGCGTTAATTTGATTTATTCTTTTCATTAATTTAATTGTCAAGCAATCCAAGAGCCATTTCTGCTTGAAATTTATCTTTTCCTCTTAATAAATAACCACTTTTGAGATCATCTAAAAAAAAATTCTACAATTTGTTGCTTGATATCTGAATAGTAGCTGTTGATTTAATCATTCGGTCCTTCATTTTTTTCATATTCCAATAATTGAATTAGAAATTTTCTCTTATTTATTTCCTCCGTAGTTCTGTAATTAAAAAGTTAATGATGAAAACAAAGTGTCCCTTGTATGTATACTGTTGGTGGGATTGCAAATTGGTACAGCTACTTTGGAAAAGTTTAGAGATTCCTCAAAAAATTAAAAATAGAACTACCTTTTGACCCAGCAATTGCACTTCTGTGTATTTATCCAAAGAAAACCAAAACACTAGTTCATAAATATCTGTGTACACCTATGTTCACAGTAGCAAGGTATGGAAATAACCTAAGCGCCCATCAATAGACGATTGGATAAAGAAGTCATGGTACATATATACAATAGAATATTACCAGTTATTAAAAAAATGAAATATAGCCATTCATAGTGACATGGATGGACTTTGAGGATATTAGGCTGAGTGAAATAAATCAGACAGAGAGAGATGAATACTGTATAATTTCACTTATATGCAGAATCTAAGGAACAAAAGAAATAAACTAAATGCCAACAGACTCACTGATACAGAGAACAAACTAGTGATTTCCAGAGGGGAGTGGGGTAAGGGACTGGGTGAAAAAGGTAAAGGGATGGTACAAATCAGTAGTTACAAAATGGACATAGGGGTGTAGAGTACAGAGTAGGGAATATAGTCAATGTTATTGTAATGGTTGTGTGTAGTGCCAGATGGGTGCTAGAGTAACTGTGGGGATCACTTCATGGATTGCATAAATGTCTAGCTTTTTTAAATTTAAAAACTAAAGATAAAAAAAAAAAAACAAAAAAGTATCTTTTATATATGTACAAATCAGGAGTCAGTAATTTCTCACCTCTTATTGAAACATTCAAAACATCTTTTCAAATTTACTTCTTTATATTGTAAGAATTTTTATTTTACTTTTACAAATTTTACAAAAGCGTAAGACTAAATAAACACATTACTAGAGCCCCACCCCAGAACCATGGAAGTTGCTTATGCAAGCACAGAACCGGGCAGCTTAAGCTTCCCTTCTTTTACCATAAACCCACCTCTGCTCCTCTTTCTCTCCAACACCGCCTACAGACACAGACTTGTACACACCCACACTATTTCTTTTTTTTTTTTTCACTCTGTCTGTGTGGGTGCATGTTATAGTGTTACTGAAAGATTTTATAACACGTACATCTAAAATGAAGCCTCTGCTATGGTTGCAGCAGAGCTGAGGCCACATGAAGTCTCGGGCACTGGACTGATGGACTCTGGGAGGAGTGGTCTGGGAGCTAGACTCTTTGTAAGGAAAGGCAAGGGGGGCAGGGCTTGTCATTAAGTAGTCAGAGGCCACAGATCTGTCCTATGCACTGGAGGCTATTGTTTAACCAAAGGGCACAATAGTTGCTTGGGCCCACTCAGAATTCATTTCCTCCCATTCTGTTGATATGACCTCCTGCTTCATTATTCAATGTTTCTTGCCATCTAAGACCTGGACCACTCACCTAGATTTCAAATACTTGCTTTTGTACCATTGTCCAATTGATAGTTGAGTCAATTGCTTTTCCACCTTTGCCTGTGGGATCTACAAGTATAGAGGTCTTAAAGATGAGCTTTTATTTTTTCTTCCAGAAAGGGCATCAGATAACTTTGTCAGTGAAGTAGTGAAGCACAACCTCCTCCGATTGCAGCATGAGAACTTAGAGGGGGAGCAGAATACAGACATTCGGTTATTCCTTTTAATGAGTAGAAGCAGAGAACATGTTCATCTTGTTTGGTGGTAAATCTTCCCATGGAGAAGGGAGATCTGAATGAAAGGACCCTTGGACAGGTGGGTGGGATGGTTGTAAAGGGAGGAGGTAACTCTGTGTAATGGAGGCCCTTCCTCTTCAGGAGGATGACAAGAATGGCAGCAATAGAAAGAACGACGTGATTAAAGCCTCTAAACTGTCCTCCGGACATGTCACTTGGCCTCCATTTATGTATCTTCAGAATATTAGAACTGCTCTATCTCCTGTCTTTTCCTTAATTCCACATCCACAAAACAATGTAACAGCTCTCAAAAAAAAAAAAAAATGTTGTGAAAAATAGCCCAGCCTGCTACAGAGAAGCAATTCTCATAGCTGACTCTTGTGGATAAAATGACTGGGACAGAATATTAAAACAGGAAAATCCCCTCAGTTATATTGGGTGGAACCTCAGGCTTAAAAAAGGAGCTGAGTAATCCCTGCAGCGTCCTGAAAGCTGGAAGCTTCAGCAGATTCAGGCCAATTTCTGTGATATCCCCAGGGATTCCCTTCCTATTCTGAGCAGAGGAATGGATTTGGATGGGGCAGCATGTTCCTGCAAATTGGCAGGCACCCACAGAACAGAAGAGCTAATTTGCTATTCGAGTTGCACATACCAATTGAATTGCCAAGCAGACGTTGTCTGGCAGAAATACCTGCTAAAATTGAAATGATCTCTAGCTAGATGGATTGGACACCTAACAATGTCAACTAGTATATACAGTGTTTTAATTTTTTTTTAATGTTATGTGTACATGATAACAAATTCTAACAAGAAGATGTACTAGAGTGTCCTTTTCTTACTCAGATTCTTAGTGTCCCAGATACAACCTCCATACAGTCCATACATACACCAGCATATATAACTAATTTCAATTATTAAATATTTACATCGATGCTTTTAGAGTAGGCAAATAAAAGTCAATTTAAGCGTAATAATTGCAATCACTTTAATATATTTTTAAATTCCTGTATGTTTGCTTTGTTTTGAATTTCAGCAATTATAAATCTTATACCAGTCTGGGAAAAAAATCTATGACTATTTCTGTTGGCCTCTTAAAAATTAGTTATTTTCATTTTTTAAAACATTTCTATAAGGCAGAAAATTATAAAGGAAATTGAAAATTTTACCATAACAAAGTACTATTAATATATTGTACTTCTTTATATGTTATTCATATTTATATATTTTTATTTATATTCATATTTTTTTAAAAATTGAGATATTATAACTATTTTTATATGTTTTATTATTTTTCACTTATTTTTTTCCAGCTTTATTGAGGTATTATTTAGAAATAAAATTATACAATTAAAGTATACAATGTAATGATTTGGTAACTACATACATTGTAAAATAATTTTCACAATCAAGTTAATTAACACAGCTATCACCACCTCACATACTTTTTATTCGTGTGTGTGAGTATACTTAAAATCTACTCTCAGCAAATTTCAAGTATACAATATAGTATTACTAACTGTAGTCACTGTATATTAGATCCTCTGAACTTATTTATCCTATAACTAAAAGTTTGTACCCTTTTACTGAATTTGCCCCATTTTCCCTACCCCCAACCCTTGGCAACCACCAATCTGTTCTCTGTTTCTATGAGTTTAGCTGTCTTTTTCTTTTAGATTCCACATATATGTGAGATCATATAGTATTTGTCTTTCTCTGACTTATTTCACTTAGCTTACTACCCTTCAGGTTTATCCATGTTATTAAATAACTGGATTTCCTTTTTTTTTAAGGCTAACTATTATTACATTGTGTGTGTGTGTGTGTGCGTGTGTGTGTGTGTGTGTGTGTGTGTGTGTGTGTACAACACTTTTTCTTTACCCATATATCTGTTGATGGACACTTAGGTTGTTTTTATATCTTGGCTATTGTGGATAATGCTGAAATGAACATGGAAGTGCAGATATCTCTTCAAGATAATGATTTCATTTCCTTTGGATATGTACCCCAAAGTGGGTTTGTTGGATCATATGGTAGTTCTATTTTTGATTTTTTGAGGAACATCCATACTGTTTTCCTTAGGAGCGACACCAGTTTATGTTCCCACCAACAGTGTGCAAGGGTTCTCTTTTCTTCACATCTCCACCAGCATTTATCTCTTGTTTTTTTGATAATGGACATCCTAGTGGGTGTGAGAAGACATCTCATTGTAGTTTTGATTTGCATTTCCCTGACGATTAGTAATGTTTAGAACTTTATCATATACATGTTGGACATTTTGTATGTCTCCTTTAGAAAAATGTCTATTTAGGTTCTTTGCCATTTTTTATTATGTTATTTGGGTTTTTGTTTTTGTTTTGCTATTGAGTTGTATCAGTTCTAGTATATTTTGGATATTAACCCCTCATCAGATATGTGGTTTGCAAATATTTTTTCTCATTGCATAGGTTCCCTTTTCATTTAGCTGATAGTTTCCTCTGCTGCATAGAAGCTTTTTAGTTTGATGTATTCCCACTTATTTCTGCTTTTGTTGCCTTTGCTTCTGGAGTCCAAAATAAAAAAAATCATACCAAGACCAATGTCAAAGAGCTTGTCTTCTATGTTTTCTTCTAAGAGTCTTATAGTTTCAGCTCTTAACATTTAAGTCTTTAATACATTTTGTGTTGATTTTGTATACTGTGTAAGATTTAATTCTTTTAATTCTTTTGCATATAGATATCTAGTTGTCCCAAGAGTAATTTTGAAGAGACTATGCTTTCCCCAGTGTATATTCTTGGTACTTTTATTGAAAATTAATTGACCATATATGCACGGGTTTGTTTCTGGGCTCTCTGTTCTCTTTCACTGATACATGTGGCTTCTTTAATGCCATGACTGTATCATTTTGATTATTATAGATATATTATTAAATATCACTGTATTTGTATTGGATTATTTCAAAATTTTTACCATTATAAGACACTTATGCACACAAAGTGTTTTGAATATTTCTAATTACTGACTTGGGAAACATTTCTAAATTCTATATAAATATTTTATACATCTCTGATTTTTTCTTGAGAAATTTCTAAAAGGAGGTTTATTGAGTCAAGGAATATATTTTAATAGGTTTAACACAAGTATATGTTATGATTTCCAGATATATGTTATGCAATTTCTGATAGAAGATTTAGATTAAACAAATATTTTTGCTCACTAACTATATTCCTAGCATTGTCCTGTGTATCATTCACATACATTAATTTATTTAATGCATGTATTCACCAGACTTCGCTATGGGAACTATCAAGAAAAGAGCTTGGAGCACATATAAGTCATTCTTTCTAAAAAACGATCTCTTACCTGGTACTATAATAACATCTTGAAAGATATTCAGGGCACCTTTAGGGCAGTGGCACTTTGCAGCTGGAGCTTTGGAAATAAGAATGAATTCTTATTCAGTATGCCAGTACCACACAGTCAGGGCTTAAATATCTTCAGATCTGTCATCTTTAATAACAGCCATTTTTGAGTTTTCAGTCTGTCCTGCTTTTATACCACTACACTTAGGTCTGAATCTCCTACCTGAACACATGCTTTTATGCTAAACAGTGCTCAAATAACTACCAAAATATTAGTTTAATAATCTCGAACCAGGAGATTGGCATCACTTGCTAAAGCAACGTTTGGGGAGTTCTCCATTTTATAAATGCCCAGTTTTTCTCAAACCTAAGGCAGTAATAATCCAAACCATATCATTTCTTGCTATTATTCCTCTTCTTTAAATAAGAAATATTGAAACATTCCAAGAAATTGAGCATTTAGTGAGTTCAGCATTTAGTAGGACTGTTGATTGAATGACTCTTCTCTTTACTAAGCCTTGTCACTAGTTCTTCTCTTACTCTAAAATATGTACAGTTTAAATTGTATATGTAAACCAGAAGGGAAAGTATCACTACCATTTTAGTTATCATTTTACAGATGTATTATATAATATTATAAATATTCACAATACTCCTTGTAATTTATAGCACTATGAGCAAATTCATAATTTGATAAGCACTTGACCTACTCAGCCATTGTAATATCTTGCCAAGAATAGATTGAGAACTGTGAAATTATGTTAGTAGGTGCAGATTTCCATGCTTGCTGAAAAACATATTCTGTAACATTAAGGGATGCTTTTATGATCAAATTAATGTTCTTTTTTTCCTAATTTTATTGGGTGTTAATAAGGAATTTAGTTGGCTCCAATAAAGTTATTATTTCTTATGAAAAATATAAACTAAATTTAAAATGATAGTCCTTCATTTTTATACTTTCAAAGTTTTATAGAATGTAAATATTTAACAAATATATCATTTTGATGTATTTAATTATCAAAATATAATTTACACTACAGTGTTTCTCTTTTATATAACTAGGACATAATTCCAAATCTCATGTTTTTTGATATAAATATTAGACCATTTCTTATAGACTTAAACATTTCTATATAAGTGGCTAGAACAAATCATACATTATAATTGTATGAAACCAGCAGTTATTTGGTGAATATTTTAAAAAGTAGCTTAACAAAAAAGTTGCTGAAAACTTCTCCCTTCCTTAAGATTTCCAAGGGGAAGATACAAGTAATAATAAATGGGCATGGCTCCTTTCTAAGGGGATGTATTAGTTATCTATTTCTGCATACTAAAACACCCCAAAATAGTGACATAAAGCAAATCATATTTTATTATCTCTCATGGTTTCTGTGAGTCAGAAAATTGAATATGGTAGAGTAGAGATGGCTGCTCTCTGCTTTAAAACGTCTAAGGCCTCAGCTGAAGACTAAAGGTTTGAAAACTGAACTCATCTTAAAGGCCATTCACTCCCATATCTGGTGATTGATGCAGGCTATGGGCTAGAGGCTTGAGTTCATCTCCATGCATTCTTTCTCTTAGGGCTAGCTTGATCTTTTTCACAGCATTGTGGCTTGGATCCAAGAGCAAGCACTCTGAGAGAGAGTAAGAATAAGAGTGAGAGGGAGGGAGGGAGAGAAGGAAAGAGAGAGAGAGAGATTGAGAGAGGGCGGGGAGGAAGGAGAGGAAAGAGGGAGGGAGGATAGAAAATGTACCTGTTAGAAGTAGTGACCTTTTTCTGACTTAGCCTTAGAAACTATAGATTGTCAACCATACTTTGTTGGTCAGATCAGCACAAGATTTCTCCAATATTCATAGACCCTCACCTTTCTTTCTGTGAGAAGAATGTCAGTCACAACATGACATAAAATCTATATTTTCATTTTTGGATAATATAATCTATAATGAATGGGTAGAGTTAAGTTTTGCTAATACCAGGTTAGGTTTCTGAGTGGGACATGAAAGTTTAGGGCCAGAAGTGATGAGAGGGGTTGGTAGTGTAAGGATTTTATAAACTATGGATATAAAGGGGCAGAGAGAGAAAAGATGAGGAATCTGGCATTCAGAGATGAACTTTGAGGGAAGAACAAATGTATTTAAAGAGATATTTATGATTTCCTGAGTAGTATGTTAAGCAGAATTGTTTTCATATATTCTTATAACCTTTAGAGAAAATGATATCCCAATAAGTTGTGGAGTTAGATTTATTTTTGGGAAATATGCTATACCATGCTGAATATGGCTTCAATATAGATATAAGAAAAAAGCAAAGGCCCACTAAATTTAGGTTCATCTGTTTTCAGAAAATTTGCTCATAAGTGTATGTGTCATGGCCTGATGTTTGGTGGTTCCCAAATGCCATTACAAAGACTGATGGCAGGCAATGGTAAAATTTTCACTAGCAGTCTCTGAAATCAGAAATTAGGCAGCATCATGAATCTTCCACAAAGCTAAATTTATTCAGTTAAAGGAAATGACCTTCATTATGCACTTATACCTTTCCAACATTTTTGGTTTAAAATGGTCTTTTATGAAATGATGGTGACAGCAAATGGTAGTTTTACATTTTTAAATGTCCATATTTGAAAAAATAAAAAAAATAGTTTCTAAAACACTTAACTCCAAATTGCAACATTTTTGGTAGAAAATATTTTCATCCTTTTTCATTGCATTTTTAAATTGATATTAGATATAAAAGGTAATATAAATGTATCTGATACATAGAAAAATAAGTTTCCTTCTAATACCCCCAAAAGATTATTGCTTATTCTTTTCTATTTGTTTTTTCTTTTCTTTTTTTTTTTTTTTTTAGGTGAGGCAACCCTTGGTTGACCTCACAGATTGCAAGGACCTTGTCAGATTATAATCCCTTATTTTTTATTTTTTACTCCTACAGCACCTGGTCTTCCTAGGTGGACTCCCATCCAAGTACTAACCAGGGCCAACCCTATTTAACTTCCAAGATCAGACATGATAGAGTTTATTCAGGGTGGCATGGCTGTAGACTCTCTTCTATCTATTACTAATAGCTATTAGTAAAGCTGAAGCCACATAAAAATATCAAGAGCACAGTATTAAAAGCACACTTTCTCATATTGGTTTGCTGTGAGAATTATATAAGTCAACACTTATAAAGAGCTTAGAATAAGGCCTGGCACATAGTATAAACCCAATAAATATTGCTGTTGATGATACTGATAATGAGTTTTTTGAAATTGTTCTTCTCTTGTACCATTCAATTTATCCCGTGGCTTAAATGTTTTGATTCAGACATGATATTGCTTTATTTAGACTTATGCTGGGTTAACTGTTGTTTCTTAAGTAATAACTGGTACATTTTTTACCTATTAATTTTAAATTACTCAAAAATGAAGAAAAATATCAATAAATAAAATAAAACTTTTATAGGAAGTCCAAAGATAATGCCAAAATAAACTTTACATACAGGACTTCATAGAGAAGAAAAAATTTACTCACCTCATAGTCATAAACTCAAATAGTCAAGAGATTGGGCAGCTCAGATTATACTAATTGATATTCTGAGCTTTGCTTCTTGATTCAAATAGTATATTCTTTACCATGATTATATACTCATCGATCTATTCATTCATTTATTCATTTAACAAAAATTAAGTGTCTGTCTTCTATAGACACAAAGGTAAGATATCCACATCCAGTACAGGAAAATCCTGCATCTATTTTATAACAGTCATAAATATTTACTGAGGACTAAGTTATAAAATAAATTAAACTGTTTATAAAATTTAAATTTTCTTAATGTGAGTTTATAGAATCACTTATAATTATTGCAGTTGAAAGTTCCCTCATACTTTTATCTGTCATCATTCTTAAAAGATGGAGCTAACTACTTAGATACAGAGCTGAAGATTTTGTACCATACACCTTGGTTCGTAGAGAGTTGGTGACCTTAGATAAGGGATGTGTAGCTTTTATCCAAAGACCTTGTGAGATATGCAGAGAAAAAATAGAAAAGTATGATTTTTAAAAGGAGTCATGAATAGAGAACCAAAAATTTTAATATTTCATAGTACAAACAACATTTGGTTTAGACACCATTAGAACTGTACTGTACTCTGCTTAAAAAAATTGCAAATCTTACCCAAAGAAGCTTTAACTCTGTAATTTGAAGTGACCAGCATGAATGAAAACAGACTGAAGTGCTTATAAATCATATGTAAACACATAACTTTTGTACTATCATCAGGAAGTAAATTTAAGTTTAGATATCTCCACGTTTCTCCTTAAAGTAAAATAAAGAAAGAAAACAAATAAAAGCACTAAATGTCTTATGCTATGTCTATAATAGATGAGGAATAATTGTAAAGTAACACAAAAATGCCTCTAACTCAGGTCTATACAGAAACAAGTGTGCTGGATTTAGTGAGCAGATAATTCTTGTCATCTCAAATATGAAATATATCAGGGAACTTTCTATGGGAAAGTTGTTTCTTAATGTTGAAAGTAACATATGTATATTTGACATAATCATATTTTAAAGAATCAGGCCACATGTTCATGGAGATAGGCTAAAGGAATGGGCTCTCTACCAGTATGTGATATGAACAGATCCTGGTCATGTATCCTGGTCCAGAGAGTCAAGAATTCCTTTATGATGTATGATAAAATATATCTATAGTGCAACCAAAAAAATCCCATAAGACATTTGTACTCTCTTTTTCTCACATATACACACATACATACACACATGTATCATTATGATGTTGCCTCAACCCTCTTCTGTCTGAGAATACAAGATTTAATCCTCTGCCTCATATTAGCAGTGTAATCCTGGACAATGTACCTGAACTTGTTTTGCTTCAATTTCCTTGTCAGTAAAATAGGGACCAATAATAGAATAATATTTCTTACCTCATAGGTGGTTTTGAGGATGAAATGAGAAAATCTGTGTAAGATGCCTAACACACATAGTGAACACTCAGTAATGGTTACCTATAACTACGAGAAGAAGTTGAGGCCCAGGGAGATCATGATATGCTCAAGGTCACTAAGGTAGTTGTTTATGGCTAATCAGGATTAGAGTCTATATAACGATCCCCAAATCAATGTTGTTTTTTCACACTAAGCTGCCTCATTAATGATGTACTTTCTTGTATATATCTTTTGTATTCATGAATCTTGCCTCCCTAAGTAAAATACAAGTGTCTCAAAGGCTGAAAGCATGGATTCGTGACCTCTTCGTCAGCCGCAGGCTCCAGTGGAGAGCTCTTGCTCTTGGGAGCTCAGTGTTCATTTGTTAATTATGAACTTTTAATACAGTATTAAACCTGAAATTATTTTATCCCTTCCATGTTTCTCAATCCTTCTTCAGTGCTTTAATATATAAGAACAGTCAGTCATTATAAAATTAGAGTAGCACAGTGCACCAACCCCTTCCTCTGTAACTCCCCATAGAAGAATGCAATTTCCTACTAGATTTCTGCAATGTGAAGAAAATAATATAATTCATCTATGCACTGGTTTCTGCATATATAGAATTTGTATACAGCATTACTCAATCACAAAAGAATTCCATTATAATTTAGCATATTGTTATGTAAATTCAGGCATTACCAAGGCCTCAAAATGTGATCCCAAGAATATAACAAGCACCCATAGGGAAAACGTGGTAGAACATCTCAACAGTGGGAATTATTTTTAGCTTTGGATAACAAGTTTTGTATAAAGGAGCTCCATTCACATTTGTGGCACTGAATCACACATACTAGTAAGCTGATATTTAAATTGTATTTTATATATCTCTATTAGAGTGTACTAGTATAGTAAACACTACAAATGGCCACCTTGATTATCTTTGGAGTCACTGTTAAGAGTTAACCATATCCTTAAAATCAGTTGCCTGAATAAGCTTCTTTATAAATGTGCCTTTGAAAGGTTTAAATTCCTCTTATCAGTATATGCATTTCACATTTCAAGAACTTATAAGATTTTAGCAGCGAGTATACATATCCTATAAATTTCAGTTTTCCCTTGATGAAGAGGATATAGTTAATACCCACGAGATGGAGAAGCTAGTAACTCTGACTTATAGGACCAGATGAACCAGTTTGTCCTTCTATAGACCTACAACCCTAGATACTGTTATCTAGCCCTCTAGAGCCTCTTCAGCTCTCTGCTCCTAAGCTGCATAATCAGGACTTCATCTCCTGTTTAAGTATAGATCAGGAAGGGTACAGTAGGTTAAGAGAGAAGGGGAGAACTTGCCAAGCCGTGCCTTCCAAGAAATATAGGAAGTTACTCAGAAGACTGTAAAGTGCTCTCAGGAAATTACTGGGAGCACTGCAGTCATATTGCCATGTGAAATGAAAACTTTAAGAGGACTTGAAAATAGCTGGATGTAATAACCAATTTAGAAGTTTGCTGACGTGACACTCCTCTAGGAATTCTTGGTTTCCAGATCCATCTCATTAGCCACACTAGAATCTACTAAGCCTTATCAGGAGTCTAGAATTTGGATTGAGAATCAAAACTTTGCTATTTGAAAACTAGGGCAAAGATCAGTTAATAATCAATAAGGATATGAGATAAAGAACACACAAGGAAAGTTATTGTATTATAAATGTATGGAACATAATAGTTCGAAGAGGAGAGACGTCCCAACGAGGCAGAATAAATGCTAGAATGTAACACACAACTAAAAAGAGTGTCAGTTTACAGAGTGTCACAATGCTTTATGATCCCATTAGGATAGATATTGTAATTACCCATTAATTTAAATAAGAACCTCTTAAGTGTATAGTATTTCACCAGCTAAAGTAATACTTTCCATGAGTTACTTTTTACATTAGGTGATTTGAGGCAAGTGAGGGCCTGTGTCTGATAATATATTGGTGAAAATCAACCTATCATTGTTGTATCCTGGCAAATGCTGATGATTTTACAATGAGATTCAAATAAATTCCATGTCTGATTAATTTTCTTTAAATAAAGGTAGGGAAGGTGGGTATCAGTTTTCAATACATAGTATGGTAGAAATACAAAATACTTCAGAAAGTCTTTTGGCCCAATATTCTGAATTGTGAAGCTTTATCTTGATATAAAAATGTTTGGCTATGCTTTTCTTCCTCATTCAGTAAGGCTCAGTGGTATTAAATTCCTTTAGCTACTTGGAGGCAACACGATAATTCCCAACTCACTGTAATAATTGCTGAACATGAGAGGTTGTGAGGTATGAGTTCTAATCCCAACTAATTTATTATATCCTGCCAGTTATTCACCCACCACTGTGCCAATTTCATTATCTGTGACAAGAGGCTAGAAGAAGGACAGCTTGTCTGAGCCTCAGCAGTTGGAGAGTAGGGATGACAAAAATAGATAGATTGGCCAGAATGAGCTTTATTAACTAGAATGCTGTCCCCGTGCCCTCTCTGAGACCATCTGAGGTGTGGAAGAAAGCTCAGACATGGGTCAGTTTGTTCAGAAGACCACACATCAAGATCTGCTAAGATGTTCTTATCATTTTCGCTTGAAAAAAAGAGGTGACTATTTCATAAGGCTGTCATCTCACATTTAAATTTTGCAGTGATTGAGTGGTCCACCTGCTTCTCTCCACTGAGTGCTCAAGGGCTGTTAGTGCTTCACTTTTGCCTACAAAGGAATCCCATGAGCAGGTAGCCTCAGCAACCCAGGCTTAAGTCATTCCTTTAAGTGGGAGTGGATTGGAGGGCCAATTGTCTTCATTAAAGAAGCTCAAAATCAGTCTGTCTAGAGCTTTGGAATTATTTATTAGAGCACTCCTCACTGCCACTTGATCAGCTTTCTCACTCATTACTTTTTTGGCATCAGGCTTTGGGACACAGTTCTCACAAGAAAAAACTCTTTTATGTTTTATCCAGGTCACTGTCATAGCCTATGGTGTACAAATTTTAGGAGAATGAAAGCAACAATTGTATAAAGAGATACTAGAGTGGGAAGGGAAATAGGAAGGTGACCTTTCCATGCTCAAGATTAGCCAAATATATATTGTTCATATCTTTGTCTCAGACACTGTACAGAAATGAAATATCCTAATATTAAAGGATCCCAGATCTTCACTAGACCCCACCTCCCTTAAGTTTGGCCTCCATGGAAGATAGCACAAACTCCAAACAGTAATACAAGATCTGTAATAAAAGGATAGGCTGTGATACAAAGTATTTTCAATATTTTTCTGGTAGATGTTTAGTGATTTTTCATGAAAAGCACTTGATTTGAATGTTATTTTATCTTTTAATGTTTTAATCAACAGTAAATGGCATTCTTTCCTGATACACTCCTCTCAAAGTGGTAGAAGAGTTTGTGGCAAACTGCCATTTAAACCATTTATTCTGCTCCAGTAATGCAGTGTCGAATCATAGAAACTGGGAAATATTAACTAAACCATTTCTAATCACTTTCTAAAGAAGCCACAGAAAAACTTGGCAAAGTAATGATAGTGACATTATATTGCTTCTCCGTAGACTGATATATTTGGTAATATTACAGAAAATTCTGCACCATAACATTTTAATAGACCAGATTGCATATATTAAATAAAAAAATAACTTTATAGTCAAGTGTGATTTTCTTATACTTCATTTAGTCTCTATATTTTTTGGATTTTATGTCAAACATATCTGGGTTCAAATCCTAAGAAGACTGCAGAGAAAAGAAGGTTAAAGTGAAGGAAAGGAAGAAGAGAGGAAGAAGGGAAAGGAGGGATAGAAAGAGTAGAGAACTGAAGATGTATAGGAAGGAGAAAGGAAGATGGAAGGGAGGAAGAAGGAATACTTCAAGTCCATGAAGTATTGTCTTACCAGTGGTACTGAGAGGTATCTTCATCTCTAGGTAGTAAGGAGGGAATTGCAAGATTATCAAACATGCAAAAATTTTCTGAGACTAAAAAATTCTGTGATATTAGTTTGGTTGGGGTTTCTGTTATTGATGCAGTGGTTGTGGTTGGCAGTATAGCAGAAGGCTCTTTTAGCTACTTTGTCTAGAGTCATATAGGCCCAAGTGTGAATCTAGGCTTTATCATTCATTGACTTGCTCACCTGGGACAAAACACTTATCCACACAGTCTCAGTATCCCCTTCTATAACAAAAGATAATAATTCTTACCCAAAGAAAATTACAGTTTTGTCTTCTGTTCCTGCAACATCTTCCTCTTAACTAGATATTTTACATGAGAATCAAAAAAATTCAAGTATATTCTATGTTTAAAACAAAGAAAGAAAAAAAAAGCAAAGATACCCAAAACCTCGTCTTCACTCACTTTTTCCTCTAAGTTATGGTTTCTCTAAACATTTTAGGTAGGATAATTCAATATTGTGGGGCTGTTCTGTGCATGATCAACTGTTTAGCAGCAACTCAGGCCTCTACCCATGAGAGCACAATCAAAAATGTCTCCAGACATTGCTGAATGTCCCATGGGGGGCAGCATCTTCCCCATCTGAGAACTACTGCTCAATGTTTGCCACATTTCTCATCTCCTCTGCAAAACTACTTTCCCACTAGCTCTATTTCCTCACTTTCCTGTTGTTCCTGAACCTATTCTACTCTGTCTCTTGTCCTCATTTCACTAATAGAACTATTCTTATACAGATGAACAAAAACCTCAGTTCCTCTCTATGTAATGAACTCTTCAGTCCTTGTCTAAATTAATCTCTCTGCAGAGTTCAGTGCTTTTAGCATACCTGCCTTGAAATGTTTTCCCAGCTTTTCTAACAGCATTCTCTCTTGGCCTAATCTGTGTGGTCTGGGATACCAGGGATAGCTGGCACCACTCTCTCAATGCGAACTCACTATCTTCTAGGAGGCCAGCCCAGCCTCATTTAAATGATGGTGAAAGGGTTCTCAGCATCAAGAGAGGGCAAGCCCCACACACCAAGCACTTTTCAAGCTCTGCTTATCTAGTGTTCCCTAGCAATCTCGTGGCCAATGCCCAGAATCAGTGTGGAAGGGGCCTACTTAAGATGGAGGTATAGGGACAAGATTAACTTTCAGTGGGGCAGTTTGACAAGCCCCAGTGACTAGCCCCCAGTGAAACTGGTGAAAACTTAAAAAAAAAAAAAAATTAAAGCCTTTGGAAATGTTCCTAAGTACAAAAACAAATGAGGAAATATCTATTCAAGAATATCTACAAAAATTCAGTTAAGAATGTGAGAGTCTGTGATATTTGAATGCAGACTGCTCCCTCTTAACCCTTTTCCCTGTTCGGTGAGGTGGGGCTCCACTCCAGACTGTACAGCCAAGAACACAGGAGCTCCCTTTCCCCCACAGCTCCCAGCCAGAGGGATTTCTTTCCAGGAAGAGCAGGACTTCCTCCAGTTGCCCGTTGCTAAGGCTAAACCCTAGGTGAGTGCAGTTGAGAGGCAGGGGCCTCTCTTTTCCATTCCTTCCCAATTATGGAATGGAGACACTACCTTGGACATGCAGGCTCGAATGCTGAGATTCTCATCACCCTTACCTGGATGTGCCAGGCAATACCAGCCTAGAAGACCTCAGACTATTGCCCCTACTGCCCACTAAGCTCAGCTTCTAAAGTGGGAGTGTCACTCAGTCACTCAGAAAGAAGCTTGCCATTGTCTCCACCCCCAGAGCTCTGTGTTACAGATTTTGCCTGGAAGGAGAAGCAGTTCTTAAACTCTTCCCAAAGGAAATGACTTAATTTGCAACAGAGTATGGAAAAGTTCAGCCTAAGAGTACTTTCAAGGACAGTGGGGGCTGTGGAAATTGGGAGGAGAGTCAAGATACAAGCTAAATGACAGGCTTATTTTCAGGAGAGAATCAGAGAATAAGACAGCTGAGAGGAGCCCTGCCAGGGTGAGAATACGTACTGAATATTGATCTCAAAATCTATTCTTTCGAAGGAGCCACTTTGATTGTATTTCTTTGTAGAGCAATTTGTGCTCCAGGCCCTCCCTCCACCTCCACCACCAATACTCTAATCTGTCATCATCGTTCACTTGAACTACTGCAAAATCTTTCTACCCAGTACCCAAATTAGCAACACCCTTCTTGCTGGTACGCAATCTAATCTTTACAGTGTAGCCAGAAAAATCCTTTGAAATTTAAATCCAATCATGTCCTATGTTGGCCCTCTTTATAGACCATTGGGAAAAAACCTGTTCCTCCAGCAACGTTGGATTTAGTGCTGACAATCTCTATGTCTTATTTCTTTCCTCTGTCACTTTCTGCAGCACCATGATATAGCACAGCCCCTCTTCTCCTCCCATCCCCATCCCAAGCATGCACTCTCTCTAGCTACCTTTTTAAAATTTTAGGCCAGACGGGTGTCACTAGAGGGAATTCTTATTCATAAAATACCTGTTAACTCTCTGATCTCTCTTTCTGTTCCGGACATCTTCCAGAGAAATGTCCTCCATCTCTTGACTTGGTGGACTCTCTACCTATGTGAATAATAAATCTTTCTTTGATCACACCAAAGGCATGACATCATGAGTTTTGACATGGGAATTTAACATTGGGAGGGAACTTCCCCACATCATACTGAGGTTGCAATGATACCCTCTCCCTACCATCATTAAATTCTTCTGTGGCCTCCATTCCATTTACTTTTATGATAAAGTCTACAATCCTTAAGTTGGCCTACAAAGTATGATAAGTCCCCACTTCACTGTTTTCTTTGCTTACTTCACATTAGTCGTGCTTCCCACTGCCCTATTGTCCCTCCTAAGGAAACGTACAGCTGCTGCACCCACTGCCTGCAATGCTCTTCTCCCTCCTTACTCTTGCCAATCTTACCTAGGCTGTCCTCAATTAGTCTGTAAAACTCAGCACAAAAATCACTTTCTCAGAAAAGTCTTCCCTGACACCTCACCGCAGTCTTCCCAAGTAGGTCAGATGTGTTTTTCTTTATAGCACTGATTTTGGCTTAAACTTTATATTTGTTCATATAGTTATTTGATGTACATTTATCTCCACTAGATCACAACTACCGTGAGGTCAATTATTTTATGTTTTGCTCACCTTTGTATCCTCAATGCCTAGGCCACTGGCTGGCCCACAGTGGATACCGTGACAAATATTCATTGAGTATGAAATAAAGACTCTCAATACAGAAAGATATTGTATTAATTGCAATAAGCTTGGTTCTGCTATAATAATAGCTACTGCCACCTAACTCACCCTCCCCACCTACAAAACCACATACACTCACAGATTTCAGAGACTTAAAACAAACAAACAAAAAGGTTTATTTCTAGCTTATGCTACTTTCCCTTTGTATATTAGCAGGATACTCTGCTGTATCTCATCTTTATTCTGGGACCCCAGCTGACAGAGGGTACCACCTGGAGCATTGTATATGTTAGTAGTAAGGGGAAGAAAGACAAAAATGGTTTCACATTGGTAATTAAATACCCCAGCAAGGAAGTAATAGACTTCATCTCTACATACAATTAGCCAAGCTAGTCTCATGGCCTTGCTCATTTATAAAGGGGGCAGGGAAATGTAATTTTTTTACGCATATGGAAGAAGAACCAGATATGTGTGATCATTAGAAGTCTCCCCATGCTCATATGTGTGATTAAAGTTCAAATTGAATTTGAAGGAATGGTAGAAAAACTCAAGAGAATCAGAAAATTGCACTGGACTACAGAATGAGATTTGGATAGGCTGGATGAGGAAGCATTGCCTGTAGAGGGAATAACATGAACATAATAAAAAAGTATGCCTTCGTATATGTCTAGGTCATGGTGAAGTGGAAAGTGTGTGTTTAGGAACCATGACAGATAAGATTGCAGTGACAGTTTTAACCATTAGCATATCTATGCTCCTCTCTTAACAATTTTTGTTCATAATGTGGAAATATCCTCAGAGTAAACAATTTGGTACATGGCTTGAGACATCTCACTTGCCTTGACTTGTTGTACTTTCTTCATTTCTAAAATCCAAGATTATCAGTTGCTTTTCTCTCAGTTGCTTTTTGGCTAGCACAGCAGTCCAGAAAGAGCTGGACATGACGTCATGCCCCCTTTCAGCCCACTGTCAAACTGAGCAGGTAAACACTGATGCTCCTGCCAGGTTGCGAATTGAATGTCTTTAATCTCACCTTTAATTGGCACTTCTAGGGACTTAGCTGAGTGGAGAGACCCTTAACAATGATACAAAGTAAAAGATAATATAGAATGGTAGGTTTTATAAAAGCTTGGATATAATTGAAGGATGTCATTCAATAAATCTGTCCCTAGAAGCTAGTAACACTCAATCAATACAATTTAACCTGTTTTCCTCCCACCTTACATTTATTAGTTGTATTGGCTTTAGAAACAAAAAAGTTTAACTGTTATAGTTCCCCTAATAGGAAACAGATATTTAAGGGAAATCATATTTGAATAAAAATATTTGTCAAACAAAAACCACAGTATAATATTGACTACAAAGCAACCATTAATAGAGAGGGGTATGTCATGCTTAATAAGGCCTCTGTTCATTGATATTTTAGGGGAGTATACTATAGTAACTAAGTTTGGTCTCTAGAGCCAGTCTGCCAACATTTAAATTGAAACTCCACAATTTACCAATGGGTGACCTTGAGAAAATTATTTAATTATGCTCATACAGCAATTCATCACTGCTATGGACTGAGTTGTGTTCCCTGAAAGGTTCATGTTGAAGCCCTAACCTCCAATGGGACAGTATTTAGAAAAAGGGCTTTTCGGAGGTAATTAGGTTATTAAACGAGATCATAAGGTCAAGGTCCTAATCTAATAGGATTGGTGGTCTTATAAGAAAAGGAAGAGAGAGATCTCTTCTTTTCCTTATGTATACATACCCAGGAAAGGCCATGTGAGCACACAACAAGAAGGCTGTTCTCCATAAGCCAGAAAGAGGGTTCTCACCAGCGTCCAACTATGCCAACAAAACACCCTGATCTCACATTTCCTGCCTCCATAACTGTGAGAAAATATTTTTTGTTGTTGTTTAAATCATCCAGTCTATGGTATTTTGTTATGGCAGCCTAAACTGACTAATACTTTCACCCATAAATGAGGATAATAATAGTGCCTATCTGATAGTGTCTGTGAGAATTGAATGTATTACTATGTGTTGAGCTCTTAAAATGATGCTTCAGATACAGTAGATACTTAATAGACATTAACTAACATTGCTTATATGTTCTCCCTAATCCTTCAGTTGATAGTATCATACTTAATAATTCTACTTTTTTAATCAGACAGATCTGGGTTGGACTCTGCTCTGCCTCTCCTAAGCTATATGACCATGGTCAAGTTACTAACTTCTCCATCCCTGTTTTCCTATCTGTAAATGAGGGTAATTGTAGTACTGCCAGCCTCTTAGGGTTGTTGTAAGGATTGAAAGAGACATGCATGTAAATATATCTGGACACAGTAAGCATTCTATGTGTGCTATTTACTGTCATCATTAGAGGTTTGCAGAGCTTCCTCTTTTGAATTATTTAAGAAACTACCATCTCAAGAAAACCTTAAACTACTTGGAGGAGAGAGTAATAGCAATTTCTCCTAAAACTTGGAACTCTAAAAATGTCCTTCCCGTGCCATTCTTACCTTTGTTTTGTCACTGCGAGATATTTTTTTGTATATTTTTGCTTCCGTTTAATATATGCCCTTAATCTCCCTTTTTTCATCATGATGTTAGTGTTACATTACGGACTCTTATGTATGTATGTATGTATGTATGTATGTATGTATGTATGTATGTATTATGCCTAAAGCACCTGGTCATCCTAGGTGGTCTCCCATCCAAGTACTAACCAGGCACGACTCTGCTTAGCTTCTAAGATCAGACATTGGGCTTGTTCTGAGTGGCATGGCCATAGACCATGGACTGTAGCTCCAATGGGGCATGAACCCAGAACCTTCTGTATATTAAGCAGATGTACTAACCACCACATGATGGAACCACATCCTATATTACAGATTCTAAAGAGCAGAGTCCATGTCCCTTATACTCAGTTTATTTAAATAGTAATTGTAGGATTTAATGTGACTACTGCTTTTACAATAAACTGAAGACTAGAGAGTAAGATTTTCTCACAGCTATTGAGTGGTAGACTTGAGAACTAAATATACTTTCACAGCCTGGCTGTTAACTTACAATACGAAGTGAGGAATCCATAAACATATTTTGGAATATAGTGGTCACATATATCCTTAAGATGATGTATAGACAAACTAATATCATGTACAATACTGCTTCTCAAACTTTAATGAGTAAATCACCTGAGGCACATGATAAAATGCAGGTTTTGATTCAAGAAGTCTAGGATGAGACCTGGAATTCTGCATTTCTAACAAGCTCCCAGGTGATTCTCAGTCTGCTGGTCCTCAGACCACCCTTTGGGTGGCAAAGATGTGGATGATTTTAGCAATACTGACTGAAGATTTTCTGCTGTTTTGTTTTGTTCATGTGTCCATTGTTGTATTTATTCATTTAAATCCTCTTTGGATGGAAGACTTTTTAAAAATACAAATGGGAAAAATTTTAAAGCCAATTGGTAAGATATGAATTGAACACATTTTAAATTTACATGTTTTGGCTTGTTTCTTCATGTGTTGTGTATTCCTAAATCATTCACAATGGTTTTATTTTCTATCCACTTTCCATCAAATGGGAAAATAGTGCTCCTTCAATTTTATTTCCCAGCCTTTATCACTCATAATACGTTAAACCACCTCATCCTTCCTGAAAATTTCTCCTGTTTTTCTGACCTATACTGTCTTAAGTTTCCAGTTCTGACCTCCCAATTAATGCCTCATCCTATTCTCTGACATCTCCTCATTTCTCTTACTGTCTTATTAGCAACTCCCACCCACTGCCACAGCTTCAGTTATTACTTCAGGCCTTTGGATTCACTTTCTGATCAATATCTTTCATGCTGAAGGCTTTCCTAACTTTTAGTCTTGCCTATTCAATGAATTTGATATTTATGACCTGTCAGCCCTTCAAACTCAACATGTTGAAAACAAAAGTCCTCATATTTCTTATTACTAGAAGCCAGGCCATCTACCAACAATCACCAGGTTATTTTACTGCCTTTATCAAAACTTTCAGTGCCTCTTTGTTTACTGTGGAATAAATCTTTAATTCCTTTTTCTGACATTGGAAACCCTTCTTTCTCTAATCTCAACCTTTTTGTTTTCCTACCAACATCTTCCATTATTTTTTTTGTTATTAAATTTATTGGGTTGATATTGGTTAATAAGATCATATGTTTCAAGTGTACAATTCTATAACATCTTATCTGTCTATTGCATTTTGTGCTTATCACCCAAAGTTTAGTCTCCCTCTACTATATATTTGATCCCATTTACCTCTTCAACCTCCCCACCCCCTTCTCTTGATAACCACCATACTGTTTGTGTTAAAGAGTTTTCGTTTGTTTGTTTTGTTTGTTCACTTGTCCATTTCTGTTTTATATCCCATATATCAGTGAAATGATATGATTTTGTCTTTTTTGGTCTGACTTATTTTCTTAGCATGATATTCTTGAGAGCCATTTATGTTGTCCCAAATGGCAGTATTTTATCTATTCTTATGGCTAAATACTATTTCATTGTATAGATGTACCACATCTTCTTTATCCAGTCATCCATCAAAGCACATTTGGGTTATTTCCATGTCTTAACTACCATGAATAAGACTACAATAAATGTATCTTTAAGAATAAATGTTTTCAATTTTGGAAGGTAAATACCACTGTTTTTAAATATGTGGCTGACTTAAGTTACTCTGGATCCTTCTGTTTCAAGAGTATGCATTGCCATTCTCACCCTTCATGCCATTTTCACTCTGAATTGAAAGGCCTTATGCCAATCTTTGCCCATTAAAATGCTACATACTTTCAAGCTTACATGAAATGCTTCATCCTTTGTGGCATATTCTCTATTCTCCTACCTGAAAGGAATTCTTCCTCCTCCACACTGCTCTAATACATGTTCTATGCTACTTAAATGGCATCTTACATTACACTCTATGTAATAGATCTATACAAATGTCTGCCACCTGGGGTCCCAAATCCTCCAGTTTTCTGGTATCGGTTTTTTCTTTAACATTCAAAGAATATGGCTCAAGCCCTACCTCTTAGAATGACAATATCTGACTTCCTTCCTTGCCTTTTAGGCTCATATTTCTCTGCTACATTTAGGGGAAGGGAAAGTTGCCACATATGTGTTGCAAGCCGGTTCACGCCACAGCCCAATTCTCTTCACTAACTTAGGTCCTGGCAGCTGATTCTAGCTCTCTGCCTTGGGCTTCTCCTTTCTTCCTGTTGACCACTATTTGAAGCTGCAGGATTTCACATTTTGTCCATTTTACCTAGCAGAAGGTTATTGTCAGTAATAGACTCTTACTGAGAGTTTTGAGGTAATGCAGGATAATTACAGCCTTAGCAGACGTCAACTGGAATCTGAATGGTAAAGTCAGAGTTCTTAGATATTTATCAGACACACACTGACCAAGTACATCCATTGACATGGGGCTCCCTATCTCCATACCTTTCCTCTTGCATCTCTTCTACCAGGGTCATAAGCTCTCCCAAAATGCCAGAATTTAACTTCCTTTGCTTCTTCATGCAGAATGTTCCACCATTTTCTTTTTGGTTTTTAAACCTTGCCTGTCTAGATTATTTATAAAAGAGTCTCACCTTCCATCATCAAATAGGTATTTAAGTGTTTTCCTAAGTTTGATAGCAATCTGCCCTTAGAAGAATTCTACAGTCCTAGAGCTATCTTAGGTCAACCAGCTCAGAGTAAATTAATTTTTATAACTACAGTACTATGAAATAGGCAAAATTATTATCCACTTATTTTTGTAAGTAACTTAGTTAGAGAAGGACCATATATCTCCATATATTATATGCATCAAACTATGAAAAAAAAAGCAGTTTAAATTTTTAATCTACCATATTTGAAGTTCATGACTTTGGGCAAGTAATTTTCTTTGGAGGTCCTCAGTTTCCTGACTTATAAAATAAGTATAATAATATCTACCTCATATAAATGTGAGGATTTATATCATTTTAAAAAATCATTTAGTTAGAGTCTTGGTACACAGTAGGATTCCTGCTCATAGTACAATTTTAAAACATTCAATGAATGCAAAAAAAAAAAAAAAAGGTTGCTCCAGTGAGCTTTATTAAACTTTGAGTTGGGTACAATGTTTATTGCAGGATCCCAAAAACTATCTGATACTCCGATTTTTCTTTCTCAATGTCATCATGTTTACTCTGGAGTCAGTTCCACAGAGTCCTACCCTTAATTGAAAAGACAGGAAATTACAACTTTAAAATTTTCAGTGTTAAGAGTAAATAACACATTAGAGACATATTAGTAATTATGGAAGTATCTTCTCAAACTGTAATGTTTTCCTCTCCCTTAGTGCTAGCAATCAAAACCACTATATTAATCTGAGCAGGGTCAGGACTTGAGTTCTGAGGAAAATCACTTGAATTTGAGGCATTATATGTACAGTACAAGATGTTCCAGATACAGACTCTCTGAATCCTGTTTGAGAACAATGGTGCAGGGGACTAGGTACCTTTAGACCTCTGAGTCCCAGAAAATTTGGGCAGATCTCTAGAAGTCTGCTGGTGCCCCTCCCCAACCCCCCAAAATAGGCAATCTCATAATTTCTAAAAGGGTAAGCCATTCTCTGGGGGTGAGAGATAGGTGGTAGAAATTAGAATGTGGAAATTTCCATTATGCCTTGGAATTGCATAAAATCCTTCTGTAGGAAGTGCTCACTAGAAGTTTCCCAATTTTATAGACTAATCTCTCTAGCAAAAAAAGTTCTTTCCTCCTTGGATGAGACTTCTCTATCTCTTAAAGTCCAAGATAGAAGCAACTTGGTATCTAGAGCCTTTCCAGATTCTCCCAAGTTGGAATAAATCAGCATTTCCTAAAGCATGAAAATAAAAGCAGTTATCAGAATCTTTGATTACTAATCATGGTAGGGAAGTCAGTATAGTATAGAGCCTTAAAGCTCAAACTTGAAAGTCAGATTTCCACTTATCAGCTGTCTGACCCTGGGCTTAACCCCACTCTACATCAGTTCCCTTATCTATAAAATTAGCATATTAATAGTAGCCACTTTATGATTTTTTTTTTGTTTGGATTAAATGTGATGATGCATATAAAATTCTTAAACAGGACCTACTATGTAGTAAATTGTCATTAAATGTTAGCTCTCACTGTTATTCCTCCTGCCATAGTAAGTGGAAAGTTCTTTGATAACAGTAACTATAACATATTAATTAATTTTTTATGAATATAGACAGTGACCAATAAATTATTTGTTGAATTAAACTTTATTTTTGACAGGAAAAAGCTTTAAAAATTTTTTTCTATCTATATTGTTTTAGAAGTCATGATGGCTATGCTTCTAATACATGATATACATGAATGTGGATAGTTTTTAGAAGTAAAATAACTTTTAATGCTACAAGTAGGATGTGTGGCTAGATCAGAGAAGCATGTAAACCAAATTACTCAACATAAAGATATCTTATTTTTAATGTTTATTATATATGTAGTCTAATTACTATTATTATTATTGTTTAGTCTTTAAACACATCTATCTTTTTATGACCCAGAAGAGAATCCTTATATAAGCTCTTTTACTGTAGCCAAAATCTTTATGTCTGCTAAATTGTTTGACTTTGCTGTAGTTTGGGTATGGAAATTGTAAAAATGAACAAGGGAATTTGTTCTAATATATGAAGATGAAATGATTTAAGGTCCAAACTTTTGAGGGTGTCAAATGTTATAAGAAAAGATAGGGAAAGAGGCAGAGGTAGTCCCAGTTGTAGGATGGAAGATTTGTGGCATGGTGTCAATCTCATATTTGTTCTATTTCATCATTGTGCAGGACAAAATAGGTCCCGAGTTAGTAGGGAAGATGATCAATAGGCTACTTCCATATGTCTAGGCTTTATTCCTTTCTATTGTTTACAAAATCAAAAGTTGTGAAATTTCTTCTCCATCAGGTCCTGTGTATTCAAAGAACTGTCCTTGGAGGAGAATTTCACATCAATCTGGTGCTAGGCCCTCCACATGTTAACTTTGGTCAAACTCCGTGCTCGTTGACCACATTCACTTACTCACTGTTCATGTCATGCAGCTTGACAGCTTTGTCGCCTTATTCAAATCCACTGAGTGTTATTGAATCTGAAAATTTGCCTTTATACCAAGCACACAAATGAAACAAAATACAATTTAAGGAATCAGCTCATAACATGTACAATTAAATTCATTAATCAAGGCAGTATATGGAAATGCCACATGTGAACTGTAAACTTCATAAATATTAAAGGGATGAACAACTAGACAATCACATTTCTTAGTAATAAATGCTTTTTCTTGGTGGTTTTATTTTAGTATGAGGGATGTAGAATGCTCCCGTTTACTAGCTTGAATTCTTATTTTGAAACTTTTAAACTATGTGTTTCATTAACAAGAACCTTTATTTTGGTGACATCTTTATTTCCATTTGTTCTCCATTTACCATACTCTCTCTATGTGCATGCCTTGATCCTAATTAGAACTTACACCTGAATTTAGGAAGCAGTACTTGAAATAAACCAAATCAAGATGTTTGTGAAGGGAAGAAAATATCAAGTTCCAATATTTCTAGCAAATAGATATGGAAAATATACTCCGTTGATGTACCTTCTTAAAGTATGAGAATTTATGTATACTTTCTCTTGGTATATACAAATACAACTACACTGGTAGCTTTCATTCTATACGGTAATGTACTTTGGTTGCCAGTTTACATTCTAATACAAAACTTCATTGAACAAATGCAGCATGGTATTTATCACATCAATTTTGTAAATTTATAAATTACACTTACTAGGTTTGGGATTAGAGAGAAGTTAAAAAAGGTCCAGGCAGTTATGTGAGGCTTTATATTTCAGGGAACATTTGAACTGGATCTCAAAGGATGCTTTAAGAGATCAAAAGATGAAAGAAAACAGAGACAATTTTATGTAGGAATGGAAAAAACATGTTGTGGAGTGGGTCACAGTATAGAGATGAGAATAATTTTAGGCACTGGACAATTTAACTCAAATTATGATATCATCAAAAGTCACTCACCCTTCAAATTCAGGTGTTACTAACTTCATGTAAACCGAGGCTTCCTTCTTCCACACTAACATATCTCAATTATGGCAATCACCTATGTTATTTTCTACTTGTTGCAAATCTGTCTTCCAACAGGGCAGTTGAAGGCAGAGTCTTTGGTTTTTCATGTTCCTCCCTGAAGTCTGACTCACCCTCTAGTATTCCTATACCGAAGGCCAGTCCGCCTCTCTTTGAATACTTCTAATGACTCATTACTTCACAAGGCAGCCTTATACACTGTTAGGGTACATTGATTGTTATGCAATCTTTCTTTATATCCCATTCATCTGCCTCTTAGTAATGGCTGACAGTTGGTGTGAGTGCTCTTCTCTGGATTATGTAGATCTCTCTACTCCAGTTGATCAAGTCCTATGAATACATAAAGAAACAGTTATAATTATTCCTGATAATTTCCTTCTTCAATATACTCATCTTTAATTTCTTCATCCTCTCTCTATTTTTCACTCTTTCTTCCCAACATTCTTCCCTTTTATTTACCTGTTAAAGACCCATGCAAAAAGAAACAGGCATTTAGAACCTCTAAACACGAGACACAAATGCACATGTTTTTATTATCTTTCCAGATCTGGGGTTTTAATATCTGGGCTGTCCATAGTTTTCTAATATTAAAAAATAAATTAGAAATAGCCATAAAAATCCAGATATAACCTGACTAACACAGAGCACAGTGAAGTGCCATTTACCCAATTCAAGTGCTTTTCTCTTTGAGTGCCATCCAAGATGGCCTAATGATTTATAGTTGTCGATACTGTAATTTATATCACTTAGTGGTCAGCATATTTTCTCTATAAACTGCTTAAGGCCAGGTCTCTCTCTTTCTTTCTCTCTTAGTATGCTTTTAAAATTTTCTTTTAACTAAATGTAGAACTTTATAGGTATACATGTTGAATTTTAATATTTTTGGCTCCTATTTAAAATTTCAAAATAGTTTTTATTCTCTAATATATATTATTCTGTTACCCATGAAATTGACAGACCAGACTTCCTTATCTTCACCAAGTCATTGATAAAAATTTAGAATTAAAATCTTAGACTTGATTTATGTTTCCAAGTTGATCCCAAGATATTTAACAATACTGTCTGAATACAGCATTCAACCAGCAACCTGCAATTAATTCACCTAAGAGCACTATCATCCACATCACATTTTACAATTTTATCCATAACGATGTCATGCAAGGCTGTCGAGATCATGATAAAATCAATATATTTTAAAACTCTCCTGAAGCTAGAAGTCTATCAAAAAAGGGATTTAGGTTACTTGAACATGACTTGTTCTGAGAGTTATCTCCAGTGTTTTCTGCATACTCTTTCAAATTCTATCACTGATATGGTTAATAATCTGTTTTTCTTCTAGGAATAAATATCATATATTTGAGATTGTAGTCTCCAAATCTATCCCATTTCCTTTTGTTGAAATTCACAATAACCTCAAATTTTTATTTTGAAATTTGGGACTTACGGTTAATGAGAATGAACACTACTGTTAATATTATATGAATAGTCATTATGGTCTTCTTCCCTTTAGAGAAAAAAGTTTATATATTTGACAAAATATTAATTTTATGTCTATATTATTTTGAACATGAGACAATATTTTGAGAGTTTTTAAACATGAGATAATGTCTCTAATTTGTAGAGAATTTGGACTGTGGCCTTGGGGGACTTCTCTGTAAGAGAAAGTGTGTTTGATAAATGTTTGAAATTATGATTCTTACTACCAAAGAACACTAAAAGTAACCTCTAAATTTCTTTTTAAATATTATTAATAATTTCTGAACAATGTAGAGTTCAGTGACTTCACCTCGAAACTGTTCAAAATAAATGCTACTGAGCACTCAGAGTGATGGTACACTTTAAGCATTTTATGATTATAATGGGAAATAGTGCTCATAAATTCAGAAAGTACAGCTCTGTGTAATTTAGTATAACTTAGTGTCCTTGAGGGTTTGAATTTTTATTAATACTGATAACATGTCCATGAAATAGAATATACCTTTTTGGAAGATAAAAGTAAGCTCTTATTAAAATCTCAGTTTGGATTTTTCTGTCAAACATCTGGCAATAAGCTTTATGGAGGATTATTTGGAAGTGTGGCTAGATAAAATTAAGACAGTTTTGGATATTCTATGTGTTTTCTGTAGGTTCCCATATTTTCTAGTCTATCCATGCCCTTCTTCAAGAAATCAGTCTTTTGTTTGTCCATTACCATTTCCTTATCTTTTTTAGTCTTGTTTTAGCTTATTTTCATTTTTAATTGTTTTGGATTTTCCAGTATAACTTTAATAGCATTCTCTAAATAATAATGTTTAGTAATAAAATCACTTCTCAAGTTATTGATAGGATATATTAGTCATCTTAAACCTTTATATCTTTAGTAACCCTTATAATGATAATGTTTTAATTATTACATTTGATTTGCTGCCTACTTTAAAATTTTAACATCAGAGGGACTAAATATGAGATGGGCTATCTGTTCAGTGAGGGCTTTTAATGTGCCGGAGACTCTTCTTAGCATTATATACCCATTATCTTATTTAGTGTTCACACTAACTCTGTGAGGTAGGCTCTTTAGTTATCCCTTTACAGATGAAGAAACTAAAGCTCAGAGAAGTTAAATAACTTATCAAAAGTCACACAGCTAGTAAGTGGTGAAGCCGGGATATAAACCTTGGTAATATGACTCTAATATCTGTGCCCTTAACCACTGTTCTAAAATGAAATCTATCTTCTAACTTACTCTAGATGTTATATATTGCAAGTTCAAAGCAAGGGAGATAAAAACAAAACAAAATAAAACAAACAAAAAAAATGCTTCCTAGTTTAGCTGAGTAATGTGTTCCAATCCATTTTTAGCAGCAAATATCAAATACTTCAACAGAGGTCATATATGTTATAGGAGAATTGTACAACCAGCACTTAAGCATTTCCATGGGATAGTAGAGTAGTATATAGGAACAAAAATAGTGATTGTGATGTAAATATAGGTTTTTTTAAAGTATGGGCTTGGAAGATAGTAGAAATAAGAATTGCAAATTGTTTATAATTAGTTTTTGTCTAGGACCATATAGGGTTACACAGGTTTGGAACTGGAATAGGATATTGGAGCTGATGACAGAGTAATATTTAGATGAGAACTAGGATAAAAAAGATATGTCTCTTTATGTACCTCATCAACGCTCCAGTATAGATTATCATTAGCACAATATTAATATTTGTCTGAATTTTATTTACATGTTCAGTGCATGCTTTTAACATTTAAACTATAAAAATTTACATAATCTCAATTCAGTTATTTTTACCTGCCACTTTTGTTGACAGAGACTAATTAAAATTTACCATGCACATTGAGGAAAGAGATATATGCTTCATTTAACAAAGGGGCGATATTGTTACCAGAAGACATTTGCTCTATTACCAAAGAGACCAACACATTTACAAATTAATATTTGTCAGATGACCACCTGGACATTTGTGAGATTAAAAATGTGTGTACGTTTACAGCTGAAACTGCTTTGAAAAATTAAAGCTCCTAAATATTCATTAAGTGTCTACTTTGTGCCAAGTACTGAGCTGAAGGAAAAAGAAAAATAGGCAAATTCTCTCCTTCAAGAAGAAAGAAATAGGGCAGTAAATGCACGATTACCAACCAGGTCCAGTGATTTGTATGAAGTACTCAAGTACAGATGAAAAGTACTTAAATCAGACTTGATAAAAGAATTCCAGATATGGCTTTAAAAAGATGTGAATCTGATCCAAATTGAACAGTGAGTAGTAATTAGCTAGATGAGGAAGAGCATTTGTTAGTAAAGCACAGCTATAGTTATTCCAATTTGTTTGATAATTAGGATCCGGTGCATTTAATGAAAGAATAAACTTAGAAAGTGCATGCCGGTTGTATGACATAGTTTTTAACTGGTCCCTAGGAAAGAGTAAAGCTTAAAGAGGGAAAGTGAGAATTGAGTACTATAATCCTGCTCCAGGGTTAAAAATATTTCTACAACTTTACTCTATACACACATCCTAAAGCCAAGCTGAAACTCTTAAATTGATATTGGCAACTGGTTGTTTCATGGATATATACTAAACTGATTGTAGATATTATCAATCATCTTGGGAAGTAGCTTGTGGAATCTATACTGAAAGCCATCCTCATTTCATTGCTAGGTTGCCCTCTCCATAGACCCTTTACAACATGGTATCTCATTTCTTCAAAGCAAAGGAGGAAGAAAGCAAGTTTGCTAGCATGACTGGGTCTCATATAACATAATGTAAGCAAACTCAAGAGAGACAGCCCAACACCTTTGTCATATTCTATTTGTCAGAAGCAAGTAACAGTTCCTGCCCACACTTAAGATGAGGGAAGTATACAAAGCTGTGAATATCATGGAGGCCACTTTCATATCTGCCTGCCACATTCCAGGAAAGAAAATCTATTTTGGCCTTATGCATTTTTGAAAGGTTTTCGGATAATAAGATAGACAACTTTAATTGATTGTTTGAATGGCATTTAACTGTTGCAAAAACGGGTACCTTTTAAGAAAATAAATAGAGAGATAAAATATGCCTATAATTGACTTGACTATAAATAAACCTTTTTTTCCTAATGTTATTTATCTTCTGAACTATGTTGGGAAATTTTTTTTCAAATGATGATTATCTTATCAATATTATATATAATGCTATTTTCCTACAAAGGTTTACTCTTTTTTGTAAAACTGGTTCTATATATAAAAATTCATAGGTCATTAGATTATCATTTTAGAAAGTAATTAAATTTAGAAGACTGATTATGCATTTTGATTTCCTACATAGGCATATTTTAATTACATTAAATATTTATAGCATTTTGTAAGAGACATGTAATATTTTATTCTATATGATTTTAATAAATTTTATACCTTTATTTTCATATAACAAAATCAGTAATATATTGGCAAGTATCTTAGGTTATATTAAATAAATACAGATGTATATTAAATGTATACTAACTTATTTAGATTAAGTAAATTTCACTGAAATAATGTGCACCAGTCTTCCAAATTCATTTTAACAATTTATTCAGCAAATACTTTTTAAACAAGTATTGACTATTTTCTAGATGCTTGAAACACAAGCATCTTATTTGATATTCCGAATACAGTATTCAGGGCAAGGCTAAGAGAACGTTAATATAGAACAATAAATGAAGACATT